>VZDJ01007753.1:3126512-3240459 GCA_008694505.1 Cyanoderma ruficeps
AAAAAAAAAGAGGCAGCTTCCTGAACAGAGCTTTTCCAGGACTCTGTTCGGGACTTTTATGCTATCCCAGTACCAAGCCACAGTAGATTTAATGTCTCTGTCAATAAATATGTTTAGCATAATGTACACGAACCTTCCCACTAGAGATCACAAACCAATCATGATCACAAACGAATTATGATAAACAGCAGTCCCACTGCCTATTTATTTACTGGGGAAAGTTCACTCACCAGAATATGACAGGTAGAATGCATTGGAGACTCTAATTCAGCCCTGTCTCTGTAAGGTGCATTAATCCCCAAGCAAAAATGGATGCATATTACTATTCTGAAAGAAAAATTCTGCACTGAGGATGAGCTCTAAAAGGACTGCAGGAATACTAATTTTACATTTTACAGTTATCAGTGGTTGTAGACAATGTAAGGAACTTCTAGGCACTGAAACAGAGTTGCAAAGTCAGAATGACTTAGTCATTAAAGGAAGTAAGTCCACCCAATTTTACACACATAAAACAGGATCTTAATAAGCTCAGTTGCATATAACAGAAACTAATTATCTTATCTGAAAATTATTAAACACAGACTTCTCTGAAATGCTGAATAACTATTTAAAACCATGTAAGAAACAGAAAGGACAGAATTAAAACCAAAATGCAGATAAGCAACAGGGATACAAAAGTTCAGGAACTTTAATCTCTCTCTTTTCACAACAGAGGACTTAGAACCTAGACAGACTTCTTAGGTCTCTTAGAATGAGACCTTCATTCTTGTCCAGAAGGTCACTGTGGAAACTTGGGAGTTGGGTTGTGGCTCTGGGCATTCTGATGTTAAGGAGCAGGAGTGAAAAGCTGTGACTTTGACTAAGCACCTAACACATGGGTGGGAAGAGAAGGTTTTCGCATCAGCTGCCATCTACTGAATTCATGTTGTCTAATTTCCAGCTTATTCATGCCTTTTATCACAAAAAAATGTCCAGAAAAAAAGAGAAAGGTTCCTAGACTCCAGCATCCACTAAAGTCAGGCCAAAGGACAACCAACAATGAGGAATCATCACTGTGATTGACCTCTCAAGGGCTAACTCTGGTACCCTTGAGCAGACAGCCCCAGTAGTTCTACAGAGACACAGATATTTGAATTTATTTCAAGAAACACATTTAAAAAGTGTTTAAATCAACTCTATGCAGAATCACACGTTTCCACTCACAAGTGGCCATCACTGCAGCCTAACCAAACTAACCAATACCACTGTCTATGCTGCAGTTCATGGAGATTGTCAGATTCATTCTCTAGATCTGACTATGTTAATAATTAACTTATTCTCTTATCCTTCTCTTCATATGTCTCATGGAAAGATGAGTAATAGCACAAAACTCCTGTCCTAACTCCCATTTTCCCCTCCCTCTGTTATTGTTGCAGGGACTTCAGATTTAGACACAATAAACAGGGATTACATTCCTGTATTAAGGTGTGCCAGAAACCTGAGCTCTTTCAGCCACAGAAGTACTGTAACACATTCCCTCTAATTATTATGCAATATTACAGTCCTCTACAGCAGGAAGAGTAATTTCATGGTTAGGATCCAGCCCATTCACTAGAAAACTGTTATACAGCATTTTGAAAAGGAAGGATTATCAATAAAACAGGACTGTTGAGTTTAAAAGATAAAATAAGAAGCTTGTACAATTTAGCTTTACCACAACACTGGTATTTATAACCTTTTCACATGTGCACATTTCTTGTGAATGGTCTTAGAAGCAAAATGTCAGTAAGTACTTCTGTTTATTTCCCTTATGTAATTATACATGAAAAGACTTAAAATCATTAATGTTTTAGCAATCTATATCATTTCCTTTTCTCAACACCATAGATATCTGGCTCTCAATAAATGACAGAAATATCTGAATACATAACTCACTTAAAAAATCTCCAAGGTTACAACTTCATTTTTCCAGTTAGAAAAACTCTGAAAATATTTAGCATGCTTAGAAATAAAAATATTTGCTTTATATAAAAGTGAACTTAACTATAAGGTCAGGCACATAGCATTCTAAAATAGTATTTATGGTTTTCAGCTTCTTAACTCTCCAATTTCATAATTTTTTTCTGAGAACAAAGAAATGGGGAAAAAAATCAGTTAACACACTCATCATGCTACAGCTCTATATGCAACTGCATTAAAAGGTAAAACTTAAAACACGATGTACCTGCATGACACCTGGTAGAATGGATATCCCGGTAGAGGAAGAGAGTTTGAAAATCCAGACTGGCTCGACATTGCCTTCAGGTATTGTATCCACTCAAATCTCTTCTATATTCCATATGTTAATTCCTCACTAAAAAAATACGTACGCACGTATCCATCTGTACCTTCATTCAGAGCTAACTAAAAAGAAACCAAGTGCATACTCGAAGGTCTCGAGGATTCTGCCTGCATTTCAAACTGCTTCCTCAGTAGTGAAATTCCTAAAAGCCAACACCCTCATGACATCACATACTACAAAATCATAAACACGCCATTGCGAGGCAAGGGCAGCCCGTGGGTTTTGGCTCGGCAGAGAGCCCTGCACTGCATTCTTGTAGTGAGCACAGTGCCTTTCAGGCAGAGACCTGCTGCCTGGAACAGCAGCCCTGCTCTGGCAGGCAGCCAGCAACCAGCACAACTTATTGCCAATGCCGCAAATCCCTCCGACCGACCGCCTAATGAGCACCACACTGCAGGTGAAACATCGTTCCAGCCCCTCCACAAGGATCTCCTCCCGAACGCACGGGATCCGCGACCTTGAACTTGGTGACAAAAAACGTCATCTAAACATTCCAGCTAACTGCACGCTGCATACTATTGTTTTGTAAGCGAGATCAGATTGCACTGCACACCACGGTAGCATGAGAAATCATACCGAGCTTCCCCTGCTAAGGAAGAATCCTCTAATGCTACACCCCCAACTATGGGAAAAGCAGGAGGGAAGGAGAGGAGATGGAATCATAAAACACATTATTTAAGCTCCTGAATATAGATATAAAATTATGTGCATGCCTTCCTGCAGTATTTTACTACTGCTTAAATCAAAGAAATATCAAAAGCAATGTTTCTTTTGATATACAATACAATGGTAAGTTACATTAAAGTTACTTGGGCATGCCTTCCTCCAGAGAAAAAAAACTACTGGAAAGCAGGAAAACATGTGAGTAGTCACAGTATCACCCAGTGGCATGACTAATGCCAAATAGACTTAAATGATTATCTACCTACACTACTCTTAAGGACGGCATACAGGGCCCTCTACACATGGATTTCCTTAATTTAAGCAAAATTTTAAATAAAAGATTTTTTTAATTATTTCAATTATTTTAATTATTTTTTTAATTATTTTTTAATTACCTATGCTAGCTGCACTGGAAAACATGAAAATGTTGAGTTTAATACCTCTACCCCGTGACATACTATTTACTTTCATATTATTTTGTCTTGTTTTTGGAAAAAGAATAATCAGTTTCACCAGGTTTATCTCAAGTTTATAATCGGCATTTCCATCATAAGAAAAGTGGTACAAAACTTTGTCACTATCCTAGGTATACCTTTTAAAATCTGACTTAAAAGACATAGGTCACTGTATAGGGCTCCAATTCCTTCAATCCTATAAAAGTGCCAGGATAACAAAGAGAGCACAGTCTGCCCAAAAAAGTTTTGGTGTTTGTTTTTGGGGTTTTTTTATTTGCACAACTGATACGTCCTGAAAAACAAAGAAGCTTCTGGGTATGTAATTTTGCATAAATGTTTATCTCTCTCCTGGTTGTGAAGAGAGACCCTGAAAAAGCAAATCAAGCACAAATAATGTTGTGGTATCAGCTGAAATTTTACAGACTTGAAAAAGCATCATCTCTCTCATGTCTAGTATGGAGCACTCGCTCCAAAAGCTCATGACTCTCAAAAACCACTTGGGGAACACCAAAGAAAGTTGTGTGCATGAGAGAGGAAGAGAAAACTGCTGAACCCGAGTCCCCTTTGCCTACTCAGGAATGTTAGCATTAATACTGTTAACTTTTATCCCCGTGGCCACAGCTGCTGAGGGACATGCCAGTGATGCCTCTGCTCTGCTGGGGTTGGCCCCGAGGAGGCCCCTTGTGTGCACACCCCTGAAACACTTGTATTCTGTGTATTTACTCCTCTTCTATTTGGTGTCTTCTCCACACTGATAAAGGCAGCATTAGCACATTTATGCAGTAACTCTCATCTCAGAATAACTCCTCCTAATCCCAGCTGGGATTGAGAATGTTTCCATTGGATTTGCCAGCTGAAAAAGAATGTTAGTGTCAAACTGGCAGATTACAGGCTTATAAATTAGGATGTTGCCAGTGGCTTGCCATGGCATTTTGCAAAGATCACACAGTCCCTTAATGCGTAGCTTATCCACATAATAAGGAAAATACTGCCTGACAGCAAAGGAATGATGTGAGGTTAATTTTTTTTTGTAATTAAGTATTGAAATCCTCTGATTAAAGATTTATGAAGGGATAAAACAGCTGTAGCATTTGAGGGAAAAGATGTGTGGGAATATTCAGAATAGAGCTTTTTTTTTGTCTCCTCCTCCTAGCTCTAACACAACAGAAGCATTATTGCTCTGAAATTCTAATTTAAATATCAAAGCCATTAAATTTTAAAACATCGTGGAAAGTGCAATTTTTAAATGGATGGACAGCATTCCACAGCATTTAAAGATGGAGATAAGTGAGATGACAATAGGCAGACAAAAACTGTATTCAGGATGATCTTTACAGAAGCAAAATCCTTCACTGGTAGGCATCACACCACTTCAGTCATTTGAAAACAGAAAGGGAAAGTGTGGCTTAAGACAGAGAAAAGAGAAAGAGAAAATCTGATTAGGACCAAAGAGAAAAAGCCTCCCCACAATGAAACCCAGCAGTTAACAAGTGCCCCTTTTATTTAGTTCCACAAGCAGGCTGGATTGCAGAGCACAACTACTTTTGGGATCCAGACCTAACTTGCCAAATACCACCTCCACTGAAAGAGACAAGCAGGTTTCATTCCAACTGCAGTCACATCTTTTGGAAATTTGCTTCCTTGTTTCGGAGCCAACGAGCTCACTTAAAAATAACCACCTTAGTATTGTTTGGCACAGCATGCCATGTAACACTTATTACTCTGCTGGAACAAAATTAAACCAAGAAAATAAGTTTAAGACACAAGTACTGTGTGCCCCAGAATTTATAGCGACCTTAGTACTGAAGGGAGTGACCTGCTAGAGCATTTAATGCTGCTACTTGAAAAGGTATAAAATACTTAACTGAGATCTAACTGCAGTTCAAAAAGTAAGGACAGGCTGAAAGACTGGAGAATAAGAGATTCATGACCATTTTCAGCTATTTCAAACAAGTAGCACCCTTGGTAAACTAATGGAAAATTTGTTTAAAGCCAGGTCAGGCTGAAGAAGAAATAGAAACTAACCTCATAACTAGCAATCAATTTCATCAAGTCTGGAACTGAGAGCAGGCATTCTGTAGACAATTATGTGATTGTATATCAAAATGCATATAAAACGTTCAGTATTCATAAAAACAGAATGAAGTGTCACGCAAAAATTATTGTAACATCAATACCGTAAATCAGTAATTTACTCCAATCTAAAGTGTTGTATTTGATATTTTCACTGCATGCTGTATTAGTGTCTAATAAATTAGACAGTGAATTAGAACAAAAACAAAAAATATAAAATAAAATTACATGCAGTTTGAAAATAACAGTATTAACAAAGAAAATATTACGAAGATATTCAATATAACAAGCAGTACTTCGATGACATAACAGAAAGTCGTTCCGTCCTTTCTGTACAAAACACAAAAATAAAGAAATATTCAACAATACTAAAGAATAATGGGCAAATTTGCAAATGAAGAAGGACACTTTCACTGGAAATGCAAAACGCATCTGGAGTTAAAGACTAACTGGATATTAACATAGGGAAAAACAAACAAAATTCCCAAAACCCCAACAACCCAGAAGCAGAGCCTGGAAGGAAAGAGGACTTATGAAGAACACCAGTACTTTGTGAGAAAGCCATCTAACCTCACTGCCAATGGATGTCACTCTTAGTCTTCCCCGAGACTGATGAGTGGGTTCAATGACAATGCATAATCTCCACTACACTCCTAAACTTGCTGGTCAAACAACTCAACTAAATGTAGTTTCTTTTGCTAGTAAGTGTTAATAACCAGTAGAGTTCAAATCTCACATGTGGATACCAAGGAAAGTGTCAATCTCTTTTTCTTTCCTTTTTTTGTTTAATTTCCCCAGTACTTTTTCATCTGACCTATCCAGACTTTCTCTGGCTAACACGGGGCCCAACTGCAAATTCAAAACTCCTCCAAAAGGAGATTTCACATAGAATGTCTTGGATTGGAAGGGACCTTAAAGATCAACCCCCCTGCCATGGCCAGAGACACCTTCCACTAGATCAAGGTTCCCACAGTCCCATCCAGCCTGGTCTCAAACACTTCCAGGGATGAGGCATTCACAGCTTCTTTGGGCAAACAGTGCCAGTGTCTCACCGTCCTCACAGAAAAGAAAGGAAAACAAAAGAAGAAGACATCCTTTGCAAGGTAAAATGCCAACTCACTCCTCCCTGCAATCACACAAGCTGACAAGACTGATGGAACTCCATAAAACAGAAATAGTAAGAGCCTTGAAGTATAAAGCATCTGAAATTTAATGAATTTATTTCCATTAAGGATTTGTCCTTCGAGGAATAGTGAAGTAAAGGTAACGGGAAGACACAGCAGGTTATATTTTAGGTAAGGACACATATTTCTGCATCCAGAAGCTTTATCTTAAGGACACAGAATCACAGAATCATCAAGGTTGGAGAAGGCCTTCACGATCAGTGAGCCCACCCTGTGACCAAACACCACCTTGTCAACTAAACCACAACACTCAGTGCCACGTCCAGTTGTTTTTCATAACCCCCAGGGACAGCGACTCTACCACTTCCCTGGGCAGTCTGTTTCAATGCTTGACAACCCTTTCAGTGAAAAAAGTCTCCCTGACATCCCACCTGAACCTCCTCCAGTGCAGCTTGAGGCCATTTCCTCTCATCCTGTCAGTGGCTTCCTGGGAGAAGAAACCAGTCCCCACCTGGCTACAGCCTCCTTTCACAAAGCTGTAGAGACCATAATTCTCGTATCTGGAAAAAAAGTCTAGAATTTAATCTAAATATCTGAGAACTCATAGTGGAGTTACTAGACTTACATGTCTGCTTGCTACCTTAGTCCTTCCAGACATTCTTACTTGGATTAAGAAATCATATTTTTAACTTTTTTTTTTTCCCCAGTCTGGAACAAGAGGGAAGGAGTTATTGAAGTCTTATCTAAACAAGATTTATTTTTAGGCCAAACATAAAACTGCTCTTAGCTACTTTACTAGAAAGGCTGTAAAGGTGTTCAGAGTCCAACACCATCACCCTGACTTGCAAGGCCACCTAAGCAGCATTACCCAAAAGCCATTCAGCCACCAGGAGTTACGGGACAGCCTGCACAGCCTCCAGTGACCTGGCACATTCCAGTAACACATCCAGTCAAAAGTCACCGTTCAAGCACTATTGCCACATTGCCATTAATACTCAAAGCACACCATCACAGCCCTTGTGGCCAAAACAGATGTGACACGCCTCCCTCTCCTTCCTTTTTCACTCTTCCTGCATGTTGGCACTCCACATTTATCCACAGCTGAAGGTTCCATTCCTTTTACTCTCCTCTGGGTGCTCAAGAGACACCACCCTTCCTCAGGATTTGCACATTAATACAGCCATCATCACTGATTTCAGTTACTCTACCGCTTAGATAACGTTTACCACCAGATGCTTCAGCCGTGAATTCTCAAAACTCTCCATGGCTCTCACACATACTGTGTGATGCCAAACGTGGGAAAAAATCATGCACTAGAACTGAGATTAATAAACTGCAATCTGCATCTAGATGTCAGACAGCCAGTGCACATTTCTTTACTGTTTAGCAAGAGTTCAGGCAGAAGCCAAACAACTCTTCATGGTGGCCAAAGGTTCTCAATTGATTCATGAGTAACTGAACATGGCTGGCACCCTGCCTGGCAGAGAGATAACCTCATCCTGTTGAACTAGAGCAGTAAACCCTCCTGCCTGCACACCCAAAACCACAGAGGTTGCTGTGTAACCAGGTGCTGTGTTCTCAACCAGGCCATTCTGCCCTGCAGCTCTCTGAACCAGCCTGCGACAATTCTGCAGAAGGAACAAGAAAAATTCTTGTCAGCAGTAAAACATCAGGATGTCTTCTGGGGCAGGGAAGAATACCTGAGCTATAAATTAACCTCCTACAAGTCATGAAACAACACAGACATAAAGCCATTGACCATGACCGAGACAAGGGCGAAGGACCCTGCTTACAGCCTTGCCCTCCTCTCCAGCTGCAATTCCAGCTGAAACAGTTAGCCTCAAGAAACCTGCAACTGGAAACTAGCCTCCAGGATTCACTCGATCACTGGTGACAGCCTGAGGCACACAGACATTGGTTATTCTGTACCTGGGCACGTCCAACAGCCTGTACTGCACATCCTTGAATTCTAACCTAGGTAAACTTTGGGGGATGATGTCGCCTTTAACACTAGAAGGAAATGTTACTCTCAACCACCACGTTCACTCTCTACCATCCCCATGACCTTTACCCAGGAAACAGAGCAAACAGCACCTGGCCACACCAGCAAGGGGGTAACTGCTCTTCCAGGAAAACAGGAGATCCACTCTACACAGCAAAGATTTTCTCTGTACCTTCTACAGAGACCATTTCAGAGTGACAGTTCTATTTTCTGCTTACTGCCTTTGTAAATACAAGAGTATAAATCTTGTGCACTGTGGAATCGGCAGGTATTACACATTTCAGCTCAAAGATAATGTGAGAATCAAATTACAGTCTCTCACTGTGTGAGAGTGAATATGAGATAATTACATATTCTTACATCTGAAATTACTTTTATAAAAACCAGAAAAATAGCATTTGTGAAGACATTATATTATTATATAGAGAGAAAAAAAATAAATATGCAGACCCAGAAATGGGATTAAGCTACTTTATCCTATTTAAAAATGAATTATACTGGATAGAGACAAATACTTCCTGTCAAGTGACCTGAAAATATTCAAGAGAAAACTAACTAAAATGATTGAATTTGAAAAAAGAACCAAAAACTCCCATACACCAATACTCCAAGTCAGCCAAATAAACTTTAAAGGAACTAACTTTTGCTAAAAACGAATAGGAAATCTAATATTGCATAATTATTGAGCATGCATATAAGTAAATTGGACTGAAGTGACTTAATTGGAACAGTCACTACAAACATATGTAGAAGTCAGAATGCTGATATTATATGCAAATATTTAAATTACTTTACATTTAGAAAGCAAGGTTACTTTCTATCATGACACAAGTATTAACTTGTGTGAGCTACCAGAACATAGTAAATTTCTCTCTCCACAGACACAGTTTATTAATAGAAACTAAACAGATGCCTGTTTAATGGCATTTAGCTTGCTGGCCCTTGATGAAGCTCCAGAGTAAATAATATACTTCTTGTAGGATTGCAAATACAGACAGGGAGTCTAATTTTGAGGTTCAGGATAAATCAAAGTCTTCTGCACAAGAGCGCCATCACACAACGTGCTTTTTAATCAAGACATATTTTAGGTGAACAACCCTGATCAATCCCTGATAAATTTTTATATGTAATAATAACCTATTCAAAATTCAAACTAGCAAGTAAACTCTAAGTACAATGCCTTGCAAATGGCGCAAATCACCTATCAGGTGACAGAAAAGTGTTACAAGTAGAGGCAAATGTAGCACTGTCACCTCATTTTTAAGTTGGCATTTTGTGTAATTCGGGGCGTCTCCAAAGAACAAAAGTAAAAAGAAACTGTTAGGTGTACAAACTCCTGAGGCCAGGGTGATAAATGAAACCACTTTCCCAAATATGCTTTCCTAATTAAGGCTTCTAAACCAGAGCTGGCTTGCATTCAGTTATTACCACTGTTACAAGTAATCTGAAATATTCTTGATAAAATATTTTTAGCATCAACACCAGCATATTAAAACCAGTTGAAGGTCATATGAGTGAAATAAATAAAAGTTCACACTCAGGAAAATATCAGATTCATTCCTAAAACTACACAGAAGTGTTGTGAAAACTCCCTATTTAAATCACTTGAAGATTTTTTATAGTTATCACCTTAATGTATTATAATCTGTCCATTAAAAAAATGAAACAGCATATCCATCCATTCTTGGATTACATCTATGGGATTTTACTTATTCTTCCC
This sequence comes from Cyanoderma ruficeps, assembly GCA_008694505.1. Lineage (NCBI taxonomy): Eukaryota > Metazoa > Chordata > Aves > Passeriformes > Timaliidae > Cyanoderma > Cyanoderma ruficeps. The sequence continues at coordinate 3,136,870 of VZDJ01007753.1, forward strand.
CAGAGGCACACCTGGGCTACTAAAAAGGGTGAGTTTTCTTTTGTTAAAAGGCAGAAACATTGCATACATAGTTTAAATCAATTTTATGTCTTCCCAGCCTCCCTGAAGAAATATTTAATTTGCTTAATTAGACAGATGGCACTTTTTATTATACTTGTATTTGCACTTAAGAAAATTAATTTGCATAGCAAAATTTTTATTTTCTAAGTCAATTCATGTGCCACTAAATGACAATTCAGGACTACAAACTAAAGTATTATTAAATCTATTCTCTGAAATGTAAATATTTCATACTAGTATCTTTAAGCAGTGAACCACTGAAACTCTTCATTCTATGTTGATGCATAAACTTTAATTATTTTTGGCATATTCTTCTATATTAACCTACATTAATCTCAGAAAAAACAATGCCAAAGAATCCTTTACATCCCTTACACAGGAATCTGTTACATGCTTATTATTTCCATATTATCCACAAACTTGAAGTGGAAAAAACTAAACTTAACCACGACATTACACACCGCACATCTGACCCACAGCCACACCGTTAAGAACTGAACAGACTGCACAGAATTCTAAAACAACAGTGATATTTGCAAAAAAAATAACAAATGAAAAACAAAAAAATGAAATATCTATAAGCACCAGGAATGGCAACACACTAGGTAACAGGGGCCATGTGCTTTCAAGGGCAGAAGATGCATTCCTGTGCAAAACAGTACGTCCCTTAAAATGTACACTGATTTACACACACACAAAAATCACTAATTATATTTCAATTAATCTTCTGAAGCCCGTGAAATGATTCATGTTTACAACATCTGACAACCTAACCTCAGGTGCTTTGTCAAAAGAGAAGGGCTTTATTTGTTTCCTCCCCATAAGAACAAGAAGGATAAAAAGGTGAAGGATGTAGACTCAAACTTGGACAATCAAACCTATGACTCAGCATCGTAAGAAAAAGCCAAGGTAAGGCATGATTTGATTTGCAACTAAGCTTTGGGTTGCTACAGCAACTTCATTACTTCAGAAGATATTAGAAATACTTCCATTCTTCCTCCCTCATAATAAAATCTGTTTAAATGCTTTGGAAATCATTCAGATACTTATTTTCCTTGGTAAGAATTAATGATCAGTTTGAAGGCTAAGTCTACAAAGACCAAAAAACAACCAGGATTTTTCACAAATCTGGAATGCAACTGCTGAGAGAAAGGTAGGAAAATCTGACATTCACTGCCCTAATTATTGAAGATAATAGCACTCAACCTTCAGACAGTTATTCTAATCACAAAGCAAACTTTGCAAAACACGTCATGAGGTAAACAGCGCACATTTAGAGTTTCAGGATGGCAAACTCAAAAGAGTTAGCAAGACATCAGTACAAAATCCTCGTATTACCTCGGGCATTTAGCACACAGGAAGAAATACAGTTTCAAATTAAACATTACAAGATTTTTTTTTTGGCAAGCATTGATACACACCTTAGACAGTACCTTTTCATAACACTGTTTGCAGACCCGTCAGCTCCAGTCAGCCATTAAGAGTTCTCATAATTAAGCCTGAAGCGCTCATAAGCATTCAAAAGTGAAGCACAGTCATTAAAAAGGACCATGCTTGTGCTCTCCCTATTAGCTGGGAAAAAATTCATTAATGCCTTCGCTCCTCTCTTTCTGCCCAGGGAAAGAAAGCAAGGGGAGGGAAGAAGATTAGAGCAGAACACCGCCTACATTGCCATCATTTCCTCCCAACAGGTCAGCCACACAGAGGAAAAGGACCAAAAATGGTCTCCAAATTGGCTTCAGGGCTTCAGACTGGCTTAGGAGAAACAAACCAGAATTAACTTGATTTATGTAACTGATGTGAGCTACATGTGGCCCTGCCACGACCACATCCACTCAGTGCCATCATTCTCTTATGTGTTTTGAGATAAAGGCAATACATTTAAAACAAGATATACCGAGAAACCATAATTATGATATTATATCCAAGGTAATTCCTAAAACCAGAAAATAGTTGTTTAAATGATGCATCATTTTTAATTAGCTCTCAGCATTTTTCCCTGGCCACATAACCTGTGTGGTGGAGATCACAGCAGCTTTGCAGAGTTAAGTTTACAGACAACCACCTTCTGAGTTTCCTCCCATCTAGAACAAGTTAATCAGCTTGTTCTGTAAAGCTAAATTAAATATATTCTTTCAGGAAAATATCCCTACTCTGATTAATTACTTGAAGCAAAGCACAAACAGTTATTGAACACATGATTTTAATGGAAATTCTTATAAAATTGAAGCACTTAACAGATGGGGGATTAAACCTGTAAATTTCTCCACAGATGTATGAATTAAAAATCTCTGTACTTTGGTGAGGTATGAAATTTATTAAAAGAGCATTGACATGGTCCGTGAGTTCTACTTCAAAACCACTAAATTATCAGGAATTATTATGTTTTACTTTAAAACTGCCTTTGAAAATACAAAATGACTTCTGGCCTAAGTGCTTCAGTAAGTTCAAAACTTTCCTGTTACAAACTTCCACACAAACCAATCAGAAAACTCACTGTTAGTGCTCTTGGTAACTAAATTTTGTCTCAATAATACGCTGTGTGAAAACAATTACCGAACGTGTTATGCTAATATAAGTAGGTCACATTGTTTCAATTAGATTTGCCTTAAAGCTCTTCCTAATAAATCTAGTTGCAAGAGATGTGCCTGCCTTATTTTCTCTAAAACATTGTTGATTTAAAATTAAATATTAGACAACCCACAGTCTTTGAGAAACTCAACACGTTGCCTGCCACTTACATCAAAGCATATGTATTTTATATGAGTTTTGTTTTACTGCAAACACACAGAGAAACCCTTGTCAAAATCCCATCAGTTACAAACGTGTGACTGAAATTCTTCCTGCATTTGGGAGCAGGAGGGGGCTGTCATTTGTCACCAAGCTGCTTTGACTTTTACTCTCATTGCTGAAGGCAACACAAACAATAAAAGGCAAAACTACCATATCCTTTTTTCTAAGGGATATAATTCTAAAAGTAAGGTAAAATCAAATAAAAATCTGAAACTGCAAGCCTTGTTTGCTCTCCTGTTCACCAAACATACGTGTGAGAAAAAAACCTTTACCTAAGCTTGTATTTTCCTCATCACCACAGGATCAGAAACTTCAAAAGTTTGGAAATAATCCAATTACTCCTTACTTACCTTATAAATGAGATATGAAAATACATGCAAAGAAGTGGTTCTAGGAGTAAATGCTATACAAGTACCTCTGTTAAAATATACCAAGAGGTGAGATCTAGCAAGTAAGTGACAAGCTATCCTAACTCAACATTTGTTTTTGATTAATTTACATTTAATTGAAGGTGTTCGCGAAGTTTTAAAAAGATAACATTGATCTCTGCGTGCTGCAGAATATTTTAATCTGGAATCATAATATTAGACAGTCACTTAGACAGTAAGTTACTTTTACTTTGAAATAATATTTACATAATGGTACACCAGCAAACAGGTCCCAGACAGCTCTTCCTAGGGGTGCATTAGACCAGAAACAACCAACATCAGGAAGAAGCTGCTGCCTCTCAGCTGAGCTGACAAACTTTCACTCTTCAATTTTATACAAATGTAGCAGTAATTACTCGCTTAACCTGACACCAGTTCCCACATTGCTCATTCCCACAGACTACATGGGCCAGGAGGGGATGAATGTCTTCCTGCAGCGCTACACGTAACTGCTGAAACCCCAGTGTCCCTCCCATCCTTCCAACAGCTTTTCAGGACCAACCAAAAATGCCTTTTCCACACTGAGCTCCCAGTAAAATCAATACTTACACTCCCTGGCTGAAAGGGGTTTTTGCCTGTAGGGATGTTTAAAAAACATTGCTTAGCAGTTGAGTTGATTAGACTGCTCTATCCAATTACTGTGGACATTTAACCAGCCACTTCTCAGATTCCCCCAGTTTTCCCTAATGCCACCATGTTGGTGACTCACTCTTTTTCTCCTCCATTTTCCAAGACTCCTATTGCATCCACTGTCCCTAACACCTTCTGAATTCAGGAAGTGTCTATAGTATGGAAAACTTGTGGTCATATCCAGGCATCTGAAAACCACTTTTTTTTTTTTTCATAGAAGACTAGGATCCTCTGTTCTGGCCATTCCTAGTGGAACTATTACTTCTCAATCTGTTTTGAGTTTTATTTTGGCTTCAGGGAAAATACTGTTTCATATCTTCACCACCCCTCAAAAACCAGAACTGTCTCATTGCCAAGAAGAACAGAACTTTTTACATGCTAATTTTAAATTCTAAAAGGGAATAGTTGATGAATATACTAAAAAAAATAATAAATGAAAGCCCATGAAACAAGACCACCTCTCTTCCCACAGCATTTAGATTAGAAAAGCTAAAGATTGCAACCTTACTTCATGGTTACTTTAGTACACCTGAACATTTGTGTCACTTAAAAAACAGGGATGGAAGGGGAGAGAGATTAGTCTTTAATGATGAAAAAGGAAGTATTAAGTATAAAATGAGACACAGTATTCAAACTTCCAAAGGATTATTACAGTAAGTTAACAGATGGGAACGTTAAATTATGGGATCTGTGTTACTGATGGCCTTTGAAGAGAGGAGAACAAGATTACACGTAAGATGCTTGATGATTTGTGGACCTGTCTTCCAGCCCTGGTACATCATTTAAAATGGAATAGACACAGGATGTATCAATATGCTAAACAGATTTTCTGCACAGAGAAACACTCTGAAGCCCTGTGAAGCTGTCTGAACAGTTTTCATTAGGTCTACGCTTTTGGCATAGAAAACGTAACTCTGTAAGAAGCTCCAATTAAAATCATAATGGCTCTACAAGTATTTAGAAACACACAAAAAATCCCTTCAATGGATTTCTCTAAACCAAGAAAACATATCCCCTGAAGTATGACATGTTTGGTACTATAAAGAAATTAGAGCTGGAATACCGGAGACTGTGAAACTACTACCCTCTAAGACTAGACCTCAGATACTTCAAATTCTGATTTATTCCCATCTAATATCCTAAAATGTCAAAGCCATTCCAAGGTTACTTGTGTTCTAACAGATTAGTTTTGCCATTTAAGACAGAGAAAAGCACTGCAATTCTACTACAGAAGCTTCCAAGTGTTTGTTCAGCCTAAAGACACACCGTAAACCTCACATCATAAGCGATGTGTTATTATAGAAGACTTTTCCTTCTGCATTGCAGGCTAAAAGCAGCATAATAATGATCTAGAAAACTACAGAGGATGTTCTCTGGGCTTTAATTCAAAATGTCAGAAGTACACTGCAGACTTCACCAGATTTCTTCTAAAAAATTAATTATCAAAAGCATAGGAACACCAGATCTCCCATGATTCACTTTTACACCTCATCTTATTTCCAAATGCTTGTGCTCAAAAGATTTCTAAATATTTTTTAAACCAATTTAATTATCTAAAGTATGCTACTAATTCTGTAAGCATGCTGAAAAACATTTCAAAGGTGCTTCAACAATCTTAACTGGGAATCATTTAAATGATGAACAAGTACCACACTGCGGGAACAGCTACTTGTAATAGAATTTCCTCATGATGGCAGCATAAACCATTCTCATGAAGTTCATTCCTACTCATACAAAAGTGAGACCTCAGCTCCTCTAGAAATTGTGTTCACTACCTTTTTCCCCTCTTCACACTATCATTTTTACACTACTTTACAGTCTTTAGATTTTGTCCCCAGAATTCCACAGGAGTATCATTATACTTCACACATGCAATTTATGAAGAAAGATGAGAAACTACTCTACAGAGTATTTTGATAATGGATAGTTTTATGCAGTTTTCCATACATTCCACTGCATTTTTTATCAATTGTATATTCTACTTTGGAAAGTCTATGACAACTGCACAGTCTACACATCTGTGTGAATCACTAAATTAATGTTTCGATCAAGATCTATGAAGTTCTTCTGAAGAATGATCTTCCATCAAGTTGTTTGCTTTTAGTGTTTCTGCAATACAAAGAGGACAATACCATGACTTGCAAGATCCCATTGCCAGAAGGACTCTGAAAATCTGGCATTTTGTCTTACTGACCCTCCACAGTGTACAAATCACTAAGATGTACAGGCAGCTGTATACTTTTATAAGGCATGAAATTAATTGAGTTCAAAATCTGCATAGATTTCAGCCTATGAACAAATTATAACATTAAGTCTGTGTTGACTAAGAATAGGTTTGAGATTAAAAAAATCATCGCCATGCTTGGAAAGACTTTTGTTTAAAAGCTATTACTAGTGCAAATCACTCTTTTCAGACTGTGCTGCAAGCATGGCTTTGCTGAGGTTCCTACTGCCAAAATCTCATTGCTTCCCACTTGAAAAGATCAGCCAATGTCCCCCTCAGATCAGGCACCACAAACTATTCCTTAACCGAGTTCTACCAAAATAATCTGACTTTTTCAAACCATAGAATAGAGTATAAAGGAACCCAGATCACTGAGACCACAGCTGATGAAGAGACAATATAAACAGTTCTGTTTAGCTGATCCAAGGGGACAATAAGCTCCTGGAGGAGAAAAGACTGACCAGCAAGAATGAGCGATGTCCCCAATCTCCTGCTCAGTTACAAGTTTCATATCTGTCTACAGCCTTTAAAAGTGTACTAAGCACTTGTTTCTTAGAATGCCTACACAGAGTTCAAAGACCAGAACTGTATCTTGATTTATTTCACCTTCACGTTACTGACTACCTATGCTTAAATATACTTAGAAACCTTCCCAATTCACAGGTTTACACTCTCTCTGATTCATTTCCAGCTGCTTAAAGGAAGCAATCTTGAGACTCCATGAAAATGAAAATAAACAGCCACTCACTGTGCTTCTAGATGTTAACAAACACAGAAAGAATAAACACCCGTAAGGAAAGGAAAAACGCAAAAACTGGGAGTCTGGTTTGGATAGAACAGAAGCTAGGAGAAACACAAATAAAACATGTTTCTAACCCATGAAATACAGGATAGATATACTTGTTCTGGCTTGGCATCCCTGGACAGAGCAAATATTGCTGTAACACACAAAAGCATCAGCGAAGGCTATTTGGCTGTAGTTAAGCTTTTCCTATCTCTTTTCACGTCTTGACAGTTTTACCTGCACTATTGTAAGAAGGGTGGTTAACACTAATTTTCTCAAATGTGGCTCAGATTACATTGATTGAAAAGACTGGCCCTATCTTAATTTGAGGGTTTACAATAAGAAGATTAAAACAAACCAGCAACATCTTTGTTTTTAAGCACTACACTCACTGAGCAGCAAACAAGTACCACATCAAAGAAAAAGTAGCTGTCATTACACCCCATCTCCCAAACACTTATGGTTTCTAAGAGAATTATCATTCCTCCAGAAACCTCCCATTTTCTTCTCCATACACCTTCACAGTACAGCTATTTTGGCCAAGACAGCAGCAGGGCTTTATCACATTTCCTCTGCTTAACAGGATTTTTCAAATGAGCAGCAAAGCCTGGGAGCAGCTGGAGCTTCAGAGGAGGATTGCCTCGTTATCAGTAGCAAGAAGCAGAATAAATGAAGCAGAGCAAAATGCCAAGTTCTCCATCTGAAGGGACAGTTACTAGGTTTAAAAATCACAGCCTAAAATCAAGACTCTGCTGCTGGTATGTACATCTGTGTGCATTATTACATAAAAACAACGTTGTAATAGGAGTCCTATATGAATTTACAGCTTTTTGTTCCTTTATGTAACGTTAGTTTAATTTGAGAAACATGATGGCAATTGAGTTATGTGAAAGAACTACCTAGATGCAACTAGAAACCACCACTTCTACCAGTTTCAGCAAGGCACTTCAAAAATATAATGAAATATTCATGGCCATATTATGATATCAGAGCCTACAACCAGCTTAAAAGAAGCAAGAGGAATTGCACAACAGCCTGTCATTTAAATAAGAAAAAAAAAAAGATGAAAAGGTGTATTTAGGAAGACAAACTTTCCCTCCCAAACCGTTTTTCACTCTAGTCTTCTCTCATTGTTAGAAACTACCGAAAAACACTGATTTTTACACAGATGTAACGTGATAAATACTGCATGAATAGTTTCTTTTTAATTATCAGACAAAAGTTTTCATATGTAGGAGATAATTGGCTGAACACAAATTTAAGGAAGAAAAACCTGAAGTTTTAAAAAGCAAGAGAAATAGAACATTCAAAATTAGATCCAAAACATGACCTAACAACTGAAAGGAGAGAAATGCAGAAGTAATGCATAATGAATGCCCAAGTGTAAACTGATCAGTAAGCAGGAGGCACCCAGCAGAAGTCACCACTGTAACATGGCAGTGAAAAAGACAAAATTCAATGCCAGGATACATCATGACAGGTATTTCCAGAAGAGACATTTTAGGCAGCCTTCAGCTGTGTTTTAGCAAGTCTTCATCAAGAATATCATGTTACATTCTAGACAATCCACATTTAGAAACCATCAAATAGAAGCATGTAAAAAAGGCTTTGTGTACCTGGGGAAGAGATCAGGACACATCAAGTACAAACAAAACCCCAGATGCAATTAGTCAGTCCTTGAGATAACAATGTGGTGAAAATCAGAAGACACAACCGAGTCAATACCTGCTTGCAGACATCAGAAACAAAAGGCAATTCACCAGTATTTCATAACACTGTTCATGCAAAGAATTTGTTGCTGTTTGTAAACAGCAATAAATATTTTGGATTCCACTACATCTCTAAAACCATGAATCTACTCCAATTGTGCAAACACCTACTTGTTTCAAACATCAAAATGTCTGAATCAAGAATTCTCAATAGAAGTCTTTCATCTGTAACATATTAGAAGATAATCTGTTATGAGTTTACCCTGCTAAGCTACTATGTCAAGTAGATTTAACTCTTCTTTTCTTGTGTCCTTAAAATACCTTGGTCCAGCAACTACTGGAATCTCCTCCTTATTCCCCACGAACCAAATGAATGACAAGGGCATTTTCTTCTTTGCTGGTAAAGTAGGAGCTCAATTATCATGCAAAATTTCATTAGGAATATATCTTCTTTTGATATGATCCTAACTCCACAATGTCAGGAATCCCAGCCTGCTCTGGATTCATTAGATTGTCCCAGGAGTATAAACCCACCATGTTGCTGTTCAACCTGTGCAGCCAGGATGTCCAACCTACTGAGACACCAATGTTAAAAGCTTCAAATGATCCAACTAAACCAGAGAAAGGAAGATATTCCTGCTCCATCCATAAAAGGACAAACACCAATACCCAAAATCTTGCCCCAAAGTAATCCGAGGAAGACTTTGGAGAGCAAGCCTCACCCTTGCCCAGTGAAGAACTGCAGAAAATCGTAGACAAGAAGAGGTTTCAGGCAGTCATCCAGTCCAATCTTTTGCTGAAAATGAGACTTCAGATGATCCAGGATCAGCTAAACTGAACCTTGAATACTTCCAGCAAGGGTAATTCCACCTCTCCTCTAATCAACCTACTCCAATATTTAACTGTTCCCAAAATGAAGAATCACCTTTCCTGACTGATCAAGGACAACAGTGTAGGCTCGGGATTGCTATACTGGGATTTCCATCCAGAAATGTGTAGTGCTTTTCATAGCCCCTTCAAACCCCAAAGAATGTAAGCACAATCCTTGTCACACAGCTTTTCCTAGGTGTGCATTTTTCAAAAGTGTGGGGGGGAAAAGAGGATGGATTTGCTAAGCTCCTACTTATGCCAGAAATGAATATTACGTTAAATGAAACATTCATGTGTTTTTAATCAATACACCATAAATACCAGACCTGGCCATAGAACAGCTGACAGGAACAACCACACTGGAACATATTTGGCTAAGAGGCACTTGCTCATTAGCACTTCAGCAAGAAGAGTCAGGCAGAGTGGCATTGGTCAGGGTAATACACATCTCCAATTCTCTGGGCCAGCCTTGCCTTCAATCCAACAAAAAGCTTTTGGCAGGCAGCTAAGAGCTGTCATTTGCAAACAGACGTAGTATTTAGCATCTTTACTCAGACCCCAGCTCCTGGAATCATGTAATGACTTGAGAATGCATGCTTTCATCTTATAAAGATGGTCCAAATATTCATATTTTAAGAGGGGAAAAATAGGCCTTAGAGATGCTCAGGAAAAAAAAAAAGAGATAAGTACGTGGGTATAAATAAGGAGTAAGAGGCCAGTAAATCTAGGAAATGTTAAGCAATTCTAAAGAAGTATAGATTCCAGACATTCTACTGCACTCCACAGATAAATTATAATCAGGTGCACAATTATGCTGTTTTCCTCATTTTACTCAGAAGTTGCTCCTAACTCCCAAACCCTAACAGTTTCCCTTGTGTGTTCTTTTCCCTTCCCGCTGCAACAAAAAAATCAGAATTTGACCTCGTAGAGACAGTAGCTCAAAATTAATTTAAATAAAGCAAAACCAAGTACAATTCTTTGGCTTTACTATTTCTCAGCTGCCCCATCTATCCCTAATTTTTATATAGCCTTTTAAAACTAAACAAGACATAAAAACTACTGGCATAAGTGGCACCAAAAAAACAGTTCCGTTCAAGTAAATTCCACAAGGAAGCAAAGGCAATTTGGTGATTTTCTCATAAAGCTGTTGTAGTCCCTCACAATGAAGATCAAAGTAACACACACAGAAAAGTAGCCATTTGAGCCAAGCACAGCGAAGTCTGAAAGAAGAATCAGAGCAAAACAATCACAGATGCCTGCACTGACATTTTTAAGCTGACTGTAAATGAAGTTTTGCTATGGCATCACTGACAGTAATGGAGTTCTTCGGCAGCAGTGGTTTGACTAAAAACAAGAAAGGTTTTTAAAAATAAATATTTACTCACAAATATTTTAGCTCACACATTGAAAAAATCATAATAAACAATGAAGATTTGAACAAACATCTCTCTTACAGAGCTCTTTACCATTCTCTGAAAAAAAAAATCCAATAAAACAAGCACTTCTCTTCTGGGTTTGCCAAATTTATGAAGTTTCATAGTTGTATTATGTTATTTAAGCAAAGTGAGCTAGAATAGATAAGCACTTCATGCGCAGAGTACTTGTAAGATGCTAAAATTCAGGCTTGCCTTTCAGGGTGCTTACCATAGAGAGCCACTCCTCACAGCATAGAGCTAAAAAGGAAACCAATGCAAAAGTCGACCAAAAGCCAAGCTTAATAAACCTTCTAAATTTACTAAGGCAGTTTTAAACAGCACTAGACTAGAGGCTATGCAGAACTGCCATTTGGAGGGTGAAGAAATGCTGACAAAAACCTCATGGCATCCAAGAAAGACAAATGCAGGCTCGTGGGATGGAATAAGCCCATGCAGCAAAGGCTGGAGACCAACTGGCTACCAAACAGCTTTTTACAAAGGGCCCCAAAGGGTCTTCGTGAAGAAGTTGAACACAATTTATTTATTTATGGCTCTATTTTCCTTCTACATCTTGACCTCTTAACTGTGTTAGAGCAGGGAAATGCAGAAAACAACAAAAGAATCTATACCAAGAGAGTATTACACACCTTCAAGTCTCCTAGAACAAGCAGTACCAGGAAAGCAGGGTCAGGAACAGATAGTCCTTGTCTCAAGACCAAGAACTAGCATCTCACAATAAGTTGGTTCACTAATAAGGACTGACGGGCTCCTGCAGAAAAATACAGGCTGACAAAAAGAATTATGGAAGACTCGACACAATTTGCCAACTGCAAGTTCCTTGTCCCCATCACCTGGAAACAGATCTGACAAAAATCAGTTTCAACAAAATTCAAAAAGACCCTCCTCACACACAGAGCTCCTTTGGTCCTCTGGGTGCACTCTCCAGAAGAACACTTCCATTATTTTCATGAAGCTGAATGTTTTCACTCTGAATAAAGATGAAGCTTTAACAAAGATAGAAATGGAAAATTGCACCATCGATGCTCATTGTCTGTCTCAGACACAGACATTGAGATTTTTGAAATAAGAAGTACTTTTCTCTACTTCTATTATCTATTCTAAACTTATTTCTCTTTTAAAAATACATGACATTCCTTTAAAACAGGCTTCGATAAGAATGTTTTCAAATTACATTTTATTCCAGTATTTCTGTTTTCCCACTGTCTCAGGAATACTCACAAACGTAGATATAATAACCTTACACCATAGATACAACCAGACACCATTGTATTCTACGGATTCATCAAGAAATTTTTTGACTTAGACCTGTCTTCTTTAAAGTGTACATTTAAGCATAAAATTTTATACTCTTCCTGCCTGCCAATTCAGAAGATTTTGGCTAAATCTGACCAACTTGTTTCCTTCTCAGTTTCATTGAATTCTTTTTGAACTATTTTTATAATTCTGAAAACTGTAGCTCCTCATCAAAATAGAGACACCTAAAATAACTGCCACCTTGCATTAAGTGCAATTTGGTATTTCCAGTGAAGAAATGCAGAGAATGAAATGTGTGACAAGCCCATTTTAAAGAAAATGCCTCATTCCCACAATTCTTTTTTTCTTTTTACATGAAACAGTACTCCTTTATTTAGAAATACTCACAAGTGAGACACTGGAGCTTAATTTTGGAATTATTTCTCATTGATTATATACCATAATCATCACTACATTCTACCAATATAATTTATTTTTGTAGATAAAAAGTTACTGTTCCCAAATTTCCCCCACCCAAAAGTACAGAAAGAGACACACTTGATCTAATGAAACTCTTAGGGCTTAAGAAATATTAAGCTTAAGAAATAGTAAGCTTTGTTACGAAACAAAACAAAACACCAAAAACCAATTTACAATTCCAACGCTCTTTGTTGGATTTCATTATGAAATAGACGTAGGACAACATTCACATTGACTACCTCAAGTTAAAAATATGAGTTTGTTTTGCCATCTGTGGAAACTATTTTGCAGGCAGTCAATACCACAAAGATCAATAAACCCTATAATGGATTTCCTTCCCAAACCTTTGCAAAATAACTCCATATTAGCATAAAAAGCAGAAGCAGAAGATTGCAGATTACCTGTAATTTTCAACCTGACTACATAAACATCTGAAGAACAATAAACAATTTATCCTATTTATTTAAATGAATCACTTCAATTTGCTCACCAGGGACTATATATGGACAGGTAATCCTTCTGCTTTCTGGGATATAGTGAAGTGTGTGCCTTCTGTAATTTGGTTTAATCCACAAACGCTTCAAGAACGCCATCCAGCAGAAGAGTCCCATTCCCTACATTGTCAATAAATGCCTTCTGCAGAGGTGTAAGGAAGGCATGCCATCCTGCAGGAAAGGTTCCCATTGCACTCATCTTTACAATTCAGCTGGCCTTTCTTGAAGCTGTTAAGCAACACATTTTGTTAAATGTCACACCAAGTGCATTCCATCAGATGGAATGTACCACGGTGCCCCTGCAGAAAGCACATCCTCCCACCACAGCTGTAGATTTCAACGCTTCTTTGTACTCCTTGTTTAAAAAAAAAAAAAAAAGGACAAAAATAGCAACTTTTTTTACAGTAGTAACTCTCCATGTATTGAAACAATAGCTTGGTATTTTCCAAAGTTCTTCAAAAGTTTGAAGTTCTCCATCTCAAAAAGTAGCAAAACAAAGCGCCCCATCCCCAGGAAATTCTACAAACCTAAAGTACATATCAGAACGTATCAGTGATCTAACCTGGGTGTCTGCATATCCTTATATTCAGTTTCCATAAATAGTACATCAAAGCCTAAACTATGTGAAAAGAATTCATATCTGTACTCTAAACTTCACAAGACATTCATTGCCTATAAGCATTGGTAAAGTCCCTATTTTTTAAAACAAAACATTAATGCTCTTTCAATAAAACTTATAACAAAGGCACTGTTTAGCAAATTGCTACTTTTTCCTACCTCTGTCAAAGGATTTTTGGCATAATAACTTCATTTTAAAGCTCACATGAAATCCAAGGTAAGTTTTCATAGCTTTCATAAAACGCAAAATAAAATTACTGCAGATAGGAAGTGTATAAACCAAACTTCCAAGGACAGCAGCCAACTCTCCAGAAATGTCTGCTCTCCTGGGAGGTGAAAATCTCTAAGATGCGTTCTACTTAATTTTCATCTGCCATGCAGTTCCACTGAACGTGTCATTTTCTAAAACGCTAAAAAGTCCCACAAAGATCCCACTACTACTGAAAGGAACAGTTCCACCTTCCTGCCTTCCCAGTGCTTCCTCTGCAGTGGTTCTGGTGCCTGTGCAGCTCTGCAGCACAGCAAAGGGCAAGTGATTCAGCTGAAATCAGTCCCCTATAGGATGTATTTCTAGCTAGAGCAAAGAAGTGAGCTGGAGCATCAGGCTGCCAAACAACTGTTCCAGGACTGGTCAGGAAAGGGCTGCAAAGGAAAGATACCGTGGAAAAGTCGGCATCCCCTCCATTGACAGCTCACTCTTGGATTAATTTAAGCCCCACTGAAATTTATTAGCCAGCCAATTTGTGGTGTGCTCATCCACAGCCATCAGGAAAGGACTTTACACCTTTCCTTTCTAATGAAATTGAAGCTGTTGAATTAATTTGCCTCTAACTCAGCCATGCAGTAATCCAAAGCTCACTGGAATCACCAAGCCTCAGATTAGACCTTTAATGACCTAGAGTGGTGAAAGGACACAATTTACTTTCCTTGTCCTTTGTTTCCCAGAAATGCCCAGAAACAGGCACATGTTAATTCCTTTGCCTCTTCCACTCCCACACAACAGCTGTAAGTAGCTCTCTGTCTGGTGGCAAAAGCTACTTCAACCAAGCACATAACATCCCCCTGACCAAAACAGTAACCCAAGAAAGAAATTCCAAGTGCCAGGAAGCAACAACAAACCTTCCAGAGCACCATTTAAAGCCTCTCTAAGGCATATGGCTATGAAGGAGTGAGGGGACTAGAGAAATGGCATCACACAAAAACCAAAAGTACAAAACTACCCAAGGTCACTTGCTTTTAGAAGAAGTCTTGGTTCTTGTCCCCATACGCTTTATAGCCTAAAAAAAGGTGAGCATCTACTGAAATGAAGGGAAAAAATGAATATTTTTTAAAATAATATAACCTTCAAAATAGGTACTGCAGTACCCTTAATGATTTATTCATGGATTTTCTGACTTAGACTACTCCAGTTCTTTGTCTTCCACTCAGATACTCCCGCTGACAGTATTTTGTTAGCTGTTAGGAAACTGAAAGCTCACCACAGCTATTGTCACAAATGAGAAGCAAAACTAGGTCTTTGTTGAACGGCTTAATTATATGCAGGCAGAAAACATTTGAGGGCCAAACTGAACACAGAAAAACAGCAAGATATCTGAGCCTGTGTTCAGACTCTAAAATCAAAACTTTGTTCAATCCCAGAGTACCTAGACTAAATAAGGAAAACCCATGAAATGTTACACTGCAGAAGTACTACCCATTCTAATACAAATTTCAAGAAAGACAGCATTGCTGTTTTCTTCTATAAATACTTGTTATTCTATCAGTCCCAGACTGATAGTAGAAAGCTGAAAATACTGCATAGCAAGGAGAGAGCTCTCCTCTCTGGACCCAAATCAACAAGGACAGCAGTTAACATAGAAGTATTAATTTCAGGATCTTTACTGAATGCATTTAAGCAAAGTTCTTTACCCAAATAAGTGACTCTTCTAGCCCTGTTCCAAAAGACCCAGCATCAACCAGGTACCAGCTGCACATTAAGTTTCCAAATAAAACACATTCTTGTATCTCTGAGCATCAATTGCTGAGCTAGTCACTGCATTGCAGTCCCTGCATTTCACAGTGCAAAGAAAGGAAATTTGGGGGAACCAGTCACCTGATCTATTTTAGACGCCAAGATCCGTGAAGCAGCCCTGGAAATGACATTCTGCTGCCTATAGATGAACCCAAAAGTGACCTTCTCAGGTGTCATCTCTGCGTTACCTACGGCTAGACAAGAAGTAAACCTGTGTGTGATTTCTAGCTGATAGGCTTTAAAGGAGAGCCATGGGTGAGCACCACACTTGACAGCTGGGCAATCATAAAAGAATCCAGTCCCCACAAGACTAAGCCTGGCTTGACAGTGGCACAGATTTCAGAACACTTTGTTTTGCACACTAACTCTTCTAGCAGCTGACGTCACACAGTCACATCAGGACACAAGGGTCCCAGACACCCTCAGCACCATCCCTCTTTCGCCTCTTATGGGGTAAGAAAACCTGTAATTCTACTAAAAGCATGATTTCAGCATCCTTAGTAAAGGTGATTCTAGAAAAGAACCCACGTAAAAATGTCTTTAAACACAGTATTAGTGAATAAAATAGCACCAGGAATGACAGATGCTAAAAGGCAGAACCAAAACACTTCTACTGAAGTAACAGCCAACAATGTAAAAGCACACTTAAAACTAATCCCACTAAATTCTTCATGAATACTTTGCTTCTTTATGCTAAATAAACTACAGGGCAATTTAAAAACATCTAAATTATTTGCACTTGTATTTTTGAACGCTACTGTAAAAATGTTTCTAAATGTAAAACTTTTTAATGGAGGGGACAGAAATAATTTTGGAATTAATTGTATAGATTTGCATTTTTAAATATAACTGTACCATATGGCTTTATATACAAGTACACACATATACTTGTATTTATATACACATTATATATATTTTATATAAAGTATTCTGCCAATACTTCTGTTCTAAGACTGTACTGAAGAGATTTATAAGCTAAAATATTAACTACCAAAGTAATTTATTAAATGAATAGCTATTGTTCCCCAGCCAAAAGCAGCATACTGCTGAATACCCTCAAGCCACACAGTATTTATTGAGATACACAAAGAATTGTGCAACTTTTACTGAATACTTGGAAGTTTCTCCCTCATAAAACCTGCATATATAATACAAAAAATTAAAATTGAATATATATTAACAATGGTGTTCAGCAAGTGCTATCACAGCATTTTTTGCAAACACAACTGTGCCAGGAAAGAAGTTTGTAGAAATAGGAATACGGAGATACTGCAAAGAGTAACTTTTAGATTGGAGCCTTCAGGATCAGATTACATTAAGAATATCCAAGAACATAAAGGAAGTGAACACTGTTAGAACCAATTTATGCCAAAACTGAAAGCACAATTAAATGGCTGAATTGGTATCACAAGAAAGTCTAGCCAAAGAGCCTTTTTCCATTTTCTAAGGCAGGACTGCAGCTTGTCCTAGATCAGCAGGGAGTACAGGAGTCATGTGCAGCAGGACTCCAATTTGGAAATTATTTTAAAAAGGAACTGCACTGCACATTGTGTAACTTCCAAATACACATGGGGAGAGTAGACTGAATTATAATTTGGCCATTTGAATCTGACTACAACGAAGTTGCCCAGAATACTTAAAGGAGTTAATTCAAACTTCAAAGTTTGGGGAAAAAAAACCAACAACAAAAAAACCCCAAATCACAACATTTAGTCATCACACTGAAGGAAAAGATGACTAAATTTAACCAGTTTGGAATGGCATTGTTTAAAACACTATTAATCAAAAAAATTGGGTGAGAAGCAGACAAGGAATCTGAAGGTAGTGAAATGGAGAATAAGCCAACCAAAAACAGAACAAGAGGAAAAAAAACAAGAAACAAATATAAAGTAACAAACGCCCTACCTGATAAATAAATCTAATCCTGTATACCTCCCACTTCCACTTTATTTTTCCAACAAAGAGATGCATATAAACATATGAATGAAAGAATGAAAACTGTCCAAAGCTTAGTAAAAAATAGCAAAATATTGCTTTTAAGACAGTTCCCCTTTTTGACCTTTCTGTCCCTTTTTCCACTTACAGAACTATACCGGCAACCACGGCCTTTGCTATAATTTCTACACAGCCTGAAAGCTTAACTCTTTATCAAAACATCTGCCTATGTCAAAGTACAATATTTTCTACACAAACAGAAATTATGTTTCTTTAATCAAAATACCCTGGTTTTAAAATGCAGAACTCTGACAGCCTGGCTTTCCCAGTTTTAATACATTCCCTAGAATACTTCAGAAAAAGTTAAACTGCGGGACAGGAGAAATGCATGTCAGGAATGTCACACCATGCAAAAATGACTCTGTGACAAGCCTGGGGTTTACGAGACTGTAACTACATTAATTTTCAAGACATTCAGATTTTCCTTAAACTTATTTGAGTGACCCATTATTTAACATTCCTCATTTTCCACCCATTAAAATTTCACTTATGAATACTTCTCAGAACTGTCAGCACACTCAGCTGACTTGAAAGGCTATTGTTAAAAGCTCATATAAAAGGGAACAATAACGACAGATACCATGAATTTACCTCACAGAACAGAAAGTTTCTGGAAGAAGTCAAGGCATGAGATTTAAAGCTGACAAAATAAGGCTTTTTATTATTTATCAACCAGCAAATCTTCAAAGTAGGCTAACTTAATAGTGTGCAAGTACCATTTATCCTTCAACGTTATCCTCCATTTCACACACAATTTTTGCCTCCTATCTTTTCATATATTTGTTAATACTCACTATTTATGGGTACTTTGGTAGATAGCCCATCAGCAAGGATGATGCACATTCTGGCCACACATCACACACAAGGAGGACTCGCTGGAGGTGAGGGTCATGGGATCTCAAAAGTGTAGTTCCAAATTCAGGACCTCGGCTACAGGCAAGATATGAGGCTCCCAAACTGCCAGCTTGAACTTCTAGTTAAACAGGAGCACATCAATCATTTTAGGAGAGCAATGGGCACATCCACAGCTGCAGAATTAATAGGAAAAAATGCCATACACCATCCTAATCCTTTACACTATTACATTTCCTGTGTCTTTCATCCCGTGTGTCGTTTCAGCCAACGCTGTTCTGACTTACTGATACTTTTCCTGTCCTTGCTGAAGTCTCAGCTCCCTTGTCCTGAAGTGCTACTGCATGCTGGCCCCTGAGGTCCAGCCCTCCCCAGCACAAACCACACCACTGTTTACACATTCCTGCATTTCTTCTGCGTGGCTGGTGAACACAGGACCTCCACCGCTTCTTCAGCTGATTGCAGCTCAGATAACTGAATGGAACTTATGAGGCACACATAATGAGAGTTAATTGTGTTCACATGATGCAACTGAATTTATGGTCACACAAAACCTCAGCTACTCTGGCAATTACACAGGCCTAGCAAATCCTCATGCCCAAGGCAACAAGCACACTGCACTGACTTCACAGGAGGTAAGACAGGACAAACATGCCCAGGTGTGTTAACCCAAACCACAGCAGCATGGCTTACCTAAATCTTCCACAAAAAATTAAAGGCATGTATATCTACAAAGTTTTAGGCTAGAATTTAACTACTTAAAAAACACATATGGTTATTAGATTGTTCAGAAATAAACAGCAACAACTATTTTCTTACTTCGAGTAGTTTAGCTACATAAATTTGGTCTTTTTAAGTACTGACAGAAGACCGGCTCTAGTGAGATTCAAAGCTGTGAACACATAATCTAACATTTAATTCCATCATGAAAACAAAAGGCCTCAACAAATGCCTCAAAATGAATGACAAGTTTGGACACTAACTGCTGAAGAAATTTCATTTTCTAAAAAGGCAATCTTCAAGGTCACCAGCTGAATCATCACCAAATAACCTTTACATTCATTAACCAAGCCACACATCACCTGTTACATTTCAAGATTTCCCCCTCATAAAAACCACAAGTGAAACAGGCAGTAAATGCATCTCTGCACCCCTACAACAGTGTACATAACCAACACAGACACCAGATTTCATAGCAATTATAATAAGTGATGCAGAGATGAAGTATAAAACAACCAAATACATGTGCTGAGTAATAGGAAAAACAACTCCTATTTGTTTTAATAACTTCATTATTCTCCTATTTATTAAACAGTTGTAGGACAGACTTTATAAACAAGCAAAGCTTCGATATGCGTGGTGCTACTGTTCTGGTTTTGTTCTAGTACTTTATGCACAGAAATTGCAAACCATTCATATATTTAAGGAATACACACGAAGATACTCGGTTCCAGTCAAACAGATATTCTCTCCAGTGTTTCCCCCCTTTCTTTTCAGATTCCTGGAATGTCACACACAGAGGATTTTACAAAAGTACGACACCTACGTGAGCTACTACTGTATTCTCCACACCAAACAACTCTGTTTGCAATAAAATGGCAGCACGTGACATATTGAAAAGCACTGCAAGTATGCACATGTGCATCCTGGCCAAATTAACATTCCCAGGATTTGGCCCTGGCTTTAAACCACCAAGCAGACATGCTCTAGCTATATCCCGTAAAGATACCCTGTTTGTTTTCATAGCTACTGTATTTTTTCCACAGCAAGTAATTCAGCCATCACAGAAGTGGGGACTTAATGTTTCCTCATTTACTGACCAGTATACAACTGAGTAATCTCCTAACCACCCTTGGAAAAGCTCATGTCCAAGCATTATATAAATACAGCTGCTCACATTCTGTCCACATCCCTCCACTCGCTCTTTCCCTCTCCTGTTATGAACTGCAAAAAGTAAAAATTTCTTGGGCAGCACATAAAAACGACTTTCGCTGTTCAAATGGTTCAAAAACAAACAAAGCATTTATGGTTTAAAATATTTCAAAGAATTTTTTTATTCTAGTGTATAAATAGAAAACTACCATGAAAAATATCCAGCCTATTCAATAACCACTCAACTGACTATGCTATTTTCCAAAGCCATTCTGAAGGCACCAGAAGTCATAAAGAAGTCAAAAATTTACATCACATGAATGAACAAAAGCAATTGTTGTTGTGTCTGAATAAGGCTGACCACAAATACTTTACACTACAACAGGCCCTTTATCGTAGAATCCAAGAACTTTAACAATTTAAAGTAACAATGACATTTTACTGGAACTTGCCTGGAATCTACTCCTTGATTTGCTGGGTAGCTCTCCACTAGAATATTTACTATACTAGCAGCATCTCTGTAAAACCTTCCCAGCCAAAGCATGCCCTCTGACAAGACATTTAATGTTTATTTTCCACATATCCAGTATGATTTTTACCTCACTCATGTATGAACACAAGTCCTGCAGTTCCGTGCCGATGCAAATTTTAAGTCCTGTCATTTCCACACGTGCATGTGTGGGAAGAGGGAGGGTATGTTTGTTTTTAAATACAGCTAGCATAACTCGTCATACTTCTCAGACTCTAGATGATAAGAAAAAGGTTTTTGAAAGGTGTTTTATTGGCAGTATGTACGGGTTTCAAGTCATGCACGCATCTGCAGGCAAACACATTTGTTGCACAGGCATCTACCTTTGGATTTCTACCAGTTTCCCCTGCAGTTCAACACCAATTTATAGCAGAATTTATAGAGAAAAGCAACAAAGATGCCATGAGTAATCCATGCCAAGCCCCAATTAAGACTTTCAAAACAGTAATTACTTGGTGTCAATTATGCCAGCACTTCTTATATGAGCACGCTTTAAGAATCCAAGAAGGGCTAGCCAAAGACTGCAAACAATTTATTAGCCTTTATTCATTCAACAGAATCTCTCTAAAAGCATCTATAAACCCAAATCTGCAGCAGCTGTCTACATTTTTTATTGTAACCCTCAGCACTGTGAAAAGAACAGGCCTTTGGTTTGGAACTAGTTATTTTTGCATTTCTATACAGAAACACACTGAAAAGACTTAAAAAGAGACATACGTTAAAGGTTT
Organism: Cyanoderma ruficeps; assembly: GCA_008694505.1. Classification (NCBI taxonomy): domain Eukaryota; kingdom Metazoa; phylum Chordata; class Aves; order Passeriformes; family Timaliidae; genus Cyanoderma; species Cyanoderma ruficeps. Next base: position 3,158,616 of record VZDJ01007753.1, read on the forward strand.
TTAATTGTCATCCTGGTCTTAATAAATTCCTTTTAATGACTGAAACACTGTTTCCTTAAGAGTAAATAACAGGAGTTACCAACACATGCACCTTCTCATTGCAAAAATACTCAAATTATGTAACAGCCTCACAATGAAGTTGTTAGAAGACACAGGAGCACTACAGAATCCAGCTGGTTAGTGTTTTTTAAATGCAATATTAAGGTTATCCTCTCTGTCAGCACATATTTAGTTTGCCACCACCTCTTTCAAAGCACGTGCATTATAAGAAGGTTTTCACAAACTTCTTGTTTTGAAACCAATAAAGTAGATTTTCTTTTAAAGGAAATAAAACAGCCCAAAACAAATAAAACCAAACCAAGCAGTGGAGTAATCCAATTATTACCAAGCAAGCCACAAAAACAGGCACATCATATACAAAAGCACATAAACTTCAGGAAAAACATACAACACAATCAAAAAAATCCCCCACAGAAAACGACATCAGCAGAATAATTCCTGTTTTTCACAATGAACAGTGCCAAATCTAAGCAGATAGCATTATTCCAAGTAAGTTATTTCACTGAGGTTTAGAAATTTCTGGTGCAAACATACCCCTCGACATGAAGTACTCAGAAGGCTTCAGACATCCTCTAAATCATCATGCAGAGATGCTGCAGAACCAAATGACAAAAGCACAGCTGTCTGTTTTCCTGAGGCAGAGCACACCACTCACTAACTTTTAAAGGCACAATTTCAGTACAAATTTGATTTATGAACTGGAGAAAAAAAATATACCAAGTGACTGAAGTAAATAAAGCTAAAGGTCTTCCCCTAAATTCAGCTTTTATGGACAGAGATCAGATATTATCTTCAAATATAATAATGCACAGGTTGGTTATTAAAAATATAAGGTGCTTTCTTATTTTAAATGTGAATTTGGTGGAGGGAAAAAAATCACATTAAAACTATTCAGCCAATTTTTGCTGCACATGGAAATTTTGTGTCAACTTTCCAAGCCCTCAATGCTGTTCTTGTAGGATATGGTAATGTCTCCATCCCAAGTTGGCCCACCAACCCGAGAGCACGAGCGGCGGTTTGCAAAACTTAAACCCTCATATTGTAAAAAAGAAACAAACAAACAAAATCCTACCACAATTATGTTCTGTGTTCAGTGAGACTGGAAAGCCCCTGAAGATGAGTTGAGCCGGCAGAACAACCCAAACCTGCCAGAACAATTCATCTGGCTTACATGCTCTTCCTCGCAGCCATACCTCCCCAGGAATGCTCAAAAACAGACGTATTTCAACGTGGATAAACTCTTCTGGCAGGCTGCTCCTGCAGCTCTCCTATGAGTAGAGCCCCCTCATCACACCAGAGGTTTGGGAATGGGGATAAAGGAAGGAAGGCAGCCTCTCTCTCACCTTGAGGACACCCCGCCAGGACTCCTCCATGCTGAGGGGAGGATGCAGGCTCCCAGGGAACAGGCACACGCACGTCCCAGGCACAACATGGAGCAATCCCATGCAGACACCCCCAGCTCTTGCAGGGCTCTTCCCACTGCAAAGGGTGAGCAGCTCCCAGTGAAATGGCAAGTGAAGCTTTTCTCCTGCCGTTTACAGTAGCGCTGATCTTTGGTGATTAAATGCAAACTCTGTTAAAAACGTTTGCATAATGATATCTTGCAATATTCAAAGTACTGCATGTTGCTGTGTTTGTACAGTACACTGCCTCTGTTTTTACTGGCCTCATATGCCATAGAAACAGAAGAGAAGAATACACTTATTGTCAAAAATTGTTCTTATTGTCAAAATCTCCCACGCCGAACCACATTATTTTAAGTTACTGGTCCTAAAAGGAAAAACAGTTCTAGCGTCGTTACTTTCTTCAATGTCCAACTCAATTCCTTGCAATCAATGATAGGCAGATCATTTAAATAAACTTCACCAGACATGAAACTCCAAATGTACCACAATTCTACTTTAATTCTCAGGCTTTATGTAATTACAGAAATCACCCCAAAATCCCACGTTATCTAGGAAAATAAAGATCTAAACCTGTTCTTAGTTATGAAACTAAGGAGCTTAGAGAAAAGTTGTATCATTTCAAATGTTTTTCAAGACTAATTAATCCAAAGTGAGACATTTAAAAAGTAGATTTATTCCTTAACAGTCGCAAAGTTGGCACAAAAAATGCCCTCTTGTGGCACAGCAGAACCCTGCAGAGCCTGCCCCAGGGTCTTCCAACTCAGCTTTTAGAATAAGAATGTGCGACTCAGGGCTTGTTTTGAAACTAAAATGAGATAAGGAAAGCAGGTTCTAAAGAAAACTAAAACTGCAGGTATCATTCAGAGTTTCAATGAATGCCAGCTTCTCTATGTGCCTATTTTATTTATTTCATTTTTTGAGCGTTAATCTAAGTAGTGAGTACATCTGGCCCTCCTATAAATCTGAGCATAATCCAATTCTTGGGGAAAGCTGCTCTCGGCTTGGAACAGAGCACTGTCACTTCAGCAGACTCCTGAAAGGGGAGTTTTCGTGCTGCTTGAAACTCTTTATTGAGGAATACGTGTAAAAACAATTTCAATATCTTCAACAATAGGCAATAATTTCCACGACTGCCTCGCTCTCCCCCACGTCAGACCATTAATTCTCAGATGTACTATTGATTGCGAGGGGAACAATTGATAGACAACTACAATCAACAGATTTTTCTCTCATGGAGCAAAGCTAGCACAGTACACATCTTCCTGTCAATAGAAATATGGCTGCAACAGCTTCAATTCCCTTAGTAGGAAGCAGCATCTTTCACATAGGTATCATTTTTGCTGCTTTTCTAGCTCTCAGCCTGCAGAAATGATCTTAAAAGTAGTGGTTCATTTGCAAGCAAACAAAAAAAAAGAAAAAACGGCCATTAAGAAACCCTTTAAACGGAAGTCAACCCTCCACAAGCATTAAAATCCTGATGCCCAGCCATGAGGAGGGGCCTCTCCCATCCTGAGCCTACAATACAGCAAAGAGCACATTCTTTAACACATCACTCTCTTGGTTGCATCTGCTCAACCAATGGCAGTTTTGGCAGCCTCCCAAATTATTCTTTTTATTCCTGAGCACAGTCCCCAACAGCTTGGGTCCCTCACCCTGCTCCCCCCTCTGAACAGTCTGCGGCAAGAGGTGTTATCTGTTTCTCCCAAAACACAGCTCAAGTAGGAAGCAGTTCTTTGGAGGCACAGGAAAACCTTATTTCAGCTGCCAGCTCACCTGCAGCAGCCCACAGCAAGGTCACACTCACTAAGGTGAGCTCATTCCAAGCACTCAGATGGAGCTGACAGCAGCAGGAGAGAACAGGCAGGTTGGAAAGTGTTACCTCTGACATGAAAAAAAAAGCATTTTGATCTTTTACCTCAGTGCAATAATTAAAAAACCCACCACAAAACAGTTTTACAATCTATTAAAAACCCTCAATCAAGCACAAAATTTTAGACAACTTTAGAACACAAAGACATTTTAATTATTTGAGTATCTGACACCTTTTATTTTCAGACACAAGCCATCTATGTTTGGTTTTTACAAAGGCATTTTCAAAGGTTTCAGTTGAAGTTCCAAGAACTTTTTTTTAAACACTTGTTATAAAACCAAAGCATTTTAAAATGAAGCTACTGTTTAATCCTCAGTGAAATCACTAGGTCATTTCATCTGTAAGAGCAGAGATGTAAACTCAAAAGAGTTAAATCTTTTTTGAGACAGTGAGTGTTTTCTCAAAACTTGGTTTGCACGTAGCTGAGATGGAAGTCTCCCCACGAAGAGCAGGATGCACACAACTGTATTTGTGGTCTGGGCCCCCCAGACAACAAAACACCTACAAAAGGGTCATGGAAACACACGCACACGTCTGGCAATGAACACCAGAGAGGATTCCTCTGGACAAAGCCCTGCCAGCCACGCTGCAAATTACTCAGGCAGTTCAGAAACCGTGCAGGATTATAGTAACAGAGTTTAGCAACCAACGTGACAACAGGGGAAACTAGTAGGATTGAGATATTTTTCATCATTTTGCTCAGCCAGCACTTGCAGTAAAGATTCTCAAATCAAAAGTCATTAGGCTGCATTCCTCCAGGTGGAACAGTTCAACACCCCTTTTCCTCCTAAATACAACTGAGCTTTTCATCACTTTTGAAAGCAATAAATAAATATCTTCTTCCAGAGTTATCCTCGCTTGTGTCTATTTTCTACATCCTGATCTTGCTAAACGGACAAATTTACTATCAGCCACTGAGTAAAACCAAGACATAGGAAGATCTACAAACCACTTATGTGGTCAAGATCCAAACCTATTAAAAGCTGCCATTTTTCAGACAGCTGTATGTAGTCCTCCAGTGCTTACAGAATGTAACAGATGTATGTGTGCACACATCCACATAAAAGGAGTGAGATGGGCTGGGGAACAAGAGAAAAAGAAATCACAAGTGTCCATATTACTTCAGAATGGTGAAGCCACACCTAAGATTGGAAGAGATTAAGTCTCCAACCAGTAGTAGGCTTCCTCCTCAACCGGCCTTCTTCAGGCATATAATAACAAAAACCTCCTCTCTCCACAATTTATCCCAGATCACTAACCTGAGTGGTGTCCCAGGATGTCTGCAGCTCTCTTAGTCCCTCTGTGCTCTGATCCTGGAAGGAAATTCTCAATCTCTGTACCTACCCATCTTGACTCAGCAAGTCTCCTCTCCAGAGCACCAACCTACTCATTCAGGCAGAGAGTACAATTTCCCAATCCCCACAGGAAATAACTCCTCATAATCCTTGAGCAGCTGAACTAAGAAGGTCTGTCATTTACAACATCACTTACTGTATGCATGTTTCAACAAATGGTATCGATTGCACAGGTCACAAGTATTTATTTCACTTTTCTTGAAACAAGGACACTTCCCCATCAGCTACAAGGCAAGAATTCATCTGACAATTGTAGGTCCCTCAGCTGTTACCAGTTAAGATAACAAATTATACAGGATAACCTTATACCAGGCAACTTTAAAAAGGCAGCTGTGACATTCAAGATAAGCTTCCTTAGCAGGCAATCTAAGCAGCCTATACCAAAAAACCCCCCCACATTATTATTAAGAACATATGAAGCAGCAGCCCATTTGCGTGGGCAAGTGTGCTTTTCTTCCAAGCATTCAAATCGTGGCTTTTCAAAACTCAGAAGCTCTAAAAACTGTTATTCTTCTAGTATTTTTAAAGCTTATTTTCACAGAAACATTACATAAATAAAAACCTGTTTTTCATGCCCTGCAGAAACTGCTTTCAACACTGATGGGGGAGGGGGATATTAACCTAAGAGCTAGAAAGCTTTGAAAGGCATTCCTCTCCTGCTGCATTTCAGATTAAGTACAAACTCTTTCCTCTACTTGTCAGACCTGTTGACAAGCAAGTATTCCTCACGATTAACCATTTTTTTAAAAAATAACAAAAAAAAAATTCAGTTTCTAATGTTGACAGTTAAGAGTTACCATAGCCTACTTGAAAACTGAGTTAGTGAAAGGAGTCTTTATCCCAAACAATGGTAAACATCCATACATTCAAAATGAAGGAGAATGACTATAAAAACATCTATAAGCTAAAAGTTTACTGCCAATTTCTGACTGACCCAACTGAAACAGCATGAACTTCAGGAAAGACTTAGGACAGAAGAGCTCCTCACATTTTACAAAGCTTTTGAAAGAGATGTAGCTATTTTTCCCCTACATAAAAAAAAAAAAATCCAATGCAGAAACATTTCCTCAAAGCAATTTGTGTCAGTAAGCATAGTATTTTATCACGTTTTTTCATGAAGATGGCAAGTGCTCACCTCTCAGAAGATTTATTTATCCAGCATCAGGTACCAAAGAGGCCTCCACCACACAATCTTTAACCTGCTTGAGCTTCAGGAACACTCTTTGCAGGGGGAGGGGAGAAGCTGCTAGCTACATAATTATAAATGTATTTGAACATAAATGAGTTTTGATACAAACTGATTAGGAAGAGGGAATAACTTCACTGTCAAAATCTTCCTCTGGAACTGTCTTAAAGAATGGAAGCCACTACAAAAGCAATTGTTACCTTAGATGGAATGACAGAAAAAAATTCCTTCTTTTTTCCTTTTTCTTTTTTTTTTTCCATATACAGCATTCAGAAGTCCAGAGGGGTGTGTTTGGCTTTTCCTAGTAGATGAAGTGTAAAGGCTTGTTTTTAAGACCTTGATGCCAAATCATCTCAGGAGCTTTTCAAAATGCATGCACGCATAATTATTTCAACACAATACCAAAAAAGCCTTTCCCATATTATTTTTGGAAACTCTGGACTTTAACATCATCCTTGTTAATTTAATTTGCCCATAACATAAAGTGATAAAGTAATTAATGTATTTCTTAACTACTTTCAAAATTTTGTTTAATGCTTTAGCTTCTGGGCAGGTACAGAGAAAACATTTCCTTCTCTCATTCAGCAAATTCAGTGAACAAGGATGTCAGAAGTGAAGAAAAACTACCAGGAACACACTTAAACCTCTTTTCTTTCTCCAATTTATGACCCACTAGGAATGGGAGAACAAATTTACATGGCTTTAGATCAAAATCAGCTTGCAAAATAGAAAAGGGAATCACAATTTACTATTCAAAATTACCTGAAGCACTCAAGAAAAACGTACTGCAAGATTTAAAAAATCCATTTGTATCACAGACTATTAAGACACATTTTATTTTAGCTCACTTCAGAAGTGAAATTCCAGTGGGACCCATGTAATAACTGTCACAGTTTAAGTTGTTTTGTGACTTCTACTCCACATCACCAAACATTCATTTCTGGAAACACATGAAACACCCACTGAAAGATTCCATATAACAAATTCAGAGCAGTCCAAAATACTACCAAAAAAACCTACAAGTAAGCGAAAGTATTTAAATGGTTAAGCAGGATACAGTCCATAATCAGAAGGAATTTTTGTTCATGAAGACAGCAGTGCAACTACTGAAAACTTCTGACACACTACACTTCCCTACAAAAAGTAATTTCTCAGATTGTTACAGAGAAATTGTTTTGTCTACCTCACAAACAGTTAAAGGCTTCCAGAAGGTTGGGTTTTCTTAAAATAATCCATTCCTAAGTGTACCCTAAACTTCTTAACTAAAGCTCAACCTAAAGAAAACCACAGTGAGCTGAGAGAGAAGCACATTCTCTTTAAATCAGCAGAACACTGGGGCTTTCCTAACTCTGCTCCTCCACTCTAATTCTTCATATGGGCAATCCTCCCAAACCATAACACTCTCAATTCACACCTTCTCCATATTTCTACTAACCTCCCTGGCACAGAATTCTTACTCTGGCAATTTAACATTTTCACTGCAAATATCAGGAGCCAAAATAAATGGAATGTCAAGTTAATTGGCATGGAAGAGCTGCTGAGTCAAATTAAAAGCAAAAATGAATAATGCACTAGAATTTTTAATATATTTGCAGAAGTCAACAATCTCTAAATTTCTATATTACTGCAGAACCAAGAAAGCCTGTGACAGAATACTTAAGAACTCTGTTAAGGCAATCAAACATATAATCATACATAATTTGTAATTTCACCTACAACATTTACAGACACCAAAATTCACGAAGAACAGCACTTTCAGTACATTTCTCTTACTCAGTTTCACCCAAAACTGTTATGCAGACCTGATAATAAGTCAAAATCCATGTTCATTATTATATATTATTATAAATATTATTATTATTATTATATATTATTATTAAAAAAGTATTCAAATTTGCATTTTTCATGGAATTCCTGAAAAATTGGATGAAAGGAACAAAAAGTTGATCTCTCATTAACATTCTGGGGAAAAAAAAATGTTGATGGCAACAGTTACTTCTAGTCCAATTCCAATTGCATTAGTTTATTTGGAATTATCACAGTTTATCCAGTGCATTAACAGAATTTCTTATTCTGCTACTAATCATAGAAATCTTAAAAACCCTTAAGAAAAAAACAATTTGGAATTTTCTTTCTAAAGAAAACAGATATATTATTCGCCAGCAGCCCAATATATATAAAAATCAGGGGTTTTTTTCCATATTCCCCCTGCCCACAAAGAAAAAGCAACTGGCCTGTTTACAGCGTCCCTCATCCTAAGTGATAGAAACTGCTCAGGAAACAGCTGTGTAACAGTCTAAACAGAAATTTACAAGTGTTTTCATTTCTATACACAAACAAGGCTCTTCTGCTCATCAATAATTCAAATACTCCTCACGGTTACTTAAAAACACAATTTACAACTACTTCCTTTAAAGATTTCAGGCAACACTTAATCTGATTTCTACAAACAACAGTTTCCTCGAGCTCCTGCTGTCTGCCCACCACAGCGACACAGGAACAGCACGCCGGCAATCAGAGGCATTCCCCAAATTGCTAATTGCAATTTCTCTATTGCAGCTACCGAGGAAGATGAGGTGGATAAAACCTGGGCTCCTGTAGCTCCCCTCTCTCCCACTGCGACTTTTCTGCTGAGGGAAAAGTCACATCATCCATACACAGGAACTTCAATTCTCCTCCTTGACTTCAGTCTTTAGCCCTTGTTTTTTATCAATACCATTTAAGAGTTTATTTGCTGACTACTGCATCTGATCAATGGAAAAAATAAAACCCTGGGACCTTCCTTGCAGGCAACACTGATGCAGCAAATGGTGCAGAAAGGGAACAAAGATTTGGGGGGAAGAAACCACATTTGAATCCATCCATATTATCCAGCATAAACATTGCTTCTGGCCCTTTGAAGTCCACACTGCTCTCTGTCCAAACTGCTTCATCTCTTTTCTGATCTCTGAACATATGACACATCCAGAAGTCCACATTGAAAGGCTTTCAGTTCACTAATTACCTACATTTCCAGAAGTATTTCACATCCTTCCTGCTCTTCTAACTCTGGTTCTATTCCTTACACAAACTCAGTTTAACCAGTGTTTTCACAAACTTGCAATATTTGGGACATTTAACTATTAGTCAGTTTAACCAGTGTTCTCACAAACTTGCAATATTTGGGGCATTTAACTATTATTATTATTAGAACTAAACCATCAGTTCAGGCACTGCCACTGCTGCTCAGCCACCATCTGACCCTGCAGCCACCCCAAGGGAAAGTCACAGCTGTGATCTCACCTTCCCCATTTAAAGAAGTGCAGTACAGCTGGTGGAAGGTCTGGAGCATAAGTCTTATGAGCAGCAGCTGAGGATGTTTAGCCGGGAGAAAAGGAGGCTCAGGGGAGACCTTACTGCTCTCTACAATCACCTGAAAGGAGGCTGTAGCCAGGCGAGCGTCAGCCTCTCATCCCAGAAACAGGCAACAGGACAAGAGGAAATAGCCTTAAGCTGCAACAGGGGAGGTTTAGATTGGAGATTAGAAAGAATTACTTCACCAAAAGGGTTGTCCAGCATTGGAACAGGCTGCCCAGGGAAGTAATTGAGTCACCATTCTGGGCATATTTAAATCCATTGGCACTTGGGATATGGTTTAATGATGGACTTGGCGATGCCAGGTTAATGGTTGGACTTGATGCTCTTAAGTTTCATTTCCAATCTCAGTGATTCCTTACTGTAGTCAATAAAAGAAGTAGATGTTCCCTTGTAGTGCAGAAATCCACCCAGCACAAGGGTTATTTAAAATTTAAACCTCGTGCAAAATTTGAAGACATTTCTCCTGAAATTCTCCAGATCACCTGGCAAAACCAGCAATATTGTTGCAACACTTCAAAGTGCTCAGTGAGAGAGAAACCACCAGAATTTAAAAATCCATATTATTTGTAAATCTCTCAGCAAGGACTACTCTGCATCAGTACACCAGCTCCTGCTCAGCAAATACTGGGTATTATCTTAAATGCCATAATCAGGTATTTTCGTAACTTGTGTTTAACCTCGACACCAGATGCTCTGGGTTAGTAATGTTAACTGTGACTTCTTCTTCTACCTGAAATGGTTTTTAATCCTTCAACTTCAAGGAGAATGCAGAAGGAAAACCTGAACTTCATGCCCAACAATCTAAATGCCCAACAATCACACGCCACACCAAGGAAATGTACTTAAAGTCATAAAAGTGAATGCTGTTTCACTTCTTTCCCAGAGGACACTGTCATAGACAGAGTCTCAGTAATTTCCATTTCCCTTCCACCATTCTGGTGTTTCAGTATTTCCTTAGACAATTCAATATTCTCTGGAGGCAGGGAAATGCAACTCTCAAAAAAGACTCTTGATCCAGAGATTTAGCTGTCCACCTTCTTAGGCAAGTTAGCAATAAGGAGAGAAAAACCAGACAGTGACACTGGAAAACATCTGCTATGCTGATACACTCCACAGGAGTTAAAGATTTATCATTCCCCATTTCAACTGAAGGGACTAAATATCCTGTGAAATGAGCATATCAAAGCCCAACTTGATACCTGTAATCTCTTCATTTGAAGAATTTCATGTAATGATTTTACATGAGAAATAAGCCATTGACTTTTATTTTTTTTAAAATGAGTTCAAACTGCACCTCACTACAAAGCCAACTGGAAGAGCAAAGGGAAAGTGGTTAGGCTATTTAAAATTGAATACTGGGAATAGTAAAATACAGTGTTGAAAGAATAAATCTCATCACTGAGTGAAATAGTTTTAGGCAATCAAGCATTTCTGTGCTAAAAAAGTAAAGCACAAAAGTAGCATTTAAAGAGCAGCATTAATCTATGGTTTCCAAGGAAGAAAACAAAAAACATCTACTCAAGCCACTTGACAATATAATTGTCTTAATTGGAAAGCAAGCAAAGACTTTACATTTAAAAATTTGCATGTCCACGAATTCCACTCTTTAAGTAAAAGCATTTAAAAATAGGGCTGATATTCTGTGATGGCAACAATAAATATCAAGTGTTTGATAACTGTCATCTAAGGGATCTCATCATCGTGCAGCTGACTTTTATTAATTTAATTTTCATTTTGTCCAGGAGATTCAGCATGGTCTTGAATTATCATGTCCTCTGTGGAACAACTGTCTACCTCTACATTATGTCAGTGTTTTCTCACCATACAAACAGCTAATGCACAGTTCTGTCTCCAGATTAAAGGTTTTGCTGAAAAAGATCTAACAGATCTATTATGCTAGGTATTGGGACAAGGCCCAGTTATTTTCTTTGATTCAAAGTAGGCATTGAACTCAAGCACTCAGAGGTTAACATGCAGAGCACACATTTAAAACATTAAAAAAAATGGCTTAAAAAGACAAACATTTAAAAAATAATTAATTTAGCTTTTGGCCTCTGATTCATGCTGCTTGATAGACAAACACTGCCTTGATATTTTCATTGCTCTTGTTCATATTGGTATCAGTTTCCTAAGTTAATCAAAGCAAATCTTCCTTCTCCCTAGAAAAAGAACAAAAAAGTAACTGCAAAAAGCAAAGAACAATAAACGTGAAAGTTGCTGCTCAAGCATTTTGCTACTTTGAAGATGAACGTGAAACTATGGCATTTCGAAACAAATATGCTGCTTGCAAAAGGCAATAACTACATTTTTTCAGGTTAAATAAAACAGAAAATTAACAGCAGCTTTCCTGCTTACTGTATTTTACAGAGTCTATACGGAGCTCCTCAAAAAAATCACCTGCATGTTGCAGAACTAATGTGTATTTTCAAATGCTTCAGTCAGCTCTTAGTTCAGGATGTTTGCTCTCCGGTAAGTAAATAAAAATATAAGTCCTCACTTGACAAAGAACTGTAAATAAAACCCAGTAGTACTGAAATGCTTCATTTCAGCAATGCATCCCAATCTCATTTTAAAAGTTTTGGTGGTTTTGGTTGTACTTTTTATTAAACTAAAGATAAAACCTTCAAAGATACAGATAAGCAATAAGGAAAACAAGGGTTTAAGCACAAAACTTCAGGCAGAAAAGCACATACCTACTATGTATTGGTAACAAGATTTTGTACCTGTCTAGACAAGTCAGTGACATTCTTGCCAAGTACTCCATGGCAGACAATCAAAAAGAGAAGGGTTGGGCGCTTAACCAGATTCTTCTTGGATTTTAACATCTTTAATTACAAATACGCTTTTAAACTAAAAGTTCTGCTTCTAAGGACATAGAGCAGACCTTGTAAAACAGTCTAATAATGCTGTAGGAAAAGACAATTAAGCTATAAATAAAATGCCCCATCTTTTACCGTTATCCAAACCAAGGCCATAAAAAAAAAAAAGTTTAAAAAGCACATCTAGGAGGCAAAGACAAAACAAATTAGATTTAGCAGCAAATTAGAGTCTACAGTCATACTGGCTAGAATTGGATGTGACATTAAATAAATGTGACACCACATTAATTCAAGCCGGTCTTTGCAGAGATCCAGCACTACAATACTGAAGCAGTACACTTAATCTGTACCAAAGAAATGTAAATATTTGAGATGATAGCAAACTTGGATCAGTAGTGAGGTTAAAACTCGTTTCAGTATAATCCATCTGCAGCAAGTGGAATGATGGGAAAATGCAGGGAATAGAACACATGTATTTCCCAGCACACACTTCTCTTTTCTCTGAAGCACTTGCTAAGATTGTTCAGAATTGCCAGACCTGCCTGGGAAAAGGTACCTTTGTGTTTCCTCCATTTATAAAATGCAACAATATCTTGCACTATTGGCCTGCAGATAGGTTATCCCTTTCACTAGGTCCAGTTCCTAGAGTTTACTACTGATAGATGGAAGAAGCAACCTTTTTCAACAAAACACGTAGCATTAATATCAAGATTCTCAATATTCTCAAATATGTGAGATTCTCTCGTTTCTGGCAGATAATGGGTAATTATTAAAATAAAATTTTAAATTGCTGAATAAATTATCTGTTTCCTCATCTGATGTAACAGGCATATTGCAGTTGTAAAAGCAATCTGAAACATAACTCAAGGTTATGAAAACTACTTTTAAGACTACAGCAATACCTGCCCAGTACAGCTGTATGACTGTATTTATTCTTAATCTTTAGACACACTTTCAGAAATATTGAAACCCTTCCTGCCATAGATACCTTCTTTAAAAAGGCACATACATTCACCTGCATAGATCCAAGGAATGCAGAAGTGGACACCGCTTTAGTAAAGAGGCTGAATGAGTGAAATTTTGCTTACAAATTAAGGTCCAAAAAGCTGGAATGTGTAGTACACAGAACGTGGAGGCTGGCAGCGTCAAAAAAACAGTTCATGCCTTTGTTTCTGAGCTACAACACAAGGAAGCCACATAACCCCAACCAGAACAAAAGAATGTTGCTCTGTCTCCCAGAAAACTTTGATTTCCAGAAGCGTTCAACACCTAAGAAAACATCTCACTCTAACTGTGTGTTATCCTTGTTGACCTCTTCAGGCAGTCAAAATTCAGTTTTCTTACATGTGTGTACCTTGGAATAAAAGCAAACACAGATTAATGAACCAGGCTAAGTACTTCGTGGTGCAGCCTTGCTTTAAAAACAAACAAACTCCAGCACCTTCCCTTATGTGCTCCTCCCTCCCCTAAGGAATGCACACAACATCCCTCTCCATTCACATACCTTGCTGAACCAAACCACACAGTGGTGTTTTCCTCTCACATTGCTCCAAGCTTGCTCTTCCAGAGGGCACTCTGAAATTCAGGCACGGTGAATTTCACAGCTCACCCTTTTCCTGCTTTCTGGGAGCTGAACTACAAAACACATCCTTTGCTCTCTGCAGTCGTCAGGCAGCCCTGCCCGAGCACAAATCCATCAGCATTTACTGCACTCATTAATGAGTGATGTCCCATTTTGACTGTCACCAGAAAGGACACTTAATTGTTTCCCCAGCTGGAATGAAACCCAGCTACTGTATCCAACCAGCAGATCCGATATTCCCAGCTCAATTCTGCTCGCAACCCAGGACAACAAAATGTACTAAACGGGCTGTCTGACCAGACCCAAAGCGGGAGAACAAAGGACAAGAAAGAAAGACGCAGAGAAACTCGTACGAGCAGTGAGATTTGCTTTTACTGTATATAGTTCTGCTTTCCCACAGCCCAGATGGAACACTACATCCGAAGAGAATTTAAAATGAGAAGAGGAAGAACCGACAGGGCTTTTCCCCCGGCCCGGCAGCTTTCCTCCTGCTGTCGGGGGCCAGTAGAGGCCGCTCAAGACCACGGATCGCTCCCGCAGAACGGCGGGACGGGACCGCGGCTTCCCGACCCTCGCCTCCCAGCGCAACAGCCACTTATGGCATTTTTCTTACACTTCTCAGTTCCACACCCGCTTTTCCACCCGTACAAACTATCTCAGCGAAGCCTAGTCCTCCTCGCTGTAGCCTAGCCTATTCTGTGGCCAGAATCCACACTGCTGCACATGGCGCTCTCAAGTTTACCCAAACTAGGTCTTCTACCCCTTGCTGAGGAACCACTCCAGGTTTCTTCCCCTAAAAGTTTCCCCACGACACTCTACAGCACACCAAACCCATTCGTTTCACCAGAGGCTATCCTCACATTTTCTAGAGATGGTATGAACGTATCACTTTTGGTGAAGTTCCCAGGTGGTTCCAGCTACCCAATTTTTATTCCACTCCAGGAACTTCCCCCAACTCGAACTGGCCATGCACAGCAGTGACACAGTGACAGGTTCATGGCCAGCTCCTCACAGGTGGGTTTCATGTCAGTTCATATACCTATTATACATTAACTTTTATTTAAGCACAGGGTCAAGAACCACAAAGGACATCATCTACACAGATGTAGACCTCATCATTATGAGGGTCATCACTCTTCCTTACAGTAGATAAGTGCTCCAGTATCTTTTACTTGTCCATCATGGAGAACAGAGCAAGAAAAATAATTTGTTTACAGCAGGTCAAGGAACACGTACAGTAAATAGTGTTTTAGCCCACCTAAACAGCCACCAAAAAAGATACAGTTTTCAACATCCTTCTAGGAGTGGGGAAGATAGGAATTTCTGCAGGGCAGAAGAAACCTGTTGATTAAATTTATTAATGAGATTATAAAACAATCTTCTCAGATAATCAAAAGGACTGAACTCAATAATCCAGACGGTCTCTTCCCCTTCGGGCTTCTGTGATTAAACAATCATTAAGTGGGTATCATCTGTAGCCCACTGGGGGTGAATCTGAGCTCCTGTATGGTTTTCAGTGACGTTGGCACAGCAGAATCAAAGTCAAAAAGGCAGACTTCTGTTTAGTGTGCTTTGCTCTTTGCTATTTCCAAACACTTGAAACACATACCATGCATATTTCCTACACACAGTACAGGCTAAATACAAGAATTAAAGACTAGCGGTGGCAAAGAGTTACTGACTATTGCTATGCCAATTTCATGGGTTTGTTTCTTGTACAGCCGCTTTGTTACCCAAAGAAAAGGCCAAGTTGAACTAGAAACTGACATCAGAAACAAATAAAAGATTAACTTCAGAGAGTTAAGTGCTGACTTCTACTATTTTGTTCCTAATTCTAGGCTACAATTTGAATGCATGATTACCTTTCAGATGTGCAATACCTTTGCAGCTTTCACAAAGAACCTCTGTAGGAGCAGTATGCTTTTTTTAACATATTTAAATACAAGCCAGTTAGGTATTTACCACTGCAAGAACAGATCCCTTCACACCAATAGCCACCGCAATCTTTGAAAGTTGTAAGGAGGTAATAAAAAAGCATTCTACTCTTTCCAAGCTTTCCAACTTCCCCAAGTCCTTTGGATGATCAGAAAAAGAGAAGCAAATGGAAAGAAAAATCTGCACTGTAAAGCACACAGGCACTGCTTTACTATCATCACTACCCTTCCCTGCATGTCCCATCTCCTTCCCCACAAAGAGTTTGCCAACCACAATTAACATTTCACATCACAACCCAACCACCAGAAACAAACCAGAGCCACTGCTGTCCAGCCTTCATTCAGTTCCACATGTCCTCAGCAACAACCTTTCTGCAGTGACTCTCCCAGAAAGCACTTGTCCCACAAACACAAGGTATTTGAGAAACATCAGTAAACAAACAAAAAAAAGATGGAAAAGTGTGGTGCAAGCTGTATTCAGCACTCAAGAACTGTGACAACCATGATATTTTCAAAGACTACTACATGGAGATCCACAAGAATCAGTTTATACATCACTTGTTTAATGTTTTATTTAGTGATTTTAGGGTAAAAGGCAGCACTGCCCTAACAGGGTTTGCCACCATCAAGAAAACCTGAGGAATATTTGGAACAAAGAAAATCATTCGCAAAGATATGGATGTGCACAAATGGGAAGAACTGCAGTGTAGCTTCCTGGTATAAACTACAGTTCTTAAAATTTAAAGCAGTAAAGAAAGACCTGTATGTATCAGTCAATTGGCAGTATTCACATGTGCCGTCAGTGTGGGCGTCTTCCCTAAATAGGCAAACAACCTAAAATGCAGAAAACTGAGAAATTTTTAGAGCCAAGAAAGCACTTTTGTTGTCTGAAAGCCTCACAAAAGCTCACTCCAGCAGAGGATTCTGTTCACTCACATGCAACAAAGATGACTTCATATTGCAAGAGGTGCAGAGAAGAGCTACAGGATAATCAAACAGACGGAGAGCCCTTTTTAAAGGGCTGCACAAAGAACTTGGCTTGCTTAGTTGAGCAAAACAAGGATAAGAGGGAATGTGATTTCAGACAAGCATCTCGAGTAAATAACCAAAGGGAAAACAGTACCCCTTCAACTACAGGACAGCTGCTCAAGTACAGAACAGCAAAAAACATTCTAAACCACAGCACGATAATTTGGAAAGCTTCTATCCAACAGAAGTGGAGTTCTGGAAATTTTCAAACTCCTGTTAGGCGGAAAGGGGAGAAAAACTTATCCAGTTTTGATATGAAGCTTGACCAGGTCATAAAACTTTGTTTTACTTTATGATGTTTCAAACCTTTGTTTTACTATTTGATGTTTCAAGTTTGTCCGCAGTATTCAAAGAAGCAATAAAGACATGGAAGTAAATGGACATTAGTTTTTTTACATTAAATACAGCTCACACCCAATGTTTTATTCTATATTTTCATGGTCTCAGAAATCAGTTGCAAAAGTGGAGTTAGCCTGTATATATTTAAATAAAATGTTTGACTGACATTATTTGAAACAGGAATAATACTTACTAATACTTCTAATTTCATTAGAGAAATAATAAGACTTACAAGATCCATTAAGTGGCCAATGTGGTAAAACTACAATAGGGTGTGTTAATTGTGAAAATTATCACAAGGGGGAGGGGTTACTTGGAACATTCCTCCTGATACCATCAATAAATTAGTAGCCAAGGAGTAACAATGTGCTTGTGAAATTTCTGTAGACGACACCAGACCGGAACTGTCACCAGTACAAAAAGGACTGGGTAGTTATCCAGGAGAGCTCATGGGTTTTGAGAGCTGGAATGCCAGAAAATGGAATTTAATAGTACAACATGTGAAATCATGCGTTTAGGGACCAGTAACCTTTTCTGTAAGCTGAGAACTCATCACGTGGAAGCAGCACAGGAAGAATGAACAGAGCAGTGAGGTATGGAAATCATCATCTAAGGATACTGATGTTCACATGAGCACAACAAGAGCTCAGTATGCTCATGGAAGAAAAAATGAGAAATTCCACTAGACTCAGGAAGCCTCTGAGCTGAAATTAGAGAGGTTAGAGCAGTGCTGGGGGAAGTATCACTGCTGAAGAGTTAAATACTATATTCCATATCAGGAGGATCTTTAGTCTGAAGCAGTTCAACTGAACAGATTTATGTTAAAACATTGCTTTACTAAATATGATTGAGTTCACTAAATTGCTCAGTAAAATACATACTCCATTCCTTATTTCACTTCCTGCAGCAGTTCCAGCCCAAGGTAAAGAACACTATTAGCACAAATTATGAAGATGTACTGCACATAAATCTAATTCAATGGAACAGAATTAAAAGTTTTGTAGCTGCATGAGAAACAAGACAGGAGATGGTCTTCCAAACAGAGCAGTTGTTAAGAAGAATTTAAGCTGTTCTGAAATTGCACTAGTAAGTTTCTGGACAGGACAGAAAAACAAATACATGCATTCCTACACCTGGAAGTTTATGTACCTATGTAAAAGATCTGTTTACAGTACACTTACAGACTGGATATTTTAGAGTTCCATGTCTGGGCTGTGCAACCAGCAGAACTTTTATTCCTTCCTTTCAATGCACTGGCCATAGATAATGGGTGGCAGCTCTAAGTGTTATTGAGCTGCTCTCCAATGCTTTGCTACTACCTCCTGCACGAGAGTCAAGGGCTAAACTAACTGCCCAGCCCAGCTCTGTAAGGAATTCTCTGGCTCAGACAAATGAAGACTGAATGCCTTTTTTCTCCTCTGTGGGTGAAAAAAGGACATTTTAGAATCATCTGGAATTTTTATTTAACAAACATCCAACATGTGAGGCATTTGTTATATCTTCAGTCAATTGCTCCTTCCCCCGGCCCAGTGTGGTTTGGAAGTTTGATATTTACTAAAACCTCGAGTTACTCAAAAGATTTTGGGGTACACTCTGCAGGCACTTCAATACTGGACAACTGTGACACTGCTGCCAGCAGTGACTGGGGCTGTACTTAACAACCTGGGGTAGCCATCCCAGTCTTGCACTGAAGCAATGAGATAATCTGAGCATTTCCCAGTCCTTTCTGTTGATTCTATTACATCTGTCAGGCATTCAGAATTCCAAAGGAAAACGCAAAGACATCACACGTGACACATGACTCTATATCCAAGACGTACCAGAGTTTTACTCATTTGATTGAATCTCTACTTTTACATTGGTGTTTGACTTTGTAAAAGCCTTGTATCTGCAATGTTTGAACAAAGCTCCCTTAGTTATCCTACTTCACTGCTACAGGCTTGCATCTCATGGAGTAAAAGCAGCTCAATATAAGCAGCACATCCCTACTTGTAACAGCTCCCCGAGCAAGAAACGCCGCATGAAAGATCCCGACAGCCACCACCAGCCCTGGCAAGGCAACTTCATACTGTTCAGCCCTGTCTCTGGGAAGAGACGCTGGAAGCCTTTCACTTGCAAAACTTCCCGGGGCTGCGTCCACAGCCACGAGCCATTTAAAATAACAAAACCACCATCCACCTTCCACCTCGGCCGGCGCTCGGCGAGGCAACGCTCCACCTGCCGCAAACCTCACTGTAAATAGCGGGCAGCGGGGGAGCAGCCAGCTCACAAACAAACACACGCCAAAAAACCCCAAACAAACAGGGAAAACTGAAGTGCCGCCTCCAAGGAAACCTGTTGCTGACCACAGCCAGAGCGCGGCTGGGGGGATCGCGCATCCCGCCGCGCCCGGAGCCAACTTTCCCGCTGGCACGGCGCAGCCCGGTGCCGTTTTCGCTGGCGTGGATCGTTAATGAAGGCGGCAGACGTGCGGGGTCGGTGCGGGGGCGGCCGGGCTGAGCCCGGGCCGGGGCCGGGGCCGCGCCGCCAGCGCCCCCCGGCCCTGGGCGGTCGGCGCGGGGCCGGGAGCCGGTACTCACTCGATGAAGTAGCTGGCGCCCTCCTCCGAGAACCCCTCCTCCCATCCGCGGGGCAGGTCTGCAAGGCACGGGGAGCGGGGAAAGAGAGAGAGAGAGAGCGGGAAGGAGGGGTGAGAACTTCTCCCGCGGAGTCCCCCGGCCGCGGGGCGGGGGGTTCGGAGGGGGCTCGGCGCCGCCGGCCGCGGGCACCCACCTGAGCGGATCATGTGGCCGGAGTTGACGGGCTCGCCGGTGCGCGGATGCAGCCAAGTGGTGGTGCGGGTCAGGTCGCTGCGAGGGAGAAGCGGAAAACATGCACCTGTTAGCGAGGGCGGCGGCGGGCGGGAGCGGGGCCGCGCTGCCCCCCGCGCCCCTCCCGCGGCGCCCCCTTACTCGATGAAGAAGACGCGCCCGTCCCTGCAGACGCCGTAGGACCAGTGCTCAGGTAGAGTGTCCCGCCCCACCGCCGCCGCCATGTTCGCCGTGCGCGCAGCCGGCCGGGGCGGGGGTGCGGGCGGGCGGGCGGCCGGCGCTCGGCGCCCAGCGCCCGGCTCTGCTCGGCAGCGCCACCGCGGCGCGGGCGGGGGGCCACACCTCCCGCCCCTCGGGAGGCCGCGGGCACGGCGGCGGGAGCGGGAGCCTGCGCTGCTGCCGCCCGGCTTTGTCCGCCGCTGCCCCGCGCCCGCCCCCCGGCCCCGCGTGGGCTGCCGGCCCCGGCGAGCTCGGCGAGGCGCAGCGGCCTCCCGCGGTCACCTCCGCGGCCAGCCCCGCGGTCACCTCTGCGGACGGCCCCGCGGTCAGCGGCCACTCGCGGGCGGGAGCCGCACGTCCCCTCAGGCGCTCTCCGCCCGGCGGAGGGACCGGGATTGTCCCGTGGTCCGCTCCGGGAGCCCTGGGAGCCGCGCCTGGAGCGGGGGATGTACAGGTGTGAGCGCACCTGGCTGCCGGCGTGCCCCGGGGACGCGCTCCCCAGCGGTGCCAGGTGAGGAGGGACAGGCCGCGGGGACTTTGAACTTCGGGCACAGGGTGAGGGGCCACCAAGGTTAAAACATCGCAGAGAGGCAGCGGCGGGAGCCGGCTGACAAAGCAGAGCTGTCACCGGCGTCGGGAGGGACCTGTGCCAGCCCCTATGTTCATCCCTGACCTAGAAAAGGCAGGAGGGTAACGTGAGAGCCCGCTCGGTGCATTTCAGAGCGCTGGGCTGGCTCCCAGTCAGACCAAGCCCCATACTGGTCCTGGTGTGGTGTGTGCAGATGCTCCAGTAGAGTTAAGTGCTCCAGTCACTCAGAATGTGATTCAGGGACAGAGTGGATGGGACAAGCAGGGAGTGGGCTGCCGTGCAGCAGAGCCCGTAGATTTCTTACTCTCATCCTAGCGCCAGCCAGCAGAGCGAGGATGTGTGCCAGGTGCGGAGTCCCAGCCAGTGCCTTGGCTTGGCCGGAGCAGTAGTTGCAGCAGGAGAGGAGGATTGACAAAGCCAAGGGGTTCAGGATGCAGAAATGTCTCTTTCAATGAGGGGTCGGAGCCAAGCGTGGCTCTGTGGGGTTCTTGCTGTTCTGATACCGAGGAAGAGAGAAGGATCAAAAAGGCAGGAAATAGGACATTGGCAAGTTTGGCATAGAAGGAGAGTGTTAACCGGGAAAGACAAGCTGCAAAGAGGGGTGGGGAAGAGTAGGTGGGTCTGACTGGGGACAGGTTAGTAAAGAAAAACAGAGGAGACCAACTGAGGACACGGCTGTGGGGGAGGGCGCCAGCATGCAGTAGGAGAGTGTAAGAGGGGAGAGTGCTGCAGTACAGGGAAAATGATAACGTTTGCTTTTTCTTCTAAATAACCAAAATAAATCATCAGAAGAAAGCAGGAGGCAAGAAAAGCAGCATCAGTCAGGAGAGAGAGGGCTTTGCTGTATTTCACGCCAGTTTCAGACAACATTGCAGGTCTGGTGCATCAGGATGGCGTTGTGTAGACTTGCCTTTTTGACCACTGTTGGAGAAGATACTATACTGTGTATGTACACTATATATACTATATATATACACTACATTAACACAGTGTCATCTAACAACCAAGAATGGTCATTACTGTGGCCCACATAGCAGACTAACTGATATTCTCTTCTTCCAAGAACACAGAATTTTAGTTTATCCACAGTTATAAAGCAGGAGAGAGTATCTTGTAGCCCTTTATCCTGTATCAGAATCTTGATTAAAACTTCGAAGACTAAAACTTCTGTGCTGCCTTTTTTTTTTTTTTTAACTTTATTGAGTTTCCATGGCAAAGTTTTGGAAAAAGCGGCGCTGCAGGAATGGCTTCTGTCAGAAGCTGCCAGAAGCTCCCCCTTACATCCAACAGAGGCAATGTCATCCAGTTCCAGGATGGACTCAATGCTGACCAATCTATTGGATAAGGGGTTTTAAAAGGGAAAAAAGTTAGCATGAAGGAGGAATTGGGCCCAGAGAATGAGTGAGATGAGTGAGAACATGTGAGAGGAACAGCTCTGCAGATAGCAAGGGCAGTGCAGAAAGAGGGGGAGGAGGTGCTCCAGGCACTGGAGCTGAGATTCCCCTGCAGCCCCTGGTGCAGCCCATGGTGAGGCAGCCATGCCCCTGCAGCCCATGGAAGACCCCGAGGATGCAGAGATCCACCTGCAGCCCATGGACAACTCCACTGCAGAGCAAGTGGATGCCTGAGGGAGGCTGTGAGCCCATGGGAAGCCTGTGCTGGAGCAGGGACCTGCAAGCCCAGGGAGGGAGTCCGTGGTGGAGCAGGATTGCTGACAGGAGTTGTGACCCTGGGGGAACCCACGCTGGAGCAGCCTGTTACTGAAGGAAGGACCACACCCCGTGGAAGGAACACACACTGGAGCAGCCCATGGGAAAGGACTTAGTTGGAGAGGTTGATGGAGAACTGTCTTCCAGGGGAGGGACCTGTGTGAGGAGTTCTCCCCCTGAGAAGTGGCAGAGGCAATGTGATGAACTGACCACAGCCCCCATTCCCCATCCCTCTGTGCTGCTGAGAGGGAGGAGGTAGAGAATCAGGAATAAAATCAGAAGAATGGGGGGTAGGGGAAGGTGTTTTTATTTCTCAATACACTATTCTGATTTGATTGGTAATAAACTAAGTGAATTTCCCCAAGTTCAGTCTCTTTTGCCCATGACAGTAACTGGTGAGGGATCTCCACCTGCCCTTCCCTCGACCCACAAGCCTTTCATTATATTTTCTCTCCCCATACCGTTTGAGGAGGGGGAATCACAGAGCAGCTTTGGTGGGCCCCTGATGTCCAGCCAGTGTCAACCCAGCACAGAATCCCTAACAATTCTGAGTCATTCTGATTAGGTGTGAATTATCACAAAACTGACACTAAGGTCAGTTCCAGTGCAATTCCAAAGTAAATCAAGCACAAGTTACTTAGTGTCATTGTATATTTAGGTCTGTGCAGAAGAGATGAAGACCAGCTCTTGCTCTGGAGTCACTCACTGGCCATGATGCTCTGGAGCAAGGCTTCCGTGCTCCATCAGTTGCATGAACTCATTGCACGTAGCTTGTAACTCCACCAGGCTTTGGCCACTCGACCACTGTGACAATATAGGCTTATCCACCTCAAATGCATTGTAACTTCATTGAATAAACATTATTGTGGTTTGGATTTCAGGTCCTAAAAGCATCTGCACTGGGTCAAACTAAATGTTTAGCCTAACATTCTGCCTCATGTCCTAACAGGAGCAGGTGCCGGGAAAGAGCACAGGAGCCAGGCAGACATAGGTAACTCCACAGCTTCTTTCCTCAGCTCCAGTACCCACATCCAGTGCCTGCCTGCAGCAGCTGTGAGCTCAGAAAGCTCTTGCTCAAGATCTTGTTTCCATATCTAACTCCTAATGGATCTTTTCTGTGAACTTGTCCAGACTAGAGCCCACATAACTTCTATCATCCAGCAGTAGCAAAGTGCTCCTAATGCTCATCTTACCTGAGCTGTGGATGAAGAATCACCTTATTTTTTTGTTTTGAACCCAGATCCCATTACATTGATTTTCTTCAGTTCTTGCAATGAAAGAGCCTGGGGTCACTAGTGCAGCCTCCTGCGGTGTCAGCATTGATTTTAGACCAGGTGGCCCAGGCCTTTGTCCAGGTAAGGATGTGAAAATACTCAAAGGACAGAAATTCAACAGCCTCTCTTAGTAACTAGTTCTTATGTGCCTGTGGTGAAAATACCTTCATTATATCAATTTAGAAACTCCCTGATTCAATTTGTCACCATTGTCATATGACCGAATCTTGAGTTGATGCATCGTGGTGCCTGAGGCATTAGCACATTATCACATACACCTGCAAATTACAGAGAAATGCATTATTGAAAAAGCATCTTTTCTTACAGTAACTTGCAGAGCTCTATTCCAAAATTAAAATCAAGATGAAAACTTAGTCCAGATTCATAAAAGTTGACAAGCTGACTGGTGTTGGCCTCATCAGGAGGTAGGTTTGTCATTTAGAGCCCTGGAGGAAAAATGCCTCCAGGCACCATTCATTAATAAGATTACCAGATTTTTCTGGTTTTTCTGATCTTTTTTTCTTTTTTTTTCCAGGCTCTGGTTCCAGTCCTCCCTGGCTGATATCAGACATTTTTCTATTACATATCATTCATTGCACTCTGGAGGCACTGTCTGGAAGAAGCTATTTGGGGTAAAATTGGAACCTTAAGGCCACAATATCTGGAACTCAGCTGAAGGAAGTGAAATATGCTCTTCAACAAGGGTCTAATAAAAGCTAGGATATTTGAGGCTCCCTTTGTTGATAACTGGGTGATTCAAGGAGACATCATGAGGTCCCTGAATACTGCAAGTTTGAACCCACATTTGACAGGTTTATAGGAATGTGTCACTAATATTACTTGCTCTGTCTGCATCCTCTGAGAACACTTTTTTGGACGACTTCATTAAATTGAGAGAGCAGTGCTACATTTTAAAGGATGCCAAAATCTGTATCTGCACTTTCATTGAAATAGAGAATCACAGAATGGTTTGGGTTGGAAAGGACTTCCAAGATCACCTCATTCCAATCCCCCTGCCCTGGGGGACAGGGACACCCTTCACTAGACCAATTTGCTCAGAGCCCCATCCAACCTGGCCTTGAACACTGCCAGGGATGGGGCATCCACAGCTTCTCTGGGCAACCACCAGTGACTCACCATCCTCACAGTAAAGAATCTAATATAAATTCTAACCTCTCCTCTTTCAGTATAAAACTATTACCTTTTTCCTATCACTACATGCCCTTGCTATTTCCAGAATAAATTCACTGAGCATGGACACCCTTTGTACCTCATCCCTTTCTTTTCAGCCCTTGCCCTTACAACCCAGCTTCACCCTGGCAGTGGCAACATCCAAATACTCTCATTTCCTCTTTATTCCACTTTCATTACACACACCCCCACCCCTTGCCCCATTCAGGTCTGCATGTTTCCCTGCACTTCATATGCTATAACTCTTCAACAAAACATAGACTAGGAATCTGCAGATAATGCAGGAGACACTATATGAGAATCACCAAAAAAAAAAAGATAAAAATAAAGGCTTCATTTCCTGCAGTCACAATTAGATCCAGTGTCTGAAGGTTACAGAATCACAGCTGGATTTCAGCATTGTGTGTACTCTAATGATCTATTTCCTATTTTTCAGAGAATTCAATACAATTGAATTTGATGATCTTAGAGGTCAAAAGCTGCTGCTATTTCAGGAAGCTTAAATGAGGTACAATGCATAGAAAAGCCTGCTAGTTAGGACTTTTTCATCATGACCTGTATGTTTTATAAAGGATAAGCACGACTTATAAAAGGTGCGAGGCCAGACAGAGGCAGAGCATTTGAAGAGTAATGAATCTGAGTTATTAAATCCTGGTTAAGAAAGCTTATAAGCCATAATGCAAATCATGTATTATACCCTTTAGCTGCAAAACATGTATTATGCCTTTTAGCATGATTTTCCAGCTCTGCTTCGAACAGTTGAGAATTAAAACCATGAAAGGTTTCATGGTGAGACAGATTAATTTGCGAGACAATTTTAAAGCAGTTCATTGTCTGATTATACTGAAATATAGGTTGTGCAACCACATTGTTCTTCAGTATTGTGATTCCCATCTAGCAGTGGTAAGTGCTTAAGACACTAGAAATCAGTGCGTTGATTCTTTGAGGTAGAAGAATGTATTAATCAGACAATAGGGGAAATAGGAAAGAGATCTTGGAGACATTAGGCAAGTCCACATTCCTGGAAAATTTCCAATGCTGTTACTCCGAAACAACACTTTTTCAGATTATGGAAGGACTACACTAAGGAATCACTATGGTATATTTGTTCAAATTGGAGAAAACAACTTCAGCTGTTGGATTCTCAGAGAGCACGGGGAAAAACCATCTCAGGAGAACAGTACCAACAGAACTCTTCAATTTGAGAAAAAGAAAGGCCATGCACAGCTAGAGCCAGTGTCAAGCTGTAGGATGAAGAAGCACTTAATGAAATAGATCGAGCATGCAGAAAGATTTTTTTCTAGTCTGAAGTCTTAAGATTGTTTAAAACATGAAGAGGACAAATGAAAAGGATTCAAGTTCAAGACCAAACATTACTTTGGTGGGTAGGGAAAGAAAACAAGAAAACAAAAAGGTCACTATTGGATTATTTTGAAACTAAAATATGGTTATTTGATTTAAGACATACCAATCAATTTTATTCCTCGTTCATCCATGTCAGGATGAGTAGAAAACAGCTTGATTTATGCCAAGATAAATTTGAAGATAGATGATACATAGAAATTTTCCCAAATGTAATGGCCAGTAAAGCAGCCTAAGTAGGAATATCATGCTATTTCCCTTACCACCAATTTCTAAAGGCTGGCTCAGACAAAATTTCTGTCAGGGAAATTCTAAGTATACTTATTTTGTCTCAGGTCAGGAGCTATGAAAAGATTATCTCACCAGATCCATTTTAGCCTATATTCCTATGAAAAGAAATGCTGGTTCAAAATGTTAAGATTTTTAAAAATAGATGGACATCAAAAATTGTCATCACCTGATAGGTACTGAAGAGCACCTTATTGAGTGGTTATCTAGTTGACAGGAAGAATTCACAGCAATCTCTTGAATTTAAAAATTTCTGTTATTTACAAGGAGGGGAAGGACAATCCCTGATACAGTTAAGGAAGATAAGCAACTTGCACAATGGTACTACTGATGACATGACTAAATATAGAGCAGGTACTCGTTCCTGATCTGGAGTGTTTTCTGTTGAGCCACACAACCTACAGAAGTCAGGAGAGCTAGACAGAAGGAAGGGCAAGAGTCACAAGATATGTACAAAAATTTGGCACACCATCTGCAAGGCATCCATCCCTTTTCCAGCCTAAGCACTTTCCAGGACAGAATATATATATTAATACAATGCCAAATAAATCTTGAGTAGAACAGAAAAGGTATTGTCACTAATAGATTGTGTTCTGCCTTTTTATAAGTGCTGACATTAAATTAAACATCTTTTACACTTTCTATACAGGGCAGTTTATACTCTGGGGAAAGTGATGGCAAATTTTAGACAAAGTAAGATTTTTGGAGCCTGTTTTCCTTGCAATAGACTGAGGAATTTTCCTAAATTTCCATGGGACCTATGTCAGACAGCAGAATTCTAAGAGCACCAAAAGATAAATATAGCTGATAAAATAAGAAAGATTAAATAATGGTAAAACCTATTGTTGAAGGAATTCCAAATATGGAAAAAGGAATTATTCATTTTCCTGGCCACTGGAAAGAAAATAAACAAGTTCAAATTGTATCCACAGTTCCTTTGAGGAAGATATGGAGCATGACATTGTACAAGAATAGTTTGGAGGGTCACTGTCTCCCTGTGCAGCAGGATCTGACTGGAGACTGCACACAGGCATCAGCCCAGACAGTGACACTGCTGAGCAAGACAGATGGGAAAATGACATTGAGAAGGCAACACTGGTGCTGCATAACAAATCCAAACTTCTCCTTCCAAAACATGCTGAACTCTCCTACGAGTAAAAAAAAGGGTAATTATCTTCAGTTAAAAGGTTTTCTTTTTCAAACCACCATTGGTTTTCAAAAGTATGTTCTCACTGAAAGTACCCTTGGTGAAATCCAGAAGATATCTTCAAAACAATTCTGTTTTCCTTACAAATGTCCTTCACGTTTAAAGACATCCTACTGATTTACCTTCTAGATGCAAACATCTGAGTATATCCAATTACCTCTCTCTCACCTGAATATCCATTTCCCCAAAAGAATTATATTCATACAATCAAGTTAAGCACGTCCCCTGAAATGCACAAAAACGCACACAAAAGCAAAAATGAATGAATGCATTCCCTAATTACTGTCAATTTACAATTTCCTGTGACACAAGCTTTTATGATTACTATATTTAACGTAGTCCCATCCCCTCTTCATTTACTCTCTTTTGCATTTCACAAAGTCTCAATAATTTGCATGCCCAGCACCTAGAATCCACACACTAGGGTATATTTGGTAATCAAAAATTAAACTAAATAACAAATAGTCATAATTTTGTCATGACAAGTCTTATCATTCTAAACACAGGTGGCAATAGTCTGCACAGTGCTCGAGTTGTTTGTAGAAGGGAGAAATACAAAAGAACAATTATGTGCCAAAGTCATGGGATCTTTTCCAGAAATTTAACATACATTTTATAATGAACACTTGAGGGTATTTTTCTTTCTTTTTTTTTCTTGGCAAAGGACACTGAGCCTGGCAGCACTGCGAAACCCTCAGTTCTTCAATACTGATGTACCTGTGACTATCAACATTTGGTTGGTTTTAAAGCAGACACTTGAAGTCAGTTCCATATTTATGAACACAAAAATACTCCCTGTCATTCCACGACACTGAAGTATGAAAAGATCCTTTTTTAAGAAATGGGACAAATGCAAAGACAAACATCACTAATCCTTAAGACTAAAACCTTCAAAATTTTAAATCAAACTGTCCAATTCTCTGATGTTTCCTCAGGAATTATGCATTTGATTTCTTTCCCCAGTATGAGATATGTCACTTTATTTCCATCAAACCTTTTCTCCCCAGTTTTGAGTCCACCATTCCATTACTGGTATTACCCTTTTTCCAGCCCTTTTGGCAACTGCCATTTTTTGCAACTACATATTATGGCAAGCAGAGTGTCACATATTCCCAACAATCTTTGCTAGGACATTTTTTCTAAAGAATTTAGCACCTCTGAATTCACTTTCCAGGCTCCTCCCTAACTTTACTCTCCATTTGCTTTGGAATACCCAAAATTTCACCCTGGAGTCTCCACAGTAGTAATAGAAACTAACCTGTTCAAGAGGATGTTTTCAAATTTGAATATGTCAAAGATAAAACAGATTTTCACCTCACTTTTCTTACTACACCCATAAATAGCTTGCCACTAATCTGTAGATCACTTAACACACCTCTATGCATACTAATAGCAAACCCCACACAAGACTCCAGACGAGATTCCATTTTAACATCTGCCTTACCTTTCCAGAGATGTTCCTTTCTCAGCGGGCTTGTAACTTGCCAAGGTCTTGGTCCTCTTCCTAAATAAGCTTTTGCCAGGCAGAACAACCTCTTCCTGTTGTGGCCTCCCAAATCCTTTTCCCAAAGACCCCTTTGCAAAAGAATCTGAGATTTTGATTATCTGCTTGGCTCGAGAGGGAGGTGGCTGAGGGTTAATCATTCTCCTTCATTTTTCTGGCGACATGAAGTGTTCATACCTCATCACATCTTTCCAATATCCGACTTCTCTCCAGTTTCTTTCTGCTTTTTGTTACAATCTCAGCACACGTGCCTTCTTGACAATCCTCCACATCTCTTTTTGTCTCTTCCTGTGCTTGGGCTCAGGTCCTTCTGTGGTTTTCATTCCATAGTCTCCTGCTACACACCTGTACCCCTTCCACTCTTGGCTTCAATGATTTCTAACAGCAATCAGTTTCCAAAGGCAATGTGATAAACCATCTATATGTGAGCGTGACAAAAACAGTAGCTATAGTAACAGGAAAGCTTTAAACAGATTTAAAAAAAAAATAAACCTGAGGAATATCAGTCAATTATTCCTCCATCCCCAAATATTGCATGGTTCCATAAATGTCCTCCTGTGTTCCTTTGCCTGATTCTATCTCCACCTAGCCCAAAACACAGTGAGATATAAAAAAAAACCCCTTTATTTTGCTTGGCTTAAGGAGGAAAACTAAATAAATAATCACACACAACAAAACTAGGAAATGGTTGTCTCTCCCCCCCCTAAAAAAAAGAAAAAAAAAAATCTGTAGATTGCCAATCCAGGATGGGCAAAACTGTCACCATCCCAGCAGTAAGGCCACGTGTTATACCTGTGACCCATCTCACTGTCACAAAGAGAGAACAATTTCTGGCACTGTAGAACAGCACAGGTAACCTTAAAAAGGTAACCTTAAAAACAGAGGAAAAGAACCTTCTGCAGGTTCTTCAGCAGAACTCTTGAATCTAGCTAGACCGAGTCAAGGTAATAAAAAAAAAAAAAAAGCTTTTTTTCCTAACTGTCATATATTTTTCATTCTCTAAAGCCTGTGTAGGTGGACTTCCAAAAGTCCAAAAGAAAGAAAAGACCAAAATAGACTCTGGACCTTGGTTTACTTGACAACTCAAAAGGTCAGCAGGTCAGCATAACATTGTTCAGTAATTTAGCACACTTATACCTGTGTCACACCGTTTCATTCCTGCGTGTTAGAATATGCACGTCAAAACAGATAAACAGTACAGACTTAATTCATACCAAAAAAACTTCATTATTTTATATAGACTAAAAGAAACTAAACTGTCTCCGTTTACTGCAGTATTACCTTCCAAAAAATTATTCTTTCATATGCGACCCTTCCTTTCTTGAGGGAGTAGGATTATTCCATATATCGTTTAAATATATACAAATGTGTTGCTCTTCTCAATAAAACCCATCTGAAATAGATTTCCTTTTAATCAGTGAAGTAAGTAGCCATGCAAATCAGGAGAGAGAATTATGTATTTCAGCAAGGAATAACCTGATATTTGTCAAACTGGAATATTATTACATCTGATTCAATTTTACACATTGACATCTCTCCATTGTTATTGATTAATGCTTAAAGCTCTCTAAGGTTGTTATACAACACTGTTATAAATACCTTATATTATTTATACACATAATGGATGTGATCTCTACAAATGATGAATTATATCCCCCTTCTTAATTACAGCATCCTCGGAAATCTAATTTAAATAGTAGCTAAGCAGATTAAATTCAAAAGCAAGAACAACAGCAAGGCAGTTTGCAAAATGATAAATTTATGGGGTTTTTCTCTCGGTGTTGTAGAGTTTTGCCAGAGAATGTTTTGTAAAGTAATATCTTTCTCAATATCTTATTAGATCACTGTAATCTGGATTTGCGTATTGATTCATTCAGTTTCAATGTCAATCAAGACGTGAAAATTTAATAAAAAACAACTCTAATTGCTCCTAAGTGACTTAACAATAATTACTCCCATATCATCTCAGTGAGGCGGATGTCTTTAAGACGTTCTGTTTTTCAAGCATAACAATTGTACGTCTCTTTTGGGCACCGCGTACTCCTCAAATCAGCGTTTCACTCACTGAGATGTTGAAGGCTGCCTTAACAGCATATCACACAGGGGCTACACTTGATAAAATCGAAACTGTATTCTGTCAACAATAATTATGTGGGTGTTTTGCTCATTTCCTGCTATAGCTGTCCCATGGCAACAGCGTGGAAACGGCGCTCGTTTTTTAAATACATAAATGACTGCTTTGATGACACATTTCTGGCTCAGGTTTGGCAAAGGCGCGGTGGAAACAAAGACTTTTTTTGAGAAACTATCACCACTACTTCTATTATGTGCAAATCTGTAGGGAATGTGCTAATTCCCTAGCGGAGGGCACAGCTTTGCTGTAGCAGTGGGAGAAGTGGCCTGAAGCATTTCCAGACACAGATAACAAGGCAGCATTTGCACTTCAGGTCATTCTCTCCACCCTGGGTGAATTTTACAACAAATACCTCAACCGGAGGTCATTATTGACTTAACATTGCCTTTGGGGTTGCTGCTGCTAAGGCAAATCAGATAAAATCATGCCAAAATTCCACATTTTATCAGAATTATGTCCATTGTATCAGAGTTATATCAGTCTGGAGTGCTGAAAAAACAGCTGGTGGTATTGATGATTTTGTCATATAAACTCTGGTACATGGGAAATCAGCTTTGCAATTTTAACTGTTTTGAGAATGTTTACTTTTCTAAGATTATTTTATGGCTTGTGAACCAAGAAGAATAGGTACTGTACAGGCAGTTGCTAAAGCAGTCACAAGATGAACTAGGATATTGCAGGTTTTACCCTCGGCTCTGTGAACATCCAAGCTCTGAAGTAATAAGACCTGGTGGCAGGATCAAGTGCACCTACAGCTCCAGCCTTTCAAATATCAGCTTCACTGAGAAAAGAAGCAAAAATTATATCATTGTGGGGTTTTTTTCCTAATATGAGCACCCTGACTAAACTTGTTTCATTTAAGTCGATACTAATGCAATGACAAAACATCTGGAGATTAACAAAGTGGACCAGATTCAGGCTGGATTTTTAGAAGGAACCATTTAATAACTCACCATATGTCCCTGGGAGCATACTTTCTTTTAATTTTAACATTCTAAAGGGATTTTAAGAACAAAATGTAGCATTAACAAAATGTAAAATCCATAGATTGGTGTGTTTAAGATAAATCTATGATACAATTTGAAGAATAGAACAGTTTTTGCACTAAGGGAAAGAAACACAACTCAAAGTAAGGCAACACATAATGTCAAGATGTACATTGGAGTATTAACAAAGCCCAGTGTGCCTGGCATATCCAGAGTGAATCTTACACTAGCCACATATCAATTGTCTTTTGTATTGTCACATGGATGTAAAGGAAACCAGGAGTGTTTGCTATCAGCATCTGATTAACCACTGAATTCTAACCATAGTTTTGGAACAAAGAACAATTTTATTTGATGCCAACCATTGTCTGTGGCAGGGAAACAGCACAGTTTCCATTATAAGAGGATAAATTTTAATTCTGATAAGATGTGGGGATGAAGTGCTAACTTAAGCCAAATGAATATTCATATAGGAAAGTGAAAATAGGTGTCAAGGACTAGCTGCACTTAAGTCCTGGGTTACATGAAAACTGTACACCATACAACAAAACAACAAGGTTTCTAATGATTACTTTCCCCATATAATTTATTCATCTATTCCAGAGCAGTGTTTCAGGGCTTAATGAGTATTTGTAAAGCTCTGACTGAAATGCACTCTCAAAATGCAAAACATTAAACCGTTTACAATGAATGAAGTAGTGTAGATTACTGGTTCAGAAAAGCCACTGCAGCTCATCAACATGTGCATTTAAAGGGTGTATTACTTCACCAGGCCCCTGTTCACAGTCCTGTGCAGTTAAAAGGCTAAGTGTGCTTTCTTCCCCCTGAATCCACTCTGATGTCCAGGGACAAAGGAAAACTTGAGGAACTTTCTCTCTTCTCTTGTTTCACCCCATGTCCCCCATGTTTTGCCCAAATGAGGCAATCTCGTATCACATCTCAAAGAACTGCTTGGAGAATAAACAAGATTAAGTAGCAGTAGAATGGTCTGGGTTGGAAGGGACTTTAAAGGCTCATTCCAACCCTCCCACCATGGGCAGGGACACCTCCCACTAGACCAGAGAGCTGAAAGCCCCGTCCAATGTGACCTTGAACATTTCCAGGAATGGGACACCCACAACTCCCCTTGGCAACCTGTTCCAGTGCCTGACCTCCCCCACTGGGAAGAGCTGAAGTCACCTCCAGTTCCTTGAGTGGCTGTGTTTCTTCCTGGAAGATCACCTTTCCGAATCAGAGGTTTCTGAAGTCTCTGCTACAGCAGACTTCTCTGAGCACAAGAGGCAAACAAGATGACCTCATGCTTCCATGTGCTATCTTATTCTTGATGTGATTCTCTTGCCCATGGTTGCAGTGCCATTGCACCTGTTACAGATGCTGTATGCTCTTGAAACTAGATAAATGACTACCCCAAAAAAAAATTTTCAAATGTTAATTTTCTTAAACTGTAAGTTTTTCTTGTTTGTAGGCTGTGATAGTTGCTTTATCACAATTAATAAAATCTCATGTAACACTAATGGTGGTAAAGAGTAGTCCCAGTAATTCTAAAGGAAATCCAAGACTTCATAAAACCAGATTTTAGTAGAAAAAGAGAACGATCAGGCAAGATAAAGATTCTGGGATTAAGTAATCCTTCTGTCCACATTAACTAACTGTTGCCCAGACACTTTATCTCTACATCATGCTGTGCACAATAAACGAGAAGTCAAGAAAGGCAAAATCTTGGCTTTTGATATCTCACACCTTTCTGCCCATTAGTTCATCTCTCCTACACCTGTGGTAATTTCTACTTTCTTACTTCCCTCATACACTACATCTTGGCACACAGGAGAGGGTATAGTTTATATTTATATACAATGATGCCAATGTCCAAAAAAAAAATAAACCTGTCAGTGGTTCATGTCAGCCTCCTGAACAGAGAGGAACACACATTATTGTTACATTCTTTTTATTAAATTAGCCAGCTTGGAAGTTTAATGTCAATTTTCCTCATTAGCCAAGCATAGTAACTAGTTTGGCTGAAATATAATGTAATAAAGGGTCAGTGTGGGGACTGAAGGAAAAAATTTCAAAGCAAAAAAAAAAGATTGCCTAGAAGAAAGATGACTGAAATCACAGATTATACCAATTTCCTTAGCAGTACTGTATATGCAGATAATATTTATAGAAACCAGCATCTCCCAGAAATAGGCATTACGTTAATTAAAATGTGTTGTAGCCTAAGATTACATTTTATTAATTCCTGTTTGCAAGAAGGTCATCTCTAATGATTTCCTCTTGGAGTTACTGGTTTTAGCAATCAGACCATTAAAGATTTTGATTTTCGTTCTACTAGTGGAATTACTCAGATTCTTGCAAACACAAGTGCCAATTCCCTGATCTTCTGGTGTACTTTTTAAGTTTTTGCCCCAGTGGGATTTACTTTTCCTTGAGTGAAAACAGCTGCACATACATCAGGAATTGTAATTAATTTTGCACCAGTCCAGAATAAAAGCCATGTGTTCAGATAACCAGGATACTCCAGCATTCCAAATATCCAGGAAAAATTATTGTAGCAGAGCAATACTGTTCTCAATTGCATTATCACTGCATTCAATGCACAATTGCAATTGCGCTTTACAGCTGGCACAAATATATAATTCCTTGTGAATAATTAATGTTGAATTACACTGTAAATGCATATTTAAGTATTCATGACATTTTACAGAAAATCACGTATGCAAAGTTCTCCCAGTGAATGCGATATGAATTAAAAAATAACCACCTCCTTCACTTTAATACCTTGGGGAGTGGGAACATCTTGACCACTGTCAAAAGAGTGTATTGAAATCACATCTTTTAAAGCATTTTAAAGCATGCAGAAACTCTAGAGAGAACATCAAAGTGGTTAGATGGCACAGGCAGAGCCACAAAGAAATGTGACCATTTTATCTGTTTCAATAAAAGGGTGTGGTTTGTCCTGAATCTGTCCAAAATACATCAGTGTCTAATATCACTCGCAGCACTAGCACATAAAACACAGCACATTCCATGCTGCTAAGTAATATTAATATAAGTTTCAAACCCTTCTAAGCGATATTTATTAATCTCATTTCTGACATGAGTTCACAGAGGAAACTGAAGAAAGTTAACCAATTAAACAGGAGTGGTCAGTGCTGTGGAAAATAGGGGAGGAAGTTTGGAACTTCACACCTATTTTGCACAACCTAAAAATTACTCAGTTCAATTCCTCTGAATTTAGGGCAATATGAGCACCTATGGTGATTGAAAGCATCTTGTGGAACTGGCATGTTCTCTGGTTCTGTGTCCAGGGCTCATTCCTGTGGGTGCTTTTAAAGATGCAGCCTCCTCATGTTCAGACACAAGCTTAGCTGCTCCTGGTGATTAATGCAATATATCGGCACAAGAAGTGCAAATATCTGTAATCCTGTCTCACTCAGGGTGCCTGATGACCTGAGAGCAAAGAGCAGTTACATCATGAAAACTGAGGAGAGGGCTTTCAGACAGGTAAGGGGGAGCAGGAGAAATGCAGCTCCTCCCTAACACAATAAGGATCAGGACAGATATCCAGCATTCTTTGAATTTTGCTAGTTTTGTATGTCCTGAATTTGTTCTACAATTTAAAAATTCTCTTGTTTTGACATTTGTCTAAGCAAGAACGTCATTCCTAGCACCTGCTTTTGAGTTCCTGCAGGAAAGTCTCTCAGTAAAAATAGCTGTCATCTAAAGAGGCAGCAGATCAATGCCAGAAAACTTGTTGATCAACTTCCTTCGTTCCTGTTCCCTTAAGAAATGAGTTCTGAAAGGCTTCTTCAAGGAACAAGGGAAATTGTTGCTTACCAACAGTCACAGGCAATGTTTTCTAGAAAATTTTAAGCTTAATCATCTACTAAGGCTTTATTCACGTAAGGAAATCTCAGTGTAACTAAATTCATTTAAGAACTTGCTTGGTGAGGGGCTCTAGTCCTCCTGAGGGCATGTCAGTTTATTCAGACAGTCTGAAAACCCAGATGTGTTGTTTTTACCGCGAGCAAGGGCACACGACTGAGGAGGATCCGGCTGTGGCAGCCATGCAATCTGCAGCTGAGGCAAGCTGAGGGCACAGCTCCAGCTTGTTACCAGTCCCACATGGTCAAAGTGCCCTTGCCAGCAGCACAGCAACACTGGAAAGATTTGAGGAGCTAAACAGCATCTCCTCTTTACCTGCAAGCAAAAAAAAAAAATTGCTGTTCTTTCCCCAAGCCTCTAGTTTGGCTCTTCTCAGTCCTTGCAGGTGGCCTGAAGCACTCAAACATTCCTTTTTCCACCTGCTATCCCCTCCCTTCCTCCCCTAACCTGACCTGAAGTAAATCCTGCCTTCAGACTTGACCCATACTTTGAAGCATCTTCCAAAAACAATGCAGTTGCGAAATGTACAATTGCTATCTGCAGTCTATTCTACAAAGCTTTGATAACATAGTTTGCCAGATAAGAATGTGACAAGAAATCCATATCTTATGTGGCCACATTGGCAAAGTGACAAAATATTTTGCTGGCTTACTTGGTGGCTTTCAGGGAAGCGGGGAAATAAGCCCAGTAGAAAAACTTCCCTGTGTGACATGCTGCATCTTCCATATGGCCCTCTGCTATCCTGGCTGCACCAGCACAGGCAAACTAATAATACTTACAAGTGTGAGATGTGCAGGTTTCATAACAGCATTCCAGTGGGAGTAATTGTAACCAGTTTTAAGACAGAACTTGTCAGGTTTGGGAAGGGACTGAACGCGGTTGCACCTGCGACAGCAGAAGGCTGGATGCAATCACCCCACAGGCCCTACATTTCAGAGTAAAAACAAAACAAAAAAACCCAACAAACAACCAACTGAAGTTCTGGAAAAAAACAAGAGAGCCAAGCCTCAGAAAGAGCAACAGCAGAACAAAGGTAGTTACACATTAGCCAGCACACGTGCTCCTGTGTGGCTTCCCTGGCTGGATTGCTGGAACTGCCAGGGAGAAGAGCATGAGCCAGCAGGGCCAGGGTAGTCACTGCCACATAATAGCTCCTTTGCCACACAGAACAAAAAAAATGTTGCAAAACAAGAAAAAAGGAAAAAAGATTTTAAAAAGCAGCCTTTCTCCATCCCCACTCTGTCTCCCAGACGCACAGCAATCTTGGAAAAAGAGGGAGAAGGGAGAGAATATTTTCAGGGGTGGCAAGTGCATCCACAATTCCTAGCAGCAGGCAAACTGAGCAGGCTTGTGATGCTGCAGTGAGACCTTAATTGCACTCAAGGTGCTACTGGCAGTTTGCCATGAAAATGTGTGCTGGGAGATGATTTTTATTTGGAAGAGTATAAAAAAGACAGGAGAGACAAAAAGCAAGAAAAGAGATGGAAAGTAACTTGCCCAAAGGGCGAGTCACTATTCAGAGCAAAAGCAACCTCCTGAATGTGCATAAGGCCAATGCCCTGCCTACTGGGGAACCTTTCTGTCTGGCTTTGCTGCATTCCACCTCCAGCTCCTCAAGCAAAAACTCTCCAGTGGCAGCCCACTTCAGCCAGGTTTTGGTGGGTCTCGGGACCCAGGGGTAGATGCAGAACAACGCAGAGCCTCTGAGCCAAGGAGGAATACCTGGCTCATTCTGCACAGGGTGTAACACCAATGCAGCTTTTTCTAGGAAGAGGGGACTCACAGATCAACAGCAAAACTTGCACTGCAAAGTATTTTGCAGGCCTGCAGGTGGACATGGAAAGAGAACAATGGATTCATTCTAAGTATTAACAGTCTTCTACATCCTAAAAACCTGCTTGCAGATTTGGGGAATTCTGCAAGGGGCCGGGAGCTTCTTGCTTTGAAAAAAGCAGTATCTCTGCTGTTTCTCCTGGAGAGGGAAGCCACCTCTTTGACCACCTTCTGCAACTTGCCTTATCATTCCCACTGAATGAGATTTCAAATCTCAGGCTGCAAAGAATTATATGCAACTCTTACAGGTGAATTAAGGCCACCTCCAACTGCTAGTATATCTGAAGTGGGACAACACTATTCCTCTCTGTAGAAGGGAGAAATTCAGCATAAAAGAATGGGTACACTGTGAATTATTAGTGAAGTTTGTTTGTGCTTTACTAAAATTGCTTTGCAAAACAGTCTGAATTACATTTGGTGGCATTTTTCATTGTAGAATATTATTGGCATAACCGTTTAGTATATCCCTGCCAAAAAAAAACCACAACAGGAAATTAATATGCAAGGCAAAGAGCAAAAGACCAATTCAAATCCCCTTGGGATTTTCTTAGGAATCAAAAGCCACTTGGAGTAAACATTTGCCAGCTCAACTATTTGAACTGTCTCATACATATCTCTCTAATAGCCTCTGTAATAACTGACAGAGCACAATACCTAGAAAAGATGCCAGCACATCACAAATATGAGGCTCTCGATAGGATTAAGCATAATCCTGTCTCACCAATGAATAAAGAAAATAAGAAATGCAACTGTGGAGTGTTGAATAGGACTGAATCTCAGATACAATTATGACAAGCTTTCGGTGGTTTTTGTGCACGAAAGAGCTTCACTGAGAAGGTCATGCATGAATTCTGAAAAAAATAGCATTATTACTGAGGAATGCCAGGCAAAGCAGGAAATAATCTTTAATTAATTTGTGAGGAACTTTCATTTGGCACACACAGTCTGCCAAATAAAGACAGAACAGTAGCTTTCTTATTAAGCTGATAAAATCGACCAAAAGTGAAGAAATCTCATAGTCAAAAGGCATTAGAACAATGGATTTTTACTAGGAGATGTAATAGAAATCCACGGGGAATCCTGGCAATGCTCACCGGGATTTTTTCTCCTGAAATCAAAGGTATTTCTGACAGAAAAAGGAACGAATCTTTACATTCTCTGCTTTTCCAGATTTTTACTCAATATTTGATCTCAGGCAGAGTAAAATGCAAGTAGATTCAAACTTATTCATTAATTCTAACAATTCAAAGTACCGCACTTTTTCTTTTCCTTATTGCTATTATTGTCTTTGTAATTTCATTTCCAATTGCCACCTCCATCTCCCACCGGCTTGCACAGCTATTAAGGGATATTTTTGTCATTTGTAAAATGCTGGGGAAACTCGTGATAATAGGCACTTCATAAAAGTCAGGTGTTATTTTAGTGAAACTGGGACAAACTTCTGGTTTCAAACATAATTGGCTACAATGGAAAAACTGGAGCATCTGTAGAAAACTGGGCCATGGTAGGTGTGAGGTGCTAATATTTATCCTAATGTGGCAGCTTTGTCTCAGTTCATAGGAGCTCGCCCCTATGCACTGAGGTGTGTGGGCAAAAGAGCAGTTAAAAGAATTTTATCTTTATTTGAAAGTGCTTCCTGGGAACAGGAAGCAATTCAGCAAATCAGTGTGTTTGTTTTTCACATCCACAAGCCAAAATTTAAATCTCACTTAAGCCTGAAGGGAAACAAGTTGGGTGATTTCAGCGTAATCCCTTCAGAAATGTATTCTCTTCACAGGAACACGGCTCAGCACAGTGGCAGCTCTGTGCAGGAGAAGCCTCACGCTGAAACATTAGAACTGCTACAGTTTAGGCTAAGAGAGAGAGCCTTTATTGGCAGCCTTTATAACAATATCCTATATAAATTCATAAATGGTCTTAGCATACTGACATCCTGGAAAGGAAATATGGAAAACTTGCCTAGGAGCTGCCTGCATTAATCTTCATTCTATCCTGTACTGGCATCTTTCCCAGTTTCCTATGCCCAAAGTTCACAATGTCTGTTTTTAAAGGAACACACCGACCCTTATAGAGAAGAGCCCAGAAAGTCTGATTTGCTACTAGTTTTAATTTTCATATCCTCTTTTCCTAAAACAAGGAGGTTCTGAAATGCAGCTTCTAAATGAGCCAACAGAAAACAGTCTTTATGTGAAAAAATTTGGCATGCAAATCAGATGACTAAGGAATGTGGATTGATCACACCACCGGGCCTTATGGAGACAGAATAAAGCAGCAGTATTCCATGGAGCTAAAGCTCCTGGTCCAGTCTCACTAACATGGACCAGCACTGGCTCTTTGCCATGGGCTCTGAGCAGCTATGCAGGAGCTGGGCCTGGTGAAAATCTCAAGAATGTTTTCCTTCTGCAAACTCCTCACCACCGGCCAGCAGTGATTTGGCTTTTGTGAAGCAAATTTTAGACTCCAGGCACCCCCTCTGAGTGAGGAAGGGAGAGGTGAGATCAGAGCCAAGCAGCTGATTGATAGCTGCAGCGCAGACACACTCAGAAAGAAGTTCCTGGAAAAATAAAGTACTGCATGCTGTGAGACAAGGAGGTTCAAGGATTTCTGTGCAACAGAAGAGAATTCACTCTTCCAGGAAATTGTCCCAGCAAAACACTTCTAGTGGATGTGCAGGTCAGCTGGCAAAACAGGGCTCATTTAGTCATCAGAAAAACACCCTCCCTCTCGGTGAAACAGCCTGACAAGGGAACAGCCTAAGTTGCCATGGCACCTGTTTCACATGTGGATCTCTACCACGACTCTAAGGAGCCTAGAGTTCACCCCTCTCCTTAACAGAACA
The DNA here is from genome assembly GCA_008694505.1 of Cyanoderma ruficeps. Taxonomy (NCBI): domain Eukaryota; kingdom Metazoa; phylum Chordata; class Aves; order Passeriformes; family Timaliidae; genus Cyanoderma; species Cyanoderma ruficeps. The sequence continues at coordinate 3,199,383 of VZDJ01007753.1, forward strand.
CGAACACATCAAATCTCATTATATACCTCTGATTTGTCTGCTTCCCTTAGAAGTCAAGAGTCCTGGTACCTGGGTTTGGGAGGAGACTGGCCTGTTGTAGCTGTCCCAATGCTGCAAAGTGCCCAGCTCTCCCCCTGCTGAAGTGCAAACCCATGCAGTGCTGACTTTCCTACCAGCACATGCACTCCTTGCATCTCCCTGAAACCTCTGGTAAAAGGAACAGGGCTTGCTGAGGGGTCCTGGTGAGAAGATGTCCTTGTCATGTTCTCAAACTGAAGAGACTGTGTCACCAACTCAAGGGGAGATGTAACACAAAGCCTGGGTTTGGGGTGTGTGTATAAATCTATAGAGACTCCTGACATGGTCAGCCACGTCTATCATTTTGCCTACCGCTGACTCCCCCAAAATATTTTTCCAAGATTTAAATTTTTCCTTGATGGTGATAATTCATTCTGGGTTACAATGAATACATAGGTTCCACATGGATCAGCTCCAAGGTTAGCAGAGGATACCGCCTGCAGCTCTTGTTATCTAAGCTAATTTATTGAAATTAAGTTAGTTTACCTGCTGGCCTCTATGCAATGCATTCAGAGTATTCCCCAACAATCCATGATATTAGCCTCTGGGAAAATCAGCACCAGGAGACGACTAATACCTTCTAAAACCTTTCTAAGCAAAGCTCCCCTGTAGCAAGGTTGTTAGCCTATAGCTCCTGCCACATACAGCACATACTGTGCTAATGGAGATGCAACACTAGCAGAGATTCTAGGTCAAGTTTCACACACTTCCAGCGCAGCTACTGTGAATTTAGGCTGGGAAATTTGAAAGAAGAGTTTGTCCCTCACTGATACCGTGAGGATGTGAGGACACTGTGAGATGACCACCTAAATTAAACACAATGCATTTTTTATGTGCTGGAGATCAAGAATACCTTTGTTTCTAACATTTTGAAGTTTTCCCTCTGATGCATGCTCATAATTCCCACTGATATCTATAATACAATCCGTGCCCCAATTCCCATTATCCTGGCACACTGCTCTCAGTGACAAATGACAGAGAAGATGAAGACAACAATAAAAGGGACATTATTAGGGCAGGTAAAACTTCCCACAAGAGTAAGTCTTAAAATATGTATGTTAGATGGATGGACACAGAAACCACTCGCCTGAGGTTGCCTTTATCACTCAACTAAAAAGATATCTAGGAAAAAGATATTCCTACTGCTTTGGCAAGAGGCACAGGCTGCATTTGCTCCCTGAACACACTTATTCATAGCCTTCCCTCATTTTTACACAAACACCAGGGGCTGGTCTAGCCAAAGTTTCCCCTCCCTGTGGCTGACACGATTTGCAGTTTGGCTTTATCAGCTGTGCATAGGAAAGTAAAGCTACCACACCCAGGCTGCTCCTTGCACCTCCCCTGCTCCTTCTCCCACCCAGCCTGGAGCTGCTGCACAAAGGACAAGCAGCTGGAGCAGGTTCAACACGGAGAACTCCGTGTTGAAGGCCTTTGCCAGTAAAGCCCAATGCCTGCTTCAAGCCTCTGGTGTTATCAAATAAAGGAGTCACAGCCCAGCACACATCCCTGCATTTTGGGCATGGTTTTGAGATGGGATATATAGCACAGTATTAACAACCTGCATCTTCAAACCTAGGTCAGTCCCTAAAACTGACAGTAACAGTTTAGAAATATTTTGATTTTTAAAAAGTCTTTGTTTTCTGATCCTTGGTGTTTTCCAGCCTTACGCTCACACTCCTGAGACCCTAATTACCCTCAGGAGAACTGTAAGCATTTCGTTTTCAGACAGAATCTGGCAGTTTGGCCTAATCCCATGACTCAAGGCTGCTAAAAGAAAAAAAAAGTGTGGGGGGGCATGGAGAAGAGTATTAAATACATAATAAAGCATGAAAGCTACCAATATCCAATTCAGAATTGTATTCTACAAAGGTAGCAGCCAAAATTACTCTACTTCTAAGAACTATTCTAACACAGCAGAAAGCAAAGTTTAATAAAACCCCTTAGGTTTGCATTTTACTTGCAAACGTTCTGGCAGGGTGAAAGGCCAGGCAGAGACCTTTACTTCATCTGTCACTTGACATTTTTTGGAACATCTTTGTTACTGAAGCACCAAAATTTTGCAGCAGTGAAATTTCAATGTATGGGAATGGGAAGCAAGGGCAAAGAGAAGCACACACAGACAGAAGAAGCTCATGGAACAGCTGCCAAACACAAGCAGAGTAGCTGCAGAATTTATTTCACTCTACTCTCATCCCAACCATGCAGCAAACTAGAGGAAGGATATCTTGTGATTGAACATTGGCCTGGAACATCTGAGTTCAGTTGCCAAATATTTCATAAAGCTTCAGACTCAGTTGTCATCTTACAAATATACAAAGGAAAATAATGTTTCCTTTCTTGCACTCTTGCTCTGTCCTTTTTCTTCATATTGTGAATCTGCCTCTTAATTAATATGAGCTACTTAGCGAAAGGAAGCTCTGATTTCAGCAGGGGCTTGTAGCTGCTGTAACAGCAAATCATAAGCTGAACCAAATCCCACCTCCAACCTTTGCAAAAAGTTCAGCTCTGGATCTGCCTTTAGGAGCAGGATCATTACTGCTGTAAACAGCCTCTGAGCCAGTTGTGAGCAGACATCCCGCGGTTCTTATTCCAGCAACCTTTCGCTTTTTGACTAAAATACTTAAAGAATCTAAAAATACAGCGTGAAATAAACCATGCTGCCTAAAATTCTACTTTCCCTCCCCTCAAATTTTATGCCTTTTATTCTGAAATGGGAAAATGGCAAAAGCAACAATGAAAGGGTGATTATTAATCTTTGATCCTGAGTCACTTTCTCTTACAGAGCCCTATTCTTCACCTCAGGAAGTGTGATACAGGAGCACTCCCACAGCCTGATTAAAGGTTCAGGTATGGGGTCACACAATGCACAAAGAGAGCTGCAGAGTTTCAGAGAGCAACGTGTATTTAATGTATGACTAAAGGCAGGCACGATAAAGAACGCAATAATGAACATTCCTAATGACTGCCATAGCTGTGAAACTGCCACAGAACTGTTTGAGGTAATTGTGGAGAGAAATCGAGTTGTTTGTTAAGAAAGAAATGGTCAAATCTGTTTTCCAGAGTGCTAGCCTGGGTGATTACAAAACAGAACTTGCTGGGAATGCCAACTTGCTGGAAAATGGCAGTGTGCCCTCCTCAACCGAGAACAGCCAAAGGGACCAAGGTTTTACTGGCTCACCCGAAAGCTGAGGAATTAGAACTGAAAACAAGCCGGGTGAGGCAGCTAACAACTGGGATTTCAGGTTTGTCAGCAAAGAGATGCCTCAGAGAAGGGTCAGAGGTTACACCTGGAGATTTAGAAGATAATGACAGAGTTCAGACAGGCATCAAACCCATCTGGTCCCTCAGAAAGCAAATTGTCATCAAGTCCAGCTCTGAAAAGAATAACTTGGCTTGAGATGCAAAACTCATTACTTCCTAAGGAAGATGCTCACTCCAGCTCTCCCTTCTTAAATGAAGAATTAAAAGAAATATTTTAAAAAAATAAAAGAAGATATCGAAGTCTGAATTTTTAAAAAGTCCACAGACAAACCAGCTGTTGCAGGAGCCTCACACAATCCCAGGTGGCTGAAACAGCAACCCACGTGCAAGCCCTTACCACTGCTCCCTCTAAAGATTACTTTCATGGCAGCAACTTTCCTACAAGGGAGCTGCAGCTCTCTGAAAAGCACTGAAATCATCACAGATGACAACAAAACTGTGTCTCGCCGAGAGCAGGCGGTGCAGGCAGAGCAGCAGCCTCGCAGCCAGCCCACTTTGGGAATGGCATCCGAGTCCCGCCGCCCCGCGCTGGGCAGGAGCCTCTCTTTTCACCAACACAAAGGGGGACGTGTGAGCATGAAATCCACTTTGAGCACTGCTCACAGAGCTGAGTCTAAAGACTGCTTTGGCCTGGCCACCATGAGGAGCTGCGTTTTGATGTTCACACCGTCGGAAAACACCTTTTTTCCTCCTCCCATCCTCCACCATACGTAGGATTTTAATGTTCTAAGCCATTTTAGGAATTCAGCTTAAGAACTTGATTCTCAGTATCTAGAATTTATAGAGTTTCCAAAAGGGAAACAGCTGTAAAGATTATAGAAATCAGGAGATTTACTGTTAATCTACTAGTCCCTCAAGATTTCTGCATCTTTGGCCAGATACAAAAAAGCAACTTTCTTTTGTAAAGTCACACTTTACACTCAAGTGTAACTCTGCCAAATTTTTAAGGTGGTAATCTGGCAAGAACTGGCAAAACATTAGGCCAAACACGATATTTCACACGCATATTACTAGATCCAAAAGCAGTTCAGGATGTTTCAAGGACTATGCTCAGTTTGTCAGTTTATGAGCAACCTTATAGCTAATCTAAACATAAAGGCTTAATCTAAACATAAAAGCTTGCTCACATATTCTGTCAAGAGAGTGGGGTTCTATATCTCTCAAAGAAATTTTGATTATACAGAACATAAAGAGTTTCCAACCATTTGATAGCAGTAACTATTAATTATTCATTCAGACCTGGATTTAGTGAAAAGGTGTTCTGGAAAGTCCTAAAGTATGAAAATGCCCTGGCTATCAGATATAATGTGGGCTGTTGTGCTGACAACTGTACATGAGCAGGAGAAAAAAAAAAGATTTTGTGACCTTGTTTCTGCATGTACGTGTGAAAAAAAAAACCCAAGAGCAAAACCAAACAAACCCCAAACAACCTCTATTTGTGAGGGCTCATGAAAAGCTTTAGATCTATAAAGCTCTGGCTGTCCTTTGTCTCATCTTGCTGCATATTAGGGATATATTTCACATTCAAATTTGACTTACAGCAATAAGCAGCCAGTACAGTTCATGCCCTGTGTGACTCACAGATTGTAGTCAAATACACTGTTTCACAAAAGGGGTGTCAAGGACACTGGTCAGCATTCTAGAAAAAAGACAGAACCATCTCTGATAATTCAGACACTAAAATCCCCACGCATTTTGCATCATCATTACTTAAAGAACTGAAGACAGCCATGGCTACCAAAGAAGAAGCACAGATATTTCAGTATGGCGGCTCTGCATTATGTTATTCTTAACCTTTTCTATTTTTTAGTTTCTAAAAAAGCTGCTGCATCCATCCACTGTACTGGAAAATTCAGTGGCATGAATGGTTCTAAATTTAGGATGCAGGACACTGCAGCTGCGATAACATTTCGGAAGTGGAAGGCATAGTGGGTACATGACATATTTAGATAAGAGGACTATTTTTAGTCAAAATGAAGCTCAGTTTTGGCTACTTTAGCAAGTGCACTAATTTGGCTAATCAGCTCAGATAGACTTTATCCCAGCTGCCATTCTCACCTACAAGGTACTGCACACTGCAACCTCTTCTCCCTATTTGTCTTTTGAAAAATAATGGGTAAAGCAGGAGAAAAGCAATCATAAACTTGTCACATGCATTTCTGCTGCCCCTTCCTAAGCATCCAGCGGCAGATACTTGGAGAAAGGCCAGCGACCTGTCTAGACCACTATATTCTGATGTAGCACAGCCATGCTCTCCCACAATTTTCTCCTCTCACCCAACTGCTTTTGTTGGTCTCCTCCAAATGGAACAAATTATCTGCTAAGTACAGCATTTTATTGCACCAAGAGAGAGCGCAGTCTACTATCTCTCTTCCACTTACTTCAAGCTTAAAATGTTGCTCCAAGACTGGATCATTTTTCACCTCTTTTTTCTTTTTAAACCCCCTAGCAACCTCTCCCCATTTACATCCTTTTCTCCTTTAAACACATCTTGTCTTCAGAGTAATCCATCCTGCTTTCTTAAGGCTGAGCCTGGCTTCTGTAGGATCTCGTTTTGACACATACTTGCCCCGTCATTTTTAGATAGCGAGTTCTTCATCACATGGAAATAGATCATTGACAGCAACACAGGAAAGTGCCAGATTTAAAATCAGAGTCCAGGCTTTCAAGTCAGGAGCTATTAGACATATGCTTTAAAAAATTTAGTATTGGCTTTTATTTATAGAAAAATGTTTTTAATACATTTCAGTGAAAATCAGTAATCTGATCAAGACTGAAAGCGGTTATAATTTGTAATATTGAGACAGATTTTCATTAACAAGCTGCGCACAAATTAAGGTTAATTATTTCCAGACTAATCCATACCAACTTCTCAACATAAAAGTTTATATTTTTTTCCTTTCTGGAGGAGAAATTGGCAGTCATACATTTCAAGTAGTGCTCCAGCTCTGGTCTCCAACCAGGAAAGTATAGGTGCAGTGAATCTATGAAGCACAGTCCTGGTCGTTTCATATAACTGGGATTTGGGGATCTGCAGCAGAGCAGCAGATCTGTGCTCCTCCAAAAGCACAGAGCTCAGCAGACTGGGCTATGTGTTTAAAAATGAATCTGGGTGCTAACGAGCCTTACCCAGCATTCAAAAGCCACAGAGAATTCCCGCTCTGTGGCTCCACAGAGTTCGGAGTCAGCTCTGAAAATCATAGAATGACCTGGGTTGGACGGGACCTTAAAGATCATCCGGTTCCAACCCCATGCCGTAAGCAGGGACACCTTCCACTGTCCCAGACTGCTCAGAGCCACATCCAACGTGGCCTTGAACACTGCCAGGGATGGGACATCCACAACTTCTCTGGGCAACTTGTGCCAGAGCCTCACCACCCTCACAGTAAAGAACTTTTTCCTAATATATAATTTAAACCTGCTCTTTCAGTTCGAAGCCATTCCCCACTGTCCTGTCACTAGATGCCCTTGTAAACAGCCCCTCTCCATCTTTCCTGTAGGCTCCTTTCAAGTACTGGAAGGCCACCATTAGGCCACCCTACCCAAATATACACCCATGACCAGATTACTCTCCCAGACAAACCAACTAAACAGCACGGTTTTCAGTGGAGTCACACTGGAGGAAAAAAAAAAAAAAAAGGAAAAAACATATTTAGATTATCAGCAGTATGATGAAATTTTCAACTCCTTGAAATTTTCCAGAGTCCACAGTCATATCAATGATGCCTTTAAGAAACTCAAATCTCAATACCAGAAATTAGGCCCCATTCATTATTTTTATCCCTTAATCCTGCTGAGCTCCCAGAAGATTTGTTGTACTGCATTTGAATTTCTCTTGCAGCATTTCAGCGTGCATTTTGACGGAAGAATTCCACTACCCGAGGCACGCTCTCCCAGCTTATTGCACCAACACTGCTCTCTTGTGGCAGACACTTAAAGGGAATTACTGATCCATGCTCTATGCACAACTTCGCTAATTCAGTCCAGTGGGCTGAGGGTATTTACAAAGCCACCACCAATAAAAATGGATGCTCACACTTTTGATAGATAAAACAGACAAAAAGCAACAGCAGATCATTAATTTGTCTTAGTGGATATGAAATATTCAGGTGTTCATCCTCATGCCTCTGTCATTGCCAAGACTGCACAGAGAGCGCTGCTTTTGCAATTCTCTTTTCTGACCTTTTCTGTGGAGATATATTTACCAGACTGAACCTAACAATCATCCTATGCATTTTTAAATGTCTTTCAGAAATTCAAATCCACTCCTCAAAAGGAAACACTGTTTCTCCCTATCGACTCGCACAGTTACCTGATGATTTGAATTCACCATTTATATTAAAAAAATACTGTTTCCCAGGCATAATTCATATTAGCAGGCTAGGAAGACAATAAACTGCTAAATACATTCATTTTCTTGATTTGAAGAGTGCCATGAAGATACAAATTCAATGAGCAGGAGGGCAAGTGACTACAAAGTTGCCTGGAAATGGGAAAGGAAAACGAAAACTGCAGTTCAATTAGATAACTAAAGTGCCTAAATCATTCAGAGTTTTAATGGATTTTTATCATCTTCATGGTTCTGAGAATATCACTCGTGCCCTGTGGGAGCAATTCTCCCCTGGATAAGCATCAACCATCAGATTTGCTACTTTTTTATTATTTGCAGATTAAAAATGACAAAAATGTTGGTTTTCTTCACCATGGTAAAAAAGACTAACCATCAAAAAGGCATATATCCCCTGGACAGTTATGCAACAGCACACACAGCACACAAGTTTGATACTCACAGTGATACAGGTGCTATCACTCATTTAAGTGACATTCATTTAAAACAGACACACAGTGTTAGTGACACTTTGCCACAACAGGCTCATGGCATTAAAATGAATCCCTAATAAAGGGTCACACTGGCATCCGCACAATTAAGATAATCCACAACATGGGCAAAACCCTCAGCTACATGTATGTACCCCAGTGTGATAACTCAGTGGTTTGTTCTTTAATGCAATTCAACACAGTCAGGTACTGACCAGAGCTGAGTAGGTGGGACCACTGATGGAAGCAGGTGGTGGATTTTTACCAAGGAACAGCTTGCCCTTCTGCTCCTCTGCCTTTTCCTTCCTTGATGCACCATTTGACTTGCAGAATTGAAAGCTGCTTTATATTTGTTAGCAGAAACCAGAGGCCTCCACATGCAAGTCTGTCACTCTGGACAACAGGTCAGCCCAGCCTCAGCTTCAGGGACTGCTCTTGCAGCTCCCATGCCCTTTACCGTTGGATCATGCCCTATCCATGGGAAGGATTTGGATATGCTGCACCTTTTCCAAGCAAATTAATTGGGCAGCTTCCCCAGGCAGTCCCCAGGAATCAAAGCTTTCTGTCTACTCAGCTTTTCCAGTAAGGTCACGACAGTGATGCCAGCTCTTGTTTATCCCTCCCATTGCTTCTGCTCCCTGTATAAACACTGGACAAAGAGCCCTGCCAAGGCCAAGAACTGCAGCTGGAGTACCCAGCCCTCATGGCTCCTGAGGGGGAGATCCAGGGAAGCCACTGGCCAAGCACATCTGCAACAACCCCAAAGGAAAGGCCAGCAGCACCATCGTTGCTCTGAACCTCCAGGAGGGTGGCCCAGAGCTGAAGGACAACAAGGGTTTCTGTGGTAAAAACTCTGCCCTGTTCCAGCACAAAGAGCTTTTTTTGCTGCAGAAAGATGGAAATCCTTAAAAAGGGTCCCAGGCTAAGGCTGATTTTGCTTTGTCAGTGACAACCCACCGTGTGGCAGAACACAGGCATCCGGTGTTCCACTCAATTGTCATATTTTGATTGCATCTGTCACACACTGGTAGATCTTCAGGTTGAGGGAGATGATGAGCTTTTAGTTTTCCTTTCTCACAGCTTTGTGCTGTATGCCTCTGCAGGAATGAACTTGTCAACCCAGATGCAAAATGAATGAATGGCTTTTAATCACTTTGATAATGTTAACGTTATTGCTTTGACAGAATAGCAGCAGATACAGTTTGCTGATTCAGCCACTTGTGTAACGATCTAATGGGCTTTTCTGGCTAATGCCATGCTCTAAAAATATACACTGGACTAATAGATGAGCCTCTGCTATACTGAAAAACAGGCTCATTAAGACAATTCCTCTGAAAAGTGGCATTTTTATGACAAGATACTGAAGCATTTAATTACCCTCTATCCTGACAGAGCTGAAAGAAATTAATTAAAGAGAAAAAAACCCTATGCAGCAATGTAGCAGATCTTGAGGTAGGAAAAGATGCCAGCAGTCAGTAGTGTAAAGGGAGATCTGAGAAGTGTGAGGCTGTTTCCCCAAAGGAAACAGTCTGTTGATAGGCCACATATCGCCCTTCATTTACACCGAACGGAAGGCCAGGTTCCGGGACGGGGGTTGTCATTACAGCACAATCAATTCTCGCTGCTCTAGTCTGTGCCAGGAGAATATCGGCGGCTGCTGAAGGATGGGGAAACCGGAGGCTCGGGAAGGCAGGAGAGACTTGGGTGATATTTGAGGTAAGGGACTTGTTTTCACTGCAGAGTTAACCTGGATTATCCATCCTTAAGCTCATTCCCTGCTCTCCAAGAGTAGGTAAGGAGAGGCAGAAGCTGTGTTCAGCCTGCAGCAGGCACAGGGCGGCTGGCCGGGCTCTCGGCAGCTCTGGCACACGGCGTTGTTGTGCCGGGAAGCAGCGCTGGGTGACTCCGGGAGCGGCCCCGCAGCTGCCTTGGCACGGCGCTGGTGACAGCGCTGCAGCCCGCGCAGATGGCATGAGCTCAGCCTTGGTGCTGGCCCTGCCACCAGACACAAAAAACAAACCTTATGCAACCCCTGCCGCTTTTGGGGCAGAGACCTGCTCCTGCCTTTGCTCCACTTCCTGACAGAGCTGGTTGTGCAGCAACGTGGGAAAACAGACCACAGAAAAGACATGAATTTCTTTTTTAAAACGTCAACCAAATAACCCCCTACTTGCTTTATGATTTGGTTTTTTTCCCTTGTCAGACTCTGTTGTCTCTCAGTCCAGCTCAGCACCCTGCTGCAGCAGCAGCCTTGCTGACACCCAGAGAAGGGCAGAGGGGTAGGAAGAGGGGCTTGAGGAGGAGACTGCTAAATCCTGCTTAAGCAGGGCTGGTATCACATGAGAAATCCACAGCCTGGGTTATCCCCACTGTAGCCTCAAGGCACATTTCCGTACAAAGAGTTAACACTTAATCAGGCTAAAGACTTTGTTGCATGTGAGTGCAGGCTAAGTCAGTAGCCTGGCTGGACTTCCCAGCGGTGCAGGGGTGAAGACAGGCCCGCAGTGACCGTGAGTGGAGCAGATGGAATTCTCCCTCCTGCAAAGAACGGCTTCACCCGGCACTGAGAAATCATCAACTGCTCGGAGCAGCGTCCTTTAGATCTTGCCTTTACAGCAAATTCCAGACTTAATAGAACCATAGGCCGTGGCCTGTGTGCCACACACAGAGGGGCCTCCAGCCCCCCGACCTTTCTAGCAGCTCTCCTTCCATTTCTGTCACAGGCACACGTGGGTGACAGAAGAGTCTCACAGAACCGGTGGAACTTCAGCTGCTCAGACAGCCTGTGCCAGCTTGTCCAACAACGAAACGAGGTTGATGATTTTAACCCTTTTCCTTTTGCGATTTTGCTGTTGGATCATTGTTCCGAGTCAGCAACCTGTGCCTGCCTTTGAACCCCCGAGATAAAGTCACCCCGAGCAGCCCACTGACACGAGCAGGAGAGCTCACACCCTCCAGAGTCAGGGGTTCACTCTACCAGAAGCAGTGAAGCACGTGCTACTCTTTGCACTTAATTCACATGTGTATGCCAAAACTGGGTTTTTTTCCATCGTTGGCACAAAAGCACAGCCCCACACACATGTTCATTTCAACCCTTTAGAGAATTTTCACTGTTTAAAATACCATGATCCCGGCAAACAAACAGATATCCAAGTACCCCTGTAGGAACCCTAATCAAAGGCGGAATTTGAGTCACAGTGTGAGAGGGCAGATGTGGGTATTAGGTATCGGCACGGGGTAACGGGACACGGCCAATACTCCAGCCCAGGGCACACCCCCAGCCCAGGGCACACCTCCAGCCTTGGCTATGCCAGCACCTGACCTGCATGTCCAGAGGCACATCTCACCATCGAGGAGCTCTCAAACAGCCAGTGAGGCACGACACTGCCCTGGGGACACCGCGCGGAACAACAGGTCATTGCCTGCACGGCTGAGTGTGCTGCTAAAAAGACGGGGAAGCAATGAACTAGATGGTCCCCCAGTGCTTCTTTGCCTTTGGCTGTCGCTGGGAAGTTGGCATGAGAATGCTCCTGCTGCCAGTGGAGCAGAGGAGCCCCGCACCTGCTGCACATCCCTGCCTGGCAGGGAAAGGTGACCCTTCCTGGCAGGAGAGAGGCTGCAGCAGCTCCCTCCTTGCCAGAGCCACTCCTCACTAGCACAGTCGACACCTCTGTCCAAGATGTACAGCGTTTTTATTACTGCAGTTATCAAAAAGAAGCAGCTGTTCAAACAATGTATATATAGTGGCAAGTGCTAATACTTTGAGGAAACGTGTCCCACTGCAAAATGTTCAGCACATCCCTTCCCTCCATCACAGAGGATAAGAGAAGGACTGAAAACAGCTGAGTGGACATAAAGAGCTCACAAATGCCTTATTAATAAGTGTGTTGGATCTAATGATCTGTGAAACTGAAATGAGATTATTTGGATTATCTCATTAAACAAGAATAATAGCAATAGTAACCGGGTAGTAATTAAGAGTGGGCCAATCCAAGGACAAAACTAAGTAATAAGGCCAAAAGACTCTTAATTAACGCTCTGCTTGTTTGTGCTTGTACTTCTACACCCAGAATTTGTGAAGAAATGAAAAACAGTGGCTAATGAAACTGCCTGATTTTAACAACCAGAAAAGAAGCCACTGGCTACCTGCACCTGCATGGAACATTCAGTCTGAAAACTAAACAATGACTAAATGGTGCTATTTGGGCAGAGCCAGCCTGAGGAAACAACAACGCTAGCCAAAATGTTAAACTGTTTTCAAAGGCTCAGCAATTAACAACCAGTTCCGGGCAAATCTGCAGGGCAGGAACAGAACAGAAACAATCCATAATCTCATCCTTTCTCCGGTTTTAACCACCAGCCATCGCAGCCTCCCATCAAAAGCATAGCTTCTCCTCAAAGCTTAAGAGCAATTCCTGAAGGCTTCAGTGCATAATTTGAAGCGAAACAGCGCATGAATTTTACCTTCAAGGCGTTGTTTATATGTAAGTATCAGAAGCTCTTTGGCTCAGGGCAAAGAACAGGACACCTCTGCAGTCTCTCAGGGACGGATGGGGCATGAGGGATTAAACATGACAGAATCAGCCTGAGTGGCATTAGGTCAAAAGGTCCCTGGTATTGAAGCCTGAAGTAATTACTGTTGTGCAAAACCCACTGCTCCCCCTGCCTTCCCTAAGTACTCCTTACTTAACAGGAAAAGCAGGCACTATAAAATACTGTGCAGTACTAAAAGGCTTTCTTTCCCGGGGGATTGGATAAACGATTCTAAAAGGTGAAGACAAACTGCTCCAAGGCCTTCACTCACCATACCGTCCTCTCCTGGCTTAGGCAGCACGATCTGGCTTAATGTTCCAGGGTTCCTGAGCCCAAACACATCAGGGACTGCATTTACCAAAGGAACTTAAATTCAGAATGTCGGGACACAAAGCATTTATCTCCCTTTAAGACTTTGCTTCCACATACTGAATTATTAACATTAGCAAAGAAAAAAAATAAAAGGGTTATTGAAGGAAAGTACCCTGAAGAAAGGTGCCTTTGTTACCAGAGTTATTACATCAAGAACAGGAACTGCACCCCTGTTCATAACACACTCATCATTCTCCACAGAGAATGGTGCAATTTGAATCTTGCTTTTGTAGCAAATTTGAACTGTAACAGAACTATAGGGGGGGTTTTAATTAATTAAAAAATGACAATGGCTGATAGACATTTGAAAGATAAAAAGAAAAATAATGCAAACCCAGTGACTGCTCAATTACCCTCAAGGGAAAAGAGGCAGATTAACCTATGAAAAGCGCTCAGAGTAATTCAAGACTGAGGGAAGAAACATTTGAACAATAATTAAAAGGGGAGAAAACTACTCTAGTAAGAAGTTTGGGGTCCCTCTGAGAGGAACTACAACACCGCCACATATAAAACTAATTATCCTAATTTTCTGTTTGACTTGCTCCTCACTGGGCTGCTTGGGCCGTGGCCTGTATCCACGCTGGGCGATGTCTGCCAAAGCTGCTTTCTCTTGGCTGTCCCCCTTTTTACCCAGACCTATGTGGGTCACGCAGCAGGGAGGGGCAGAGAGTCTCCCAGAAAAGGCAGAAGCCTCCTGCTACTGGGGCCACACGAACTCATGTCACACACAGTTTCCCAGATTTGCTGGGTTGGTGGCACCAGCCAGGCACGGAGAGAAAGCTGCTGAAGTGCCAAGCCTCCTCCAGCATGGCGTGAGCTGCGTGACCCACACACCCACTCACTCCTGTGCTGCCCCGAGCCAGCTGTCAGGCAGAGCTGAACCCGCAGCCTGCACGGCAGCAAAGAGCATTTAACAGACACTTGTGCTGACAGGGATCCTCTTCTGACTCCCTCCCCACACCTCCTCCATCCTTGTGTCAGATCTGCTGCCTGCAGACCCAGCTGCAGCTCCAGACTGGATTGCAATTCCAGCAGCACCAGGCTGCTACGCCAACGTTGCTCAAAGGGTAAACTGCACCCTACATTGACACTGAGAACTTCTGGGTCCCCTTCGCTGGATTGATGCCTTAAGTTTTAGCTTTCATGTTTTCCAGGTTCTGTGCTGCCTAGGGATGTAGTTCTGAGCCTCATAGTAAGTGCTAGTAAGCTCTCTGCACAGAGTAGGGAGACAAAACAAATCCTTTTTTTGAAGACAAAGGACAATTTTCAGGCCCAAAAGTATAAACAAGGGTGGACTGAAGGGAGAAACAAGAAGGATGAGACCTCACAACCTGAAGCTGTAACTGGACAATTAAACCCCAATATGCAAATGGACCAAAACTTATAAAAGTGTAAGACCTCGTGAGGAGTCACCCATTTTGTGACCACTCTTAGTCCACCCTGGGTGCAGCCCTGGTCAGGCTCTTGTCCTGCCCAAGGTGTATCTTAAAGTCCTTTCAATAAACACCTACTTCATTCTCTAGCTCTGTCCAGTCTGTTTCAGGTCAGCCTTCCCAAGGCAGGCATTAGGTGGTGGCTAACAGTGATGCCAAAAGTGCCAGAGGCAGGAGAGGGAAGAAGGATCAGATAACAGGAAACAGCCGCACACCTGAGGAACAGGGAATATATGCAAAGTGCACAGATACAGAGCCATTGTTCTTCCTGAGGTCTTCACCCCTAGAGCAAGTTGAAGCCTAAATTAACAGGAATGAGGCTAGGCACTTTTTCCAGCCATGGAAGTAGAGAATGTTTAGCAGATCACCAGGATACACCATCTTGGAGGGGAAGTGATGGAAGAGACAGCACTCAGACTACTCCAGCTACATCTAACCGGCACAGATCAGAGAAAGTTACAAAGAACACACATCAGGACTCCAGGCATCTGAACATACTCCCTGATGAGTTTTAGTGCTTTGATAAGTGCAGGAGTACACAGGGACTAGGAAGCAGAAAAAAGCCCACTGTTTGAAATACCCAGCACAATCTAATCCATGGTCTATTGCTGGTTTTGTGGCCATAAAAACACACAGCAATGCCACTGCTGCAGACCTCCAGGACAACTACACCTTGACACTTCTTCACAGCCCCTGGATCTTCCCATGAAAAATACAGGGCAAGAGGCAATTTCCTACTATCTCCCAGCTCACAGGAGAGGAAATATTAAGACTAAAAATACACCCATGACCAGCTCTTTTACCCACATCATGTGCTTGTACCTACTCAGTAGTCTGATGCTAATACAGCTTTCCTTCGCTTCTAACACACTTCTAAAACAAATGTTTAAGGATTAAAAGTCAGGATGCTTAGAGGAAGGCTTATTACTTAGGGTATTGTGCCTAATAAAAATTCTGCTTTTTAACACTGGCTGACACACATTCAACATGTTCTAGTGGTGTTTTTAAGCAAAAATTCTCACAAATTTGCATGAGTCTGAGAGATGGAGATCTGTGCAATCCACAGTGTCCTTTGTGGAAGTTGCAATGCAGGATGCTGAACCAAATCTAGTAATGTGTCTGTGGAAACACCCCTCTAAACCAGCACTTCAGCACATCTGCTTTACTGTTGGTGCTGACTCTTGTATGACCCACCTCTGCAGCTTTCCAAAATTGCTGCTCAGTTCCTTGTGCTTCCAGAGCAAAGACATCAGAGTGGAGTCCAATACGTGTGCTTTTATATTCACCACTGGGTAAAGCTCAGGTTCCCCATCCCAAATGCCATTTCACTTGACTTTCACTGCAGAGTAAATGATGGGGCAGAATCCTCCAGTTTAACCCGGCCGTCAGTGGGACACTGGAGCCAAAAACATTGTACAGGACAGTGGCAGGAATAATCCCAACCCAAACTGCAAGCTATATAAACAGTCCTAAATTGCTGCGTGCCGTGGGATTATCCATCAATGTGGGGAACTGCAGCCAAAGCCTGTGTTTTGTTAGACCCTATCTATCATCCGTATCTGCAGTGTGACATTTCCGATTACAGCTGCTTTCAGAGGAGCTTTGCAATTTTGTTGGGCAGACAAATCTAATTGCTGTTTAATACCAAACAATGCTGCAGCAGGACATGATTGCTTTGCTTAAATAACATTGTTCCATTAAACTGCTCAGATTTAACCCTATTAGTTGGATCTCTGAATCAGAAGCAAGGCTGACAGGAATCATTCCATGAAACCAAATTTTTTACTTGACTGATTTGCAACTCTCACAGTTTTATTAAACAGCTGCAGAAGGGAATGATCTTTGTTAAGAAGAGGAGACATTACTTCCAGAGATCACTGAAACACAGAATTTACCCATACTTTAAGGAAAATCCTTTGGCAGCCAAATTGAGGAGATTATTGTGCAGGAATTTATCACAGAACTTGTAAGCAAAGAAGTTTCAAATCTGAGAAGTGACAGTGTCTCAACTGTACAACAGGACCAGTTGTACAACAGGATCATACCTGCTTCTTATGTCCTCCTTTCTTACATCCAAATTTGCCATACACAGGAAGGCAAGCTACAGCAGGAGACCAGATCACGATCTGCTTTGAGCTGACAGAAGAAAGTCATGAGCCCAAAAGCACCATCAGTTGGACAAATCTCGGAGACAAAGCTGGCTCCATTTCCCTGGTGCTCCTTTAAGGAAGGAAGGTCCAGCCCACTCCCCACTCTGGGCAGGAAGAGGTTGGGGGATGGTTCCCTCCACTCTGGGCCTTGTACATACATCAGTGCAAAGAGGGATTGTTGTTACTGCCCACCATTGTCCACCAAGAGTCACGCTCTGGGATCCTGTGCCAGGAGTCAGTGCCATGGCCAGTCTCCCCAAAAGCCTCTGCCAGCTGTCTCCATGCTCTGCTCTGCACCACTCCCCACACAGGCTATTTACATATAAACACCCAGCTCTGTTTAAAGTGCAACTATCACAGGCCCACAGGCAGGACAGGAGACTGGGATCCAGGACCTCGGAGCTGATGCCAAGCTCTCCTGCTGCCCCAAGCAAACCTTTTCACTGCTTTATGCCTCTGTCACCCTGCAAAGCTTGGGGGTATCTACTCTATTTTTACACAAACCACTGAATTTATGGGTCAAAACTATTATATATGAGCTAGACATCAGTGAAATGGTGTTTCTGCAGCATCACATTTGCAACACTCACATTTGGTGAATTCCAGAAAACTAAACACTCTCCAGAAACTGTCTATTCCCTGGTCATTACCCAACACTTACAAAGAATTTGGGACCACTGAAACCACCACCTCCTTGCACATTACAGGAATGTTATTTGTTAGTAAGGGCTTTATTTATTACTCATACATGGTTTTGAGATCCTAGCTTGATTGAGATCCTAAACACCATTTTAAAATATTATTATTGTATTGCTTGTCAGATACAGTACTGGAAATAACAGAATACTAAACCAAAAGAAAATCCAGACCTGAATCTACCACTGAAGAAAGTTATCAGGAACAACTGCCTAAGTGGCGTGTAAGGAGATATCTGTAGCATGAGTTTGAGGTGTAAATGGAATACCCAATATAACAGATAGATATTGCTCCATCAGCAGTTTCTGAGAATTTATTAATTTATACTCCTAGTTTCGCCAAGGCCAGCAGACCTGAGCGAGATGGGATGGATTTAAGGGGGAAAAAACAAAAAAGCAGATGCTATGTTTTTTCTGTAACAACAAAGCAAGATGAAAAAAAAACTCCTGAGGAGACAATTTCTTTTATAGCCCTGTATTTCACAACAGCTTTTAGTGTGGCCCCGTGTCCACTAAAATATATTATACTGAAAGAGTTTTCCATCCCCTTTCTTGCAAATCTCAAATGCCTTCACCATCGGAACTGCTTCCCTAAGATTCAGATCCTTCCCAAGTTCATTTAACCTGATTAATTTTAATGTCTGTCACTGGTTTCTTCACCCAGTCAGTCAACAGCTTCTACAGTTCAAAACACCAGTCACCATCTTTCCACTCCGGCATACCCAGGACTCGGGATCTACGGAAATTATTCATCTGCATCAGAAAGAACTTGAAGGAGCTGTGAAAGAGATTGATCCCTGACAGCTGCACTAAACTTGAAAGCCCCTTCTTGGCTCTGAAGAAGAGGAATTCTGACCTGAAAAGGGGTCTTGAGTGAGCAGCCTCAAAGGGAATAAAATATCAGCCTGTAAAACCAGCAGTCACTAGAAAACTCAGGTGATCTTTTAATGTAGGTACACCTCTAGCCTCAGGCACAGCCGACATAATTACCTGCCACCCAGTATTTCAGCTCAGGGCTTGAGGTAACAGGCTGTGCTTCACTTCCTTTGCCCTAAACACAGAGAGCCTCCAGAAAGGGGCTGCCAGTCCTTCTGTAGTCACAGGCCCTGTAGCACAGTGCACAATGTGTAGTTTAGCCTCAGATCCAATAGATATTGCTGTGCCATTGACATTATCCTTTCTTATCGATTCAGCTCCGGTTACGGCTGTATCTGTGCTGGGTAACATCTCTAATAAATCCCCTGGCCGGAGGAGAGCACTCACACTAACCAGCCACTCTGCTCAGTACAAAGTTTATAGATTTCTAAACAGAGGCAAAATTTATCCTGAAAGAAGAGGGCTGGGGGAGAGAAAAAAAGAGGGAAGCTTTTATTTATCCGGCAGCAACTATGTCCAGAAATCCTTGGAAGCAAGAACAGGACATTCACGGACATACCATTAGCGCAGCGAACGCTGTGGAAGCGTTTCCTGCTGCCAAGATATGTGCTGGCGAAGGAGGGAGGTTACCAGGGCACAGCCACGTATTGTCATGCAAATGTGCCGAGTTATTGAAGGGACTTCCCAGCAACAGCCGCATTTTTTCACGAGTTTGATCCCAGCATTGAAAGGGGAACAAAACAACCGCGTGAACGTGAAGCAGCATTAGCTTAAGCCAGAATCACCAGCCATCCCAGAGCCCGGCGAGCACCGAACCTGCCTTTGGTGAATTCCACGGGCTCTACTGCTCTTTATCTAAATGGGAACGGGGAAAGAAACCGGCCCGTGAGCCCCGAGAAACGCGTGAGGTGCTTTTTAACTACACCGTGTTTCACGACCTGTAAGTGACACTGAAAACAGTGGAAGAAAGTGACACACACGGCATCGCTCCGAAAAAAACACGGTGCACTTTAAATTCACTTTTTGCTATTTGGTATTAACTTGCAAACAATGTTTTTGAGCTGAAAATTAAGATGCACAGTGGCAGAAAATGCAACTGCAAACAGGCCGTTTTTAAGAAAAAACAAAGCAGCACATACTTGCAGCTCTACCTTTATAAATCCACATAATTTCTTGCCTTTTCTGATTGTCACTGCTGTAGCTTGGTTTACTTTTTTTTTTTTTCCCCTTTTCAGCTAAAGAAATTCATTATTTCCAGCAGTGGAAATGACTTAACAGCAGAATAACTGGTGTTCAAGTTTCCTCACTTGAAATAAATTACTAAGGGTTTTTTTTTTTTTTCACAGAGGTACCTGTAAACAGTAGCTGTCAATCAGAAAAATTCAGGGGTAAAGGATGGTTTATTTGCCTCCACAACAGAACCAGTCACACACCACTGAAGCCTTCAGAACAAAGAGATACCTAGCACTAAGAGAGTCCTCTGGCCGGGACTGAATCAAAGCTTTCCCTTAAATCCCTGTCAAGGTTAATCCTTTTCATACTTAACAGTCACCTTTCAAATGCTTTCCTAGAAACAGAGGTAGAAACTGCATATGGCACCTATTGATTTAACCAAAGACCTTTCTGGACTTACCATTCCAGGCTGAAGTGACTGAAAACATGAAGGTGTGTTCATCCATTTGACAGGTGCCCTAGCTGACCCAATCAAGGTAGGCTAAACTTATGTCACCTGAAGGAAAGGAAGCAAATTGGTTTGACTGATTTGCAAAAAGGGAAGCTGCTTCTCTCTGGGGAAGGAAAGGCCAAGAAAGATGGAAGTGACAGAGGCTGAGAGCTCCTTTCTGATGTGTGCCCCAGCAAAAAACAGGAAAAAGCTCATACTGGGATAGGAAAGAAATAAAATAATCATTGTTCAGATTTGTACCTGCTGGGAGAGCAAAAAGTGCTGCTGGAGGAAAAGGCAATGCTGGAAATTTGTACATTGCTGCTGGGAATAAGGCAAACCCAGTATATCCTGAAGGTTAAATCAAGGCAAGGGAAGACTTAAAGAGATGTGACAGCGACAGGAGAAAGCAAGAGGGCAGAGGGGCCCAAAGCCTGAGAACACCCATAGTGCTTAGGGAGACAAGCCAGAGTGATGCCTGGAGATAACCATGAGGCAGGGGCAGCTTGTGCTAGCCCTTAAAAAAAAAAATAAACTACATGTCTGTCTGGGCTTATCCCCATTTTCACATCTCTCCAGACAAGAGAAATTACTGTACCTTTAGCAAGAGTGGGAGAAAGACTCCACTAACTCTCCTGGGCAGCTGGATCTCCAGTCCTGAGCTGCCCAGGGCAGTCCTGGTGCTCAGAACATGGCAGAAAACTTAGCAGACTACCTGAGAGAGTTTCACAGTCTGTATCTCAAATGATGAACTTACCTGATGCTTCCAAGTGACCCTTTTCCTCCTGGAGCACATCCCTCTGACACATTGCTCAGTTTCATAGGTCCAGGGGTCTGCCCCCAGGGAGGATTTACCCCTGCCAGTGCTTGGCCCCACTGTTCCCACAGCAGCTGCTGAGCAGACAACCCGGGGGGAGTGAGCCCACTCCTGCTGTGTCTGTTCTGGCAACCCAAAGGGTAAGGGATGGACAGTCCCTGGGCTGCAACAGCAGCACCAGCTCAAGGCCAAGGCAGGGAATTCTGCCCCTCTGCTCTGCTCCAGTGGAGCAGACCCCACCTGGAGCACTGCATCCAGCCCTGGGGTCCCCAACGTAAAAGGAATGTGGAACTATTGGAAAAAATCTAGAGGAGGGCCATGAAGTTAGTAAAGAGGACTGGGGCAGCTCCCCTGTGAAGACAGGATGGGGGTTTTCAGTCTGGAGAAGAGGCTGTGTTGTGCTCACAGCAGCCTTCCAGGATCTGAAGGGGGCCTACAGGGAAGCTAGGCAGGGACACTTCAGGAGCTGCAGTGATAGGATAAGGAGTAAGGGGTCCAAACAGTGAGGGGAAGTTTAGGTTAGGTTAGGGTTAGGTATAAGGAACAAATTCTTTGGCAGTAGAGCCCTGAGCACAACGGTACAATTGCAACACCATTACTATTCCTCAACAAGAGATATGGTGTAAGTCTCTTCTTCCATCCTCAGGAAAACACCTTCAGCTCCAGCGAGCTCCTACAAGCCCCCAAAGCCCCCGGAGCAGCTGGCACCGCCGAAATCCTTTCAGTTCGCCGTGGGGGAGCGGCGGTCCCGCAGGCGGCGCTGCTGGGTGCGCGGAGCCGGCGGCAGCGCTGGCTCCAAGCGCCACCTCCCGCCCGCTGTCCCCATCCGCACACGGCGCTGCCCAGGGAGTGTCCCGGGCCACCCGCACACGGCGGGGATCAAGGAGTGTCCCGGGCTGTGCGGATGGAGGGCGGTACTCTACGGGCAGCAGACAGCAGCACTTCACACTGCGACTGCAACGCTGCACTTTCCTCTCTTTTAATCACGTGTCTCTATTTACCTTTGCAATTTGCCAGAGGAACTCCGTTGTTCTGTGAAATCCAGGTCTCACCAGTTAAGATCTAGGAAGTAGCTACTACACTGTACAAAAACGACATGGCTTAGATGAATGTACTCAACTTTTCAAGATGATGAAAGTTAAGTAATGCATCCACACTCAGAAGCAAGTCACAACTCAGAGTAACTCCATTTACAATTTTCTCCCAGGGAAGGAGAAAGCTGTCAGTCTGTTTTCCATGTTTCTTCAGCAGAAAGGTGACTCCAGGTCAAAGCTATTAAAAATCTGGAGGCACAACATTGACTAGGAAATAGCTCCTGCTCTTTGAGTTTATGGAAAACTATTCCAGCAAGACACATCTGAGAAGAACTAAAACTGCTGTCCACATTTACCCAAATCTCAAAGATTACTCTTAAAATTATTTACAAATGACAGCAAGTTACTGCCAGGAACTGACTGAGGTCTGCTTAAGCTCTCTGCACATGCAACAGCTCCATGTGACCCGTGATGAATTAATTAACCTCACCAATTTTGTTTTACCCCTCCCCTCCTGCATAATCCACTGTGCAACTTCTGTACTTCCAAGTCTTCCAGCTGTCACAGCTTTCTCCCCCCGTTGTTCTGCAGGACACCAGAGGCACAAAATGCATTTGCAGTGAATGAATAGGGCACTTCATTAACTTGAGGCTCTCAGGTAATAAAAATCCAAACCAGTCTAAACACAGACACCAACATCCAGCTGGTGTAGCACTGCAACAACCAGGACCCAGATTTGATACTGCAGGAGAGTGACACAGAAACCACAGCCTGCTCCACCTGGAAAAGGTCCTGTTTACAGGGAGCTTCCGAAAAGAAGCAGAAGCTTTTAACACACCAACCATTTAGAGACAACAAAAACTCAGATAAGGAAAATTTATTCTTTCAGTAAGTCACAGCCAGCTCTTACGCGACCAGGGCAGAAGCTGTTGATGATTCACTAAAAAGAGAGAAAAGAGAGAAATATTAATTGCAGAGGCAGTTTTTCAAACTAGTTTTTAAAAACAGAGCTTCAGTTAAAAAAGTTTCAACTATCAGTTAACTACTACCAGCAGCTAAATCACTATTTAAAATTTTTTATGGCCTAAGATTTCACTCTTCCTTTTACAATAAACATCCTAGGGTGACAGCACAAAACCCTATCTTTAAAAACCAGGCTAGCTGCACTTGAGTCTTCTTAGAGAAACAAGGCTAATCCTAACATCTATGGGAATTCTATGGTGGCTACCTCTCCTAGAGAAAAGCCACAAGTTACTTTCCTTTTTGTCACAGCTACTAAGCCATTTTTCACTAGGCTTTGAAAGTGACATGAACTGTAAAAGTACCTGAGAATCAAGACCACAGTTTAAAGTGTTACAAAAATTCCCTGGCAGTGACTTCATTTGTTAGGACCAGGATTTTTACCGGAGAGTTACAAACAACAGTCGTTTTACCCAGGGGTAAGTTTCACTGATTTTTCAGTTGATTATTTAAGAAAATACTTGCTCTCTGCTGCCTGGTGTGTGATACACAATGCACTCTTCACCCTCTGAATAACAGCCCCAGCAGAGTTTAGAAGACCTTGCAGTCTTCAGTGCCAAGAGGAATGCAGGAGAAGACTTACTACTTCCAGTTGGGTGGCAGCACTCTCTTGGTTTTGTAGTAGCGAGCCAACCTATGGATCCTGCTCTCGATCAGAATGAGGCGGAACTTGGCATCTTTGTCCTGGAAAACAAAGTTACATTACAACGTTACAACTGCTTGGACTTCTCAACGTAGAATTCAGATGAGTTTCAGTAAAGCAAATAATCCACAGCTACTGCTCAAAACTTCATGTTTCCACCACCAAAGCTGCAGTAAAGTCAGAGCAGGACTAGAAATACATGGTTTAAACATAAAATCCTTTTCACAAAGACCATTCCCCTTGATCAAAATGCCTCCCCAGCCCCAGAAGTTTACTCAGAGGGGAGCTGACAGCACAGAGTCTTTGCTTTGTCACTGTACATGAACTACTGTGTAACTGAAAGCCACAGACACTGAGTTATGTAATTGAAGGAGCACTCACCTTTCTGTTTCTCTCAAGATGCTTCCGAACAGCAACTGCTTTCTTGATCAAGTGATAAAGATCCTCTGGGAGGTCTGGGGCCAGTCCCTTCGATTTCAGGATTCTGAGGATCTTGTTGCCAGTAACAAAGCGAACCTGGGCAACACCGTGGGAGTCCCTCAGGATCACACCTGAAACAAACATCTACATCTGACACCGAACAGATCTTGTGAAACTGATCTTACAGTTACAACTATCCAAAAATGGTCTTCTCAGAGTTAAAAACCTTTCTAGTGGCAGCTAAAGAAATGGTAGACAATGAGTGAGCAAAATACAACTTACAGAAGCTGAAACACTTTACCTGGGAACACTTAAAAGACAACTGACTTCCTCATTGTGCTTATGCAGGTAACACATGAGGTGCTCATATTTTCCAATACTACTGGAAAATTTTCACAGAACTCACTAAAACAACGTATTTAATCGCTCTATGGATCCCTCTAGAAGGAATTAATATTGCTTTGAGGATTACACTAATAAAAAATTAATTTACACAGCACCTACTTACACTACATACATAGCTCATGACCATATACAACGGTGTCATGCAAACACTTCAGCTCTGGAAGGGCTCAAACCCCAGCACCAGTCCATGGTGCAGCTGCAGTGCTTGGATCAGTAAACCCCATAAACCCCATAGGGCTGCTGGTATTGGAAAATTTCCTCCAGGAAATTTTCCTCCACCAAACTTCCCCATAACACCTATTAGTGGCCATTCCTAAGGACAGGCGGTAAGATGAAACAGATGCTTCAAGTCTTCCACTGGGAAAAAAACCCAAAAAACCAACCCACTGCCTGACCAAACATGCTCCCTGCAAGAACAACAAACAAAATGTCCCAGTGCTGGACTTGCTGATCCTTGTGGCAGGATATTACCGCCTAGGACTCTCAGTGGTATCCACAGTGAACACAGGTACACCAAAAATGCTGTGTTCTCTTAGCACGTTATCTAATAAAGGAATAATTACAATATTACAGTCTGAAAAATGTGGGTTTGTCCCCATTCAGGAGTGGTTTATAATCCTTACCAATTTGGGAGGGAGTCAGGCCTTTCTTAGCCAACTTGTAGATCTGTTCCTTTACATCATCAGAAGTAAGTTTCAGCCACTAAAGAAAATTAGAGAAACAAAGCCAAGTGATTAATAACTACTTAACACAGGGGCACAGGCAAGCTACATGGAAACTTTTAATAAATGGTAGAAAGAGATGCTTTGCAATGCTTGAAAAAACAATCAAGAACTGAAGTTGCACTTTTAGTGATACAGAAATTTTTAAGCATATAATGAATCTATAGTGCCAGTGAAATGTCAAGGGAGAAGGCAGAGGCAAAGATGAGAGTCTCCATTTAAGAAACTCCACAAAGCCCTCAACCAACTACTTTATCATCATTTCACTTTAACTGTCACACCAGAAGCACAAATCCAATGTAACAGACAAAAAAATAAATCACTGCCCTTGGGAAGAAATTCTTTACCGAGGTCTTTTGACAAATACAA
Source organism: Cyanoderma ruficeps (assembly GCA_008694505.1). Lineage (NCBI taxonomy): Eukaryota > Metazoa > Chordata > Aves > Passeriformes > Timaliidae > Cyanoderma > Cyanoderma ruficeps. The sequence continues at coordinate 3,224,692 of VZDJ01007753.1, forward strand.
AACTGAGACCCATCTAGCCACCTCTCAGTAAAGTACCTACACAGGTAAGTGAAAAATCAGACTTTAAGTATGCTAATTACTTTAAAAATGAACATACCAAGATAGGACTGTGGCTTTTCTATCAATTTTATGTTAAACAGTACAGATAAAGCCACTGCTTCCATGATTATTAATGGGAAAACAACACCAACAAGCTACGTTATCCTATTACCGTATTAATTGTATCTATTTAATTTCAGCTTTTGTGTTTATGTTCTCATCTCCCTGGTTTTTACTCCATGCTTTTCCACATGCACCACAAGTTGTTCAGATCCTCTAAGAAATGATCTTGCAAAGGAGGACCGAGAAAGCAATTTTAAGTGGAAGTACCCTTGAAAGAACTAAGAGCACACCAAAAACTACCTCGTTTAGTCTCCTAACCAACAAATTAGTTTTAAGTATTTCTGAAGGCAATCGATTTACTCCACAATTGCAAACTCGAGTGTGAAAACGATTATTTAATCTCTAGGAATTATCAGCATACAGATTCGCAGTATTTGATGAAATACTTAAATAGGAAAAGGTACGAGATGAAAAGAGACTTCCTTGCCACATGAACCACCTGGCCAAGAAAAGACAGTTGCTTCCTCCGCGTACTAGGATCATCTCAGGAACATGGAATTTTTAGGGTTGAGGGAATTCTGGATATCACCTAATCCAACCCCCTCCGCAAAGCAGGGTGACCTAGAGCAGATTACAGAGGAGCGCATCCAGGTGGGTTCTGAATGCTTCCATAGAGGGAGACGCCACGATCTCTCCGGGAAGCCTGCTCCATCACATGCCAAGCAAGCATTTACACAGGCCACAATTTGAAAGTGATGACGCAAAATACTCCAGATCTCGTTTTCCTTCGCTCCGCGGGCACCCGGAGCTGCGCTGTGGGTCCCGGAGCGCGGAAGGTTCTGGGGAAGGTACTCACCGTCGGCACGCTGCGTCTGTAGGGCAAGGCCGACTGGGACAGGCCCTTTCTGCGGGGAGAAGCACATCAGACACTCAGCGCCCGAGCTGAGGGACTCGGCCCCTCGGCCGCGGCCCGAGCCTTCCCCACCCCGCCGCCATGTCCACACGGCCGCCCGCCTCCCTCGCCATCCCCACACGCACCGGAGCGCTCCCGCCGCACCCTTCCCGCCCCCGGCCCGGTTCGCGGCGTCCCCCGATCCCCCTGAGCAGCCCCGGCGCGCCCCCCGGGCGCGGCCCCGGCCCGGCCTGGCGGCTCACCCCGGAGCGTGCATGCGACCCATGATGGCGGCAGAGCAGAGCGGGGAGAAGGAGCGGCCCCGCCCGCCCGCTTCCGCAGGAAACGCCGGGCCCGCCCCGGGCCCCGCCCCCAGTCCCGCCAGCCAATCAACGGCCCCCGGCCCGCGCGCCGCGCGCCCCCTCAGCCGTCCCGCCCCTTTCCCCCACAGAGGCGGCCACGCGTGGGGTTTTATTCCAGAATAGTGTTTAATGTACGTACAGGAGAGTTACGGAGTCACAGCCGACCCGCCCGACGCGGGGCCATATTGTACATCTTTATTATCGTTTAATTAAAGTATTTGGTTCTCAGAGATACACAGACGGAGGGAGCCGCCCCGCTCTCGCTGCCCACCGGCCCCCGCGGCGCGGCGCCCGGGAAGGGGGGACACAGCGGGCCCCGGGCAGCCCCGGCCTTAAGGCAGGTGACCGGGGTCCTACACAGCCCTGCACTTGTAAAAACAGAGAAAAGAGCGTTTACCAAAGGTCGCACATGCGTCCAGAGACAGGCAGCTGTAGGTCGTACAAAGGCAGTAATAAAAAGTTCAGTGCAAAGTTGGAGGTTAGTAGAGGAAGAGGTCCTAGCGCAAGCTGCTGCTCTCAGATACCAACACAAGGTCTGGAGGGACAATTACACTTCTGGCTGCAGGTCAAACGGTGCATAAAAGACTTTTTTCTTTTCGTTAAACAAGATATAAAAAGCTGTTAAAACTACATTTTCAAGCTACTTAGCACACTGGTAAATTCCATCCCAATCAAATATTTCCCTCTTTCACATCCATCTTGGTTTTTCTATGTAGTACAGTAAATTCTTATTGCAACAATCAGTTTTTTTGTAATTGAGAATAGTGCAAAGAGGTGCAAGCTTGGTGCTGGTCCTCTACACGTGACGAGAGGCCAAGGCTAAATCCCACAGACAACAAATAAAATCCATGACTATAAAAAGCTCCAGCCAGTGACGATTTTGATAAGGAAGGGAAAGGCACAAAATGAGTTAAGCTATGAAGAAGATTAAATCAGAAGTCAGGACATGTGCTAACAATAATACAGTACTATACTTTTTTTTCAGTCCAGACAACTGTTAAAACTGCAAATCATTTTTTAAATGATTTTAGTTTAATTGTATTTTGTGCTGTAAGACACTGTGCTTTAATAGCAAACTGCAAAAAAGGCAGTCCATATTGCTTTCATTTTATTTCACAATGGAACGTTTCACAAAAACAGTAGTCTACTTTCCTGTGTTTCAGTGACTTGTGATTCTAATGATGGAATGGAGTAAGTCTCAAAAGCGTCAAGTGAGCAGGAAATGTATCTAGTTAGTTATACAGTTTATTATTTACAGGCTATATACTAAATGAAAAATATGCAGAGGATGCCTACTACAACTGGGATTTGTTAGCGCCCGTTAGTATTGGCCCAGTTTCTAACATTCAAGATATCATTACTTTTTTAATTGCAATAATTCCTATGAAATTGGACCGTGAATCATTTAGGCACCAGGAGATTCAAGTTTACTTCTCTCTTCTGTATTGAAGGGAGATTGGTCAATAGCAGGGGAAGGAAAACTGGACTATAAAATAGGTTTTTAGTGTTGGGTAGATAGAAGGCTTTCCCTGTATTGTGTCCTCATTCATAGTTGCATATTTCACTTTAAAAGTTTGCTTCAAGATTTTGTACTGAAGAAGTGTGCAACTTTAGAGCTTTGTTTACACAGAACATGAACATCCTAAATCCCAAGTAAGGTGAACAAAAAGGTGACACCTGTAGTGCAGAAAGGCCTAATTAGGTAACCAGTGGTATTAATGGGCGATAGAGACATTTGCACTCCACTGTCACAATGTATTCAAATCTAATGTTCCTTGGAATGAAGTATTTTACTAAGAGTAGTTCTTACTGGGAGTGAGAAACAGTATTGCTGTGAACTGCTAAAGGAAAAAAAACTAGCCAAGTTCCTCCCTCAAAACTGTTAATTGAACTAATTATTGGCCTGCAATTCATCCAGCAGTGGTGCTTTTCAACTAGAGGCCACCCTTTCCCTGGAAGCACAGATGCAAATGCCACTTTGGATTAGTGTTTGAATCTGTTCCACACTTAATCACTGCAGTATTGAAAAGTTCTAGAAATTACAACAAAAACCCCCACTGAGAAGCTGGGCACATTTCCTACGGTACCACATTCAGCCAGGCTTCATTCAAATTTGGAGACCGTGGGTAGAAGATGGAGTAGAAAAAAAACTTATTTAAGTTGAACAGATTGTGAAGATCAGTATTAGTGATGCTATTTGTAAATAACACATCCTGGGAAAAGGCTTCCAGTAGGACCTGCAAGGTATCAAATATGAGAATGTTCCCCCTTTATAAGGAGCTGAAAGTTAATATGTATACATATTTAAATACCAGAAATGAGGTAAAAGATAAGCATTTGAATTATAAGGCACCATTATTTACAACTTCCACTATTGGCACTCACTCCAATAAGTCTCAGAGAAGCATGAATCTGGGATTAAATGTAATGCTAAGGAATTTTTCCAGCCCTTCAAACCTTCATTTCTACAGGTGTGTATGCAGCCACCAAAATTTTACCTGTGGCTCTTTCTGTGGTGTCTCACTAGCAGTGGGAATGTAATCCTCAAGTATGCAATTTCTTTGACGTTCTCCAGCATCGTGTCACGGATGACACAACAGCGACAACATGTTAAAAGCAAAAATGCACTGCATCCACAGGCCTGATGATTGAGTTATGGTTCAACCAACCAGCAAGGTCAAACTGCTCATCTCACTTTCACTGATGGTTTAAAAACCCCGTCCTTTACCCACAACTCTTCAATGTGTATAAATGATGCCTTGATAACATCACATGGCTATAAACCAGGTTTTTTTTGCAATCCTCCGAATTAGGCTACCTGAACATTGGTCCAACATATCTGTTGAAATGGAGAGTCTCTTGTTTTAAGATGTACAGGTTATCTTCAAGTAGGAAGATGCCCAAAGCACAAGTGAATACAAGTGTTCTGGTCTGACTGAGTTCACAGATAGGGTACAGCAGTCAGGCGATACCAGCTAACAGTCTCCTTGCTCAAGTTGAAGTCCTTCAGTGGGAGTGTAATTCCACCCAGGAAGAAGTTCTCACGTAACGATTCCGCACTGAGCACGCTTAACTGGAGCTCCCTCTGTTTCAGAGTCTCCATGCTGTATCCGCTGTACACGAGCTAGGAGGTGAGAAGTCAAGAAAGTTCTGGTTAGCCAAAAGAAATTACCCAGACTGCCTTTGCTTCAGACTGCCCAGCCACTGACAGATATCTGAACTGCACATCGTGACCATTCAGTACGTCCCTTTCCCAGACAATGGCCTGAAGGACACCCCTATTTTATTTCATGCTCCCAATGTTAAGTGTTTAAAAGTGGTGTTTTTTCACTGAAGTACTATTTACACGCCAAGACTTCTGAATTCATTTTTCTCCACATGATGAGTCAGTGAATCCAGGGCAGGGGGATTTTTAGTTTAAGATTCCTTATGTTCTCCACATCCCTCCTTAAGAGTGAGTCTGAGAAATTTCTGCTTACTTGTAATAGCACACTGACCTAACTCAGTTGCTTTATATTCAAACAGGGCACGAATTTTTGAAAACAGTTCCTTTTCTGTTTATACATATTCACAGATTTTTTTAGAAAACACTCTAATTACTGCTTAGAATAAGAGATTATAGCAAACTATAGGAAGTTGTCACATAAATTTTAACTTGCCATTTCATTGAAAGTTGGGTTTCTTGTCTTCCGGGAGATTTTGGTTTTGCGTTTGGATGTTTTGTGCGTGTCTGGAAGTAAGTAAGTTTTCACATAGGGATTTGGATCTGCACCATCTTCTGTAACCTACAGCCAAAGAAATAAGACAAGTTAGAAAACTAATTAGTACATAACTGTTTGCATATTCATTTTCAAGTCTCTAGACTTTGCAATCAAGCTAATCAAAAGCAACAGTTAGTTAAGCTGGCAGCTGGAAAATTTAGAGGAAAACAGAGAGTTTGACCATTCCTGCATCAAAGTAAGTCAAGATGGTAATTGAGAAAATGGAATTTTTGGCAGTGAAGTGCAGTATCTCCACTTACCAGGTCTTTGATGTGCATCACCATGATAAATAGAGTGCTATTTCTATAGGATATGGAAAGCTTCACTTCTCCTCCCACTTTGCCTGAGGTAGGACTTGATGGACTTGTATCTGAAATAACAGACAAGTATTTCTTTTGTAATATTGGTACATTTTCATCACTACTACACTGACTTATCACATGCAGGAAAAAATACAAGCCTTAGACCAAGTTCAGTTCCTGATTTTATTTCTAGATCCCTGACAGGGGCAAGGCTATAAGCTTTAAAGGTTTTTGCATTCTCTTGCAAGAACCAGCTTGGAGGCTTGGAGAGAAAACCTGAATAATTTAGTCAAGCCATAAACAAACCCCAGTGATCACACACATTATTGTAATTTTTGGTATGTATGTCCTTGAAAATGTATGTAGGCACATTTGGGAAGACAGTGATGCAGTTTTCAATGAGAGAAAACTACAGTTAACTAAAAAAGATTTCAAAGATTCACACTGTAAATGTGCTGTATAAAATCCAATTTATGAACATCCCTTACCTGCAGGTCTGGCTATTCCATCTATTCCTTCCACTTTGTCATCACGAAGTAACGGATGGAAAAAAGTATAAACAAGATCACACTAAATTTGGAAGAAATGTTACATGTTAGTTTAACTGTTAAAAAGCACCAAAACTTGAAAATTAGCATTTGATTTAACTAATGTGTACTCACTTCTGCCACCTCTGGAGAACTGTTCATCAGGCTCTGTATGTAGCTGTTGAGCTCCACTTTTCTTTTGGCTGCTACATCTTTGATATGTGTTCTTCCCAGAACCATCTTATTAGGAAAGCTACATGAGAAGAACAACAGAGAGTTTTCAGTTAATTTAGCAGAAATAAGTCCAGTAGGATTCCATTGTCATTTCCATCCTAAAGTGCTGACATCTGTTTTTGGGGGTTTTTTTCCAATCTGGAGTGGAAACACAGCATGCCAATAGGTTATGACACTCCAGAAAGGCAAGGAAATATTTATAGGTAATTATTACATGTAATATGACACACAGACCACAACACTGAGATGCTCCTCTGGATCTCCTCCTTAAAACTGAGAGACAGCTGCTTTCTCCCTTAATTGTCAACTTTGAGGTCTAGCTTGCCCCTCAGCAGTTTTGTCTCCATTTCAAGCTATTTCTTCCTCCACCCAGCTGGGAGCAGTTTTGCTGCTTTTGTAATAGTGATGAGTGAGTTAGAAACATACCCTGGTAACTTCCAAAGTGGAAAGAGAATGCCAAGTTTGTTGTGGAGCTCCTGGAACTCATCAAACGTTCGGAAGACAAATGTTGGCTCAACTTGCCCTTCTCTCAAAACTCTCACTACATAGATCTGCCCAAAACACAAAAATAAAAGTAGTTTATATAAAAATATTATAAAATCACTTAACAACATAATTTTCTTCACAATCAACTTTCTCCTATAGTAATCCTTCTCCTGAACACATACCCCATTATTATATCCCTTATTCCACCATTTGCATTTCATAGTAGAGTTAGAATTATAAATAGCCCTTAATGCAAAGTAACATCACAATCTTCCCATAAGCAGAGCCACAGCTGAGAGGAGGATGATGAAGGTGGGTAAGGCTGAGCTGTGCACACTCTTCCTTGGAACCTGACTGGAAGTTCATACCAGGTATACAAAATGTTAACACAGGTGCAGGATTACATCGAGACATGTATCTGTGGGGCCAGAACTACCACAGAACCTTTCAGGTGTATTTTTTTCTATTTAATTACTTCCTGATTCTAAAGGCTTCCACTTTTAAAGTGATAATTTGGTGGGAGGATGCAAGTGCACTGCATTTTAGAAAAATAAATTTTTCAAGTACTGTTGGTACAGTTCCAGGATACATTCACATTATTCAAGGGAAATGAAGTTAGAGAGCTGCACAGAAAATTCATTTCAGTGGCCTCATTTTATGGGTAGAGGAGTTAAACTTACAACATATAATTTAACTTCAAAAACCTAGACAGAATCTAGACCATTCTAACAGTTTCCTGGAAGAGGCAAGGCTGTTCTGGCTTAGACCAGGAATACTCAAATACATTTATTATACAGTGATTCAGTACAAACCTCTTCACTTCCAGCATTAGTCAGATTTGTTCTACCTTCTCTTGCTGGTGTCTTACCAGATTAAGACATTTACAGCAAACACAGCTTGGAAAGAGATGTACATTTGCATCTATCAATACAGCTCACTTTATAAAAACGTTCAGGACTTTTTGTATGTAACTTGGGCTGATTACTCCAGACTAGCAAATAGCAATGGAGAAATAAAACAACTAAAAAAATTCGAAGGTTGCACATCTGCATAGGAATACAAATATTAAGTCTCAAAGTGTAACCCAGGTCGATTAAAATCCTGAGGGCAAATTGCAATAGTTGGTGCCTCTAGCAAGACTAAGAGTGTAAGTGCCTTAGTACAGGAAACAATGCTTTTACTTAGGAAGAACAAATCAAACTTTAATGGAAGGCCAGGCCAAAACCAGAGTGTCTGATTTAACGACTCCTACTCAGGAAGGAGCCATTTTACAGAAGGCAGCTACATAAAAGCCCGTCAGCATGACTCAAATTCCTGTATTTTAAAATAATCTCCACCAACACTACTTCTGCCCTTTCTACTTCCTTCTAGATGCTTTTCAAGAGGTCGTTTTCATTTTGAAGGATATTATGGGATGCTAGAAATGCCAGTCTGTACTCTAGCAGTGCTGTTGCTGATTTACCCTGGCCAGCAGCTCAGCACCCACACAGCTGCTTGCTCACTCCCACCCCCACACCAGTGGGACAGTGGGAAGAACAAGAGCAAGAGTGAGAAGATCTGTGGGCTGAGATAAAGACAGTTCTGGAGAGGGAAGGTGACGCAAGACAATCACCACAGCCCACAGGCACATCCATGCCCAGCCAGTTCCCAAACTGCCACCTTGGAAGACAATCCTATCCTGTCCCCTGCCTTCTTCCTGCACCCCCAGTTTTTATTGCTGACAGTGACATTCTACACTGTGGAATATCCCTCTGGCTGGTTTTGGTCAGCTGTCCCTGCTGTGTCTTGTTGGAAGAAAATACCCCATTATCCTCCCTGAGTGGAAACAGCTCCTACATACTTACGTAATGTTTATCTGGGTTGTATCTCTTCTGATACGTAAACACAGACACTTGTTTGATTCGGCCGTCTTGTTTGAGAGAATAGGTCTTAGCAGAAAACGACAGGATGGGCTCATCATTAGAAGGCAGACCTGAGAAACGCAGCTGAGCCAAGTTGTGAATGAAGAAATTGAACTTTGTGGCAACACTTCCCAGACTGGATTCAATCAGTCTAAAAAAAGAAAATGTCAAAACACATAAAAGTGGTTCTGTCAATACATCAGACAGAAGTCTGAGAAAAATAAACCCTATTTTTTACTGACAAAGAAAAAGGAGCCCTGGCAAGACACAGACCTGTTGGAGCAGGTCCAGAGGAGGGCCACAAAAATTATCAGAAGGATGAACACCTCTCCTGTGAGAACAGTCTGAGAGAACAGGGATTGCTCAGACTGGAGAAGGCTCTGGGGAGATCTTATTGTGGCCTTTCATGGGGAGGCCATTCCCACTTAAAGAGAACTTATACAAAAGATGGGGACAAACTTTTTAGCAGGACCTGTTGTGAGAGGACAAGGGATGAAGTACATGAGGATAGATTCACATTAGACTTAAGAAAGAAAATCTTTTTATGGTAAGAGTGCTGGAACACCAGAACAGGTTGTCAGGACAGGTCTCTGAGGAAGTTCATCTGTTGAGGATGCCCCTGCTCCTTGCAGGTGGATTGGTCTTATATGGCGTTTAAAGGTCCCTTCCTACCAAAAATTTTCCATGATTCTAAGTTGCATGCACACCACTGCAGTTTCCCCGGTATATCTGAAATACAGTAACACTTTTCTAACATGTAGCAATACCTCAGTTACACTGTATGCACTCCTCCACTTACACTGGAGCATCATCCCTCCCTCTCCAGAGTGCAAAAGCACTTCCCCCAGAGAGAACCTCTTTACAATGCAATCATAAACTCTGCTATTAAACAATTCAGGATGTATTCAAAATGTTAGTGTTAAACAGCCAGACAGAGCTTTGTCTCAGCACTTTAAACAAATTTTTCACACCAGGTAACCCCTAAGATCTGCAAGGTATTTTAGCTCAAGCATTACTCCTATATGGAATTGATCTTACTTATGTAGTCAATTAATATTTTATGATTGTTCAGTGGAACTGTTCAACTTGTACAGACACGTTTGTGACCATCCCTAGTAGTTTTTTCCAATCAGAAATCTCCCATTAAGAGGATGATACTGGGAGATATTTTAGTTTTCCCTTATCCAGTACCTCGTAAAGAAAATGGTGGCTTCTGCATCCGTTGTTTGGGGCTGGAGAGCATCCTGGACATACTTCAAGTCCTGAATCCCACTTAGTTCTGGTAACCCAGAAGAAAGCATCTACAAGGAATTGAAATTTAGTTTTAATGCAATAAACCTAGTATGATTTCATACTGAAATGATCAAGACTTAGACCCTCAAATTCACTTGTAGCTACACTAACTTTTTAAATACTAACAGCAATAGACAACAGTTACTTATAATCAGCAGTTATTCACTATTTCTGCTGAATTGAAAGCAGTGTGATTTGTGGTAGTGTATTAGTTTTAAATTTTCAAGGAAGAGGTAGGCAGTAAAAAAGCTTAAAAGATTCCAAATAAAGCTTCACAAAAAGTAGATCAGATGGTTCTGGCTTTTTTTTAAAAGCCTGCATTATGAATTTCTGCAGCAAAAAAGCATAGTTTTTAATACAACCCAGCATGACAGATCTATCAAGTTTCCATTGAATGTGAAAAGGATTACCAATGAAAGTAGGTTAAGGAAGAGGCTGGCGTGTTTCCTTATCAAGTTGTAAGCTTGGCAACAGAGATCCACGAACAGCTGAAAGCGAATTGTGGGTTTTTCCCCACCATTAATGACATAAGCCATATCTGATGTCAGCACAAAAGGAGCTCGATCCCTGTTCAAAAAGCACAGAATTGTGAGTTCATCATAAGGTCTCTTCATTGTCATGTGCTTCCTGCTGCCCTCCATCCCCACCCTGAGGTAATTATATTAAATATGGCATTAATGCTTTTCACAGAATATTTAATATAATTTTTTCTATTGGGTTTATATTTTTTAACCCAAATGGGTTTGGGTTGGGTCCCTCTTCCCAGTGCTGCCTCAGGTTACACAGCATATTCACATGGTACTGGACCTACACCAGATCTCCCAGAGCAACACTTGGAAAGAAAATCACTTCTTTATTTGCATTGCTTAGGTGCAGGAAATACCTTTTAAAGCTACCAAACATTTGTGCATGTCCCAAAAACTTTCCAAAGTCGATGTGAAACATGTGCCCGGTGCTCCGGAGCATTATGTTATCATTGTGGCGGTCACAGATCCCCAGGACATAAGTGGCTACACAGCATCCTGCACAAGAGTAGATGAAGTTTTCTGAAGCCTGGGAGGGAGAGAAAAGAAGTGAATTGACATCAAATATTAGTGGAAAAACATAATGCATGTATTCAACAGTCAATCTCAATGAGTGCAAAATCTCACCCAAGCAAAACAGACCCTAAATTTGCTTTTTTCCCCCCAAATACTGTTCTTCAAACAGTTAGCTTTGCCAAAATCTCTTGATATTCCTCTCTCCAGCAAAAACGGTTATTTTGTTTTTTACACAAATGAAAGAGAAAAGAGGAGTTGAAGACAAAATCACAAAACTATATTAGCAAAGAAAAGGGTACTAAACTTCTATTTCCAATGTATTGTAACAGCATTATAGCCCTAAAAAACATTTTAATTTTTGAATCTCATGTGTACAAGGAAAGGCCACTGTTTCTGAAATACAGAAGCAGCCACTATTCCCCCCTCTCTTAAATTTAAAGTACATTTTTCTATAGCCAATAAAACGCCTTGATGAGAATCCTGAGAATCCACCTGGTTCTCTTTTATAGGGGGGAGGGTTTAATTTGCTCTTTTTCAAGTACAGAAAAAAATTTTCTTAAATATACAAACCAAAAATTTCAAAGGAAGTCCTTGAATATGAATTTCATTCTTTCATCAGATTGTACTTAGCACTTTAAAAAGATCTTCAAAAAAATCAGTGCTGAAAAGTTACCTTTTCATACTCCTCCTCTGTAGGATTATACTTCCGCAACCATTCAGCCAGAGGCTTGTCCTTAAAAGAACCTGTCACTCCATATTCCACTTGAATTTTCCTAAGCGTATCTGAAGCAGGAACAAGCTCTACCATGCCTTGATATACAACAAAATAAAGTCTATTTAGTTATCTCCTTAAGTTATGCTGCGTTTTTATTATTCTGTAGAAACTTTTCTAACAACGATGAATCTTACAGTCTTAGACCAATCTCCTTCAAAACCCAGAGAGGCGTAAAAAAAATTCTAGTAGTCCCCTAAGCATTTCCACAGACTATGTTACAAAGTAAACTATGAAACACATGTAGCAATCCAATTAGCTTAACTACAACTAGTTACAGTTGCTATAATGCACATTTAAGTTACACTTTGAATTATTAATTTCAATCAAACTCCTATTAGTCTAATAGACAAAATACTTTGATGCTGACAATTCTCACACACTGACAGTGAAATAATCTAGTAACTTTATCTGCTGTCAAGTGTTGAAACAGACCAGACAGTGGGCTTTATATGTGGCCTTACTTTGGAGATATAATTTACTAAAATATACTCGTATAGCTAAATCATAAAATGAAAACATTTAGTTGATTAACAGAATTCCACTTCTATCTTGGCAAGAGCTCCTAAAGGTACATCTGTAATTTACATACATTTTACTTTTCCTCTTTAATCTTTTGAGTACATTAAGGACACTAATATTAGCAGCAAGAAAAAAAAAACCTACACAAATCATCATTCAGAGTAGGAGGAAAAGCCATCTGTTTCTCTAAAAAGCAAGTCTTACATAAATAGAAGCTTTTTGCTTAGTTTTGCCAACCTACATTTCCATCTTTTCCACATATTTAAGAGTTTTGGTCATGCTGTTCATCTAACTGAAGAAATACTTAAGTTATTGTTTATCCTCTTAAATAACTTCGGTTTCTATTGGCTAGCTCTAGAGAATTAGTTTAAACTAGCAAAAAGCATGTTCAAGGTGCAGGGCAGTATTTGCACTCAGAGTTCTGCGACCTACTTTCAAACCCCAGAGACAGCCTCATATTGCCAAGGAACTTTCACCAGCATGCTGGGGGATAGTGTGTGTGCATGGCAAGGGCTGCTGGGAATTTTTCTTCTTTTTGCACGTTTCAGTACAAGAACAATATTCTCTGACTCAACTGCAGCAGATTCCAAACACTTTGGTTTGCATTGGAATGCTTTCACCATAATTAAACTTTCAGAATAAGGACTGCTAAATTAAACTTTCAGAATAAGGACTGCTATAACACCATTATTTTCTTGTGTTGCAGTGAGAGCACCAAGAGCAACCTCAGCTTTTATCACTGTATTTGTTTGTCCCAGTGTTCATTGACAACAGAATGCTCAAGAGAAGAAACACATTTGGATGCCACTCAGCCATCAGGAAATTCAGAACAATCTGACTCATTGTACTCTCAAGTACTGAAGCTCCTTGCAGTGGAACTGTTCTGTGGCACCTCTGCCCACAGGTTTTTCACTATCAGTGTGACAAGGAATTGAAGGAGGGAAGCAAAGATTCAAGGCAGCATCTGGTTTAGCACCTCTGTCTTTTCCAGTTGAAAGACACTTGAAGATAACCATCCTTAGATCCAATCCCTCCTGCAGCCAGATCTTATCCATGATCTTAATCATTTGTAAAGCCAACATATCTTGTCTCAAATCTTCTCCAACCTTAAATGGAAAAATAAAAGTTAACCAGTGACACAGTAAACTTAAAAGACAAACAGGCTGCAATTAAACTTCCACATGTGGTAGATTTTTATGTTTTATGGCCTGTTCACATGTTGCTTTCTAGATACACAGGAGCAAACTCACAGAATAACTAATTATTGGTCTCTGCTAAAATTAATTGAGACCAATGAAATAGTGATTATCATTCAACTTCTTTTCTCCATTACACATGTAAGGCCTACCTTAAACATCACATTAATTTCTTCTCCCAGTGGGTCTGCATTTATCAGTGCAATTTTGAGTGGTACTGCATTGGAGCTGAAGAAAGAACAGGCCTGCAAGTAGATTAGTGTCAATGGTCAGAAAGGACTATTCCTGCTAGCCCAGAAAACAAGACATTCTGACAACAAGCAGGTTTGGCACACAATGTGCCTATTCAGACTTTTAACATTTCAATTGTGGTGAATACGTGCTGCCTTTGAATAACGAGCCCTTTGGCTATTATTTGCTGAATTCTTGTACAAAAGCCAACAGGGCTGCACAGCGACGTTTTATGCATTTTGAAGGGAAAAGTGAATAAAACATGAACAAATATTTTATCAGCAGCTTTTTTTTGAAACCTAGAAGATGTATTAAAAATGTGTATTTGTGTTTCACAGTATCTTCTCATTTATGTGCTTTCAAGTCCCTGCTGATGATTTAAGAGTTACAGCAGAGAAGGAAAGTGAGATGAGCTGTCTCTCAAACACAGGATTAGTTCAAGCGTTAACAAACTTTTATGTTTTCAGTCATGCATGATGATATAATCAAGACTGTGGTTGAACAGATACTGTCAAACCTTGCAAAATTCTAGAAAAATAATTCACCTGCTTCTCCTACATTATTACTTGCTGGACTTTCACAATAAAATAAAGCTCAGCATCTCTGGACACAATCAGTAACAGGTAGCTTCATGTGTTTCACAGTATTTACTCACTGCTTGAACTTTATATTCTTGGTCAATTTCCTCTCTTGATTACTAATGCACAAAGGACTTTTTCATGCCCTTTGAGTAGTCTCCTGCTTTGCTATAACCAGGATTGCTGGTCTCAGGAGACAGGGTCTGAGGATGTAATAAGTTATTGCAGATGTATGTCTGTACTTTTTAACACAAGTGCCCTTGGTTTTACACTGTATTAATACACATTTTATCTTTGCTTGGAGAATTTAGCTGCCTTATTCAACCAGCATTTTTGATTAAACCCTATCTCCACAGCATAGAGAGCTTTCAATCACTTGAAGTGATTTTTTTCATTTGTAGAAGCTTTACCCAGATGCAATTTTTACAAAAGGGTTTTGAAAGCCTGAATGTGCAGTACCTTAATGTTTAACTCTTTTGCCACAAGACTGGGATTGAGAGGCAAACGGCATTTGTTCTTCAAGAAAAACAACTGCACACGCTCCATGCCATTCTGCAAAGCAACCTGCAGACAAAAAGAAATTTCAGCTGACATTTTCCTAACTGAAGCATCTACAGAAAACCTCTGGACAAAGTTAACCTGAAGGCATTATTTTAACTCCTCAAAGGAATGCAAAAAACTATAGCTGCTGGCTTAGCTATTAAAAATACCTAAGCCTAGGAATGTAACACTTATCACACATGTTTGTGGGGGTTTTTTTGACTGAAACAGATGACAGCATCCCACTCCATCAAACTCTAAGTTCTATTATCAGCACAAAAACAGATATC
The DNA here is from genome assembly GCA_008694505.1 of Cyanoderma ruficeps. Lineage (NCBI taxonomy): Eukaryota > Metazoa > Chordata > Aves > Passeriformes > Timaliidae > Cyanoderma > Cyanoderma ruficeps. The sequence goes on from VZDJ01007753.1 coordinate 3,239,721, forward strand.
CCATTCTTTTCTATGATGAGATTACTCCTCAGCAGTAATAGTTTCAAATTCATTTCCAGTTGATCAGACACAGAAACCATCTTATACTACCTTGCCCTATCACCTCACCACCTTATGTTTCAGGTGACAAACTTTACAAAAGCATCAGCTTCATTAAGCTTTGCAGAGCAACAGGTTCATAAATCTTCCTGCACAGTTACATAACATTTTTAATTTAGACAAAAAAGACAATTAAGTGGATTAGTTCTGAATTAAAAATATATACACACCTGCCGAGCAGATCCACTCGTTTGCTTTACTCTTTCTGCCACCATTCCAAAGAGCTGCACTAGCCTGGTCTGCTTCTCCAGCTCTTCCCTCAACCTTTTTCCACAGACTGAAAGAAAAGCTCCAAGAATTTGCTCGTACCTTACACCAAACTTTGTATCATACAGTGTATCCTTAAGAAGCCTGAAATAAAGGATATAAGTTAAACTTCTCTATGCAAAACACAACAAACAATGCAATATTAAGACACTAAAATATTTTAGTGCATCAGTACTATGTATGTCTGAATTCACTGATATACAGGATAGAAAAGACAAGAAGTTTGTGCTTTGTAGAGGCATTATCTGTTCTTTCATTAAAAAAAACCAAACCCAACCAACAACTGTCGTGGTTTGAGGGGAAGTGAGGTTTTTTTTAAGAAACTCAGGTCAAACCAATCAGTGGCCAGGTTGGATGTTGGCATCTTCGGTGG
>VZDJ01007753.1:3240943-3286291 GCA_008694505.1 Cyanoderma ruficeps
CATTGTAAAGGATGGAAATTGGGGGGAGGAGGAAAAGTGTTGTGAGAGGTTTCTTATTCTGCCTTTGGGTGATTGGGTTCTCTTCCTGTGTTTATTGTCTATTGTCATGTAGGTTAATAAATGTCTTTTTCTATTTCAAGTGATAGGCCTGCTCTGCTCTGTTCCAACCACATCTCACAGTAGTTTATTAAAACTATACACTCATGGGTGCACTGGCATTTGCCCAGCGTCAACCCTTGACAACAACCAGGATCTATATTCTGTATAATCACCATTCATAACAGTCACTGTTATGTTATTGAATGTTAATGTCAAGAAGGACTTTTTATCTGGAAATATTAATCTTGTGGCACACACATTACTGGAGCAATGGAACAAAGAACCCCTTACCAGTACAGGTAGTGCGCAATCCGAATGCTTCCCAGTGCCCGAGCCAAAAGAAATTTCACAAGAGCACTGTCAAGGTAGGTTTCATACTTCAGTGCCTAAATACAATGGAAATTACATAAATCAGGCCTGTATTTAATTCTTGATGAAGACATATTTTGTGACTAACGCACAGACAGAATTACCACAAATACTCTGGGACAGTCACAAAATGATGATTTATTCAAACTGTTTCCCCTACTGTGCATTACAGTTAGAGGCACACAACTGCACTTCTGCTACTAGTCAGAAGCAATTCCTTTGGGTTTTCAAGAGCCAGAAAAATTTAAACCTCTGTGCAGGCAGAAAGTCTTACCTGTACAAACTGAGGGAGGAAATCTGTTAACTCATCATCACTCAATGTCTCTATCCAGTTCACAGCTGTACTTCGTACTTCCTGATCAGCAAACCTAGAAAGTCATCACAAATCCACATCAAGTTTTCTCTGTTCATGTAGGACTTTTTTCTTATTCTTTTTTGAGATCAGCTAGATAGAAAAGCTACCATATAAAGTCTTTAAAAGCCCAATATGGGACCTACAAGTACGAGGCCCTTCATTACGTAAGACGCAACTGCATGTGCATGTTTAGGACAAGCACACTCAAAACCTCTCGAAACTCTGGCTGTATAAACCCCTGTCCTGTTGCATGTTAAACCTCAGAACCCTAACCACTGTTGCTGTGCTTTCACTTCATGATTTGGTTAAGCCTATATCAATAAAGTAAGCATTGAGTTCTTTAAAAATTTAAAAACATTCAACTTTTGCCACAAGAAATTCAGCAGTTTTTTCTCACAGACCACCATTCCAGGATCTTCTACCAAAGAAGAGTCATTTAATACTGAACAAAACACAGAGAGTTTATTTACACTGGTTTTCTTACTTTGAATCAAGTAGTTCCAGTGCAGCTAAGGGTGATAAAGGAGGCCAACGCTGCAGTAACGAATATATTTCTGGAAGACTTGCCCAGTCCCAGTGAGGGGCACTAACCAGTATTTTTGGTAGGCTATTAGGATGGCTATGACAATAATGTCTCTTCTCCCATAAAAATTCTTTATCTTCTTTTGACAGCCTGCAGACAAGAGCATTTCAGTTTATAATGCATATGACAAACCATCACCTGGATAACCTCAATGCCACTGACTGTTGTATTCATACAGATAATTTAATGCACAGAATGGAATGACATTGAAATTACTCTTTCCTCCACAAAAGTAAAACAAGAAGCCAAATAAAGCCTCAAACATTAAGGAAACATTTGTTCAGATTTATAATTTGGGCAGGACAAAATTAAGTTTTAGTATAATCTGAAATAAACCAAAACCATCAATGTTAGTTTGGTGCAGATGAGTAGGAAAGGCTGCCAGAAAAGCTTCCATGGCACACAAACAGCCACTGCTGAGACTGCCACTGCTCCCTGGAACTGAGAAACTGCCAAGCAGGAACAGGTGACTATAACAGGCAGGCAAAGGGGCAGCAGTCTTGTAGCAAGAAACTATTACAGCACCAGTCATGGAAAGCACAAGGAAATTCATTAAGTCAGTACCATGATTTCACATGTTTAATTCAATCTCTTGTTTAAGTGTCTACAGATCTTCAAAATAAATAAAAAAGAATATATAAGCATTCCATACTCAAGCTACAAATTGTCATGTGCAACAAGAGCCCAGCTGGAAGAGATGGACGTACCCAATGGTGCTATCTTTGGAGAGAATGGCAAGGAGACGTTCTCTCAATGGTTTTTCTAATGTTTCTGCAGAATGATGCACAGTAGTCTTTGCAGCTTGAGGCATTTTATATTCAATATCAAAAGCATGGGATGGGAAGTCAATCTGAAAAAAAAAAAAAGAAAAAAAGATGATGCAAGTCCCTAAATAGAGAAAGCTCACCCTTCCAGCAATCTCAGATGTTTGGGTATCTGAACTCTTCGGTTCTGCAAGAGCAACAGTCCCCAGATACTGTTTGCTGAATATTTTTTTCCATCTCAATTCTTTTACATGACCACGGTTCCTAAATGTACAGCTGTGTTATTGCACAATGCAGTGGCTGCGGCACTCCTCAGAGAGAAGTGAGAATGCTTAGAGTAGAGATAATCACAGAACTGTTCAAACCCACGGCAGTGGTTTCCACCCAACCACTGACTCAGGCCATGTTTTGGGACTGCTGAGCCATGCCTAGTAAGGCACCTTCTCCTTAGAGGGAAATTTGAGCTCTGAACTGAGAAACAGAGACACTTATGTTCTGTAAAGAAGCTGGAATTGCTACTGCTTGCGTCCAGACAACTCCCATCTCAGCACACATTTCTATGGATTGCTTTCAAAAACATTCTCTCCCAGTATGACAGCGTGTAATGCCAAAGCACTTCTGATTTCTCTTACTTCCAGACAGTTACTCAATAACAGATTTGTACAGACTTCCAGGAGCTTCCCATTCTTCGCCCTTACACTTTGGTAATCGCTATTCTACACTGACTTTCAAATATTAGCAGTACTTTCCCTCTCCCCAAACATCCATCTGACTTACAAGTCACAATATTCAAACAAAGACAGAGTAAAACAGAATTATGTATCACCTGCAATACTACTCTTTCCATATTTCCTTTCTTACTGGCCACCCCTGACACATGATGCAGATGTGATGAGGTCCACAGTTGCAACAGCTTTGTCCCAGAAGTTAGCAATCTGAGAAAAGAACATGTACAGGTTATTAGCATCACGGTCTGTTTACTTCACCAAGATATTACTTGTCAATTAACTGATTTTCACTAGCTGTCATCTGTACTTTATGTGCTTTCAAGGCTGCACACACCTTTTAGGTAGAAAAGGCACAGTAAAAAGTTCAGTGTTGATTTAGTTGACACAGATAAATTAGATGCTCCCTGTTCTTTAAGTCAGAAAAGGAATACTGTTGCCTCTGAGAAAAAAACTGAACACACACACACACACACTCTCTTCTTAGCTTCTAGAAAAAAGGCCCAGGCATGTGAATCTTACAGGTATCATCATTTGCTTGGACTTCCCACATTACCAGATTCTGCAAGGGCCTATCAAATGACACTTGCATTTGCCAGTGTATGCCCAACATTAATGCCATTTCCAACTGTAGTAGGGCACAACCAAAGACACTTCATAAATCAATTCAGTGTTGAATGTTAGGTACAGAAAATTTCTATCAGTCTTTTGAAATCAAAATGTTGTTCAAAAGACTGCTTGAAGGCCAAGCCTTAAGTATATTTTGAAAGATGTTTTAGGGTTTATATGTATTTCAAATAAAGAACAGGTTGTTATATGTAAATATTGATTAACTAGGAGCTTGTCATGCAAATAAAGATTATCAAATTGTGCCACTAAAGCACAGCTGAATAGCTTATTCTTTTTAATACTTCTCCCATTTAATACAGTTGCCATAGCCTTCTGTCTCATCCTCAAGTAATGAGTTTTAAGCCACTCCACATACCCTTCAGCAGAAGGGATTTTAACTTGGCCAAGGATTCTTCCAAAACACATACATGATCAGGTTTGTTCTCTCTGTATTTCAGTTAAGTTTCAAGTTTTAGCTCCTGCCTGCCATTGCTACTATTTTTAACTGTAACTAGAATATTTGGCTACCAAGTTTAATTACCTAGGTCTGGATTTAATTTATGTGGACTGCAAGTGGATTAGACCACTAAGCATCTCTACAGCTGCTACATACAGGCCACTCAGCAAGCTCTGCAACAACACACACCACTGCAGCGCTCTGCATTAACAGAAAATACGGTTTTCTCCCAAACAAACTCCTAGGAGAACACCATGCAGACATGATAAATTTGCAATTCAAATCAAAAGCTGCGTTTTCAAGTCCTGTGAAATGTGGTATTTAGATGGGAGACTGAAATGCAGCATTTAAACAGAAGGTTGAAATAAGCATAATTTATGAAAAGAAATCCAAGCTTTGGTGGAGACTGAAAGCAGCTGCAGGCCATCTTTGCAATGCAGGAAATCCTAAACTCTGTGACACCCTCAAGCTGTTGGAATCATCACCAGACAAAGGAGAAAGCAGAACAAGTAAAGTCAAATCCAGAACCAGAGGACACAGAGCACACGAAACCGACACAAGCAACACACAGCAGTAACTGTCCAGGAAAGATGTGGCTGCATTTCTGCAGCATTGCTTGAAAATTTAAACTTCCAGACAGAAGTCAGCAGCACACATAAATAGGAAACCTTAAGCATAAATGCAGAAGCTGTTTTGCAATGGTTCTGCAGCATGATGTCTAATTTGGGCACCTGTGGTTCAAGCCTACTGGTTAATGTCTCACTGAGTAGCTGCCCAAGTGATAAGCGTTTTGGAATGCACTTGGTAATCAAAGTTGGAAGCACAAAGCAACTTGAACCAATCCAGAAACACTCAGCTTAGGAAAGTTACAGCAGGCTTTTCATTCTTAGTGGAAAACATGTAACAGCATCCAGCAGCTGTATTTGAAGGAAAGCCAGTTCAAACCAGAAATATGCCATAACTTTAACACACTTGTTAATTATCCCTGTATTTTAATTGTTTTAAATAAATCCAGCTCTGAATCAAAAGGAATAATTTTGGAATATTCTAGGATATAATCATCCAAACAATATTCAACTTCCTCCAGCAGTAAAGTTTTTTCAGCCAGTTAGATGGAAATCCTACAATACGGGACCACAATTTGTCCTGTATTTAATGAAATGTATTTTTTCTGTATCAGTATAGTTTACAATTCTCATCTTTATCATGGCCTACTATAGTCAATATCAGAGAGGCAATTTCTATGGTTATGGGTGTGGAGGAAGTTTTACACAGAGCAAATCATATTTATACTCTTACCCATGTTTTGGATACTTACCGCCTAAAATCAAAAAGAGGTAGAGAAACCTGACCCAAAATTTCTGGGCCCTTTCTCTGCCTATTTGAGTCAGGGGAACTCCCACTACTTTGATTTAGGATTCCAAACAAAGTCACACATAAGAGTGATTCCAAAGGCAACTGTGAAATCTGGATGGGAAAAATTATTCTACAAAATAAAAGTATTAAAAATAAGTCAATTAGAAAAAAGGCAGCAGTTAGTAAGCTACAGGCTTATCCACATAATCCATTTATGCCTCTTGCTTTCAAAAAGTCAATTAACATTGAAGAACAAGTGTTAACTATCCATGCATTCATATTTCACTCCACTTCATCTCCCACACCAATAATTTGTAAAACCTGCTAAATTGCACATCTGCACCGTAGTCAGATCTGGAGCAACCCTTTTTAATCTGTCTATTAAATCACATTCGTTGCACAGAATTGACCTGCCCAGCATAACTAGTTTTCCCACTCCACTCACTAGGAAGGGCACACAAAATTCCATGTTAGCCACCTCCCAATTTTTCAGATTGAAAGGGTCAGCTGACAATAGTTTCCCAACCAAATGAAAGAATCTATTAAGAACTACTGAAAGTTAAATTCTAAATGGTACAAAACCTAAAAAGCAGCAGCTGAGGAGTATACACCTCACTGAGCTATTCAAGCTTCCACTTTTGTTTACGCCACTTTTACTGCCTAGAAATGTTCTTTCAGTTTGATTTCTCTGTAAAACATGACAATTGCACTATAAAGCACTACACTGTCGTCAGCAGTTTTTAAGCAATCTAGCAGACCTTTCACTTTAATACACGAGTACTTGCCAGCAAAAGATCTGACAATTAATCCCATACATCACCAGAAAAATAAAGGTAGTTGGAGTACTCTCTGAAGGCAGGTGTTCTAGAAACTCTCATTGCTGGTGTGAAATGATTTGCCCACCACAAACTTTCAGGGTATTCCTTAGGGTCTATCTCTGACCTTTAAAAATAGTCAGGAGAGTAGATATGGGGCATCACAGAGCTCACATGATGCTTCAGCTATGACAGGCTGCCTGATAACTCAAGTGGCAGAGATTAAGCTGTGCACAGATAATGAAAAACACTCCCCTTTCAGTTCTCAGATACCACCTGCCATTATCTCCCTATCTTTTCTCTGCATGCTCTTCCTTCTTCCTTTCTGCTCTCTGTACTTGGAACAAAAACTGATTCAACATTTATGTTAGTAAAAGTGAGTTGCTTTTTCTCTCCATTTACATAAATTGAGCAGTACACACAAGCAAGCTTTATTCTTTAATCCCTCTTCAAGCAGCACAAGCCATTCCCATTGCAAGGAATGTTATGACCTTCCCAACTCCCTGTAATTGTATGCTACAAACACATCAGCAAAGGGCACTTGTCCAGCATTTCCATTCCCCCTTTTAAAACTACTACTGAAATACCATTTGGAAAAGTATTTCTGATTTTGATCAGTAAATTGTTCTTTGGATGCTTGAAATGGAATTAGAACCAAGAGTTGCTTGAATGACTGTATTCAGCAGCTAGCTAAAACAAAACATTTTACTGAATTTTAACAGGCTGAAGTCACTTACAGTTCATCCCATTTAATCAAGTAGAAGAAGTTCTTGTACGTGCCAACCTTCTTGGACTGGACAGGTTTGAACAGATCTTTTCCATTATGGGTCAGAGAACAAATCAAGTAGTATTTTTCATAACTGGACAAGGAAAAAAACAGTCAAACATAAAAAACCCATAAAAACACTTTAAAGAATCTATAAAAGGAGGAATTTTACAATAAGTAAGTCACTTACTTTGACACCCAACCAGAAGAAATTCCATGAGCAGCAAATATTGTGAATTGGAGATGTTCTGTGGCAGTCCAAGCTTCCTTGGTACTCTTACTCTCCTCTGGAGAAATTGCTGCTGAACTGCTACAGGAATTTGTGTGGAGTTGCAGAAGAGCCTCAACTGCCCTTGTTAACTGGTCTAGACTCACTTTCAGAGGGTTTGCAGGCTGCAGTGAACCTAAATGATATTTTATTTATGGATTTCTTCCTAAATTAGCCACCTCAAAACAAGTTTTAAATAAAAATCGAAGAACTTGACTCACCAGAGGGGCTCTTGCTATTGTCATCACCACATTTTAAGGATACCTACACAATCAGAGGAAATCTAAAGTCAGAGGAAATTTCGATACTGAAAATCCATATTAATTTTCCACAGCTAACAAATACCTTATACAGAAATAATGAAGTATCTGAATCAGGCACATATTTAAGTTTATGTAACACATCTTTTCACTCATCTTCCCCAAGAGCTAACTAACAGCATCACAATTTCCATATGATGCAGCAACTATTCATCAAATTCAAAAGCTCATTTTTGTCAAGTCAACTGTTGTGACATCCTTTATGAAGTCCACAAAGACACAGTACATTGGAATATTGCTCAGGATAATCCAGCTTCTCTAGGTAGAGATAAAACATGCTCAGGGCTGTTAACGGATGAAACAGAGGTCATTAGCTTATTGCCCAGTAATTTAAATCTGAACAGCTTTAAACAGCTTTATTTTTTTTTGCTTGTGGCATTTGTAAGGTACCTTTTGTTGGCAGAGGTATAAATTTACTGAATAAAAAAAAATATTAAACAACTGAGAAAACAAACAATAAGGACTGTTACTTTGTACTATCTTTGTTTGCTTCTTGGTCTGCAAAAATGGAAGCCTCAACATGATGCAACATCACAGCAATGTCTAGTCTCAACAAAAACACTGCTGAAACCAAGAGGTGAGAAACAAATCATGGGAATTTACTCCCTTCTAATCAGGAAGGGTTTCATGCCAAATTCAAGTCTTGATAAAACTAAACTTTTTAATGAAAACTTGTAAGCTTGTGGTTTAAAATCAAACCTCAATAGATTTTTAACTTCCTAAGAAGTTGCCACAAGTGGTGCAGAAGAGTGAAACCTCTCCTTACACTTTTCGTGTACTAATTTAGCATCTTCAAGTTTGAGCATCAAAAAAATTTGCATTCTTACAAAAAAACCTGGTCATTTCTTCTAAGCATTATGAATTACTTTAAAAAAAATCAAATAGTATCTTACAAAAGATGCAACAATATTGGATGTCTCCAATATTTATAGCAATTTTGTTTCTGAAAGCAGTCCTACCTACATGCCTTCATAGATATTATTGTGCAAGCCAATGTTCATCACAAAATAATTGCAGGGTTTTATTAATAAAATCCCACCTTTTTCAAATTCTGCTGGAGCAACATTATTTTTGGGAGCTATTTGTACACTACAATCTAATTATTTCTACAGCTTTCTCCTATCAAAAAGCAAACACTGAAAAAATATTTATATGCTGTATTTCATTATGTTGTCCTCTGCACTTCCCTGTAAGAATTTTAGTTCTTGTGACTATATTTACCAGTCTTCTGCTCAGTATTACAAAGACATCACTGAACTGATGAAGCCAAAAGCAAACAGAGCATCACATGAATTGCCACTCTAGTAAGGCAGCAGGACAACAGAAATAGCATTATAAGATTATTCAGCTTTTTTATTTGCACACTTCTCCACTTAATGACTGTTTTTGACAACATGACTTGAGACCGTCCTGCTCAAGTGAACCATTCATTGTAAGGCAGTTGCATCATCAAATTCTGTGCTATTTGAGAGATTTTGGGTTTGTCCTTATGGTCAGGAATGCAGGAGCATGAACACTTTAAGATGCTATTGCTAGGCACAAACTCTACTGGGAAAATACATGATGTCAATTCCTCCTTTAAAGCATAACTGCATTAATTTTAGACAGCATGAGCTCCTGTCAGTTCCCCTCAGTCAGATTTAGTGGCATCTCCAGTGACACAAGTTTCTAGTTACAGAACCAGAAAACAGTACTTTAAAACTAGTTTTAAACAGCCACTATTTAGAAAAGGAAAATATTCCCAAAGCAAGTGATTAACGCATTAACAGCAGAGCGATGTCAAAATAAATGGAAGACGTCAAGCAAAATAAATAAATACATGAAAGCCAACAAAAAATCCCAACATAACCCTGACAGAACTATTGCTGCTATTGCCAGCTACTAGAGACTGTGAAATAATCAGTTAAAATATGCAATTTGCAGAGTGAAAGGTTACCTCAGCATTTTTGATCCTTGGGAGATTAACAGCCCTCCTGAGCTTCTTCACTGATTCCGTTATTGCAGGAGTCTCTACACAATCCAATGCAGAACAGATTTTTCTGACAGTCTTAATTACATGATCTACTGCTTTATGCTGGTTCTGATAAGGAATGTATGAGAGAATAGATTGATCTGATCACAATTGTGAAACCCAGTATTGCTTTAACATTCTTTAATTAATTGCCAAGAAAGCATCACTATGAGATGCATATCTCCATTACATTAAACTGTGGTGTAACGATTGGAATAAAGAAAAACCTCAATATTGAGAACTTTCCTATGAATGCCAAGAACACAGTAGCACAGATCCTAGAATGGGGTGCCAGGAAACATTAGGAGTTTCCCAACCATTTTTCTATTAAAGTGTTGACAAACAATTATTTTCTAACGAGATACTAAGCTCACTTTCCCTCATGGCCTAAAAAGAAAGTGCAGTTCAAAGAAGAAAATTCAATTAGTGTGAGGAAGCAATGCTAAAGAAGCTGTGTTTCAATTTCAGCCCACAGAGATACAGGTTTAAATTACACTGACACTTCTACTACTTACACTACAGTACTGCTTCCACGATGGAACTGAGCTTTTTTACTTCACTTGAATATACTTTTGTAGGCTACTTAAGACAAAGTGGAGCTGCTCCTAATATTCTCTTCCTTCTACTCTTCCAACAGAAGAAAAGCCACTTGAATGAAATCTGAATTATCCTAGGTTTCCTGGGGTTTGTTTTTTTAATGTAAGGAAAATCTTCACCCAATTTTAACCAACACACGTAGAAAAACAGAATATTTGCTTCAAAATAGTGGTTTACTTTTTAAAGGCTTAATGTATAGACTTCTTTCACAATAACTTCTGAGCACTAACAACTAAATAAGAGGAATAATTATTGCAATATTCTCTCACTAAGATGTAAATTGACTCCAACCACCACTCTCCCAGACATGTTCTTGTGGCCTTTCTACAAATGGATAACAAAGAAGCTATTTGAATCAGAAAGTTTTTAAATTGAGAGTTACCTGGCAACAATTAACTGTTCTGGTAAGAAAATAACCATAGAAGTCAGAAGACACTGTAAATATTTAAGCCATTCTTCCAAAGCTAACAAATTAAAAGCAACAGCTTCTTTGTGACATGGAAAGAGAAATTTCCACTGCTGCTTTCCTCACAGGCTCTCAAATCTCAATAAAAAGACAACTGATAACTTTCAAAGTGTTTAACAATGTGAAATCAAAGCCTATGTACAAATTATTTATGAATTACCCACTTGGATTAGCAAGCTTCAGCTACTGAATATGTACAAGAATTCTCTTCATGAAGTGAAAAAATTTCAAATGCAGAACTGCTGCTATTTGGACCTAATCATCACCACCTACAAACTACATCTCCCAACCTCAAAAAGACTACAAAGAGTAGAACACAAGTCTGAGTTGAGATGTTTTGCATTCCTCATCTCAGCCTGTGAAATCACAGCTAAACAAAGAAGCTGAAGCAGCTGCAAGAGCAAAAGCAGCACCACACCACCATGTCAGGGAGCAGTAACAGCTCACTCTTCTACAAAAAGGTTGTGTTCAAAACTACCCTTGAGAACGTGGTGAATCACCATCAAGGGAATTAAACAATATTAAGGGAGTATGGAAATAGCAGACAGCAGCTTGTTCAGACCTGCATTCCTGGAGAGGCAAACAAACAGTGGAAATGAAAAGTATTGCAATTAAGTAATTCATTTCAAGACTGTTCTTATAGAAACTGGTTAAGAAATACAGTTATCTAATGTTTAAGCATTTAAGACTCAAGTTACATTACTATCAACAGTTAAACGCAGCTTCTCCTTTGAGAAATGAGCAATGCATGTTATATCCATAAGGTTTTGCAGACTCCAAACTATTCAACATTCAAGCTGCCTTAAGCTACCTGCCATACACTGAAAGAGAGAATTTTTTTGACAGGGTATTTAAAATTAATTGAATAACACAGAATAAGACATTATTATGCTTTGTGTAGAACTTACATGCATGTTCCAAATGTGCTTCAGTTCTAACTCCCATTGTACACAACTATTCCTGCTCTCTATTATGCAGATTTTTATCTGTTAGTAAATACATCCTTCATGGCTGTCCAACAACAGCCATAGTCAGAATTCAGACTTCTTCCCTATTCTCCTCAATTAACCTCTTCCAGCATGTTTGAGACAGGTTATTTTGCACCCCAGGACTTGGAAAATACATTTCTAGTTGTGATGATCAGGTAATAACCGGTTTGCAAGAAAAGCCAGGAAGAACAACAGAACTCACCCATGATTATAATTTCATATTTGACAGCTTGTTCAGATTCTCAGTTTCCCTGAGAAAACTTGCAAGCCTTTTTCCCAGCTACCTTATCAGTTAATTTGGCTATGCTACTTTTGGTTCAGCAATCACCTTACCTCATTCTTAAGGGCTATGGTAACTTGCTTGTGATACAATTCAAGAAGCTCTTCAATGGAAGACCTGCAAGAAATAATAGTTATTGAACACAAGTACAAGAACAGAACACAACCTTGGTGAGGAATTCAGCAGTGATCAGCACTTGATTATTAAAATGACCACAAAACATTACCTTATGATAGGTTCTCTGAAAGGTTTTTCTACTTTGTAGAGGTGTTTGGTTAGATGTACAGGTGTCCTGTCATCATCTTCCTGCAATAAAATATTAGGTACTAAGTTCAGTTCTCACCTTTCTATAATATGCATACTGTCTTAGAAGATGAAGTATTAGCACCTGGGGTGTTGAAGGGGAAAGATGTAAGGTGATCTCTTCAAAGGGGAAAAGAAATAACTATTTGATAGCCTGTGAAATGTGTACGCATGGGGACAGAGGGAAGTAACACCCATCAAGTGCCCAACTATGCAGATACCAAATACTCCTTCCTCCCTCTTTGATGGTCTGATGCATATTTAATTAAACTCAAAAACTGTTCCCAACTTTTACTTAACTCTGAAATTTGTTTCTTCTTTTTCAAGCCTCAAGTTTAGTCCAGCTGCTTGCACACTTTTTCCAGGCATAAAATACTAGGTTCTAGTAAGGGGCATTATCCATATTTATGTCATTTGCCTTGTGAAAATTCAGTTAGGTATTTCACTCCCTGGCAGGATCAGCATTTCCAGAGGCAGGGAGACATGCTAAGTTGCCAGTCACACAAGAAGGTCACACCTTGGGCCCAGCACTCCCTTGCAGACAGGGAGGAACTCACTGTTCGTGCCAGGTCGCTGCACATCCCGCTGTGGGTCAGCAGCTGCAGTTTGATGTCCGTGTCCCACTTCCTGCAGTTCTGGATGTACTCGTGACTCCCGATGCAGTGCTTGCTGTGAAACAAAAGCAAGCTACAGCCACAACCAAAGCACTGCCTCCCCAAAAACTCCCACAAAACATTCCAGGCAACCTGTTGCCATGAAGTAAGGAAATAGTGAATCAACCTCCACGCCATCCTTGATCTGATTTTTACTTCTGCACAAGTTTTTATACACTATTGCAAACACCTGTACTTGTGCTAAAACTCATAACCACAGTGGTTAACACTGAAACCAAATATTTTAACCTAGAAAACTAATGGGGTTTTGTAAGCCATTATTTTTGGAAAAAAATTACAACAACAACAAAAAAACACCAAACCAAAAAACAAGCAAAACCCTGCAAATCACAATGCCCCCAGTTTATTAGAAAATGATTGATTTTTTTTTTCAGTTTCTGAGATCTGAAGAGTGGTCAAAAACTACAATATCTATCTAGAAATGCTCTAGAAACATGCATCTGCTTTAGAACAGAGTTGATGACAACCTGCTTTGCTCTATCCCAGGGCAATTCCAGAAACTTCTGATCTTTGTGCAAATAGTGACTCCCTTACATTTTAAAGGTTTCTTTCACACATTTAATCACTAGAGATACACTTTCCAGTAACTGTGTCATGAGAAAGCATGAAATAAGGTGTTAATGAAAAAGAGTTTGCTTACTTCTGTAAAACTTCTTCTTGGCCACAGACTTTCAGGATATAGCTGCCAATGTCCACTTCATTCAAGTCATCATGCACCCAGCAAAGTGCCTGCATTATTATAAGCTCAACAGGGGAACTCACTGTTTAAAGAAATTACATCCAAAAGTTAAATACAAATCTAGAGCAAGAGATATTAACTATTTTTCCCTCAGAAACTCTAGTTATTTAATGAAATTGATTTTTATACTTGTAGAGAAGATGTCCATGATTCTACTGTCACCTAAATGTTTGAGATCTTCACTTTTTCATAAAACTTGCCTGCCATTATAAAAATCAAAAATCAAAAAATCTTTATAAATTAGGATACAGTCTGGTCACTTAAGCAGAAGTAAAAACACAGTCTGCAGGACAGAGGACGGCCTCTTTTTTTTATTATTAATATAAATTTGCCCTATTTAGCAAGGACTTCAAATAGGTAAGTGATCCCAGAGGCACTTGAAGTTTTAAAAAACACTATCTGAAGAGTTAGAGATGGAACTCCTCCCTTTGTTCTGCTTTTGAGGAACTGAATACCAGCTGCAGCTGAGGCAAATCCTACTGAAAGCCCTTTCCCCTTTTTCCTTTCCACTTGCCCAGGGAAGGTTCCACTTAGTACAGAGCAGATCTCAGTTAACATCACTCAGCCTTTGCAAAATGCATCCCTTAGCTACCAGTAATTTTGTATCAGGCTCCATATGTTTTCTGAAAAATAGTCTTTCTTCCATCCAGCAACTACAGAGCAAAAAAATAACCTCAGTCAACCCAAAAATCCACTGCCCCACAGCCAGCAGCTGTCACTGACTAAAAATACAGATATGTTTGAATGACACAAGATGGTTAAATACAAAATACTCTCCAGCCCTCCCTACCTAGCTTCTGATGATTTCCTTTAAATCATTTGTGGACAGTATCACTAAGTGCCTTAAAATTCTGTAAAAAAATGCTGTATAAATGCAATTTTATATTTTGTCAGTACCTTCAGAATGGGAGTTTTCCCCCCTGCAGGGATCTCCCTGATTTTCTCAAATTTTTTTTAAAGAAAGAAATACTACTACTATGATAGATATGGTAGAGGGGTAATGTCACAACAATATTTTCCACAAGACAACACATGTGCTTCATCTCATTAACAAATGATTAATTCTTACAAGCACAGAGGTAGCTGATTGCATATGAAGAATGACCTTGTGAAATTCAACAAGGAATGACGGGAGGTACGAATTCAGAAACGCTTTAAGTCATTAACGCTTTTTAACTTATTATTGGGTGAAATGACTGTGCTACCATCAGCAGAGAATGCATCTGGTAGCTGATAAAGAAAAAAGATGCAGGAACAGCTCCTGCAGGGATAGTTTCTGTGCTGCAGCCACAGGCTGCACTGCCAAAGGTCTGCCAGCCCTGCAAAGCCCAGTGAAGACTGCAAAGATGTTACCACCTTTTCCCTGCCCTACATCTTACCCAGACATTAATTCCTTGTTGACACACAGTGTTTCCTCAGACAGAGCAAACTTCCATGCAAAGTCTAATAAATGAATGCAAAATGAATCCAAATAAGCTCCAAAGTTCATCCATTTCCCTCCTGAGTCCTTTCTACAAACTGAATTATCAGGGCACTGAGAGGCTGCAGTTCCTTCTGAGCAAGACTGAAAGCCACACTGAAGTAAAGCAGCTTTAGCATCAGGATGCTAAAGGTAAACAACAATTTAACTAAGAAGAGAAGGAATTAAATGTAGAGAATAACTTTAAATATCCCCGTTACTAGTCACAGACCCACCTTTCCCCAGCTATGGGAGACAAGTAGTTTAACTGCGATTAATTTCAGCATCAGAAAAAAGGAAGGGAGTAGAAGGTGCAAAGAAGAAAATATGTGGGATTAGAATGAAAAACACGTTCCAAGCTATTCACAAAAAATACTAGAAATAAAGGGCTGAAGCCCTAACATTTTAGCTACCCTACCAAAGCCTTTTGTAGGAAAGGATTAAGCTTGTAATATTAGACAAAAGTAGTCATAAGGATTAAGTGCAGAAACTCTTCCTAGGCTATATTTAAAATCTATCTCATTTCTTAACAGAAGATTATTAAATCACCACAGAATTAATGTAAAGTCCAGGAAATTAATATAGAATGAAAACACTGATGCACTGAGAGCTTGTTTTACCAACAGAGCAGCAAGTTCATGTAACAGAACAACTCCAGATCTTTTGAGAACAGCCAGCTCTGAAGCACCTACACTGTTAGAAGTTGAGATCCAAATGATAACCCTCACAAGTGACAAGAGATTACAGAAGTATAGAGGCAAAAACATTTATTACCAGTTATTTTATCACCCACAACTGCCAGAAGTTGACAGCATGCAGTTACAAATAAAACTACTTGCAGTGAAGACTGCACAGAGAATAGGAATTTATGTGGTACAACCAGGCAAACCTCAAATGTCCACCCCAAACCAATATTCCTGGTTACCCACAAAACTGGGACAGCCAGTTGTGGCACATCCAACAGTATTATTTTAGTGTTTGTGTTCATAAGCATGTATTGAAAGCAAGCTATAGATATATGTTAAGAGTGTTGAAATGAAAAATTAAACATTAAAAAATATCTCAGTCCTGGTGTCATTATCTCCTCAATAACTATGAAGTAAAAAGTCTTGAAAAACTGTTTTATTCTATCTAGCTATGGACAGAATAGTGCTTCTGGTTTGCTGGACTTCCTTTTTTTACAGTCAATACTTCAGTTTGTCAATTTCTAAATATTTTCTGATGGAGACACTAACCCAGAACTAGGCTTTTCCTCAGTTACCTTTTCCACATTTCCCACAAACAACCCATGCCTCTGAGACCCAGGGATGACAAAAACTGAATGGCATTTTCCTGGGCTGAGCGTACAGCCTTTAACAAGCAAACTCCAGCTCAAGAAGCAGGAACATACCATCGCATGTGAAAGTCACTGGTTGCTGAAATTCTTCGATTTCTATAGAAACCTTGATACTGGCACTCTCCCCACTTATATTTCTTTGCAGCATGATTGGACTCAGCACAAAACCTGGGTTTGTTTGCTGATCAATACAAGGAAACTTGGTCCTCAGTCTGGAAGAAGAGAAGGTTTATGAAACACTGCAATGGAGAAGCTCAAGTCTAAAGCAAAATAACATGGTAATAACCACAAGGCAGAACAGTAAAGACTACCTTTAGCTCTCTACCGAAATTGCATGTGCAAAGCATCATTTAGTTTCTCTCCCCTCAACAGAACATTGCCCACAATAATTATACAAGTAATAGTTAGACAGGAAAAAAAAACCCTAGCACATAATTAGGCAGGTTTTCCACACAGCTTAAAATATTTAATAGGTCAATTCTTACAGGACATATGCAGCTTCTGCACAAGCTAAGCTCTAAAACAGTTCTCAAAAAGGTAATCCACAGTATTTTCTAAAAGTTAGTTTAGAAAACAAGAAAAAAAAAGAACAAGAAAACTCTTCATGTTTCAATTTTTAGAAGTCAAATCTGAACTTAGATAACATGCAGAAGGTAGCTCTTCCAAGCCATAGAAGTTGAGGAAGAGGCCTTAATTGAGGTAAAGGTTTTTATTTAGGACACAAACAGTATTGAAGGTTTACCTACAAGTGAATAAACCATACTTGGAAAGTTGCTTTTTACCTTCTGGTATTTAATATGGATAAAATAATTTAACCCTAAACTTCTACCAATATTAAAGTAATATTATAGGAGATTAAGGACAGAATTCCTCTATAATGATCATTTATTTAATAATCTTGATTCTGGACAACACCAAGATCCTCCACCATGAGTTGTCCAGTCAAAAGTCCATCAGTATTTTAAACAGTGAGTCTTGAGAGAAAGAGTAACAATTAGATTTAACCAGAAAGTGTTGCAACAAGCCTATCCTATGTGAGCTTTGTCCTAATGTTGTTCACCAGTGTGTTTCCCATATATATGAATTTTCATTGTTTTTGTGAAGTTTCCTTTTCATTTCATAAACATTCCTACTTTTAAAAAAAGATGCTATCATTGAGATTCAAAGATATCTATCTCCTCCATTATTTCTTGAATTTTGATCTTAAAAGCAAAAAAGGCAAGAGTAGTTTGTCTTCTCTAAGAAGAAAACAAAAAAATAATCTCTCATTAAAATGTGGCAGGAAGAAAAATACCCCACATGATCTTTAAGGAACTTCACTATCTGATCTAAGCAGACACAAGTTTAAAGGCTTTATGCTACAGAATTCCAGTTGTGGAAGCAACAAAAATAAAAGCATTTAAAGGCTGGAAATCCACTGAGTGATAGATTTTGTGAGGTGTATCAGCTAATAATAAGAAAAAAAAAAGACTTCATATTCTTTCAACAGAAATTGTAATAAAAACCCAATGAGATACAGAAAAATACTTTGAGGATAAAAAGGTTTTATAAAAACAAGGAAAAGTGAAAGCCACAGGACCAAAATAAGAAAGAAGACATATGATAATACAATAATCTTAGTACTTAAGATCTTAACTGAAGATCTGTTTCATTCTTGAAAAAAAAATAAACAAACCAAGACAAAACCAGGAAAAACTGAGATAAGAAAAGGAAAAAGGATACATACTGAAATTTGTCCCATCAAGCAAAAAAATAGGACTGTTCCTGTCAAGCTAACTGAAAATGAATCATCTAGCATTTTTTTCCCCCCCTCTTCTGAAAGTTAATTCATATTTAGTCATTTCTTACTTCGTAACTGCTTCAGAAAAAGCTGACAGTTCTTGATTCTGCCCTTCAACTGCTTGGAGAAGCACGTTTTCTGTCAGCGTGCCAGTGGTCCCATTGTCTTTCTGCAACTCAAAGATAACACAGCATGTAAAACAGCTGCAAACATATTCCTAAAGCCAGCAAAGCCACATGCAGGTGACAGATTTTCATGAGTCTGAGGTTTACTATTAGTTTTACTCCTATTTCTATATGAAGAAAACCATATGTCACTACTAACTTGAAAAGTATAGATTCACTGGAGCAGTGACTCCTAGACAGCAGGTCATTTATTTGCCAGCATCATTATCAGTTCATATTAAATTGCAAGCAGCTCCTGAGCTCTCAGCAGTGACCTGTTGAATTTGGATTTGGCTAAATTCAGCTGAACCACAGATGAAAGAAAAACATATTTTTCCTCCAGTTCTGCAATTCAAATTCAGTGTAGTTCCAGAAAGAACCACTACATATCACCAGTGCCATGCCTCTTCCAACAAAGCAGGAAAATACAAGCTGAACACTGGAAGGAAAGAGCATTCAGAACATGAAACTTACAACTAACCCCATGGAATCAATTCACCACTGTTTTAATCCCTTATGCCAAATGTTCCCATCACCTCCCAAACCCCACAATCTTTAAAGTATCCAATCCAAAAAGGTAACTGCTAAAAGAGAGCTGCAGTTTCAAACAGCAAAATCTTATAAGCTTAAAAAACCAGCAAAAGGTTTTAAATTTGTATCTGTTTTCTAATCCAATTCACGATACATCCATAAAGATGCTGGAGGGAGCAAAAAGCAGAGAAAAGCTGGAATAACCAGTTGTCCACAGTCTAACAGCCACCACTAGCCTGAAGGATTCGTGAAGGTCCTGCCAGGTCCTCCCTGGAATAAATTACATGACCAATTACGTTTTTCATCCAAAGATTTTACAACACTTATAGAAACCTTTAATCCAACCACAAGGCCAGGAACAAAGCAGACTGCACTACAGTTTTTCTGAAAATCACCGCAATTAATTCACACTGGAGAGAGTGATTAACTACTTGACTAGTATGTGGGTTATTTATTATTACCCAAAGTAGTCAGCTAATTTCATTAGAGCATATCAGACAATATAGTTAAACTAGACTCTCAGAAAAGGGGTCAAATCTAAGAGAGCTACATACTGTCAGGTCTTCTCCTTTAAGCATTTTCCCCTTCAAATTAGCTTGTTTAAGCAGTACAGCATAAACTTGGAAGAGCTGCAACCTATAATTGCCACTTGAATTGCATTTAAACCTAATTATTTCAGCTAAAATATTGGTTGCATGAACACTGATCAGTCAAAAGAACAAATTCTGTGTAATTGGGGATTAGCCATACCACAGGAGACAATTAGAGCAGGAAGCTGTAAAAACTTGAAATGAGCTGCAGGAGCATGCATAATACCTTAAATTTAAATAGGTTTTTCTATTGTAACATCTCAGACAAGTTCTATCACATAAAAATACTGGGCAACCTCACAAGACCTGCTAACCTGCACAACTGTATCTAGTAAACACACTCTCTACGCAATTGCACAACAACAACACCACCAAAAATCACAAGGAAATAGGCAGGTAACATATCCAGGGAAAAGCAAACACCTCTGATTGGCACTCAACACAAAACTCAGCCACTGGAAATGAAGAAGCTGCCTCTACAGATGTTAAATTCAATTTAAAAACTCTTCAAGGAATGCCACAAGTAAGTACACAAAGCACTATGCAACCATAGGATAAAAGCACTAAACAAGGGGCCTACTCCAAATAAAGTCACACCAGTGATGAGACACCACTTCACGCCATAATGTGACACTTGTGAATTCCTTACAGAAAAATTCGCAGGTTGTTCTACTGTTAAATTCAAAGTTTAGGGAACTAACAAGGCATGTCAACACATGCATGCTTAGCCAGGGTAAATAACAAATTCTAATCTAATGAGCAAAGAAAAAAAAGATTTGGTTATCCATGGGTCACCTCAGGATCACGTTTGGCTAAGGAGAGAAACCTCCTGTTATTACAAATATGTAATGATGGAAAAGACCTCCTGGTGGAAAATGAAGAACATCAAACACCTTATTTTTAGCTGAACTTCAATATTAATTTTTGATTATTTTTGGGAAAATAATTGCAGGAAAACTGGCTCAGAAAAACTAAGAATTCTATTTAAACCCACTGGACTCAGATGGGCTTTGACAAACAAGTAGAATTCTAATTTCTTTAACTTCCACTTGGGCAAATCTAGGAGGTGCAAAAGCTATCAGTCAAACAGGAAATAACTTGAAAGAAAGGACTTCAGGCCAAATGAGATAAATAGTTTATGTCAGCACAGGCTGCAAAAAATAGAATAGAAGTGGTCTGTAAATACAATTAATCTGAACAATGGCAAACAAACCCAAACCTCAATAAATTACCAAAAGTCAAGTTAAATAAAATTCCATGAGTATACAAAGACACAAGACTCAGCAGCTCTGTGGAAGACAAGAGAAAACAACACATAAAAGAGGACAAAATGATGCTTTTTGCCTCTGCTTTCAGAAATGAGTGACAAATACTGAAGGATTTAAAGGGGAATACTAAATGTATAGCTACTTCAAATATGAATATGTATATATTAAATGCATATGTAGGTTTATATGTATAATATATCCATATTAAACAGGCAAAAATAAGAATAGATACAAATAGATACTTCATCAAAACAAAGAAATCTACCGATTCAGGGATTAAACAGACAAATAGTCATAAGTTTTGATAGAATCAAAATATATTTTTGATTGAATCAATATACTAGTGTTTAAAGGGCAGCAAGACTGAGTTTTTTAGGAAGGGTTTGGGGGAATGATCCGGACTTGTTAAGATGCAAGACTTAAAAATATACTCTGAAGAACATATAAAACTGGGGTAAATTGGGTAAAATACAAGAGAACTGCCAAAAATAGAGACTACATAACTCAGCTTCCTATTACACTGAGTAGAAAATTATCTAAACTAGAAAATAAAGTAGAAGCACGGGATAGGCAAAAGAGAGACTATCCAGGTTATATACCCAATTGAGAAGCTCATCTTTAAATCTATTTATTTTCTTCTTTAATAACTTAGCAGAAACAACCCTGCTAACTCACAGTCTTGTATCATCACCTACCTTCATAATACAGGCTAGAACTGGAGTGTGATGCCAAAACAAGTCTGGAGGAGCACAAGGGGAAAATAAATCTCAAACCTTCAATTGGGCATTCACTGCAGAAGCCAGCTATAAATTAAAAACTTGTTTGACAAAGATGGTGACTTAATAAAAATTAATTGACTACAGAATTGATGTTCTGTCAATTCTGATGTTCTACCACAAATGAAGCAAATGCAATAAAAGAGTTCCAAGCAGGATGCCCCTGTCTGTAATGAGGGTTTATTCATGCTGTACAAGGCACGTGGTACACTGTGCTCTCACACAGAGAGCTAAAATTCTCAGAAGTCATCTCCAAAAAAATAAAAAAGAAAAGAGAAGCTCTCACACAGAGCTTGCAAAGAAAGCTGACAGAGTCACCATCTCTTGTAGCATATTGAGGTAAATATCAAAATGATTCTTTCATCTTAAGTACCTGCTGTTCCATCCTGAAAGAAAAACATTTGCTAACAGCTAGTTACAAATGTGCTCTGCTGAAAATCAGATGATTGATGAGGAGGAGCTGCAACAGCCTTTAAATTAAATCAAAAGTGACAGGAAGGAGACAGCACATGTGAAGGCAGAGTTTAAACCTCATTTATGAACCAGTAGTTAACACATGACATGCAAATAGCAGGAGACTGGACCTTATGAACAGGAAAGACCCTTTGAAATCCTACATTCTTGAAAAAAAACTGGAATGTATAAAGCCAGACTTCAATCAGCAACAGTTAAACATTACTTCCTACAGACACCACTTGAGAAGCACTGATCCAAAGCAGCCCAATTATTAGGCAGGAGTTAATTACAGCCAACCAGCCACCACTGAAAAACTGACAAACACATCACCAGGTGACAGAGCAAACTGAGAAGCAAACTGCTGCAGAGCCCAAATTTACATGCCTCTCCAAATACTAGGAAATAACAGAGCTAATGTATCACAGCTCAACAGCAAGTAGGGGGAAAACAAAATTAAGTCAGACCCAAGATCTGTACACATGGCACAAAACCAGAGATAAATGGATTCTTTGGGTTTCAGGGTGGTTTTTATTCATTCTCCACTGGCCTTCTACTAAACTTTTGCCAGAATACTGACACCTAACCCAGAAAAAACAGGAAATCGTCAAATGAGGGGCCAAAAATTTCACTTCAGTGGAAATGTAGACAGTCCTCTAGGCCACAGTCTAGTAAATATTCCTATTTCTGAGAAAAAAACTCCTCCAGTTTGGGGTGGAGGTGGGGGAGGGAAGAATTAAGGAATTATTTGGAAAATATCCTTGAGTGATAACAGTTGTTTTTTTATGGCATGTCCCTAACCTATTAAAAACACCTAGAAAGACAACACCTAAGATTTAAAACAGCTGTAAACCAAAGCCTCCAAAGCAAAAAAATAGTTTACTTCCCATTCTCTAACCAGTTTCTACAAATACAATTTTTTTGGCCATTATCACCCTTGACAGTGTGCTGGCTTTTCCACTGAAAACTCCTCCACTTCTCTTTCTTTGTACTCCACCAAAAAAAAACAAACCCAAAACCCAGAAATATTCTACCCACTTTCTAGTGAACTGACTAATATTTTCAAACACAATGTTGTTTTTTTTTTTGTGGTGGAGTTATCACAGAATTAAAAATATATGGAAAGTTAAATAACCTACAGTCTTTTCCTGGACTTGGGAAAAAGCAGGATGCCCTAATGGGGCGTAATTAAGCAGATGAGACTGTGACAGTATTGATGACCTGCTGCAGTTTGGTTTTGACACGAACTGCATGTGCTCCATGTTCCAAGATACCAGTGCCATAAATTGAGAGTTTAGTCCTGAATGTTTCATTAAAGTGATCCCAGAGAAGAATCTCCCAAACATCTTTTTGCCCTGCCTGATAAAAGTAACACCACTCAAAGATGTTTTGCCTTCTTCTAGAGCAGAAATACAGTGTTTCCGACTCAGCAGCCATTCTGCCACCCAGCACAGTATAACCAGAAGCTCTGTCTAGCATTCCTACACAGAAGGAAACCTTTCTACCTACAAAAGAGAATTATTGTGGTCTTGTAAAAGGCAAGATAAAACTTTCAGTGCTTAGCTCACCACCTTTTTATTTCACCGTATCATGTGAAGTGCCCATAAAATTGAAGTATTTATCAATTATTTAGACACTTAATTGTGCTGAGAATTATTTCTATTTCTTACTGGAGTGTTGAGTTGAAAAACAGCAATTTCCTCAGTAAATGTAGAAGGATTACACAAGGGTAGAGGTATTTTGGGAGATAATTCAGTAGTAATGTTCAATTTTCTGAACAGCATTAACACATATGCCACAACATCACATTATTTGGAGGCCGCTCAAGCCAAGTAATACACACAAAGTAAATCACAGTCCTTAAAGTGTCTTTAAGTACTGTTGTTAATCTTTACTGTTATCCTGCAATTTAAAGATACTGATTTACATACCTGTGATGTTTGGCCCTGTAACTTTGCAAGCTGAGTTGTTCTCATGTTTAAGGACTGACTCCTCGTGACTGTCGCTCCAGAAGATTTCCCATTAACCTTTCTTTCCAGATGACAAGCTAGTAACAGCTTTTCTTCTAACAGAACAGCATCCCATGGGTCTTCGGCAGTCATACTTGAAACCCTCTCCCCATCATCCACTGCCTTGTTTAAAGTCTCCACAGTGTCCACTTTTGGTTTACTCAGAGGATCCAAATCCAGCCAGTCGAATTTACTGACATCCCCACAGCTCTCCGAGGCCGGCAGGTTGGACACCGCAGACTTTATGGAAGTCATTTCCAGGTCCGTGCTCGACTTCCCATTTCTCAGGAATTCCGAAGTGCTTGCGATTTTGTCAAATACTTTTGCCATTTCTGGTGTGAGTACTGGAGGGTACAAAGGTAGGCCTCCGTGTGGATGGAAGGGTGCTGTAGCTGCCAGTGGGTATGAAATGTATTGTGACTGCCTTGGAAGACCAAGATAAATAGGCTCTCTAGAGGGATAGGGCAACATACTTGGATGGAATCCATTCTGAAATACACCAGTCTGTTTTGTGTAAGAAGCTGAGGTGTAAATAGGAGGTAAAGTGCATGTCACAGGTGCTGGTATTCCGGGTGTCCACTGTCTCCTCTGGCCCGTGGGCCCAAGGTAAAATTGTGAAGACATGGATGGGCTCAAAATAGGACTTGCTGGTAATGTTGGTACTTTACTAGATTCAAAATTGTCATCCAGCAGCAGTTTCTCTAGTTCAGCATGAGTAAGCTTCTCTATGTCAATGGTACTTAGTTTATCTTCCATGCTCTTGGCATCAGACTCTGGAAACACCATGAGATCATGGTCCTGCTTGTTATGAGCCTGTGCTTTTTGTCTGGGGCTGCTTAAAGAATGAAAGGTTTGTTTATTACCAGCTACACCTCTTTCCTTCTGCATCTTGGCTAATGCCTCAGCTTCCATCTGCAGTGCCTCCTCTTTGTCCACATCTTTTGACCTTGGGGCTGACAGAGAAGGTGAGGAGCGCTGTTTGAATCCATTGCTGCTGGATATCTGGGCCATGCCGCAAGAGCAGATGTCCATGTAAAGCAGCAACACTTCCCTTGCACTGGGTGTCTACCCTTGGCTTCAGAGCGGGTTTAGCAGACCTGAAAAGGAAATGAAACATTAGAAACACACGCAACAAATCATACCAAGACAACTACTAAGTCACACACCACCAGCTGATAAAGCTGCACATGTCCTTCAAAAACCCAGGATGCAAAGTTTTGAAGAGGCCAATTCCTTGTTTCTTGGTGGGGAGGGAGTGTCAAACTTAAAAAGAAGCCACGCAAATAAACCCACGGTCTTTGAATTATGCAAGACCCACTTATTTCTCTTCCTCTGCCTACTGGTGCTACTAAGCACTTGGTTTCTTTTTGCACCGCTAGACCCAAGACACATAAAAACCACCCTCAGGTATGTAGCGGTTTTCAGACTTGAGCAATTACACAGGTGCAATCTTGGGAGTAGAAGTCATTCTAAATACTACACAAATATAGCATTGATAAAGCACATTATCAAGAGGACTTCCACCTTACTTCACTAGATTACAAAACCAGACCTTTCGAACTGCTGTACCATGATTATAATAGTCATAATGACACTGAAGGACCTCTCTTCCTTTGGAAAATATTGTACTTTACCCTCTTAACAAGAAAAATAATTGTTATGAAATGATATTTCTTGGAGAAGCAAAATAAGCTATTTAAGTACAGCTGCTCATTGAGTAATCTCTTTAACAGCCCTTTACAGGAAGTGTCATTCACTACTAGGTAAGGGAAGAAACTACATAAGGTCACTTTTGCTTCAAGCCACCATCAAGAAAATGGTATTTTACATTTCTCCAATTCCACTCTTGTGCTTACGACTATGATACAACTTCCCATATGCACCACAATATCTCTGCAGACTCTTTATTAAAATAATCTTGCAAGAGATTACCACAAAAACTGTGTTATTTTTCAGCATTACTTCCACTTTATTCTCCAGCTTTTTGCACACAGCCGGGTCAGAGGCGAGCCCAGGAGATAAGATGTCTTCCAGCAATAGCCAGTATGCACATCATGCAGCAAGATAAAAATCAGGAATAATGAGTTTCTGCTAGGAGGGTTACATAATCAGCAATCCTCATTAAAACACAGTTTCACTGAACTAGATGAGCCTTATAGATGCAAAACATTTAAGTCCTGCAACAATCTACAAATTAAGAATTCTCTGCAGCAAATAAGGCAGAGAACTCAAAATTTTTTCTCTTTCAATACATACCCATTAGAAGGGTTTGGATTTTAGACAGGGGTGTTTTGGTTTTTTTTTCCCTCCTTGAATCAAATCAGCAAGATGTGCTTCAAACCAAGTGACTGTATTTCTCTGGACTCCCCACACAGACAGCAAGATTCTTAACAGATTTATAACAGATTCTTTAAATTCTTTAAGTCTGGCCAAGCTTTTGTTTTATCTACTTCATTTCAAAGGCTTATAGGGTGAAGGACAGACATCTTTATAAGAGGTTCTATACATTTCAGCTCAGTCTGAAGACAAATCCAAGTGAAACCCTTCACAAAGCAAAATTAAATAAGAAAAGATGCTTACAGTTATTAAGACAAGATTTAAACAAAAAAGGGTGGCTTCAGAAAGACTGAAACAGTGACAGACTAACAAAATTATAAAACCCTGAAAACCACAAACTCAGGTCCTGGGGCATAAAGTCTTAAGGAGGAGCTTTGGAAATTACAGGTATGAATCCATTCCACAGGATAATTATGTAAATATTCAACACAGACAAAATCTACAGAAAAAAAACCCAGACACCAGATCCTCTTCTGTACAGTATTTGAAGCTGCAGAGTTTGCCACCCATTAAAGCCATAAATAATGCCATTAAGAAGTCTTGCCCTGTCTGCTGCCTACCCTACCTCCAGAGCTCAGTGTAGAACACAATCAAGGAATCAATTAAAAAAAAAAAAACAAAACAAAAAAACCACCAAAAGTCCAAACTATTCTGCAGGGCTCCTTTACAGACAATGCAGGTCTCTGGTCCCCTCAGTGGCACAAATGTGGCCTTCAATGATTTACTACACTCCTGTTAGCAGGACAATCATACTAAAACTTCTCCTGAAGATGTACTGAATATCTTGTAGATGGTCTAAGCCTACCAGCCACAGATAATATCCTAATGAGAAGCCTCATATACTTGCCACCACCTTCTCAGACAGTCTAGAAAGCTAAGCTGGCCTTAATCTCTTCATTAACTTACAGTTAGTTAAAACTGCTATGTCAGATGTTTAGATGCAAGAACACCCTGACTTATGAAGTCCTCTCAAGAATTCCTACTTGGCTTTTCCAAGAAGCAGCAGCCTGAGGTAAGTGCAGTTTGCAGTTTTCAGAGTCTTGCTGTTGCCTAAGGATTCTAAAAGGCAGCAGGGATCTTCCTGAACTTTATCCCAAAAAAAAAAAAAGAAAAAAAATTAAAAAAAAAATAAATAGAACCATGCTTTCCGAGACTATTCAGAACTGCTTGGGCTACAACTTACAAGATATCAATCCATTCATGTGCTGCTTGACAATTACAAGTGATTTTTTTCTTAAGGAGATAAAAAAAAATTATCTGGTCTTTAAAGTATTTATATATAACAACAGCCAGCTCCTAAAGAAAAAAAAAAGCCTTATTTTTCTGCTGAAATCAACGGCCTTGATCTCCATATCACTAAGGAGTCTCTTGCTCACAAGGAGAGCCACTGTTCGAGGAAGTCACAACTGCAGATAAACACACACTCCTCAGCTCTCAGAAACATGGTACACAGCTACCACAGCACCTTCATTCACAACATCTAGAGAATCCCAAGCACTCAATAACTGCTTGTTTATTGCACAATTTCACATTACAGTGCTGTATTTCAGCCACGTTATGACAGCACACTTGCACTGACAAATCCAGTGGCTTCTAGCATTCAGGAGAGAAGATTATTGTTAGTGCTTATCTGAAAATTTGAATTTTAGCCTTGTTCTTTGCAAGACAGCCTCAACAGCATATATACACATAATATGACTGCTGTATTTAAGTCCAGTCCTCGGGAAACTTCTAAAGTCGGTGTATAAATGTCTGTCAAATTTTATAGGCACACTGCAGGTTTTTTTCAAACAGTTTGACATTTAAAAAACAGATATAAAAAATCTGATAAAATTGCAATAGTTTTGGCGCAACTTTACCCTGCAGCCAGTTCTAAGCAGTAAATTCATACAACACATCAGAAGAAAAGCTCCCTAGGCATAAGCATGATTAAAGTACTGATAGACCTTCTTTTAAATGCCAACCATGCAGCACCAGTTAACTTTTTCACATAAGTTTAGCTTCACTTTGAACCTCTCATTTGCAGCCGTCTAAGTTCAAAGGCAGAGAGTGAGCAGAAT
This sequence comes from Cyanoderma ruficeps, assembly GCA_008694505.1. Lineage (NCBI taxonomy): Eukaryota > Metazoa > Chordata > Aves > Passeriformes > Timaliidae > Cyanoderma > Cyanoderma ruficeps. The sequence goes on from VZDJ01007753.1 coordinate 3,269,252, forward strand.
TTAAACTTCTCCAACATTTACAAAGAGAAGGGCAAATTCCATTAGGATCCTCTATCAGCAGGGAACAACTCAAACACTCAGAAAAATAAGTTTCAATTCAAATCCTGGAATCCTGACCCATTACTGATCAAGCTATAGGAACTCACCACAAGTTTGCAACAACTGGAGGTCATTGAAGACCCAGAAGTGATCCTTACAGAGCTAGGGCTGCTCTCATCTGAACTGCTGCACACTATTTCAAGTAACAGGAATAATCAGTTTTCAGCTGTCTATCTATTCACCTTCAAGAGCGCTCCTCTTGCCAAGCACTCAAAGAATGTGAAAAACATTTTGTTTGTTTTTCAAGGAAAGCCAGAAGCACTTGAAGAGATTATAACAGAAATTTAGAAGTGGTATATTACTTGTCCCCTAATTTTGAAATTAAACAGACACATTCATATTTGGGTGAAGTCGCCACATTTCCACCGCTCTAGCAGAACCTCACCTGCTTCCTTTAAAAGTGGGTCTGAAACCTCAACCACACAATTTATCTACAGCTCTGACCAAGGATAATGTCACCTGCAGTCAGAATTCACTAACTTGAAGTAGTATTTCCTTTCTCAACCAGCTGCGATCAGACAGGAGTCTGCAGACCTCTTTGGCTCCCATCTAGCAGAATCGCTGCAAGAGTAACACTTCCTTGGTAACAATTTTACATAAATGTATTTAGAGCCTAAAGTTAATTTGATCACTCAAGTACCTGTGTATTGTTATATAATTTTGTGTATTGCACATTCATTATTTCAGAGTAAAATACTCTTAAAAAAAAAAACAGCAAGAAAACTTACTAATAGACAAGAACCAAGAAACTGCAAGATGCCTGACCATATCCTTCAGATCAAAGTCTTTACATGGAATGGAAACAAATTTTAAACCAGATTTTCACTTAGAGAGACTCACATTAAAAAAAAAAAAGATATGCACTAGTCTAGCAAATACATAAAATGGAACCAGGCAGAATTTTCTTTCCAATAAGGAATTTATAGTTTTCTGGTAAGAAGCTTCGGGGAACCAATACGAGACATTACATCCCTACCAGGACAAAGACTCCCAACATCTGAATTAGCTTCCTATCTTAATAAGCAAGGGATGACTTCATCAGACATAAATCGTTTTACCTTAAGCAGAGGTAATCACACCATCTGTTCATGTACATGTTAACATTCTCCTTTATTTCAGATGAGTTGCACAGCTTTTTTTTCAAAAACACCCAAGGCTTGTAATACCCTATTTATAATTTGTTCTACGCAAGCACAGAACATATTATTTGGTAATTTCTTTACAAGAAGTACTTTATAGCTATCAGAAATCAGTGCACATGAATTCCCTGGAGTCCAAGCACTAAATACAGAAGCAATGATAACAAATCAGGCCATTTCCTGCATTCCTTATAAAGTAAGGACCTGGCATACAGTAGCCAGCGCTTCCTCAAAACAAGTGCAATTTTCCAAGTAGCTTTGAGGTTATTTTGCCATTGAAGAAAACAAAAATAAAAATACTTGAAGCATTTGCCTCACATTGAATCACAGCTAACTGAGAAATTAACAAATCTTGCCTGCATACCAGAGACGGTAGCAGTTTTATGGGAAACCAGGGAAAACTTAGCAAAATACGACAGCAGTAATATGCTGTGGAAAATACTAATCATCTGCAAAGGAATTCATAGCCAGACATTTGCCACAGCAGGAAAACTCCTTAGCAAAAAAAAGAAAGAAAAAAGTCACAAGAACTTTGATGTTCAGAAGCCCTCTCTGCCAGATGCATTCAGATTGCTACAAACTGAGAAAAAACTGAGCACGTACTCATGACGTGACTTCTTGAAGTGAAGCTGTTATTCTTTTTAACTAATGTTAGGTTTATACTGGAGGTCTTCTCAATAACAAACAGTTCTGAAAGGTCAGTGTTAAAGCTATACAGTTCTATCATGCTATCTTTCCATTAAAAACTTAGCAGCTTCTTTAATCCAGTCATTTCAGCAAAATTAGCAAGTGCCTCCTTACAAACGAAATGAACACAATTAACCAGAAAATTGAATCCATTTTATTTCAGCTCGTATCTACAGAACCTTCAAAGAAATTGCACTAGCTCAAAAACAGGTGAAACTTTTAAATGGGCACAAACCCCGAACCAACACTCATTCCATTTGTTTTGCTCACATCATTCAGATCATAAATACCTAAGCAGGAATCACATCTCTTAACTTTGATTTTGAAATTTCATTTACGTCTAGAAAGTACAATTTCATCACAAAACCTTTGATCTCAAGGGCTAGGCAAGAATAGGGTATTTCTAGCACTAGAACAGGAAGTCTCAGCTTTTAAGATCTTCCAACATCAGCAACAAATCCCTTGAAAAATCCAACCTCAGCTGTTTCAGTGCTTATAAAAATTTATGAACTGTCGAAATCAATTTTCACCCAGGACACTGTGCAGAGGATCATTAGTAGATATGGCTAACACTTTGTAGCTCCTGCTAAATTTGAATCTTCAGGTTTTGATCAATGTTTCAAGAGAGACGAAGCATGGATGCATCGGTCATCATGTTCCAGCCAGATCTCAGTGAGGGTAGCTACAGATACCTACAGATCATGTGTTTCCCATGGCCACACTCCTCCCCTGCAATGGTTTTCACCACTGGCCACTGGAAGCCCTTCCATCAATGGATATGTGCAGATTTGGTACAGCAGGTTTGCAAGCTTACTCAGCACATTTCTGCTATTATACTCCTCCCCTCAAATTTTGAACCTCATCACCACTCCATTTAGGCCTGTTAAGAGATGGGGGTTGTAAAGATAATTGAATTCCATGTAAGTTCCATAAAACGAAAACCTCGACCCTGCCAAGAACACTGGGTGTCACAGCCAGAAGAAAACCCTAGCATGAGCTCATACAACTGGACACTGCAGATTTATCACCAGGATAAACTTTATAAATCATTGAATCATGGCAAGAAGTCCTTAGAGCCAATCAGCGGAAGACACAAATCAACGGGAAGCTCGGCATCTGTTTCATCAGCTGTAGAACTACTCACCAAACTTCGCATCCCTGTATTTCCTCTATCCTGGTCTCAGCTCTCTAACTGCATCCTCCTATTCTGTTGCTGCCCAATATTTTCTGGATGCAGGTACCAGAAAAGAGCAAGAATGAAACTGATGGCATCCCAAGCTGTTTCATTCCGATGCACTTGGCCAAGATAGTTTTTTCCATGCCTTACAGCCAAGCTTATTACCCGCATTGTTTGACAAAGGCTGGGAATTCTAGTTCTGTTGCAATGTTTCTCCTTACAGAATAATGCTTTCAATTCCACTCCTCCTGTTTCAAAAGTCTGCTTTTAAAAACTTTGTACTGGTTCCTTTGCTCTACAGACACCTCTTAAGTTGTGCTTTTCTCCACGTCAGCCTGACGTACACAATCCCTCCACCAATCCCGCTTTTCAAAGGCTACTTGAAAACACTCATGCAATACAAACTTTCATGCAGAATCAACGTTAGCTGCTGGCTTAAGGGAAGGCTTTTTCCTATTATTTACGTGAGGTCATTACCCCAAATATTTTGATTCCCCAGCTGAATAACTGGTGCAGTAATTCCTGACTTGCAAAGTAATTTTATTCTGGAATATCACTTTCATGGAACAATTAAGACTGGAAGGGACCTTAGTTATTCATGCAGTGTGGGGTCTGACCCCAGTAGAGAATGACAAATTACCTGGAGCATGTAGCTGAATTAGTACTTCCATTACTCCCAATCCCAGTGGAACTAAACAGAAGACAGACAACATTTTAAACGACATATCCAATTTTATCAAAACCATAGAAAGTGTCTAGTGTAGGTAGAACAGAGAAAGAGGAAAGAAATCCGTGCTGTCTGTTTTAATTACCACAATAGAGATGCCCAAACACCTTCCATATAGTTCTATAATATTCTGCAGCATAGACAGAGGACCATGTTAAAATCCCAATTTTTCCTAAATTATACATCTGAAGTAAGCCCTGCAGACATCCTCCTAATGCCTCAAAACATTGAAAACACAACAAAATGCGGGAGGCTCCCGATGCAAGGTACAGAGGCTGTTAACACAGGGAGATGAAAACAACCCTCCCCCACAGAGATCCTATTTACTCCCTGTGCAGCAGTGCACAACAGACACCTTCAACAAAATATCATCGAAAACATGCATGGAGAGGAAACACTGACACCTCAGCTCTAGCCCAGACTTAACTCTGTATCACTGTATTAGTACACCCTACCAGTCTAACCTAATGCAATTCTGCTGCAGTAGCCAAATTATTTCCATCACTTGCTTCAGCAGCTGAGTTTCCCCTCAGGCAGGAAACTTGCACAGTTTCAGTTATAACCAGCAGATGCTTCTTAGTCACACACCTCATATTCATAGGAGATGGAGCAGAATTGCTGATTACTAATTGACAGAACCAACGCACCATTCACGTGTACTGCACGCTTTATCCACCAGAAAATACTAAATGTTTATTACATGTATTGATTCAACAACTATGGGGTTTGGTTTTGTTTTTTTTTTTTTACAATACACAGGTAGAGGACTGAACAGGGTGGCTACACTCAGACCAAAGGTACATCTCATCCTTATCTTGTCTCTAAAGGTGGCTTTGGAAATGCAAATAGGAAAAAGCTAAACCAACACAAACACTTCCTCAAAATACCCTTCTAGTCTCCACTAATTTGGCACTCAAGTACTTCCTGAATCCTGAGGTAACTTTTCTAAGGTTAAGACCCTTGATGGACTTTTTCATCAGGAATTTGTTCAGATGGATGCTGAACTCTGGTAAACTTCCAGCCCTCACCTTGTAACAGCACTGTCACCACGCTCTCTGCTCCTCTGCTGTGACTACAACCCAAGCAGAAGATCAGATCGGTTATTGACGACCTGTTCTTGTTCAGCCCCCTACAAATATCAACTACAACGCTGAAACCTACAAGCTCAATTATATTTCCTCTGGGTCATGACCCACTAAACAACCTCCAGATCTGATCCAGTGACATTCCCTTAGCACAAACACCACAAGGTCCTCACACACTACACACTGCAAGTTGTGGTTGGGTTTTGTAAGTGATGTTTTGTTTGTAACTTCAAATTACAAGTTACATGAAACATGAAGACATACCTTCTCCCTCTTACTTCCATTTCTTCCCTCTGAAGTGACCATCACTTGGACAGTTTAATCTAAGGAAATACTTTCAGGCTGCATTCTTTCTACAAAGTTATAGATCGAAGTAATATTTCTTGGAACTTTTTTTATGTGAGCTTTGACGAAAGCATTTAGTTCTAAAATTTTTATAGCTTAAGTGAGGTTTATCATTACTGGCATACTTTGAAAAATTTCCTCTTTCCCTTCCCAGTCCAGCCTGGAAAAAACTTCACCATTCTTCTCATAAACTTACATCACACCAACCTCCTCACCTACAAAGGGGTTGGATGATGTATTAGATGACTGATTTTATTGACCACTGTCGATAAAGACTGAACCCTGGTTGTGGTAATTAATTACACATCCACATCTTCTACTTAAAATAGAATGATATGTTTACACAGTAACACATCCATAAAGCAAACAACTTACATTTTTAAGCTTGTTGCATTATCCTAAAAACAAATAAACACCAAATAATTTCTGTACTGACTGCAGACACTAAAAGGCAATACTTCTAAAAACAAACAAAAAAAATAGAAGATCTTTACTTGAATGTCTTTAAGGCTGATGTTATATTTTATGGATTTTAGTCATGTCAGTGTTGGACTTACACTGGCCTACCCACCAGTGCTACTGCATTGCAATTTTTGAAGCTTCCATAAGGCCACCTTAAGATTGTTCAAGAGTCTAAAAGACAAACAACACGCAATCCTACTCTAATAAAAATTCAAACCTAGCATTCGTTTTGCTAAATAACCCCATATCGTCTGGTTTTGATCCCACATCAAAGCCTAAGACAACAAAAAAAAGCCCTCCAAAACATCACCTCAGCATTTTTATATCTTAAACAACATTTTAATCCAAGTGTCTCCAGCTAGCCCGCAAATACAACAGCAACACTGAATAAGAAATATCACCAGTTTCAATTTAGTTTGAGAAGTAAGAAACAAAGGAACACAAAATCAGAAAGTATTTTTTTACTTGACATTTTCAAGTCCATAATTTTCTAATTAAGGCATTTGATTTTCTTTGTTAGTACACAGAGAGCTACTCGAATCGGACAAAATAACTAAATCATCAATTTCAATACGTCCTGATGAACCTTTATGTTTGAGTTCTCAGGGATGACAGCAACAACCCACAGGTAAGAGGAACTTCAAGTATATAAATCAGGATTACTATTGCGCTGTAATTAAGACAAATCTGTTTTATTAAATCAATCAAAATTTTAAATATTTCTTGAGATCTCCTTCGTATTTTTCATAAACAAGCATCTCCAAGAGACGTAAAAGAATATTCAAATACAGCACACCATTTAAGAAGATGAGATGAAATAACCTATTACTCGTCTGGTTTGTGGTCCCCTCCCCAAAAGGTCATTTAACTTCAAGTATTTGTCCTTCCTGCCTTTATTTTCCATGCAACTTTCTTTTACTGTCCCCTTATTCTTACCACTTTTGCTCCAACTTGCTTTCACAAAAGAACAAACACAACCCCAAAAAACAAACAGCACTTGGTGGGAATTATAACCCCTTTCTCCCTCTTCCACAAATGTGCTGCAAGGCCAACTTAAGCAACTTCTCTTCCTCCCACACATAAAGTTTTTTACAGGCCCACTGTCAGTGCTGGGGGAATGAAGCACACAACTGCCTTCAAAACCAACAAAGCCATAGGAAAAAAATACTTTTGTCTGATTTCATTTCCCTTGCCCCATTTCTGCTTCCCCTTTGGATTCTTCATAAATCCTCCATCACTACTACTCCTGAACACAGCTTATATTCAAAGCAAGTATTGCACAACATCTTGTACAAACATCAGACATTTTTTCTTAAATTTTCAGTTCCCTTTGGGAAGAGATCTGCATAAAACAAGCAATTTTTAGTTAAAACCTCTGCATCTCTCCTCTACCCCAAATCAGTTTAACTGTGCTATGCTCTAGTATCAGGCTTGTAATAAGCAATACAATGAGTTGAAAGACCATCAGAATCTCCTTTTCTTCCAAACACTTTTCTTTTGACTGCATCTTGCAACCACATCCCTCCCCCAACAACAACATAGCTGAAGTGGGAGGTTACTTGTGCTAACAAAGGTGCAGGAATACCTTTTTTATTGTGTTGATAGAGAATAATAAACCAGATCGAGCCAAGAACAGCAAGGCAGTCACAAACTTCCATGTACCACCAGAAATACCGGCAAAGCTCCCGGAGGAAACAGCAGAGCTGTTTAGGGATCAGCTTTGTAAACACCCAACTTCTCTGGAAGCACAGCAACGCACCAACCCGGGGCGAGAGAGCCCACTCCAAAGCCAACATGGGGATGAACAAAAAGGAAATGTAAACCTGGTGGGTCTTTGCTGCGACCGCCAAGGTGCCCCCTGCGCCGGGCACCTCCCGAGCTCCCCGCTCCGTGCCGGTGACAGCTCCCCGCCGCCCCGGAGACTTCACCCCCGGGTCCAAAAAGCGCCTCCGGCACCTGCGGAGCGCGGGCAGCACCTCCGGACGGCTCCGCGCCCCGAGCGGCGCCGCTCCAGCGCTCCGCACACGCAGTTCCCGGCTAGAGGCGCTTCCCGCAGGCAGCGCCGCCGCCGCCGCCCGGCTCGGGGAGCCCGCACGGCTCCGGGAGCGGAGCGGGACGGGCCGTGCGGACGGCGCTGCCCCGAAGCCGGGCCCGCCGCTCACAGGTGCCGCCCGGCAGCCCCGGGGCCGCGCCGAGGCCGCGCCGGCGGCGCGCAGCGCCCGGAGGCCGAGGGTCGCGGCGACCCCCGGGAGGGGCGGGCGAAGCGGGGCACGGCGGGGAGCGGAGCGAGCGGCCCCCGGCAGGGCGGGGCCGGGACGGCGCGGGGCCCGAGGCTCGCCCCGACCCCCGGGGCTCCCCGCGCCTACCTCGGCCATTTCCCCTCGTCCCTGCTGCTCCCGGCGGGAGCGCTCCAGGCTGCGGGCAGCTCCCCCCGCTCCGCCGCGCTGCGCTCACTTCCGCCCGGCCGCGCGGGGCGGAGCGGGGCGGGGCGGGCGCCGCGCCGGGCCCGGCCCCGGGGCCGCCTCACCTGAGCCCGCGCCGCCCGCCGCGCCCGCGGCCCGCGCAGGGAGCCCGTCCCGCCGGGGGCGGCCGCGGGGGGAGCGGGGTCGGGCGGCGCTGGGGTGACTCTCCGTCATTTCCTCCCCTTATCGCCCGATCTTCCCAAGAATGCTCGGCATGACTGGGAACTTGCCCAACGCACCAGAAACGTCCGTCGGGGGGGCTGGAGCCGCGCCGCGGACACAATGGACTTCCTCAGCCGCCGGAGCGGGGGAAGGGCCGGGACGCGGCGGGGACCGGGCCCAGCAGTGACGCTGGAGGAGCCGGGGAGCCCCCAGCACACGGGGCTGGGCTGCAGGGGCGAACACCATCGCTTGCCAGAGGACCACCCCGGTGGTTTGGAACAACAGGTTCCACTACACAGGATTTTGCTCATCTAACTTCAGAACTAACTTGGCCGCAAGGGCAGATCCCTGTTGTCAACTCCAACCTTCCTGACATACCAACACGTTTCAGAAAGACCAAATATTTTGGTTTGACCTTCACAATAGCTTCAAAAGAACGAAATGCTTTGGGTATGGCCGAAAGCATTGCATGTGGGATTTCATACAAAGTTTAGACAATGGGCCTTTCATAAGATCAAATTAAAAGTTGTCATGGACATATAAACGTAGCAGTATTATTTTTAATGTAGATGTAAAAAAAATCCAAACAGAATAACTTTGTATTCCATGCACTCAGGGATTTACTTAAAATAAGTGAAGAAGTCAGTTTATGCCTGTTGGTACTTTATTCTGCACTTCTGGCACACTGAAATTTAAAAAAATAAAAAAACACTTAGTGAAGCATAGAAGACACATGAAAAGAAGACACATCAGTTTAGAAGCCAGAATACAAATGAATTGTCAAAAACTAGTCAGGAATACATTGCTGAGAGTCACATTTTTACTGTGGATATATATAACCATCATTTTAGCATCTAAGCGTTTTCTATTGGATAGATCTTGACTTGACACCTATAAGGCAATGAAAGGCCTTGCAGGTGACTTCAACATGAGCAAAATGCGGACTTGGAAGACTGACACAAAATGTGTTCCTGAAGAATCATCACAGACATGACTTTAATTACATAGATTTAAAAAATTACCAGAGTTCTTACTACCCTTGTGATCTAAGCCATCGGGAGTTTTTCAGGCTGACAGTTATTAGGAGTAGAAATTAATCCTTTCTAATGCCATTCCAGTTTTGACAATTAATAAGCAAATTCTGCCCCAATTTTGAACACAGAGTGGAGCATCAGTAGAAGAAATTTACTCAAAAAAAGAAAGTTCAAGGTTCCTTTCCAGACTGTCCAAATACACCTTCCTTTCAGATTGCATTTTAGACTTTTTGTCCTGGCAGTCGTGTTTCCTGGTCACCTCTGCTGTGCTCCTGTGGTGATCCTAGACAGAAGAGCTCTGTGCTTGGAGCAATTAGTGACCCACGTAAATGATGCTTTACAGAGGAACAGTGTCTTTCTGACTGGGATCCTGCTGCAAACCAATGCCATGGTGTTCCTGCTGCCTTCCCCTTCACATACAGCTCACATTAAACTGCTCCCAATTGCACCTATGACTCACTGGCCATAGGGGTTAGTCCTGGGATAGCCATTTGCCAATGTTTCATCCTTTGCTAAGTAAAGGAGCATTAACCTGCTTAGTCTGAACAAAAGGCAGTTGCCACACCCAACAGTTCCAACAAGATCATGTCGGAATGAGATATCTTTAAGGGCCCTTCCAACCCTAGCCATTCTATGATTCCATGGTCGCAGCTATTTGATTGACCAACCTCCATCATGTTATTACATAATATATGACAGTAGGTCAAACATGAATCTTACTAGTTAAGATAGGAAAGATTCATTGGGTTCATTTGGTGGTATAGTGAAGAATTTTAGACTATTATCAAGCCTGTCTGTCAGTGTCACTATAACTAAGAACTGTCTATGTGCTTTTACTTGGAAATTATTTCCTTGTCAAAAAATTTTCTTGCTATTCCACATTTTAAAAAAATAATTTAAGCCCAACCTTTTTAACACTATCTCATTTTTGAAAGGTATTCTGAAGATACTTCATGTTAAAGAGGTGCTGATTTCATATTATCACACTGAGTACAAACTGAGTGTGCTATTCCTTCCTTCACTTTCACAGTAAAAGAATCATTAAGGTTGGAAAATACTTCCAAGATCACTGAGCCCAACCTTTGACCGAACACCATGCTGTCAACTAGACCATGGCAATCAGTGCCGTGCCCAGTCATTTCTTTAACACCTCCAGGGATGGAGTGATTCCAACACCTCCCTGGGCTCTCTTCCACTGCTTGACAACACTTTGAATGAAGAAATTCTTCCTGACGTCCAGCCTGAACCTCACCTGGCACAACTTAAGGCCATTTCCTCTTATCCTCTCACTGAGAGAAGAGACCCACCCTCACCCGGCTGCAACGTCCTTTCAGCATTGTAGAGAGCAGTAAGGTCTCCCCTGAGCCTCCTTTTCTCCAGGTTAAACAACCCCACTTCCTCAGCTGTTCCTCAGACCTTTCACCAGCTTTGTTGCCCTTCTCTGGAGTAGCTGCAGCACCCCAATGTCTTTCCTGAATTGAGGGGCTCAGAACTGGACACAGGATTCAAGGTGCCATCTCACCAGTGATGACTCCAGGGGGACAATCACTGCTTTAGTCCAGTGCTGGCCACACTATTTGTGACACAGGCCAGCACTTTGCACTGAGAAACAACTCCAACACAAGTACTTTCGCCTCTGCTTTCATTGTTTCTCAGCTACATCCACATTACCCAAGTACCAATTATCAGGGGCACTCTGGAAGTGGTACCAGGCACTTTTAGAACTAGCATTTGTATGTCAGATGCCATGTAGCCTCTCCATACTGGGCAGCCACAGCAACTCCTTCAAGAAAGACAACTGGCTGGCCTTGGAAGCTCAGCATCCAGGCCAAGTGACACTGTTGCCTAGAGAGCTGAGTCAAGAAGGGAACAGAGGCATAGCCTGCAGACTGGCTTAGGAATAGATGATTACAAGTTACCTATTCCCACATGCAGAAATGACGCCAGCATTAAAGTATTTCTCACACAGGAAGTTATTAATGTGCCCATGTAAAAGCAATGCACAAGGTCTGTGTCTCAGCAGCCTCACTGTCCTGTTCCCGTGTGTCTTGTCTGTGATACACACATCAAATGCCATAGTTGCCCTGACAGTTTTCAGGAGATAAAACTATGATAAAAATGATGATATTTTCACTTGATAAAACTATGTCTTGTAAAAAAACCCTACCATTTATTAAATAACATTTTAATGAAAATTTAGATTGCATACCACAGACAGAATAAATAAGAGAATTCAGTCAAATATTTGGAGAGAGTAAGTGCTGTGCTTGCTATGCTGATAGTCAAACATCCCAAAAGAACTGACAGACAGCATATGCAAAGACCAAATCAGCTTGTGTAACTAACAATATTGACACTGGTATTAACTGGAAATATGACAAACTGTCACTGGTAGATGCTTTTTTAAACAATATCGAGGATACAAGGAAGCCTGAAGTACACCTAGATCAAAAAGATGCCTACACATAACAAAGCTGAACAAATGTGTTGTGACTATAACACATGGGAAGTAAAAAACAAAACAAAACCAAAACACACAAAACTCAAAAAACCGAACACCCACCATCAAAACAAAAACAAAAAAAGAATAACTACAAACAATCAGTTTAAAGCCAAAATTTCCTTAATTTTCTTCTAAGCATAAAATGCATTTATGTTCCCCCTCAATTTAACAGATGAATGCCTTGAGCTACTGGAATTCCTGCTTGCCTTTAACTAACTGGAAGGAATAAACTTCATGTCTATTGTTAGAGTGTCCTTTTTGTAAATGACAAATTGTTAGTAGGAGCACTGGCATTATTAATGGACAAATGTGCTTCCTGTGACAATAGGAAGATGGAGCATATCCTACTAAGGACAGAAACCTCTTCACAGAATCCATGCCATGTACCAGAACGTGGTAAAAACCCCACACCCACTTTGTGCAGCGTGGAAATTCCCGGGATTTCATTCGTTGGGGTGTGGACTGCAACACAAAGGTTGGATTTGAAAGTAGATCAACTCAGACTATGCGGGAAAGTAAAATCATGCAACTACATCTACAATTCCAGTATGAGGCTGCTCTTAGCGTGGCTGCTGGATTCAGTGATGTTTGAATCAAAGACAAAACTGCTTTTATCTTGTTACATTTATATTTAGCTTGCTATCTTATTATATTTACTTAAAGAAATCATGTTAAATATACTGAGAAACTAAGCCTAAACAGAGTAAACACTAAAAAAACAACCAATTCTTAGCTAATCAAGACACTGATAGCCTCAAGGTGACCTCTATATATTTAAAGGCAACAAGTTTTAAGAGCTAATTTTGGTACAACTGGTAATTTGTATCAAAATTGCAGCCAGGGTTTAGTATCTACAAACCTTTTTCTCTGCAAACCAGCAGAGGGAGACAGGTTCTGTTTTTCTCTGAAAGAAAACAGAAGATTGTATTATTTCCAAAACTACACTTTCTGAAAATTCACTATCATTTCCTAGCTTAGGCGTGCAATGCCTTTTCTTGGTCATTTTGAACTCTATGATTAATATTCACTTTTTAATTTTTTTTTTGTGCTTATCCTAGCTTAAATGGCTGCTGCTTACATCTGAAGATGTTTAGACAACAGCATGTTCCTGTTAGTACTTCACTATGAATTTCTCTCAGGGAGAAAGGGGATATCAGTGTTAGCACTGATTGAAAGAAAAATGAGGCTGTGGTTTCGTTTTTTGTTGTTTCATTGTCATGCAACAGCTTGCATGTGTTTGCACCATGTCTAAAGTCTGCATATGCCTCTCAAAATCTAAACAATCATTTCAGCTGGCTTTACATATGAGTTACATATTTAAGGACTAAATATAAGAAGAAAGTTCTGTTCTAATGTAAAAACCACAATAACAACTCCTGGTGGTTTCAAGTGCAAGTCAAATGTTCCCTTGGGTTAATTTCTTAGGACCCAGGTCTTGCTTCAGGAAATGGGAATTTAGGCATTACAAGCCAAAAAGTTACTACAGATCTTGGCACAGAAACTTAGGTATGTCTCATATGGTTTAGGCAACGTTCTCTACAAAATGACATAACAGGGCATACATTTGAAATGAATAAAATATTTTTCATATTTACCCATATTTTTGCAGATAAGTTATATCCAGAAGAGCTACTAGAAATGGGACCTGAACAGAAATAATTTTACCCATGTCACTATCTGTTTTACTGTAACTAGTTTGTGATAATCTTTTTCTTTATAAACTCCCTTTTGCAGATGGCTTATTTACTCAGAAAAGAAACTCTAAGAAATGCTTTTCGGATAAAATGTGTTCTAAGCAATATGCAGAACTGCTATAGTTTTAAATAAATCTTAAATAAAATGAAGTTTCCAAATATTCCTAAAATAGAATGGAAGCAGAAGAGTTAGAAAATGCATGCAGAAAGCATGTCAGTGCTGCAGTGTACTCAGGAGGTACTGTGGGATAGTTTTCAGTCTGTAGTGTGCTGTGCTAAGGGCTGTTACTGTAAGAATGGTGCCAGAAAAACCTGTGTGAGAAACTGTGGGCAACAGGATGCGTGCCTGGAAATAGCAATCATTCCTGGGGCAAAGATAATTAAGGTAATTGGGAAGCCTGCTAGTATTTAAAATCCCAGTCACAACCAGTCATGCTTAATCAGACATCCAAAGGCAGAGGATGATAAAACTGTACATTGAGTACTCACTTGGATTATCCCATATCAAGAAGTTCAAACAAACCAGCAGTACCAGTCCTACACAGAAGAGAGACTTTCACAGGGTAAGAAAGGGGTTATAAGGTCTTCTCCCAGCTGCCCATATTCCTGTAGCTCCATGAAAGATCTAAGCCCTTCCCAAAGAAATCTGGTACAAGCTAATTGCATGAAGCTACCCTAAGTTCCTCAGTAACAAAACTTCACAGTTCTTTAAGCATTGCAAGCCCATGGAACTATTCTACTATTAAAAAAGTATTGAACTATTCCTTATGTCATGCTTTTACTTGTAGTCACACAGTGTATATTGGTAAAAAAAACAATTATCCTATCAAGGACATTCACTGAGGTGTTTTAATATCCCTGTCCAAGTCTAAATCTGCCATGGCCCTGGCCCTTAATCCTTGTATTTTGGTATACAGTTTTTTGTAGTTTCCAGAGGGGAAGTTAAGTACGCAATGTGTTCCCTGGAGAACATTTGTAAAACCAGTTTTCAGGTTAAGGGTGAATGATCCAAATTCTGGAAGCAGCAGAACTATTTTCAAATGCCTTAAATCCTTGCCAATATTCTTTGGTTGGTAAATAGGCACCTTCTACTTAGGGGTGACAGTTATGTAACAGTAGAGCACTGGCACATTACCCAAGGGATTTATTGTTTTCCTTTGCTGCTTGCATTCATGAGTAGAAAGACACCTATGCTTGAGGGACTAAACTGGAGAGAGCTTTAATGAAAATTATCTCTGAGTTTGGTAGAAAACCTTTCAGATAGGATTGCTGTGGTCAGCCCCGAGAAAAAGGAACCCAACGACATCAGAGGCCAACAACATTAATACGTGTCACAACTCACTGAACAACTTACCACAGAGTTTGTGTGCGTGGGAGGGGAAAAAGCAGTGTGTGGTCATGTGTGCACAGCTCACTGAGAAACTTCAAGGGGGGAACAGCTGATGGGCTCACCGCACAGTCCTGGCCTTGTTACAAATCCCATCTTTGTGGATACGCCATCCAACAGAACAATTCCACCAAATGCAGCAGGAACTCCCTCTGGATTGAGCTGGTACACCCAAGTGTGGGTGTGCAGAGCACATTGGGAATGTCCCTTCTGATTTTCTAGGGTGCCAGAGAAATCACTTGTCAGATCACCTTCCTGGGCTTCACAGTCACCCTGCTGCAATGAAGCAATGACACATCAGGCCTTGGAGAAATACAGCCCTTGTCCTAAGAACACAGGCAGGACTGAAGCATTTGGAAATATTAATGTTAAGAAAATTACTTCTTTTCAAACATAAATGCAGTGTTAAGCCTTAAACAGTAATGGTCCTTTGCTTGAGATATATACTGAAGGGTAGCTGAGGGATGTGGGAGAGGATATGGATAAGGGAATGACACCACAATATTGGCTAATTCTGCCTATGATACATACCATCAAACTAAAACCTTCAAACTTCAAGCTGAAAGAGAGTAGCTTTAGATTAGGTATTAGGAAAAATTTCTTCACTATGAGGGTGGGGAGGCACTGGCACAGTGGCCCAGAGAAGCTGTGGATGTCCCATCCCTGGAAATATTTAAGGCCAGGTGGCATAGAGCTCTGAGCAGTCTGGTCTAATGGAAGATGGTGAGGGGTTGGAATTAGATGGCCTTTAAGGTACATTCCAACCCAAACCGTTCTATGATTCTATGAGACCTAATTTGCCACAGTGAAGCAAGTATCTAAGATTATGTGTGTGTGTGTGTGGTGAAAGTATAGAGCGGTTTAACAACTCTTAGAAACCTCTAAATCAAATCAGTTTTAGCTACCTTGTTTTAACTAAATATCAGGCCTTTCAGAAAAAAAATTAGATTGTGTATATGTCACCTGCAAATGTTACTTCTACTAGAATACTGCATAGTCTTTTGGGAGAGCAGCAATTCATTTTCCAAGTCAGGAATCACATCATCAAGCATGATCTTGGTTTTGTGTTTAAATCAATGGAAGTTGTGCTCTTTTTTTCACTGAAAGAATAGCCTAAAAAGAACAAAACTATCTTTGCCTTATTCCACTAAAACCAGTGGATGGATCCACTTGCAGTGTTTTGGCACCCCCAAGGGTATCTGGCTGAATACTTAACCCATGGAAGCTACATATTAAGATACCACACTAATGAAAAGTTACATCCTCCAGCTATTTATTCATTCTCTGTTAGCAAGGGCATCCTGTCCTCCTTAGTCTTTCATTATTAAAAACAAGTCCAACTCCTGGTCATTAGATTATGATATAAAATGCCCACCTCCCATGTAATATTAAAAACCTTTAAAAATCCTTAAGGTTTAAGTCAGAAATGCCATAATTTTTCTAAAACCTGGCAGTCTTTGTGAGATTTGAAACCTGAATAAAGATTAACTACATTTTCCTGAAGCAGCAGAGCATACACTGATCATCCCTGACCTCTCTCTTAGGTTGAGAGATACTTTAACAACTTTTTTCTAAGGACAGACAGAAGTATACTTTTTTCAGCCCTGAAAAGATATGAAACATTCCCAGCCTTTTAGAGAATTTGCTGGATATTTTTGAGGATGCACACAGCTTTCACTAAAGGGGGAAAGTACAGATTGGAAACAGATGGGGTTCTTATTTTTTTTAATAAATTGATTGCTATCACAAATCCTACCATTTGGAATAATCAGGCTAAAAATCCTGTTCTCAATTATACCACTTCTACATCCTTATTTTTTCTAACATCACAGTTTCATGAGCTCTGCAGCCACTGCACAGTTTTCTAAGGAAAAGGACAGATAGCCTGACAGCTGTAGAGGGCTTATGCTGAAAGCATTTAAAGAATCCTTTTTAAATCTGACTTTGGTGGAAATTAAGCTTCACTCATGTTCTATTTGCACTGAAATTAATAGGGTTGATCTCAAGGATGACTAAAACATCCCTGGGAGCTTGGAATCTGAGGGAGGGAGGGAGGGAGAGAAGGGAAGGAGGGAGG
>VZDJ01007753.1:3286372-3339327 GCA_008694505.1 Cyanoderma ruficeps
GAAGGAAGGAAGGAAGGAAGGAAGGAAGGAAGGAAGGAAGGAAGGATCTGTTTCTGTGACAGTATGTATCACAGCACAATTTGTTGAGATTCCATCTCCCTAAATAAAGAGGATTTCCAGCAAGCCCTGGAGTATTTTCAACCACTGAAAATCAGGCCACATGGTGGGATGTGTTTAAGAATAGAACTGGAGTATCCAGCTTACCACAGGCTCTACCACAATTATGAGATTGTTTTTCAGAAAGTTCTTTTTAACGCTAAGTTACTTTAGAAATACTAATAATGTTTTAATTTCTTTTCAGAGATCAAAATTCAGAGAATTCACTAACCTTTCGGAGTTAGGAAATAACATTCTTCCACTGCTGCCCTTTATTCCCTTTCTTTAATAAGCGTATAGGTTAAGGAAACTCAAATAAGCCTGATAGATTATGTCACCATCTACAGTTTCAGTGACCCAGCTCAAGGTGTTTAGGGTGAAAACAGACTAAGACCCTGGAACTCATTAGAAACCACAAATTTAAAATTAAAGAACAAATATCGTGTTACGCTCTCAGCTAAGTGCACACATGGAGATTAGAGAGGACTAATAGAGCATGACTGGCACCTTTGCAAACACAGGAGTTCAAAGATAAGTACACTGCCTGCCTAATGGCAAAAGGCAGACAGATGTGATGACTGAGGTAAAGCTGGCATTGAAAGCTTTTTTTTTTTTTTACCCCATGTTTAAACTGGATATCCCTCTGTGATCACCTAAGCTCCAGCAATGAATGTTTCGGACTGCTGTAGTAAGAGAGGATTTAAAAGAACTTGACACCGATGTCTTCACTTGCTTTGAAAACTCTAAAATCATTAACTTTACTGCTGTCTACTACTCTCCCACAGTGGTACACAAATCAGAATATTTTGAAGCAAGACATCAGTTCTTGCCCAAAATTTGAGTCCTATGAGGGACCCAGTGCTTGCAGTCATTAATGTGAAGGGAGTTTTGCCTTGACCAGATGACAAAACCCTAAGACTGTGTCTAAGAAAAATTTGTGCAGTCATTTCCGTGGTAAAGTTCATTAAAAATCTCAGAAAATGGTATCAATTTAAAAATAAAATGGGAAGCAGCATTTGTTTCCATCTGTGCAAGTAAAGCAATCCATTCAACATGGAGACCACATGATTTGTTGGGTAGGCTGGGGAAGGATGACTCTGCAGGAGGAGAGGTGTCCCTGTGTTTCTTTGGACAAGAAGTTTTGGGAAGAGGCTTAGATGGAGGCATGATGTGAGGATGGAGGACTGTTGTGAGACAGGCTTTCTGGTTCCCTCATAATGAGACAACTGAGCCTGCCCTAATTCTAAAATGCAATTATACACCTGCAGCCTGAGGCTCATAGAAAGAGTCTGATAACACTTTTACAACAAGGAACAGTTGCAGAGCACTTCCAGACAGCCTGATAAAAGCTTTTACTTCATTTATTACACTTTTATTGGAGGAGGATATAAAATATGGAAGGATGCGGGAATGTGGCCAGGAGATAAAATCAGCAAACATCACAACTGTTGCTGTCCTGATCTATTTCATAACTCAGCCTGTCCCTCAGACATTTCCATCTCCACTACATTCCACGATTCTAAACACTGCAGCAATTGCAGCAAACACCATAAAGAAAGGCAGCATTAGCTACCTTTAATCCCATGTCAACACCAGAGAAGTAGGCAGCAAGTACCTTGACAGTTCTAGGAAGTTCTTAGGTGTTGGTTCACAGGGCAATTTTTTCACTTCTAAGTTGTATCAACAGGTTTGAAATTTTATTGTTTTTTTATCTTCAATGTGGCTGCTGCTCCACAATCTGGAAGAACAACTCTGCTTCACAATCTATGGAATGCTCGGCTTAATATTTCCCCATTTCACAGAAGAAGTATGAACACTAACCACCATAAAATATTTCACATTAAAACTGCCTTTAAGAAAGAGTATCTCAATAATTCTAATGTGATGGTCATTAGTTGCACAATTGATTTGATGCTGGGCTTCCAAAATTATTTCAAAGGTATTACTTTTCTTTTCATGTAGTATTTCATTCCTGTTCCAGCAAAAACTTATTCTTGAGAGTATTAGTTGCAGGATAATGTGGCAATCTTGGTTTTCTTCCTCCACAAGGTTTTCTCTTCCCTTTGCTTCAAACTGTCCTTCCCCTGCTTCCCCTCCACTGACCCATGGCATGAGTTGATCAGGTCAACCACATAACTTTTCATCCAAATTAGATACATTCAGCATCTAGTAACTAAATACATTCAGTAACTAGTTAAGATACAAAAGTGAGTGTCTATACACAGTCAACCTTTTGAAATAAAACTCAAGCTATGCAACAAAATGTTATCCTGGTCTGAGATAGTCCAGGATACATAATTTCTTTTGAAAGAGATTGCATTATGATTTATTTCCATTCCTCTGCTTGTTCTTCCAGTTTCTAGACACACAGCTGTGCAGAGGCAAGAAAATTACAAACAATGCTCTTTGAAATATTCTCACCCAGCCTTATTTTTATGAATACTTTAGGACGTGAGGAAAAATATTTGCAATGCTGCATTAAAAATATATGAATTCACAAAGAATAAAGATCAGTGGTTGATAAAGTACAAAGGGTGATAGAAGCAGGGCGAAACAACTTTTAATCTGCTTTTAGGTTCAACTAGGGTTTATGTAGGTCAATGCAAACCTTGCAAATTCCCCTCTGGCACATCGTTTGTAGAAATCTCTTTAAAATTTCATCAAAGAAAGGAAAAGTTGGGATGATGTCCCTTTCTGTAACAAAGTCGCTGCTTGCCACAGATTA
The DNA here is from genome assembly GCA_008694505.1 of Cyanoderma ruficeps. Classification (NCBI taxonomy): domain Eukaryota; kingdom Metazoa; phylum Chordata; class Aves; order Passeriformes; family Timaliidae; genus Cyanoderma; species Cyanoderma ruficeps. Next base: position 3,289,194 of record VZDJ01007753.1, read on the forward strand.
TTTACACATCTTGCTCATAATATTACTTCTGAAGAGAAAGTGTTTCATCTCTGAGATAGATAAAATGTTTCCTGATGGCCAGAGTCCAAAACAACACAGGATGGAGCAGAGCTTGCAACCATATCCTCTCATTCTTGTAACATTCAAATTTCCCCAGCAAGTTTTTCAGGAATAAGATAATGTTAGGGTCCAACAGGGACACCAATAATACTTTTTACTAAATATTGCCCTTTTTTTCAGTGTGAGAAACAAAAACACATCCAGTCTATAAACTCATTGTTCCAATGAGCACACGGATATATTCTGGGTGCTTTGTTTGCAGTTTCCAAAACTGTCAGTATTGTCGGCGCTGGTCTACAGATGTCCACAAACATGCAAGTTTCATTTCAGCACAATGGGATGAGACAGTGGACAAAAGGGTGCTTCACACTGGGGAGAGTCTAGAAAGGCTGAGGAAATGGCTTCCAGATCAAAATACTCTTGCTGCCCTCTGACTCAAAGATGCAGTCTTCAGTACATCCCCCATGGAAGCACAGCAGGGGAAAATGACTCAGACAGGGAGGGGACTTGGGGAGTGAGAGCCACTTCTCCTCAAACAGCTCTGTGGTACAGAAAAATGAAAGGCCATGAATCCTGGTTTAAATCCTCCATTTTCTCATTTTACTGAGGGTGCATGTTTAAAAACCTAAAGGGAAGGGCAGATTTTTGGCTTGTACAATTCATGACAACACAAGGCAGCAGAAGTTTTCATCCACAGTGCTTAAAGAACAGAACTGTACCTTTCACAACACACAGAGGAAAGGGAAAAGTGCACCATGAACTTTAATCTCTTAAATGTCTTAAAGATAAATCAGATTCCACCTCATCTTTCCCCACAAAGCAGTTAAATAGATTATACTTTAACTCTGATTTGCAATCCAGCCCAAAAGGGGGGTAATGCTTCACAGAGCAGAAGAGAGTTGAGAAATTTCAGCATGCAATACCAAAGAAAGACAGGCACCAATGTTCGGCATTGAATCTGCCACAGGATTTCATTGCTTTTTTCTGTTATGAAAAACAGTAACCATTTCTTACTTCATGGGAATAGACCTGCATGTCATACTTACCATACAGATGTACAATGGATTTATGCTGCAAAGTAACAATTCCTTTCATTACGTTCCATTATTTTCCTAGCAATTCCATTATTCCTAGCCCTTGCTATTTTGATCTCCACTAAACATTGTGCTAACGATACCACAGAACCTTATTACACATCCACAAAAAAAAGCAAAAAGAGAAAAAGATTAAAAAACCCAAGGCTGCCTTTTCTTCAAGGCAAATCAGTTTACATTACTGATATATCATTTACTTCTTCACCACCCAGCTACTGAATATCACAAGATACTCTGCAGATAGGAAGCAAAAGGTTTTCTTTCCATGTTGTTCCTCTAAGTAATTCCTTAATTCTAAGTCATCAGTAAACTTTCTCACATCATTTTCTGCCCCCATTTGGGAATTTTATGATAACACTGAAGCACAGAGGCCAGGTATAAATTTCTAGGAAATACCACTGCTGAGTCCCCCTGCCATTAGTCCAATGTTTATAAAAAAATAATAGTAAATAAAATTCCCCAAACCCCTAAATATCACAAGAATAAGCCCCTCATGCTGACTGCCCCTTTTTCCCCATCAGGTGATAATCACATGCATATAGATATGACAAGAAAGAAACTGGTATAATTTTCAAAGACAGACACTTTTAAAAATTACTACCATGATCTCGTAAGTATCTGGTGGATACTTAGCCTCTGCCAAATATTCAGATGCTACTTACCTGCTTGGTGATGAGAGGGGCATTTATAAACTGCAGATAAATTGAAAAAGAAAAAGTAATAAAATATTGATTTGCATGAGAAATCAAATGAAAACTGCATCAGGAATCAAGTGCTACATTCTCCTTTAATGAGACCTTCACATTATTTCTTGTTGCACGTGAGATTTGTGTGATATACATGCACTGTATGTCTGTTACCACAAACCTTTTTGCTCTACTTCTAAAAAATATTTCCATTATTGGAAATGAGAAGCCAAAAAATTCCTGTGGTACACTTCCTGCTGCAACCACAGCAGTACCCTACCTTGTACTTCCTGTTTCTCTTGCTGTTTGTAATTATGTCATTTTCAATGCACCCTCTCTTCAATTTAAAGTACCAAAATTGATTGTAACAACTTAGATGCCTTACCACCTTCTTACACAAGGTATCATTCCTCTTCTGCCTTCTTTTTGTGACTTTTCCATGTGGCTTCAAGTCTGAACTTATCCTCGTGTCCTGTACCAGTATTAATACTTTTCTATGCCTTCAGAACAGTTCTCTCTCAACTTTATTCTTTACTTTTAAATAGATTATGGGTCCCAACTCAGTTCTAACTTTTAAGTATTTTGGAGGGAACATCATGCCTGTTTCTCTGAACACATTTCCTTCTGTGTTTTTAAAGCAAATTTTTAAGGCATGATTTGTTCTGGCGAAGGCAGGTTTGGCCACCACCAATCACCTCCTTATTTTCCATGTGCCTTAGGATAGTTTAAAAATTACCATCGTCAGAGGGGTCATTGACCCAGCCCCAGAAAGCTGAGGATGCACCTACTCAGAGGTTTTCCACCCTTCAGTTAAAGGAGTTTCCAGCCTGACATGAAATAACCACGTATTTGGAGAGAGAAAAATAAGTAACACAACTAACTAGGCTATGGTACTTATCAGCTTGTGATTGAGAGGGTCAAAACAACCCTGCAACAGTCAAAGCTATGATGGAAATCTCCACTCCAAGCATCAGCCTTGACAACACGGGGCCTGTGAGAAGAAAACAGAAATTAGTATCTTTCAGCCATTGTCTATTTGTTTCTAAAGCTACAAAATCACAGGAATTAAAAAAACTCTTCCACATTCTTTCAAATCCAAATTGACCCTCCTCCAGTTTAAAACCAATATCCCTTGTCCTATGACTACCTGCACTTGTAAAAGTCCCTCTGCAGCTTTCCTGTAGGCCCTTTAGGTACTGGAAGGTGCTCTAAGATCTCTGTGGAGCCTTCTCTTCTCCAGGCTGAACAATCCCAGCCATTTTAGAGGAGAAAGCTAGCTGGAAAACTGTTGCAGCTCCAGGAAAACCAACTCACAGCTGCCCTGATCCTCACTGCACCCGCCCTCTGCCTGGACATGCTGCACTGGCCAGGAACACATGTGCACCACACCAACCCTTTGCACACCTGCACTGCAGTGGCCATGTGTGCTTGTTGAAAATGACATAAATTTTCTAATCAATTTTAATTAATTATTTTAATCAGTCAAAATCAGTATATTAATTATGAGAAGCATGCTAGTCTTAGATCACTTTTAGCCAGCACATGACCCTGATACGCTTCATTGAACAAGACCTGGGAGAGAGTGAAGGATTGTTGAAATTGGATACAATCACAGAATCAGAAAATATGCTGAGCTGGAAGGGATCCACAAGGATCATGGAGTCCAACTCCTGGCTCTGCACAGCACCATCCCCAGGAGTCCCACTCTATGCCTGAGAGCATTGTCCAAATGCTTCTTGAACCCTGCTAGGATCAGTGCTGGGACCAGAAGAGGATTTACAGACTACACAGGTGTTTTGTAGGAATCAGAGCATAAAGGAAAAGCTAATAAGGACTCAGTATATGTGTGTTAGAAAGTCCCTAATGGAGGAAAACGATACTAAAAAGACTAAAAACATGGAGTAATTAGCATGAACAGTGAGAAATCAATACCCAATAGAGGACAGAATACTAATGAAGGATTTGTCCTGCTGAACACAAGGCACATTGTACAGGAGTCCCATTCTCCTGTCCATGCCTAACCCATTTGGATACCATGGGGGGCTGTGTCACAGGCCTTGCTAAAGTCACAGTAAATGGCTGTCACTGCTCCTCCCTTGTCCCACAAGGACACTTCCCTCCTCAGGGAAGGCTCATGTTGGTCCCACCACAGCTTGCCCTCACAGATGATGTCACCTCGTCGTTCTCATGCCTCCAAGCCACCTTCTGGCAGTTGTCTGAGAAGGGCAGGTTCTTCCTGGAAACTTGTGGGAAGGCTCCCGTACAGGAGCCTCTGGTTCTTCCTACAAAGCAGGAATGGGTAAACAAGGAGGCCACAAAAGCAGAGAGCAGCTTTGTCCTTCGTACAACACTTGGCATGTTGTTGCCATTGTCTTGGTGAGGGGACCCTACAGGATGAGGAGGCTCCTGAAGGGAGGTGGGGGACAGTCCCTGCGCCCAAGGGACAGCCTTCCTTGCAAGCCCCAGGACAGGGGCCCTCAGCCCCCATGAGCCTCCCCCTTCTCCCATGTCTGGGCACAACTTAGAAAAGAATGCTAACTCACCACAAAACTCTGTCTCCAAAGAGCACTGTAGCGTAGGAAAATGATTTTCTAATCTAGAGCAGTATCTCTGTGAGAGAAAGGGAAAGCTCCAAGTAGTGTCAGGCCTATTACTTTAACAGCTTTGTAACCACAGATGCCACCATAGACAGCTTACATCCCCATTTTATTTTCACCTGCATAACCCAGAAGCTACAGTTTCAACCACCACTCTGCCCTCATTATAATTAACCCTCAACCCCGTGGCAGTCTTCCCTAGGCTGAACAAATCCCTCAATAATTTATTTTTATCTCTGATTTGTATAAACTATCGCAATAGTTTCTTAAAAAAAACAAACCAAACCTCAACTAGCATCTACTTATCTTGTAAATCAGAATAACAGAAATACAATGCACAGCGATAAAAGTTTTTCAGTGATTTGTACATGTCAGTACATCTCTTTAAATAGTATAGGTTTACAGTATTGAAACATCGTAAGAGCTTACAGCCAGCATTTATGCTTTTTCCAAAAATCACTATTTTATAGGAAGTGCAGCGCATTTGCTTGCAAATACAGCTAGTATTGACCTATCCACTACAAGTAACTTGTATTTTCTGTGCCCTTTCAGTGCTGAATAAATGCTTAAAGCATAAAGAAAATAACAGCCACAAACCCACCAGGTACCACACCTTGAAACCAGGTGGGAATGGAAATCCACAAATCAAACCCCAAGCTTACACCAAGCATTAACATGTGCGAAGGTCGAAAATATGATTTCCTAAACTGTTAAATCTGCACGGGTGTTAAGCCTTTTGTCCTCTGAGGGGAAGGGAAAACCAGGTCTGAACGCGGCTAATGCTCAAATGAGTGAAAACAACCGGGAAAAAGAAGGAGCAGTTTTGGGGAATACATTTTCAAATTCCCATATGGCAGCTCCCGAGCGCACACGGGGCAGTGCCCGGCGCAGCGAAGAGCTGTGCCCAGGACGCCACTGGGGACGAGGAGGCAGCTGTCACTTGGGGCACGGGGTACCGAGCCCAAAACGCCGCACAACCCCAGCCCGGCCCCGCCGTCCCCGCCGGCGCCTCCCTCCCGCCGTGTCCCGTCCCCCGGTGACGCCAGCGGCGCGCGCGGGTCCCGCCCCACGAGCCCGCCACGTTCCCCGCTCGGCCGCTCGGACGTCATGGCGGGGCGGGGCCCGCGCCGCCCAATCGGAGCGCTCCGCGACGGCCGCCGCGGGTCGGCGCCGGCCAATGGGCGAGGGCTGAGGGGCGGGCGCTGTGCCCATGGCAACGGGCGCGGGGCTGCCGCGGGGCTGTCGCACCGAGCCGCGCCGAGCCCAGCCGGACCCGCAGCGCCGCCGCAGCGCGCCCGCCGGAGCCGCCGCTTCGTGCCCGCCGTCAGCGCGCACCTCGTCATTACGAAGCAGCGGCTCCTCTCCTGCCGCAGCGGGACCCAAAGGTAGCACCGCTCGTCCCAGTACCCCCGGCGGCGGCGCGGAGGCCTGGCGGCGGGGCAGCCGCTGTCAGGGTCGCGGGGGGACGCGGGGTCTCAGCGGCGGAATCGCGGGGCTCGGGGGCTGCGGGGCGGGAGCGGCGCGCAGCTGAAGTTTTCCCGGAGCGCCCTGGCGTCCGCCGGGAAGGCGGCTCCAGGTGTGGGGGGGGTGTGTGCCCGTGGCCGCTCCGTTCGTCCCTCCGTCCCCCCGGCCGTCCCGCCGCCGTGCGGGAGGTGACGGGGAGCTGTAGAGCGCCAGCAGGAATGAAGGAAGGCAGAGCTGGCAGCGGCGGCGGCTGCGGCGGCAGAAATGTTGAGTGCCTCGTAATTGCACGACCGCAGGGAAAACTTGGGCAGGAGACTCGACGGGTTTCACTAGAAATGGCACAGCTCTTCAGCATTACTGCCGTAGAGTCAAGAAACGGTTTGGATGGGAAGGGACATTAAAGATCATCTTGTTCCAACCCTGTGCCGTGAGCAGGGACACCTTCCACTAGACCTGGCTGCTCCGAGTCCCATCCAACCTGGCCTGGAACACTGCCAGGGATGGGGCATGCACAGTTCTCTGGGCAACCTGTGCCAGTGCCTCACCACCATCACAGTAAAGAATTTTTTCCTAATATCTAATCTAAACCTACTCTCTTTCAGTTTGAAGCCGTTCCCCCTTGTCCTGTCACTACATGCACTTTTAAATAGTTTCTCTTCATCTTTCCTGGAGGCTCCCTTCAGGTAGTGAAAAGCTGCAATTAGGTCACCCTGAAGCTTTCTCTTTCCCAAGCTGAACAATCCCGACTCTCTCAGCCTTTCCTTTTAGGAGGGGTCCTCCATCCTCTGATCAACTTGGTGGCCTCCTCTGGACTGGCTCCAGCAGATCTCTGTCCTTCTAGTCCTGGGGTCCCCAGAGCTGACCACATCTTACCTATGCTGTTACTCTAGTACCCCTGGAGGAGCTCGGGAAAGTACTCCAGTGCCAGGCTGGCAGCTGCACTCAGAGATAATTCCAAAAGTGGAAAAGGTAGAGATACAGCTGTAGAGAGGTAACGTTTTTTGCTGAAATAAACATGGCTAAGGCTTTCAAAAGATTTTGCGTTTGGCAGCACTGTTTAGTAAGCCTGTAGGAGAAAAAAGCCTTCCTTGTTTGACTTGCGAATATTTGCTATGGAAAGATAACATCCAGTAGTTTCAACATGAGACCATCAGAGTATCAACAGGGAAGTGCCTGCGCACCCATGGTATCAAGTTCAGTGTGAAGGTTTGTTTTGTTTTGGGGTTTTTTGTCATTTTGTTTTCTCTCAGTGACAAGACAAGTTCTGTAGCTGACTCAGTATTGGTGGACCTCTACTCTGAATTCTGAAGTGACTGTCCCTCTCAACCAAATAGAGCAACACAGGGAAGATTCCTGCTGTAAAGACTGGATAGGAGCCACTCAAAAACTTTGAAAGCAGGTTTGATTGTAACCTTTATGGGCCTCTGCTTAAAACTCACAGGAGGTTTATGGGGGAAGCCCACATTTCTGTGAGCACTGAAGATATCCTGTTAACATTTCTTACTGTCAGTTACTACACAATGATCTTGTACAGTCATAGTGCTGTCACCATGAGCCACAGTTTACTAACCTGGTTACACACAGTATCTGCTGTCATCATCTATTTTCCCTCTTACTTGCTTCTGTAATCTCTACAGTGGTAGCAGTGTTTTGTTTTGGAATAAGAAAGATAATGATATTTTAAAAATAACATAGGTTTAAACAAATTGTGCTGATGTAGAGCAACGTGAATCTCATTCACTTCTAACCAAGGCATTTAACATAAAGAAAAGGGAAAAATAAAATTATAAATTAATATTGACTGTTGGGTCTGCTTAAAACTTACACTAGCAATTGGATGCAAAGGCGTCTGATGTTTGTTATAACACTGCCTGAGATCCTGTTGTTTGGTGTCTGAAATTATATTCAGAAAACCCCACTGGGCGAATAAAACCGAGCAACAACAACAACAACAGTAATTATTTTTTAATAATACTAAGGCAAAGTTTTCATACCTTGGCTGTGCAGTACTGGTAGTGCTGCTGACATAAACTTTCTGTTCATATAAGCCAAATTAAAGCAGTTTTCTGTCAAAAACTGCCCCCTCCCTCATTATACACACCTAACTGAAATTGCAGTCATGAAAGTGGAGAGCAGTAGTTCTCTGAGGTAATAAAAAATGTAAAATATATTGACTTAAATGTCAGAGGTGTGGAAATATTGATGCAGTAGTTTTAGAGCTGTGCTGACTAAACAAATGTGCTTTACACAAGGAAGATAAAATCATTTACTGTGAAGTTTGAAGCCACTATCAGGGCTTCCTATGATTTGAACTCCTGTGTGGAGGTATTTGATCTAGTGAGCTCTTGTGCTCTCAGTTTTGATTGCTCAGTAAGCAGAAAAGATTTCTCTGAACTTCCTGTCAGATATGTAGCAGACAAAAGCCTTTTGTAGGGGTGTGCTTCTATGTAGATAAAGTCATGACCAGGTGCTAATGCCAAACCAAATGAAATCAGAGTCAAAAGTCACGTCACTTTCAGTAGTTTTTGCTCTTCCATATGTGTGTGATTTGACAGCTGGAAGAGCAGAAGAAACTGCATTTCATTAGAACCATTTTAATCGTGTTCAGTTGTAAATATTATTCTTCATCTTAGGTAATTCAAGAGAAGTGTAGATCCTTTTTATGCATTTCTCCTGCTAGTCTTTATAAAGCTAGAATGGGATGTTGATGCGTGTTTTTGTTTCTAAGCAAGTAGAAATCAATGGGAATTAGCAAATTGTGAACATAAATCTCCTTAAGCAGCTATCTTTAAGTGCCCAAATATTTTTAAATATGGCTTCACATTGTTAGATCTAGATTTATTCTGGATAACTATTTTGTATTTTTTTCAAAGGGGGAAAAAGGTACCTTGGACTCCTGGGGCATTCAGGGCTTACTTTAGCATCATCACTTTTTGTTGACTAGAGGAAAATGCATATTGTTGGAATAATTGAAATACTTTTTGATTTGAGTTAGAGCTAATTCATTGTTTGCGTGTAGTAGCCCATTTGAGGTTGCTTTTTACATCAGCACTGCCAAAATTGCTGTTCCCATTTATGAAAAATGAATTTATAAGACTCCAAGTGTATGTGTTATGTTCCGTGTGGGAACTGAAGTTAGAGTGCAGGAAGCTGTAATTGTGGCAGTATTTTTTTTTCTTAATTTCCTTTTGAAGTTGATAAGATTTTCATCAAATATACATTGAATTCAGTACAAGTTTTTGCTTGACTATTGGCTTCATAAATCTTTTCCTGAGGCAACCTAGTTGGAAAGAATTAATAAAACCAAAAAAGTTGCTTTGAAAAGCAAGGCTAATAATTCAACCTTCTTCAGTTAGTAAGGTAGCTTTGTAGACAGTGCTATTTTTTTGAAGCAAGGCTAGGGAAATTCCTTGGAGGCAGGTAATATGATAAATATGTAGATGTATTTGTGTATGTGCACACAGGTTTTTAAATGATGAACCATTAACACTGCAACAAGAATAAGAAAAGTTTTCAGACTTCACTTAGGACAGAGCTAAGCACGTGTAGCATCAGCCATACGATTTGCTTCTATGCTGTCTTCCTCTCTGGACACAGTTTTGTTGTTTCGTGATCTTCTCCTATACTGTGTGTGGTTTGAACATAAAATTGCTCTTTCTCGCTCGAGCATTCGTAGTTTGTGTTACTATTGGATGACTCATTTAATAAAACAGCTGAAGTGCATTTTTTAAAAGGAGGTTCTTTCAGCGAATGGTGTACTAGGCACAGTCAAGGCATGCTGTGTTTTCTGGGAAGCTGGAAAAAGCAGCTGTTCCACCAGTCAGCTTTTAGTTTTAAAGGGAATTAAGCAGCCTGAGTGCTGTGAGAATATAATAAATACAAGCCACAAGAATTTAAGTCAAGTAAACAAGATGGGAAAAAAGGATTCTGCTGCCTTTATGTACCTAAATAATACTGTTTAATAAAGAACTATTTCCATGCAAGATTAAAATGCTTCTTGAAAAAATAAGGAAGGTCTCCTGGTGCAGAGAACTGAGTGGGATGTGCTGTAACAGAAGATTAGGACAGCGTGACCAATGTGAAACCTGTCGGATATTGGCCAGGGAAAAAAAAAGCAACATCTGAATCATTGGGTTAGTCAACAGCATTGACAGAAGAGAAAAGAAAAATACTTGAAGGATAATGAAACTTTATATATATAAAATTATATAGCAATAATAGCTGGCTTATAATAGCTAATAGCTATATATAATAGTTAATATATAATAGTTATATGATAGTTAATAGCTTGTACATTAACTTCTAAAAGGATCAGTTTTCATTTGGGAAGGGAAGGGTGCAGGTGTTTTGTGTTTTGAACGTTAACTATTGCAGCTTGTAACCATTTCCCTTTTCATGTTATTTCCTGCTGGTGTCTTCAAGGAGCAAACCCTGTGTAGGGGACTGGTGACCAAGTGAAGAGACACCCTCACCAAAACCAGAGGCTTATAGCCTAACAGAGTGAGGGCAAACAGGTTTTTCCACTTGCTTCTCAAAATTGCTGCCACATGTCAGATGTGCTTATGCCAGATTAACCTCATTGGACAAACAGTGTGAAGAAAATGCATTAACTATTGATTCATACTTTGCTTAAGGTATGATAGCTTAGGGTGCCTGTGCAGCAAGTGCTCCTGAAAAAACTGGGGGGAACTAACACTGGTGTTTCCAAGCAGAGTGTGGCAGAAGATTAATCTGTTTCTGCCTAATTTCAAACATTTAATGCAGTTTTTTTAGGGTTCTGTAAGGGGATCAATTTGTAGATTGGCAAATAAATTTTAAAGAACTGGAAAAAGCCCATGGAATTAAACATTTCCTGTTTAAATTGTGGTACATGGACAGGTATATTGCTGTTCAGAGAGGCAAGACCAGATTGAGGATGCTAGATAACTGGAGCAGACTGATGAGGGAATACTTTACATCTCATTCTAGTGCTGAGGGTGGAATATTCTTAGAAAAATAAAAATCAGTAGATAAATTTTATCTATTTCCTGGCCTTTTTTTTTTTAAATTCAGCACAGCCTGTGAAAATTTTCATTTCTCCAGTGTACAGCTTAAAAATAGGAAGTCACATTACAGTCACGACTGTAGAGAACATTACTATTACCCTGCACATCTGCACTGTGTCTCACAAAGGTTAAATTATTTCCATGTCAGATAGAGCAGGCATATGTGAAATTTGCGAATAGGTAGGTTTATTTGTGTATTGTGTGAGTCCAGATTTATGTTTTCATTGCCCATCATGGGTTTGGCAAGTGCAAATGTGCAATGTGGCATTTACAGGGTTGTGCTGTCTTGCATCATAATCATCCACTGAGCTTCTACATGTGCAGACACTGCAGCCTGATCTCACTGTATTGTTTTGCCTGTCTCACTTTTAGAGACCTTGACATTGGGTGTTACCTCTTTAAAAATACTTGTGCTTTTCTGGGAAGGTGATGGAGATGTTCAGTACCTGCATGATGCTGTTTTCTGGGCAGTGGATGCTACATTAATGAAAAGTAATTTTGGGGTTTGTATTAGAACGCCTGGCAGCTGCATAAAATAGGTGTTTAGCAGCTTGTGTTACTGTTGCTAGAACAAACTTTAGAAGTAGCATTTTGTAGTTACTTCTCAAAGCCTGTAGCTCTTTATAATTCAAACGCTCAATCCTGTTTCACTGACGTTGATAGGAATTTGTGATTAACAAATTATCAAGATTGCTGGCAGGCAGCCTGCGGCTTTTCTTTTCCAGTTGTCTTTCTGTTCATGCAAGTACATTGGTGACTCTGTTTTCTGCTGAGCGTATTATTCTTTTGGCTCTCGCTCTGTTTTTTGAAATACTTAGAGAAGTTATTTTTCCTTTTCACTGAAAGTTTAGGATATTGGCTTTGCTTATAAACTACAGTATTTGTCAGTTCTAGAGCACTACTTTTGTGATTAGTTCTCTGTATGTACTACAAGTGGAAATGTTTGTTTATCCCTCTTGTAAAAATATGATTGATTTGTGATACCAGCAGATTACAGTCGTGCTACCTTTACATCTAGATGGGCTACTTGTCTTTGACTAAAATCACTTAATTTCCAGATGACAATTGTAACATAACTCTCTACGTCTGTCTTTGAGAAAGGAGTCAGCTGGGCAAATCCATAACCATTTATATTTCTATTAAAGCCTATAGAAGTAGGAAAAATAGTAATAATAATAATAATTATGTGCCACATGGCAGGGCAGGAGGGTGTGTGCTGTGCATTATGTACTGCTGATGGCAGTGAGCAAACTGACACTGCTCCTCTTCTGCAGCACCCTCTGTGATTGCTCTCTTCATGGCTCTAGTACAGAAGAAAGCCACATTCCTGGATCAGACACATGGATGCACTCTAGATGCCTGGGAAGGGATGGGCATCCAGGAATGGGTTTTCAGAAGTCCGGAACTCTAAAAAGCAGCTGGTAGCAGGTGTGGAATGAACTGGCTTGGTGGAACACAAAGGGGAACCCCACTTTTGTTCTCATCCAGCCTTTTCTCACTCTTCCCTACAGTTGCTGAACTTGAGAATTGTGCTGAATTTTTCTGGCAGGTGATTGTTAGGTTTTGCAATGGGTCTGGTTTCTTTCTTCTAATACACGTCAGAGTAGAAGGTGCTAAGTGACTCAGGTGCGACTGGCACACTCTAAAGGTTGACTCATGTCTTAGTCACCTCCTTTTCTTAAAGAAATTTTGGTGAGTAGTCTTGGACTACTAGATACCTAAATACAGTAACTCTGTCTTCACTAGGTAGTTGTTTTTTATTCTAATAAATGTATTCCAATTTACTTGTTATATCACAGTTGGGTTCCTCAAAATACTGTGGGAAAAGCTGCGTTAGGCACAGTTGTCTGCAAAGTCAGCTGTGATGATAGAGATATTGTTTACTTACCCATTCTGGACTCCTCTGCTTTTAATCCTTCCGGGTATGTGTGAAATTTTTTAGCTTGTTTTATCAAAAAACCTACAATAAAAACACCCACTGCACAACCTGAAGCAAAACTGCCTGATGAAGTCTTCTGAGCAGCCTCTTACATCAAATAGACATGAAGAACATACTGTGATACCATCCAGTCTTTCCCATTGTGTATGACAGCACGTAATTACAAAGGTTAAAAAAATACCCATTGTCCATGAGCAGAAATTCCACAGAATGTCAGCAGAGCCAGTGGCACATAGTTTGATTAGGTCTTTTGATAGATCCACTCTGCTGACTACTGCAGAAGTAGTTGAGGATGATACAGCTCCAGTTGCCCATCCCAAATCTGGAGGTGATCAGTGCTCCCTCATATGGGGTTTGGCAGACCAACATGGTTACTTATATCCCACTTGTTTCAGCTCAGCATGAACGTTTTATGTATCAGTGTCCCTCAGGAGCAAGGAAAAAGTCTGAGAAATCTAAGTGTTAATAAAAATCTAGTCTTCAACCTAAACTAGCAATCCTTGTCTCCACAGTTGTTCATGTTACTAGAAGTTTTAGGTCAGGAGAGCTTTAAGACATGTCTTTAAAATGGATCAAAGACCAGATGTCATTGTTGCAAGTGTTGGCTTTAGCACTTGCCGTAGGCAAAGGATGAGTCAGTGCCAGACCTGTGGGAAGCACCTGAGTTTCTGGCTTTCTGTGGTTCTCTGCCATCACCTGTTGGCCTTGAGCATGCTCATTTCATAGCCACATAATGATTTTCTGAAACACTGTTTACACACCTTGCATAACTAGAGCAGTGTATAATAATAATAATAAATTATTTTTATTACTATAATTTTGTATATATAAAAATATTATGGTTGGAATAATACCCATCTATCAGGTTCCAGATTTTTAGTATTATCAGAAGGCTACACTGTTTAAAAATGAATATTTCAACATACGTAACCTAAAAAATGTTTTGGAAAATGCTGAGAGTGTGTATATATATAATTATTATATACTTGATAAATATTTGGGGGTTTATTAGTTTTGTTTCACATGCATTTCCTAGACTTCAAGCTTGCTTAGGTCCTTTCACTTAGAAATTATTAGACAGCCCCATTCATACTCTGCAAGAACTTCAGCAAGGTGGATTTTTGGTTTACCTGTAGTACTGAGAACTACTTTTGAGTCTTGGCATCTACATCAAGATTAGGAAACTTGAAGACCTAGTATTTGTTAGTTATTATTATCATCTCCTGTGATTAAATGCTGTTGAAGTTACAAACCTAGGCACAGCATTTATACAACAATATTCTGTAATAAAAAACACCCAACATACTGGAACTTTGGCATTTTTAAAAGCAGTGGTGAATAATTAATTATTCACTGATCAGTTTTGTAAGTCCCTGCAAGCCAGCAGTTTGTGTAGAGGTATAGAAGTTAACTTACCAGTTCCAGCAAATCAGTCTGGATCTGGTTTCTTTGTGTGTTTGTTTGCTTGTTTTAAGGGCATAACCTAGGCAGGGCTAGTCAGACTTGTGAGTCTGACAGCAGTGCTGACATCCAGTTTCAAATGCTCAGTGTGGCAGCGACAATAGCTCCTGCCATCCCATCTGGTAACGAGCAGATATCAGTTATTTTTAAAAGTGCAAGTAACAGGTATTTGCAGAGCATGATGGATTTAGGCTCCTTTAGCTGAAGATGTGATTAAGAGAAAAACAGTTTTAGAAAATTCTTGTAATTTTTGAGCCTCTGACATAGAAAAAAATAGATGAATAGGTGGATATATTTTTATCTCCAGCTATTTCCTCATCCCCAGCAAAAGAAATAATATCTCTACACATCTTAAATGCCTTTTTTTTTTTGTATGAGAATGCTTTTATTTTCCTAGCAGTTGAATAAGGGGGAATAAAGGGTATCAACAATGCTTAATAGTAAGTACGTACCACTATCAACATTTATTGCCATAGTAAAGGGAAGCTTAACCCAAGCAAAAGCAATGCATCCCTGTCAAGTACCAGATCATGTGGTCAGGAAAACTGGCACTGACACCATAATTAGTTTGTCACTCTTACCCCTCCCCCTGAAAAGAGATTTGGTGGTGGTGGACATAAGTGCTTTTGACAGAAATCCTCGCATGACTTGCTGAAGCACTTGTACAGAAATTCTCCTTGTGGCAGGTATACTTTCAATTTATTTGACTGCACATTACTTCAATATTATGTCTTTTTCTTTGACATATCTAAGCTAATTTTAGACAGTCTTTGACTGGCAACTTTCACCCTCTAGGAGGTGATTTTTATTGCCAATGTGATACTGGAGTTTGCTCCAACTTCTTATAGAATACACATAGACAGTGCAGTGTCACAGTCTGAACTGGCCAGATTGTCTCAAGAGCCTGACTTTGCTGTCAGATGCTGGATTACCATCACTACTTTTTTTTAGCTGGATTCCCTGTACTCACTCTATCTAATTATTCCATCTTACCAGCTTCTGAATAAATTATTTTCAACAAGTTTGATAGAGGGGAAGAAGGCAAAGATCAAAAACTGAAAGTGCTCAGTGCTCATCAAATTATGTGTGAGTTAGCTCCACCTAAGACACTAAAGAAAGGGTGGGGAAAACCAGCTTAATAAAGCCCTGTCCTCAGCAGCAATTTCAGGTAGTGTGAATTCCTGTCATTTTTCAGGAGTCTCTGTTCACCTGAAATATGGATATAACATGGATTGTAAAATATTCTTCTTGCAAATAAATTTTGGAGGGGATCTTGACTCCAAATTAGGCAAAGTATTTCAATGTTGAAACATAAAATCCACTGGCATTACTACCCCAAGATCTGATTGCTTGTCCCTAATGATCTTCAGGAGTTTGCCAATAAATTCAGCAAAGGCGTGATCCAAGTAGGAATATCAGTTATGTGAGACTTGAACATCCTAAATAGGTGTTCCCATCTGTTACTGATAATACCTCAGCATGCTACAAACCTCTGACCATTTACAGCTTAAGGTTGGCGCACAAGTGTAAACCAGTCTGAGGAAATCTGTTGGCCTAAGAATGGCCTTTAAAAATTAAGGCTGTATTTACTTCTTTGAGTTTTTGTGTTCCTTGAGAGCAGGACATTGTGAGGAAAGTGGGTTACTACAGGTTATCTATGTAGGAATGGAAAAAAATTTTCCTCAGTACAGTAGGATAACATGATGTGTGTTAATTCTTGTGACCTGGTCTCATTTCAGATGAAGAGGTTATCTGTCCTGCCCCAGCAATGTCTTTTGCTGATGACATGTCTCCTAATGGCCTTGGAAGCTGTACCTATAGACATAGATAAGACAAAAGTCAAAGCAGAAGGCCACGTAGAAGGAGAGAAGGTAGAAAATCCAGTAAGTATAAAGAAACTGATCTGATTGGTTATCCTAATTGTTAGTAATCTGGATATAGCAAACTCCTGTAGAAACAAACTAATATTGCCCAGTATAGTCAGTGTGTGTGCCATCTACTAGGGGGAGATTCTGTTTAAATTTGCTCCTTATTTTTTTTCAATGAGCTGCTAAAGGTGAGGTGGCACATGGAAAGAATCTCCAGCTTACAACAGGAGGAGCATCCTGTTCCACAGAGACTTCCTTCAAGTGATTGGTTGGTGTCTTAAGAAATTCTCTCACTGATTCCAGTTCAGTGTTTCAAACAGAGCAGTAACAAATGAATTGCACTGTTTTAAAAAAGCCACACACTGTATTAAGGTGACAGATGTTTGTGTATTACAAGGATTCCTAATCACTTTTCTCCTCTTGCTTGTCAGTTCCTGGAACAAATGGATCATAAATTGCTGTAGGGCAATGATGCAAATCTGAAAACAAAGATATGTAAGACAGCATAGTGCTTGTGCTGCTAAGATTAGATTGTCAGTTTAATAACTGTATTTAAACGAAACTAATTAACTTACTGTTTGTCAGTATAGTCTTTCCTCAATTTCCCTTTCTTATTTTTTTTTTTTTAAGGATACAGGACTTTATTATGATGAATATCTCAGGCAAGTAATAGATGTCTTGGAAACTGATAAGCATTTCAGAGAGAAACTCCAGACTGCTGACATAGAAGAAATAAAGGTAGGTTCAAAAAAAAAAAGAGAGTTAAATTGATGTTAATTAAATCCATAATCATGAGCCATGTATGTTGTATTCTTTCTTCCTTTAGTTCCTGGCCCTAGGTGGTGGCTGGTGTGCATTGCCCCTTCAGGAGCTAGAAATTTAGGAAGGGGCGAGTAGGAAACAGTCTAAAGTGACAGTCTTAAGGAGGAGATCCTGCCTTTTGTGCTTCCTTTAATCCCTCATGTTGCTGTTGGCAGCTCATGGCATCTTTTCCTTCTGTGCTGTATGTAGTGTCACCCTTGGAGATTCCTCTCCATTTCCAGGTTCTTACAATACACATCAGTGGCTGCTGCTGCCTTGTACCTTCCCTCAAGCCTAACAGCCCTCCTTGAGTGGATGAGGCACTTTGTGTGCTTCTCACAGTTCTTTTGAACTCAGCTGAGAATATTGGATCAAGAACTTTGTCACAAATGTTATTAGGCATTACTCCTTCAAGGTTATGCTCTGGTTCTTTGGAGGAGCAAGATACTTAGAGATTCTCTTTTCTGGAAGCTTTTAGGATTCTTCTCTGCTTCCATAACCATAGGCATAAAAATTTTGAATCTGCTCTTCAAAAAAAATTGTTGAAATTCTTACAGTGTGGGCTACAGTATTGCCAGAGACTGCCATTAGTCTGCTGTCTTGCAACTTGTGTCTAGTGGGAATCCTAAAGGCTTCTTTCTTCCAGTGTTTATGCATGACTTCTTTGTTGTTTTTTGACAGAGTGGAAAGCTAAGCAGAGAGCTTGATTTAGTGAGCCACCATGTGAGAACACGGCTGGATGAACTAAAAAGACAAGAGGTAGCAAGATTAAGAATGTTAATTAAAGCTAAAATGGATTCTGTTCAAGGTAAGAATACAGAATTTATCTAGGTGAGTTAACAGATAGAATTGTGTTAGAGCAATGCCAAAGTCCAGCAGCTGTGCATTGTTTGTTGTCACCAATAATGACTAAACTGAGAGTGAGTGTCCTTTCT
Source organism: Cyanoderma ruficeps (assembly GCA_008694505.1). Taxonomy (NCBI): domain Eukaryota; kingdom Metazoa; phylum Chordata; class Aves; order Passeriformes; family Timaliidae; genus Cyanoderma; species Cyanoderma ruficeps. Next base: position 3,307,144 of record VZDJ01007753.1, read on the forward strand.
GAGCTGGCCTGGAGCTGTTAAAGACCTGTCTTTATAGGAAACTGGGGAGAAGAGAAAAGCCATCTCTCTTTTATGAATAACTGAACTTGTTTCTGTCAGTGGATTTTTCAGATGCTTCTACCTCTTTATTTTCAACCTCTTATTTTTGTAATGCATCAGTTCATAGATTACTCACAGAGAACCAGTAAAATAGTAGGACTGTACTTAAGAAAAAAAAACCCCATGATACAGTATTTCGTATTCTTAGAGCCTAGAAAATGAATTTTTTTGTCAGTATTTTACTGTTATAAAGGTGTTTACAAGTTTTCAAAGGGAATCCCAAGGAACTGAATACATAATGCATCAAATAGAGTACTCCTAGAACAAGGATCTGTCTTGCAGGCTAAGCTAATTTAGATGTGGCAAATAGACTGCAGAAGCGTGCACATGCAAATAAATGTTTGTGGGGACGTTGTTCCTGTTGCAGACAAGCAGTCCAGTGACATCATGGTGACATTCACAGCTGGGTGACAGCAGCTAATGATACCTGGGTGTGTACACAGTTGTTTTAGGTATTTTGAAGTTTAATGGACTGATTACTTGTACCCCTTTCTGCTTTCATAAATCAATAGTAACAGAGTGTGCCTTAGAAAAATAATTCCCCCCAACACCTCAGATCTTACTGTGTAAATGTGAGATCTAACATTTGGGAACAGATTATTGCAGTTCAGAATATTCAGATGAGTACTAAGATGTAAAAACATTTTGCAGAGTTTATAGTCAACTTTCCCCATGAGTGCTTCACATCATATATGAGTGTGGCTAGATTACCTATAAAATACAGCTGCATCTACACACCTGGACAACATCCTGGAATATGCACAGGGGGAATTCTATAGCAGCAGCAGGCAGAGTGGTTTGACTTCCTTTTATTTGCTCTTGGAATCTTTTCCCTATAACACCATTTAGTATCTTAGCCTTCTGTCTGATCTACAAAAAGAAAAAAAAAGGCACACAAACCCCTCCTCTTTTCTTTCCTCTCAGCTGGATCAGGCTTAAAAAACCCCAGACAACTAGATCTGAGATTATATTCAGCATATATTCAGTCCTCACCCAGATGTGTTTTTAAACATTTTCACCAAGATCCTACTTGACTGATCAGTACAGGCCAGAAGAATGTTAGGAGTTGGGTCTCAGATCATACAGTAATGTGGCAAGTAAATAGTGTCAAACAGAATGAGTCTTTTCCCCCAAATGTAAGAGATGGAGAAAAATGGGTTTGGGGGTTGGATTTTTTTACTGTTTGTTGGGTTTTCTTAAGTCTATTATTACTCTTCTAAAAATGTTTCAAACACAGACAAAGACACATATATTTAAACAGAAATTATGATCTCACCAGGGAGGAATGATGGCTGAAATCTGCCCTGGCCAGTGTTTGCTGTTTTGTGTTAATACAAACACAGCATTGATTGTAAAGCAGATAGTTTGTGAAAGAACAGTATGTTCAAAAATGTGTTTTCCAATTTTTTTTTAAACAAATAAAATAGTCTTTGCTAAACCATCTAGTAAAAGCTTGTCACAACTGTTGTACTTGAAATATCAAAGCATACACTTCTTAAGAGAATGTTACTATGTAGCATCAATGTTCAGAGACCATGATAACAGCTAGAAAAGCTGTGGTAGAAATGTGATGTTAGTGCATTGTGTGTTGATATTGGTGGGTATCTTTCTTATCACAAGGAAGAGAAAATGTTTCCAGTTTTTAGACACAAGACCTGCCTCTCCACTCTCTTCTCTTTTTTCCACAAATGAAATTTGAATATCTGCTTATTTGATACGATTTTACACCATATTGTACATAAATCTTTGGCCAGATGCATGTCATTTGCAAAATATCCAGGGCAGTAGAAGAGTTGGATTTCTCCCAGTGCAGGAAAAATATGCAAGTTGTTAGCTTTGGTAGAGCAGAATTTCAACTATTTATATAAAAGAGAATTAAATATTTTTTTTAGTTTGTAAAGCTCAAATTGATCATACTTTCTCTTGCTGAAACAGAAGCTGTAATTTGTGCATGCAAAATGATTATGTACAGTGCAGCATTGACCCATCAGAAGGAATGTAGTGCAAATTGCCATCAAGTTTGCCAACCTGCTTCAGGAAAAGCAACTTTAAAAATGTTACTGTAGTTTCCTCCAACGATGAAAAAATTATTCAGTCCTCAGGGAACCTCAGGTACTTACAAGGCATAAGCTCCCACATGAAAGACTTATTGATTTTTCTGGATTTCAAATGTATTTTAATGTTTTACATGTATACCTTGTTCTTGCAGACACTGGTATAGACCATCAGGCTCTCCTTAAGCAGTTTGAGCACCTGAACCATCAGAATCCTGACACCTTCGAACCTAAAGACTTGGATATGCTGATCAAAGCAGTGAGTGCAGATACAAACTACTGTGGGGGTTATGCTTTTAATTATTATGCTTTTTACCTCTGGTGAGGGGAAGTCCTTTCCTATATACCACATTTTATAAATGACATGCACTTTTCATTTTCTGAGAAAAGTCAGTTGTCTCCGTACACACTTGAAAACTGTTGCCAGTGTGCATGATGCAAAAGAGTCTATAAATTTTGGGCTGTCAACTTAACAGGATTTAACATTCACATGCCAGTACAACCAATTTTATTAGGGAATAAAATACACCTTTCTGAGAGCCTTTAAATTAAATATGGGTGAGATAGGAGAACATTTTTCCCAAGTTTTTTTTTTTTTTCTGATTCCTGTTTGTCAGTGGTATAGGAGTCTCACAGAACGATATAAATAATCATCTCTAACCTAGCCAAATGAATTTTGGGATCTGTTATATATACATCGAGCTGCAAAACCACAGCAGAGTAGAATTTGAGATAGCAATATTAGAAACTGCTTATACTGGGCATGGCATTCAGTGTCTGTTGAGGAGATTCAGTATCAGTCACAGGTGGGTGGGGTTTATTCAGGGGATGCAATTAAGCTAAGCATGGCATGGCTTTTTTCAACTGCTAGAGAAAAATAGACTTCCCAGGAGGAAAAATATCTCAGGTATACTTTAGAGGGCACTTCATGTCTGACATGAGAATTTGAACAGCTTTTCATACTTTCAAAATAAATTGAAAGATAATTTCTGTGTAATTTTTTTACCCTCGGAAGATTTTATCTCCATTTTCTGTAGAATTATTTTTTTATAGAGATACTATTATTTTTCTAAACATTTCTGAATATCACTTCTGAGAAAATTCTGGTTGGCTTGAAGAAGCATATCCTTAACAGGGCAGTTCTTATTATTACATATTTTATTTTGTCTTCTCATTTCTTAACCAAGATACTGACAGGGTGTAATGGATACTGAAGGGGGTCTTAGCCTTGGAATTGTTTTTTAAAACATACAGTGAATCTGAAAAGTAAAATGTACATAACGGAGGGACAGTATCAGGTGTAAACATGTTACTTGTAAAGCACTACCTAAACATCCTTTAATACTTCAGCCTGTATGAAAATGACACAACTTTAAACTCCATACAAGAACTTGTCAGAAATTCTCCTCTCATACCCTTTCTCTCCATTTAATTGTATGGGTTTTTAAAATTTAATCTGTGTTAAGCTGCTGCAAACCAAGTCCCATTATTAATGAAGGCACTTTTGTCATTAAACTGTCAGATAAACTACAAATGTTCTTATTCTGAAACGATCAAGGAGTTAATGGTACTGTTAGTGTAGGACTTGATTAACTTGAGTTCATTTATTACTCCCTGATGAGAAAGGACACCTTGAAGCCTTCTTACAGCACCATGTAATTGCAAAAATTGTCCAACAGATGAACCATTACAAATTAACTCCTATGAAAATGACCAAGGGAGGAGAGATGTTTCTGCATCACTCTCATGTGAAAGGAACCCCCAGCCAGTCTGCCTTGAGTGGCAAAATGGCCAGCCTTGCCCACTGATCTGAACAATGGAGTGTTTTAATGTCAGATTATGTTACATAATCATCTGTCTGCATATATCTGTATTTTTAGGCTACAAGTGACCTGGAAAACTATGATAAGACTCGCCATGAGGAGTTTAAGAAATACGAGATGATGAAAGAACACGAGAGGAGAGAGTATTTAAAAACACTGGATGAAGAAAAGAGAAAGAGAGAAGAATCCAAATTTGAGGAGATGAAGAAAAAACATGGAGATCACCCTAAAGTTCACCATCCTGTAAGGCCACAGCCTGTTCTCATATGACTGAGTGTGAGCTTTCCTTTCCAGAGGGAAAAAGCTAATACACAGAGGGGTGTATTTTGTTTGTTCTCATCATTTGCCTCCTCTTACTGACGTGGGAGCAGAGAATGGGCACACTGCTAAGAGCATTACAAACCCCACTGTATAAACTCCCATTCTTCCTGTACAGATGTGTTATTTGCTGCCAGAATTCTTACAAAGACACTGAAATTCATAATGAAGAAGCCAGAACAGTATTGAAAACTGTAGGAATGCCTGCATGCAACTGCATCAAGGCACCGTTTGCTCTAGGAAAGGCAAAATAATTCAGCTCCCTTCAGCCGTTGTTTCTGGATGGGGCTGTGTGGCCATGACTGATTATTACAGGTGCTCCTTTCCACAGAATATGCATTTCCTTTACACTCCCTCATTCCCTGGGCCTTTCTGTCTAATGAAAGTATTAGACTTGACCAAAAGGGAATGAAAGAAAATGCAAAATGATTCCATTTGCCACATGACTAATCAGCAAAGAAAGCAAGCCTTTCAGAGAAACCATAATGCAAAGGTAATGCAGGGAACTTACACTAAATTGTCTTTTGAATAGTTTTTCTTTGTAACCAATCTATAGGGAAGCAAAGATCAACTGAAAGAGGTGTGGGAAGAAGCAGATGGACTAGATCCTAATGAATTTGACCCCAAAACATTTTTCAAATTGCACGGTAAGAGGTTTAATTTTAATCTAATGAACTAGTGAAGTGACTTTGTTACATTCTGCTGAGGACAAGTTTGTCACATGTTGGGATGAAGTCTTACATCTCAAGCAACTTGGATCAATCTGAATAGTACAGAGGAGAAAATATTTGTTTCTGTTTGTAAATGTCATGCAAAGTTTTAAATTGTGTTTAAAATTTGAAAACATTCAGGGTTTTGTTTAACTACTCCTAAAATCATACAGGCAAAATCCAGTAGCGATTCCTTAGAGAAGTATGGATACTTAGAGGGCTGTCCATATCTATAACTTTGCTTGCACAGTATGTACTGGGAATAAATCCTCAGAGATTTGTGGAGGGGCAAAACCTGCTTTCTCATCATCTCTGCAGATAAGTACCAGATGCCCCTAATCTTTGGAGTGGTCATAGAAGGGCCGAGCCTCTTCAGAAGGTGCAATATTCCCTTGATAAAACAAAACCCCTCTAATCCTGCCTCTAGATTTCTGAGGAATGGGCAGCTAGAAACAGCCAGGAGTAGCAGAGATGAGGATGCATCTCAATGAACACCTTGCTTTACATGTGATGATGTCACCATGTAACCTTATGTTCTGATTTTGTTAAATGCTTCATCATAAAGTGCCCCTAAGTAGATCCAGCCTGGCATTAGGCTGCAAAGGGTTGAACAGTACAGAGATGATGATTTAGATACAGAAAAGTGTTCTAGTTTGAGTCTAAACTTTTATCTCAGTTTATAACAGACATAATAAGCATGTATTACAGAATCATAGAATGGTTTGGGTCCAAAGGAACCTTAATGATCATCTAGTTATAGTTGCTAAATGTTATCTCTTCTTTCTAGAAAGAGATTTTGAAAGATAGCTTTCTGAAATTTTTTGGTAGCTTGTTTGTGCAAAACCTACCAAAAGAGAAATAGCTGAATTCACCTGTTGCCTTAGAGCTTAGTATACAGAAAACTTTGAAGCAATTACACAAAAATACTGACTAATAATTTGAAGTGGATATCTTCCCATTTCAGAGGTAGTGTAACAGTATTCAGAGCACAGTGTAGGATAAAAGATGGATCATTAATTATCAAGTATTCTCCTCTCTGTGTTTGTCATGAAAAGTCATCTTACACTTTTCTCAAGTGCTGTATGTTTACATAGATTTTCATGTAATTCTTTAATTTTGGGGGGTCATGGTGTCACTTAAAGTTTTTCTGCAGAATCTTGTTGCTCTTGAGTCTAATTACAAATTTAGTGGTTAAATGAGGACAACTTGTTCTCGGCAATATTTTTTGGCAGTTGCAGTCTGCGCAATCCTGTGGTGACCTATTTCAGTTTGTTAATCTAAGAAGTAGAGAGATTGCTCCAGACTTGTCCAACCAACCACAAGTGACAATACACTCCAGCCAGTGCCTGATAAAAACCTAAACAGAAGAAACAACCTATGTAACCAGCTTCTTGTTAAATGTGTACACTGATCTCTTGGAGATCTAATACATGTATGACTTTCTATATGTACTCAACTTGTATTTTTAAAACTTCTTTTTGTAGATGTCAATAATGATGGTTTCCTGGATGAGCAAGAATTAGAAGCTCTATTTACTAAAGAGGTAAAAAAAAATTACTCAGAAGCCTTATTCCTTTCAGTAAATGGTTACAGGGATGTCTGTTTTTCCCAAGTATATTTGGGGGTTTTGGAATACAAAATAGAGTATTCGTGCTGAGTTTTGTGCATCCTTAATATTTCTACAAAAGTGTTAAACCTATCAGCAGGCAAAGTAAACTAGTTGCAGCATAGGAGTCAGACATCAGAAATCTAGTGCTCATGTATTTGTCTCCCCCAGGCTTGCTGGAGGTTCTCTAACTAATCTGCAGGATAGGTACTAGCTGTGCAAATTGCAGTGTAGCCGGCTGCTCTCCCTAGATGCAGCCTGATGAAGGTTCTGAAGCTGGGCACCTGTGCTCATTCAGTGTTCATCAACAAGTCTGATGAGAAAAAGGGTCACACTTGTGTGACTTGCCTCAGGGACAGCACTGTAGAAGTGGCTACAGAAATTTCATGTATTTTATGTCTGGCTACTTTGAAGCACATGTACATCTGATAAAGTAGCCAGGCTCACTGTTTCTTTAAGCCTTGGTTTGTTGTCTGAAAATTCAACTCTGGTACAATAATTTGCCATAATCCCTTTCACTACAATGAAGATACAGTGCAGTCTTTTTGGACAGATGTCTCACTGTTTTATAGTTTTTGTAGTGTAAAAACTAATAGCCTGGGGCCTTAAAATTACCTGTGGCTGGGCATGTGAAGCTCAATGCCTGAGAAGGCCAAGTAGAAGCACATAAGCATGAACTCTCCAGAAAGACATTGTGCAAGAAGAGAAGCGAACCATTAAATTTGGCACTGAATTTGTCTTGTGATACCCTGAATGCTTACGGGGTCAGCTGCATGCCCTGGTGAAAAAGCCACTCTCTCCCATTCCAGAAACCACGTGGAACCTCTGCCTGCTTTGAATCAAATGTAGGATCAGACTGTGCACACTGAGGTCAGCTTGACTGCAACATCCACAGCACTGAATTGTAGCAGACCACATGAATTAACTGAAAACTTCATTCTTTTGAAAGAAAGGCTCACTTGTTGCTTAAGTACTGTGCTGAAAGAGGAAAATGGCACACACAGAGAACATCTCACACCACTTTTCCAGATATGCTCTACCATTTGAATGAGCAGCTTTTTCTTCAAACTAACATGTACTAATTTTAAATTTCAGTTAGAAAAAGTTTATGATCCCAAGAATGAAGAGGATGATATGGTTGAGATGGAAGAAGAAAGGCTGAGAATGAGAGAACATGTAATGAATGAGGTGGGGGCTGATTCCCTTCTATGTTCAAAAAACACAGTTCTCCTACCATGAAGTGTTGTCCGAGTGCCTCAGAAAGGGATGGCCTGTCACACTGAGTGCTGCTTGTGCTGGGATTCATGCCAAGTTACAATTCCTAAGCCCTGTCCCTGTATTCTGATGTAATGCATGTTGACTAGTTTTTATTTAAGGAGTTCCAGAGGAGGAATTGTTCTATAGCCTCGGTTGTTTGCAGATACTGAGATTCAGCAGAAATTCCTTTTGAGTTGTGTGTCAAACAAGGAAGACTCTGAATGTGTTTTGGCACTTGGCAAATGGGTGAGCTTTAGGTGTGAAAAGAGTGAGTAGGGCACTGTCTTTTTTCATATAGCTCAGATTTGTCCCTTTAAAAGGGGGCTCAGAGCTCAAGCTATCACCTGTGCCAGTGAAAACCTTCACTGGGTCTGATGTTCACTGGGTGTTCAGCTCAGGAGATACAGGAATGGAAAGATGGAAAGGGGGTGTTCTGAACCACTGTGTCTTCCACCCATAATATTTCTGTATTCAACTGTATTCCTTAAACTTGAGGAACAGAGCAAGGCTGGTCCTCTATTAGTCATAAAGGGAAGCATTTCCTCCCTTCCCCTTAAAGGATTCCAGCACAATTCAGTTGGGTGGGATTTTTGTTTTTCAAAACCTCCTCCTCCAACAGTGGCGATAATTTTGTAACTGTGAGTCAGAGTAGTTACCAGAAAGCTACAAAACTTTTTCTCAAAAAAAATCATACATTCCACTATTAGTGTTTGGACTGTGAGCACAAGTGTTTCCAATAAAGCCAGTGAATTTTGAAGTAAAATGTCAGGATTTACTTTGTAGTTCTATTTTTGTTGAGCTACATAAACTTGCAAGAAAAGCTTTCGGAAAATGTTGTGGCTACTGCATACTTGAAAATGGTTATATTTGATTGATAAAATTAAAACATTAGCTCCTCCAAAACCTGTCCTTTATATTGAGCTTAATTTTTTGCTTCAAATAGGTTGACATTAACAAGGACCGGCTAGTGACTTTGGAAGAGTTCCTGCGAGCTACAGAGAAAAAGGAATTTTTGGAGCCAGATAGCTGGGAGGTAATGAAAATGTGTTCCAAGTACAACATACAGCACCATTACCAGCACTTGGAGCAGGAAACCAAACGGCATGTCTGTGACCTTTGGGGTTTTTTTTCAGCTCTGCTCTGGTATGTGTGTCGTTAAGCCCCTCAGCTGAAAGTAGCATTCAGCTGCGGCAGCCTAAATGTAATGCAGATGTGAACTCCACAAAAGGAAAAGGTCTGGCGCCACCCCGGGGATTCGGGAAGAGCTTTTCACACGTGCTTTTCAAATGGAAATGGACATTTTGTTTATGAATCACTTCAAAGGGAAGATAAGAGCTCTGCTGGAAGAAAGAGGATATTTTCATCCTACATCTAAATCCTGTAGTAGAGCTTTGTTAAGAAAATAGCTGAGAAATTACTATTTTGCAGTTTTCATTGAGTGTACACAGTGTCGTGTCTCTCTATTTTGTTCTGAGGGTTTTTTAGTGAACTATGCAAGAATTTCAGTAAGTAATAAAAAATACCCATACTTTCCTGGCTAACATTGACACTTGTATGTATTTTCTTTTAGACACTAGATCAGCAGCAGCTCTTCACTGAGGACGAGCTGAAGGAGTTTGAAAATCACATTTCCCAGCAGGAAGATGAACTTAGAAAGAAGGCAGAAGAACTTCAGAAACAGAAGGAAGAGCTACAGAGGCAGCATGATCAGCTTCAGGCTCAGAAACAAGAGCTTCAACAGGTACATGTGAGGACAGCATATATTTATTGTAATCTTTTCTCTGTCCTTATACATGTAATGGCTCTTCACAATTCCCAGCTCTAGAGATTTACCTCCATTTCTCATGAGTCCCAGCTGAATTCTAAAGCAATGGTACCACAGCAAAACACAGTATGGTGTTCTGAATTAAAGCAACTCAGCACTAGACCCAGAAAGAAAGACCTTACATAACTGCAAAATTTGGTTTAGGCGTATTCATTTATGTCACCTCGGAGAAAGCTGACAAATTCAGCTGTTTCAAGGTTTTCAACTGTTGAATTTTATTTTTCACCAGGTCGTAAAACAGATGGAACAAAAGAAACTACAGCAAGGAAATCCTCCTGCAGGACCAGGTGGAGAACTGAAAATCCAACCCCGTAGGTATCTTTCTGTGTAGATACACAAACTTTAAAATAAGATCTGCAATGTAAAAGTCATTACCTCCACATTTTCTGTCAAAACTATTAACTTAATGCAGCTTTAATGACCTCTGGAGAGAGGTTCACTAAGCTGTCTTTCAGAGGGAAGTATTTCCAAGTACTCCTGAATTCTCACTGCTTTTAAGTCCATAGTAAGAAACCAGAGTCCTAACACAAGGCACAAGGCATCCAAAGGGCAGAGAAGGAGGATTGTGTTGTATTAGTCTAAAATACTGAGATCTAGAGCATCCAGGGAAGAGCAGGGACATAAAAAAGACAAGGTCCCATGATCTATGGCTGCATTGCAGTCTCAGGCTGCAGGACAAGTCAAAGCATTTAAAATCCTCAGTGGCCAATTTACCAGCAACTGGATGCGGCATGACACAAGAAATTGGCCTCGGGCAGTGTGAGTGACCAATTGCTTCAACACCCTCAGGAAAAGGCAGTGGCATAATAAATCACTGCATTTCATCACTGCTGGCAGCAAAACAGTCAGGTATACATTAGCACTTTTTATCCAGAGCAGATTGCCCAGGTTTCCTTTGTGCTTCAAAGGGGCTCTGCTCCCCCATCCATCCTAAATTACCCTTTTCTTGCTTTCTAGAAAGGTTGAAATTGCTGGCTTTATTAGCTTCCATGTTTGTGTGCTGACATGATCAGTGAGGCTGAAGAACTTCGTGACATTGATCTCAAATATAACCTTCAGATCTACCCAGGCAGCCTTTTCAGTATTAGGAGCTCTTAACTGCTCCTGCAGGGCCAACAGTGGGATTTCAAACCTCAGAGCTGTGTGCAGTGATGACAGCTTACCTTGTACCCTGAAATTCTGCCCACTCAGTTCTGTGAAGGGAAGTGATGGGATTTCAGAACCAATTTAATTCTGCCTTTTATTTGCTTTGAAACTGCCTGTGGGTTACTTCATTTTGTGATCCTTCATTCCAAGAGCCTGAATTCTCCTCACCTTCAGTAAAACCATTGTGTGTATTAGCAGATGATACATCTTTTGATACTGGCAATATTGTAGCAGGTACTGTTCTTAACACATGTAAAATTTTATGTAAAATCATTCTGTAATGTCATTTAATTAGGTGCCATGAGAATTCACTCTATTAGCCAGAACTGGTCACTACTCATTCACTGAATCAAGGATGTCTAAGTAGACACTACTTGAAATCTGTAGGCCACTGGAGCTACTAAGAGTAATTTAAGGAAAAAAAAATACAGAAATGGAGCTGCATGTTCTGAAATCTTCATCAAACTGTGAAAATTAGTATTACTCAAATGTAGGCAAAGGGAGAACATTATAAGTACTGATGCAGTGAGGAGTAACATACAGGAGCAAGTTGTTAATTATTTCTTTTCCATATTGGGATTAAAGGTCTCATAAAAACATGATTTATTTCAGAAAGAACAATATGTTATGTGAGAACATTTCACAGAAAGAACAACTTGTAATCTAAGAGGTAGCACTGACTAATAGTGCAGCCTGTTGGGTGTCAGTCCAATTTTATTGTTAGGCACACAGAAAACTCTTGATTCCACTTATAAACCAGAAAACAGGAGGTTTTGTTTGAGTGTCCCTATGCTAGGAACTTTCATTTAGAGAATTTTGACATTTGGGGCCAGTTTAGTGGGAAGTTCCAAATGGTTCTGTTGTTGTTTTACAGCTGGTGAGCACAAAGCCGGAGATGCACCACAACACCCAGCGGGAGGTGATCAGCCTTTACCACCAGGACATGTCCAAGAACCAGCTGTCAGAACTGATCAAGTTCACCCTTAACCACTTGTGCCTCAACTTTATAGCATCTTTATTATTTGGGGTGGGGAAGGGGTGGGGGGGGGACACAGGAAATCAGAGTGAAACATGAACTTTCTCCCTCAGACTGTAAAATCGTCGGGAATGTTAGAGATGAAATACCGGTCAGATCTGATTTATAAGTTAAATTAATTTTCTCTCCAGTCCATCAGTGAGGAACACAAAGGGATCATGTAGAGGCTATAATAGAGGAAGAAATTAAAGAAACCATTAATATTAAAGGTTTTTATGGTCAAGGGACTGAGCTGTTGAACTCTTCTCTGACAAAGAGAGAAGAGATGTCTGCCATTCTGTGTTTAGGCATAAATCAGGATCTTCTCAGAGAGGAAACAGGGAACAGGCCTGGATGTTAAGTTAGGTCTAGTTTGGTGTATAAACTCTTTCCAGAAATGCTGAACAGCAAAGTGTGGGGAAAGAAAGACCATAGATACGGGCCTGTTTCCAGCACTACCAAATCCTTTCTTCTTTGAGACCAAATAAAAATGAAACTTCTTAATCACAGAAAATTTGCACTTTCTAAAATTTAAACACAGCAAAGAACTATGTGGAACAGTGAATATTTTTCATGTTTACAGAAACCTAAGAATTTCACTGAAAGCCTTCAAAAGGAATACTGTACTTGTTGTGTATTGATCTGAACCGTCCTCCTTGTTGAGATGAATTCTGTGTAGCAGTTGAAAGCTCAACTGGCCCTTGGGACACTACTTTTGTCCCCATTTCTTTCATCAGATGCCAGCTGATCTCAAAATTTTGCATGTTATTAAGTAAGCTTTTTATGTTGATGGAAATATTGTGCAAAACAGAACAAGGCTCACTGTCTTTTTCTGTGCAGATTATCCTACCTCCTACAATAAAACCAGATTTTTCAAAGTGCACCATGTGCTTCAGAGAGCTCTTCTCAGACATGAATCTGGGATTTGTTAAGGGTCTCACTTTGACTCTTATGAGTCTTTCAGCAGTTGGTCTAAGGTGATGAAGTGTCCTGAGCCAGGGGTGCTGCTTGATTGTATTATTTTGGTATTGAACCAGGATAGGTCCCTAATATTGCAAGCCAAGATTTTACAAGAGTAAGTTGATTTTCATGTCAGTTTTACTACAATGCTGAGAAGTTGTGTCAGTGCCCCTGCATCTCATTCATTTCAAACTGAAACTACCCTAAAGTGTAAACCTGTGTGGATTTCCTTGTTTGCTTGGGTTTTTGTGGTTGTTTTTTTGTTTGTTTTGGTTTTTAAACATGGATTGTTCTGATTGTATAATGCTGGCTTGGAAGGGATACACACACTTCTGCTAGCATCCTTTACATTTCCTTCCTGTTCTGTGGCTAACTGCTGACAGTGGCATTAAAGGAGATATTTTGGGGCTCCAGCAAAGAAACAGAAGCACGCCTCTCTTAGAGAAAGATGTTCCTTTCAGAATAAGACTTGAATATTTTAGGCAAACTCAAAACAAAAAAACCAGAAGGCAATTGCTAACATTTTGTATTGACATTTGGGAAATTTCTCACTCTGAAGAGCTTTGATTGATGGAAGCCAGGCACATTCCTTCCATGCTCAAGGCTTCTTTCATCAGACCTGGGCATATTCATGTTCTCCACACAATGCAGCAGAACTCAGTGCCAGAACAGATTAGGTTTCCTTATCTGTTTTGTCCCATTAGTTGTCATGTTGCATTTCCTTCATTTATACCACTCAATTTGACTTTTCTTTTTGTTCTTTATGCAAGTAGATGACATTTTTAGTTTGCAAACCCGATGTCTCCACTGTTTGTCATTTCTATGCAAGTCTAACAACAGTTTGATTTTGTCTTAGTCTGGAGACTAGAATATCTTTCAACAGCCTCATCTGTTTGCAGAGAGGCCCAGACATAGTTACAGCTACATGAACTTTCTCTGGGCACAGCCCTGGCTTTGGGGTTGTAGTCTGATAATGGGTAACAGGGTGAGGAGGGAAACAAAGAGGGAACCATTCAAATGTCATGGTAAAGGTGAGAGGAAATCTCAGTGTGTTTTCCTCATCCCACATGAAAGTTTACAGAGGACAAGTGATACAGCCACAGATGTTTGTAGAGATTCAAGGACTGGAACTTTGGTTGTGAAGGCACTTCTGCCATACAAGTCATTCCTTCAGGCTACTCCTGCCTCCTGACAAATGCCATTAAATGTCATGATGGCTTTGTAATGTAAAGTTCAAGCTTCAGTTTCAGTGCAACCTCTCACATTTGATTGTAAGGTCCTGACTGCTGTTGGCAATTGTCCTTATCCCATTTACTTGGAAGCACCCAGAGTTTTGTAAAGAATTGCTGTAACTTGGGAAGTAGAAAGCTGTAAACCACAGAGAAAGGGACTGGAATGTCATGGGCACAAGTGCTTATGCCTGTATTCTGCTTTTCATTTAGGAGGTGGTTACAACAAAAATGTGTCTCACTTTCTGCAGACACCAGCTCTACCACAAAGATGCAGAGATGCAGTTTTGTACTTGGCTGGGATTTTGTTAGGAGGATGAAGGAGTAAAATTTGGTTAATGTTGTACAAATTCATATCTCTGGTGCAATATATGTTTAAAAAAAAAAAAGCCCCGCTCTGTACTTTGTATAGATTAGTTTTTAACTGGATTAAACTGAAACTCAGCACAGTGACAGAGGTTTAGCGTTTTATTTTTAGTGGGTGGGCAGGAAGTGGGTTTGTACTCATAGAATCATAAAGTGGCCTGGGTTGGAAAGGACCTTAAAGATCACCTCGTTCCAAGCCCCCTGCTGTGGACAGGGACACCTTTCCCAAGACCAGGTTGCTCAGAGCCCCATCCAGCCTGACCCTGAGCACTTCCAGGGATGGGGCATCCACAGCTTCCCTGAGCAACCACCAGTGACTCACCATCCTCACAGTAAATCATTTCTTCCTGACATTTAATGTCTAATCTAATCCCGCCCTCTTTAGTTTGAAGCCATTCCCCCTTGTCCTGTCACTGCACGTCCTTGTAAAAGTCTCTCTCTATCTTTCTCGTAGGCTCCCTTCAGGTAGTGACAGGCCAGTTAGGTCACCCTGCAGCTCAGTCCTCCTTCCTGTTTGCCCTCCACTGCTTGCTTTCTGGAAGATGTGGATTTAAAATAAGATGTAAGAGATTTTGTGTTCTTCCCTTGCACCACCTGCTTCCCTGCAGTAGCTGTTCACTAATTAGCTACTCGACTGCTCAATTTTCTATATTCATAAAAATACAAATCAAACTAATTAAAATCCTACTGTGCCACAGCATTACAAATTCAAAACACTACCCCACACTTCCCTGACTTGTTCACACTCAGAACAGAAATCCCAAGGAAGGTGAAGCATATATGGGCTTGGTAAAACATTTTTCTATAGGTTGCATTCTGTGCCTAGATTTTGCATTTGTAGTCAGGTGTTCACCACCTCAGGATGTGAGAATGGCTAGGGAAAGGTGTCTCTTGACAGCCACAGGATGTGGTGCCATATCCAGCCACATCCATCTCATGAATTTATCTGGATTAGGAAAAACATGTATGATAGGGTTTTGTAAAGAAATGAAGCTTTGAACTAGGGCTTGTCCTTTGGTGATTTATGCAAAAGTAGGTAACAGATGCCAAGAGCTGTCCCTGAGGTTGGTCCCAGTTGTACCAAGGCTGTGAAATGAGAGTCCCATCTGAAAACAGCAACACTGACTATAGTTTAGTTACATTTCTAAAAATGAATTATTTTTACATAATGAGAAAGGAGGGAATGAATCTGCGCCCTGTTTTTTATGCATCCACAGGCAGCAAATATCAAAACCATCTACAGTTACTCTAAAGTTACCTAATGCCTTAAAAGCTACACTTGCCAGAATCAGGTTATATCCAATAGTAACAATTTTTATAATTATGCTATCAAAGAACTGTGCTAAATAACACCCTGCCTACTTGCTTGTGTGGTAAAGTACAATATCAGTGAGGGAAAATAATTTTTCAGAGCTCACTTAGTTTCTAGACCTGGTGTATTTTTAAGTGACAAAGGCAGGGCCGGAGCAGCACACCAGAACTGACCTCTCCATTCTTTGTCCCTTTATTCCATCAATCCAAGCAGCTGTTAGCCTGAGTGACTGCACAGCAGTTGCTGTTCAATCCCCGTGCAAACAACTTGTATTTACTCAAACGTGTATTTCCTTAAACACGTAATAGCTCACAGCTGGTCTCTCCCGAGAAACTGCCCACAGAGCCATTTCTGTGTTAAAGAAGGTTATACAGTGCACGGCTTCCCCTCCAATACCTCATTTCACACCCTCTCTCACTATCTTATCATTGCTGTTAATAATACACCGAGAAGAGGGCTTCCATTTTTGTGCTCCCTGTCACCAGGGACATGGCACAAAGTGGGATGGAGACACAGGCAGCCCTCCAAACTCCATCGTGCTCATTCCAGGCTCATCCCAACAAATGCAGGGCCCACCTGGGAGGAGAGGATGAGTTCAGCCATAGAGGGGGAGCCCTCAGCCAAGTCCTGCGCACGGAATTTCCGTGGGCAGGAGGGCACAGCACCCTGGGCAGCCTTGAGTTCCCGAGCGCAGTTGAGCCCACGCCAGTCCCACAGGCTGTGCTGACCTTGCCAGGGCCTTCAGGACCGCGGAGAAGCGATCCCAGATCTGCTGCAGCGCTCCGGGATGTCTCACCGCGAGCGCACAGAGCTGCCCCGTTTCCTCACTAGAGGGAGTCTCAAGACAAGGATTACTGAGCCCTCTCCGGAGCTAATTAAGCAGCAGAGCGATGGCATAATAAAATAGGATGTTGAAAAGGGAATGATCCCTCAAAAGCCAAACAACAGCAGCTGCCATGTTTCAAAAGGGCTTTTGTTTCTTCCTTAAACAGAACGCATTTCTTACATTATGCTGTTTGCTTTTGAAAGAGACCCTGAAAGTGCAAATGAGCACTGAGCTAATGATGTTCTTGAGTAGATACCTCTGTACCAGGCTTCACCTCCAAGTGCAGTACACCACAACTGAGGATTAGCTGATATTTAAAACCCCAACATACTGACCATGGAAAGCTGCTGTTTACATTTACAGCTTGAAACCACAGTCCTAGAGTAGGATCCTACATATTAGCGAAACAAAAAAAGGCAACACCTGTACTTTTCCTGGCGGAAACAAGATCATGCAGGCACCAGCTCATGGTCACTCCTGAGGCTGCTCAAGAAACAGCTTCTTTGAAGGCAGATGCAAGTTGTTGTTTTTTCCCCTCAGGAGTTCTAAAGGTAAATATTGTATATATTAAAGACAGCTTAGGGATAGTGCTTCACTTGGTCTCTGAAGCTCTCAGGCAAGCATGATCACCAAGGAACAGCCATGAAAGCTCATAAAAATAATCCTGTTAAATATTTGAACTCAGATCAAAGAATAAGGAGTTGCCATCCAGGTACACCTTAAATTTATGAGCAGTTTCCCTTTATCCCTAGTTTAATTGTCTGTGTTCAGTGTCATGTTGCTCACTGCATATAAAGCCATGACTAAATTTCAACTACAACAGCTTTATAATTCTTAGCCTAAAACCCCTCTTTCTTTACATTTTGCTTTTTAACCACAGGAAAGTGCTGTAAATATTCATTTATTTGTGTTCACTGAGTATTATAAAATAGGAAGGAACTTAAGAAATCACTTATGCTATTCATAGTCTATCTGTATTTTAACTTTCTACTTTGTTTTCAGATGAGAAGAAATAACCAGCCAGTTATCCATCCCGATGAGTAGGTTTAGTTCAATCTGCAGGTAATGACAGTATCACAATAATAGTTTTTATTAATTTATCTATTGATTATTTACAGGTCTCAAGCAGCTGGCTCAGTCTTTCAATTAACAACTGCTTGTCTTCCTCTTGGGCTCAGCTTTCCTGCACATTAAGCACTATCAACCACACCAGTGGCTTCCAGTGTCTAAATTCCAGTTCTGACTCTATTACAATTTCTACACTGAAAACTGTTCCTGCAGAGGATTTTATTCTGGGGCTACCAGGAAGGATGCACGACTGCAGCCAGCACCGGAATACTCCTTTCCATTACTGTGATTTTACGCCAGCTCCCAAAAGCAACACTCGCATGCCTTTGCTCCCGTTTGCTTAAAAGCAAAAAGTTTTCCTTTGGTTCCCTGGCAGCTGCAGTTGTGCTGGAGATTGCTAAGCCATCTGTGCCTGACGTGGCACTGCAGACCTGGGCCCTGCCAGCTCATGCATGTTTCATCACGGCTCAGCTTTCAGTCTAGACGTGTCCTAAATGTTTCAGATGTCTCTTGGGCTCTCAGAACAAAGACAGGGTGGCACCAAGCGTGCACAGAGCATTTAGAAAAAAATTTAAAAACAAAACCCCAAACAAACAAGAGCCCCTCAAAAACATATTGCAGCATAGTAGTTGTGAAACATGGAGAAAACAGAGCAGGGACTTGAGGCAGTGCATTCACATCCTGCCATCAATGACTGGCTGAATAGATGCAGTTTGACCCAAAAAACAGCTAATGAGCATCCTCCTGCTCATACCCGATGCACAGGTGTCATCAGTAGAACTTCAAAGTGATAACTCCCAACTGCTTGATGACATGGTTTATTATTAAACTGTGAAAAACTTGTGCATCTAAATAACCCTTTCACCAACAAATTCACAGAGAACAAACTTTGGAGGCTGCCTGGTGGTAGCTGACTCTCAGTCACATGTCTAGTAACACTGCTGGACTAAAGGTTATTTAAATAATTGCAGCTTTTCAATTAAGAGATTGTAATTGTACGTTTTAAAGCAATAAGGCAATAAAACACTTTAATATACTATCACAGTCCAGTATCTAAACCTTTGTAAAGTGAAGAACTGACTGACATTTATGGGGGGGAAAAAAAAAAGCAAACTCCAGCTTATTTTAGGCAGGCACTTGCACTGTGTAAACGCAGCTCACTTCCCACATAGTTCCTCAAGGCTGCCCAGAAGCTGAGCAGGCTGTCCCACCCTTGGGGTAAGTGTGCATCCACAGACAAGGGTATCCTTTTTCCCTCACAGCTCCTCAAAAAGTAGCATTGTTCCAAGGAAGCACAGAAGAGAAGCATTTGCAAGGAGCTGTTCTGAATCGCAAGCCTTTGGGCTTTCATCCCAAACCATTACTACTACAACTTTTTATCTGAAGTATCCACAAGAGAGGAAGGTACACGTTTTCCTCTGGCACACAAAGCAGTGTTGTGGGAGAAGACAAAGCAATTCTGCTAAAGAACCAGGGGGACCAGAAAGTTTTTTAGCTTCAGGCACTCATAGAGCACAACGAGACTTTTGTGCACTGTTGGTCACAGCCACTGGATCTCCCTAACCATGAAAAGCAAACACATCCAGAGGAATTTAACATCTGCACTGGGTACCATCAGGAAGCCCATCCTTCCCCACCCCTGTACTTTTTGCCTGAGCTCTGGGCTTTCCAGCATGAGTTCCTCTGGGGGGTCATGGTGCTCAGTGTCTGGGAGAGGGGGACACCCTCAATCAGCACCTTGCTGTGCTCTCTTCTCTTGATAAAACTTTTTATACATCTGCTGATTTGCTTTTTAGCCCCACCAGAGCTGGATGCAGTGCAATGTTTGATGGATATGCCAGCTGCTGTGAAGGCTCTTCAACTTGCACAGCCCATTCCTTCTTTCCTGAAGGAATTGAATAGGCTCTTTAGGCAAAAAGATGATGAGCAGCTCTCAGAAGGATCCTCTGCAGATCCTGAAGATAAAGGCAAAGGTCTTTCACTTGCTGCTGGAGACAAAACTGCATTGCAATGACAATCTAATTCCGTTTTCACAACCCCACAGACAGCTCCTTGCTGATGCTGCACATTCAAAGGGTACTGCAAGGAAATGCTCTCAGTTTGCAAGGTGATTCTCTTACCCTGTATCCTTTGGGCAGTGTTTTTATGCTTTTCTCCTTGGTCCACTTGAAAACATTTGGAGAGGACACACTGCCTTTGAACCCGTGCTAGCTCTGCCATGAGTCAAACTGGCTCCAGGTCTGCCCTGGAGGGAGGTCAGTGCAGCTGTGTCCTGCATGTCCAGCTTCACAAGCACTGACAGGGCAGAAAGAGAGAGTTTTGAGAGGGCTGGACCTAAGGAGCAACACAAGTACTGCTCCTGATAAGATTTCACAGGATTTGTCACAAACTATTTTTTTTCTAAAGACTAAACTATTTCTAAAATATTAAGAAAAAAAAACCCAAATGGAATCCCACACAGACCTGATTGTCCCACTATGAGACATCTGCAGAGCTCTGCACTTGCAAACCAAAGCATAAAAACAGCAGAAAAATGTAGATGTAAACCTAGACTGAGGATTAGATCAAGCTTAAAAAACAGAGCTAACCTGAGAATCTCAAGGTGTCCATGGCATCTGTATTCCTCTCTACTCTACTGAAAATCAGAGAGCCTTATCCACCGAGCAATGGTCTACTTATCTTTGAAGGTTTTAAGAAACTCTAACAAGGTTTAAAAAAAAAAAAAAAGAAGATGAAAGAATAGCTCTTGGAGTTTGTGAAGCATTTTCCTGAGGAAGCATATTTTAATAGGATGACACTGACCCTTTATGGGAAAATAAATAGATTATTTCTCCTGCAGCAGGGAAGCCCCTTGTACTTTGTAATTCCTAAATTTTGAAATTGTGCTGGCATGGCTTTTTCAGGGACACGAGAAGGACTAGCAAAGAGAAGCTGGGAACTTCATAAACTGGGGAAAATAAAATTTGTAATTACATGGTACATTTGTTACAGAAGCCTTGTAGTTGGAGGAGTACTAAATTAGTATAAATAAATGCATTTTCAGAGCTGGAGGACTAAAGGTTAGTTGTGATTAAGCTGTCAGAAGATCTGAAATATTTTTCATATTTCTTACTGAGACTGAATTCTTCTTGCTTCCTTTATAAATAACCAAATATATAAATACCAGGAGATAATTAGGTTTCTTTGACTTTCTTTTCACATCTCTATCTGCTTATCTAGCAGTAGGAAATACTCTATAGTTTCTTTGTGTGCAGAGTGGTTTCTGACCCAAAGAGATCAAGATTCAGTGGTTATTGGAGGAGGATATGATCAATGTCAGACACGAGCTACCGGACCACTCAGGCAACTGCTTCTACCTTTATCCTGTGCCTCAGATACACTACAGCTTTCATATTAGCAAAAAAAAAAAAAAAGTTGTTTTCAAAGTAATATACAAAGCCTGGAGAAACATTATTTCTAAGGTCCTCAGGCATGTAAAATGAATCTCTGTTGTGCTCTCACTGGAAGGGCAGCACAGAGCACTGTTTGATGCAATTTGTAGGGGACAATAATTTTGTTTCAGTTGTACAGAGTCATTTGGGCCGGGAAGGTATATCTCATGAGTCACTGGGCAAGCACAGTTCAGCCCAGGAGACCCTGGCTGCAGCTTTCTATCAAATTAACCCAGGCAGTGCTCCACAAGATGTATTCACTTGCCATGTTATTTTTGCTATTGAGAGTCTCCACAAAAGCTCCAACTAAGAGGTATAAACAAAGGCCAAATTTTTACTTGGGTTTTTTCTTTGCTTGAATTGCTTTATTTCAAGTGAGGGAAGAATTTTACGTTACCCACTATGAAATGCTGAAAGTAAAGTGGTTGGGGAAAAAAATAAAAGCCACAAATTGAGCTTCTGTTATCTTTAATCCAGCCATTCCACCACCAATTTGCTTTCCATGAGATCACATCGGACAGGAACAATTTCTCTTTCCTTCTCCCCTTTCAACCACAAGATATAATTTCATATTTGCCCTGCTGTAAAATCCTAGAGGCTAGAAAGCAGTATAGATTTTGCATTTCATACTTAAGGAGTATAGCATCAAACCTTTACCTGGGGTTGACTTCTCTAACTAGTTTGTCCTCAAACTATAAATCTTCTCCTTTTTCTGTAGCCAAGTGACAAAGTTTTAGCTGGTGGATGATGGTGACTGGGCTGAAAACAGCCTGCTTGAATCAAATGCTTAATTGTTATTATGTTGATAGGAGTCATACTTTGTTCTTATTCCTGCTGCTAGGAAAAAAAAAACTTTTGAAAAAGCCCTTTTAAGAAGGAGCAACATTTCTCCCTTTTAATAAATCAGTGTGACACACTTTGTATGTCCATATGGAAGCACAGTGTCTCACTGAGCCCAGGTACAGAGCACCCAAACCCCAACACACACATCCCTTTGCTCTCCTTCCTCTGCACTAAATCACTCTTGGCTCAGTATCCCAGGAGTATTTTACTGCAGCAGCTTTGTAAAGGAAGAATTTCTCTCTTGCTTTAGCAAAGTCTTCTGTTGTCCCCGTGAAATGAGAAATTTATACACAAACCACAGTCAACAGGACTGTGTGTCTTAGACTTTCCATACCAAATTTTGTACCTGATAACAACAAACAGGTTTAGGACAAGCCTATCAGCTCACTCTTACAGGCAAATTGCATTATTTTATAATTGTTTGTTGCCTCTTGGAAGTTAGTTTAAATTTGGGTACAGTTTTGCAAACACTCAAGCTTCTTTTAGTGTGGCTGGATAGAGGAATAAGAGACCCCACAAAGTTATTAAAGGGTATTGGAGCCTTACCTAAAGGAGATCACATCTTTAAACAAATATTTCTGTATGTCAGAAAATTGTGGAAATTTTCAAAATTTTCCACCCCACTGTGGCATGAGCTGTATGTTTACTATGAGCTGTAGCTACATAGTAAACTTCAAAAACAAACAGAACTTTCTGCCTCAAATTCACTAAGAATCAAGTGACACCTCTCAACAATTGCTGCTCAGTATTTTTTCACTTATTTAAACTGTTTCAGGAAAATGAATGAAATGTGAGTGCCAACACACCATTTTAGCCAGGCATTCTCTGAACTGCATCCAGGCTTTTTGAAGCCAGTAAGATGACATCTGTTGAATTTAGCACACTTTGGAGCAGTTTCCCTGAGAGTCAATGTGAAAAGCAGTGATCACTGGAGACTGAGTAATGAGAACAATATTACTAAAAATTTTTGCGGACGGTGCAAATTGGGAATTACTTTTAAATGTGAGATTGTGGATTTTTCTATGGATACACTAACTCCCTTTACAACAGGGCAGCATAAGAACATTACTATTGCAATTAACTTCATTCCTGCCTACTTTGTAGAAGAAGCTCACAGGACTGCTAACAAACTGCATCTACTGAACAGCAAATCAAAGGCACAGAAAGTCTTTAGAGTTTTAGAAGAGAACAAAACTCTAAAGGCCATTCTGACAATATCACCCCTGAGCAGGCAAACATCACTGGAACATACGAAGAGAATGAAGAGAAGAGTTTTGAACACACAGGTTTCACACTGGGCCTGCTCAAGGCCAAGTCCAAACAACAGGAATGAGGTAGCAGAGAGTCTTATATTTATAGCTGTCCCTTCAGGTAACTACTTAACATTACAGGACATCAGTGAAATGTAGAAATTACAGTTTTAATAGTAAAACACAAACCACTCAGCCATAACGCGACACATTTATGGAGTGGCTTCACTGCCAAAACATTTATTCACTTTCCTCTGAAAAAAAAAGAAAATAAACAATCTTAGTTCATCCAGCCAAGAAGGAATTCCCACTTTGGAGATAAAAGTGCATTGCTGCACATCCAAAGGCTACTGTGATGTGACACTTGAGTTCTGGGTATGTGGAAGGAATAGAAAATGGGTGAGTTATCTAGTTTAAGGGTCTAATCCCATTTGAGGAAAAAAAGTAGAAAATAAGGACTGGATAAGGATAGATCTGGTTTAATCTCCTATATAACTTGCAAAAAAGAAAATAGAGTGAAGAATGTAGGTTCAGGTGTGAGTTTCTACTGAGTACAAGACTGTTCAGGAAACAAATTTTAAAATTCGACTTAGCTCCACTTAGAAAAGAAAATGGATGCTTCAGTGAACACAGAACTACACACAAGAGTAGAAACATTCATGGTACCATTGAAATACCTTGAGTGGTAGTACTGTAATCCAACAGTTCTGACCATGGGTCACAGGGCTGTGGCATGTCGGGGAACTTTTAATTCTATTTTTCTATTTAATTATTTTCTAATTTTTTAAAATTAATTTCTATTTTCCTATTTAATTTCTATTTTTCTCCTTAAGAGCACAACAGAAGTGACACGCTTTTCAGGCTCCAAACAATAATGAGCAAAGAAAGCAGGAAAAAGAGTCAATTAAATTAATAACAACTTTGGTGTCATATAAAAAAGGAAACATGAAAGAACAACCTTGCAAACCAAATAATTGAATTTCATTGTAAAAAGCATCCATTTAGTAAAGCAGGTGGCTTCTAAATGTAGAATATCCAGGCAACACTTGATAGAAGAAAACCTGAGAGAAAGGAACAGCTACTTCCTACAAAGTCACTTCTAAAGACAGATACTGACTTTGGAAAAATATTTGTTTACTGCTTAAACTTTAGATGAGAATTTGCCATCATTTTACACAAAGCAGCTGCTCCCTGGGCACTCTGCTCCACCAAAATCCATACAATTTGTAAAAACATCACTTTGATCGTCCTGCTCATCTCACTGCTTCTTTTCTCCACCTATCCCATGAAAGAACCATCACCTTACTAATTTTTATTCCTCAAGCTGTAAAGCTAAAGTAGAACTAACAGCTTTATTGTCCCCATCATTAAGCATACACTCACCAGGAGACAGTGAGAACTTATGATCAAAGAAAAGGTCAGAAAAGAACCTCAGGATCAACAAGTCCAGCTGTTAGCCCAGCACTGCCAACTCCAACACTAAACCAGGTCAGTCAGCAACACATCCACACAGTTTTTTAAATACTCCCCTGGGCAGCCTGTTCAAATGCCTGAGCACCCTTTCAGTGAAGAAATTTCCCCTAATACCCAACATAAACCCAACATAAACCAGCATAACTTGAGCCCATCTGCTCTTGTCCTGTCCCTTGCTACTTGGGACAAAGACCAACACTCATCTCACTACAACCACCTTTCGTGCACATGGCAAGACCATGACACGAACACTCAACAAAGTCAAACGCCTTGGCAAAAAGGATTATACAATATACATGAGGGCCATATTCTCTCAAGCTTGAGAACAGGAAATAAAACAAGATTTTTACTCACAAGGCAGAGGAACAAGTTCCCAGGGGTGCTGAAGCTGGAAAACAACATCACTGCAGCAAGGGCCCATCAGAGGCTATTTGAGTCAGCTGCCCACCCCATTAACCTAATAGTGCCCAGCCCTAAGAAGGAAATCCTGGTGCTAATGAACTCCCTGGCAATCTTTCTTGGATTTGAAGGCCCAGGATTTAAAATGGGAGCTGGAGTTGAAGTTCATTGAAGTTAAGGGTTCCTGTTGCTGGCACTGATGCTCACTGTCAATTTCAGTGCTTCAACTCCACCCAGGGATAATATTGTTGTGAATATAACAACAATAATGCAATTTATATCCTGTGCTTCCTTTCTCTTGGGCAGAGAGCAAAGGCAAAACTCATAAGCAAGCATGGGCTACTTGAAACAGTAAGCGAACAAGGAATAGCCAGAGGAAGAAAAGGGTGGCAGCCCCACTCTCAGTGAGGGAAGAGGGGACAAGTTTTTCTGTGGGGCAGTGTCACAGGGAGCCCCTAGGCCCTCTTCAGTCGTGATGGGATTGCCATGTAATGCTGCTCAGCTCTGCAGTGAGGGGGCTGCTCAGGAAACCTCACGGGCTGGTGTCATCTGCATTTAAGCTCCTGAGTAAGGCAGGCACAAAAGTCAACAGAGGCAAGTGGCAGAGAGGGGCTGCAAGTTCTGATTTCTGAAAATTCTGTTTAAACTGAGTGATGGCCCTGTAGTAACTCATTAAAGTCACGCTATAAATTAAAACAGGAGCGTAAGCCAGAAGAACATGCAGCATGTTCTGCAGGCACCCTGCAGTGCTCAGAGCAGGACAGAGCAGTATCTGTAGCCCCTCAAGAATGTCTTCTGCTCTTTTAATAGTTCTCCATAGTGGGGTGTGGAGGTTTGTATCACGTATCTTTCTCCCCTTGCTGAATCAAAAATAGTGCACTGAGTCACTGGTTACAGGCAGTCAGACAGTCCCCAGCCATGCTGAGCACGTGTCCCTGCCCTGTGGGCTCCAGCTCCCCCAGGACTCCTCCTCACAAGGCTCTGCTCATCCCCTGCAGCACCTCTGCCCGAGTAAGGGCTGCAGGGAGGAGGAAATCCCTCTCTCTGCTGCTTCCAGCAGGTTGGCAGATGATGTCCGTGGATCCAAAAATACACTGAAATGGGTGGGAGTTTTTCTGCTGCTTTCCAGGATGCTTGGATCAGGGCTGGAGAGGACCACCTTGGAATGGAGCAGCTGGCTCTGGATCAAAGAGCACTTATCCTGCCCATTTTTAGTGGGAATGCCAGTATGACACGGAGCACAGGGAGTGGGAAAAGGTGTAAGCAGGGAGCCTTAAATGCAGTGATTCTGAACCTTAACCTCATCCCTATTTCGACGAGCTAAAACGCTTCCCCTTCCACCCAGACCTGCAAAATGAACATCAGGGAGCATAAATCCATGGTGGTTTATCAATAGTCTGTTCTTAAGAATAGGTATTTCCATGCTTTGTACATGTAATCACTTGAAAGGTGCAAGCTTGGTAATTTCACAGAAGTTTTTTGTTTCTAGTTTCTATTTAAATTTTTTATTTTACTCCCCAAAACACACTTGTGCTTTGCCCCAAATCAAAACAATCTGTGCTAGCACACCTATGATAATTACCTTCAGGGGGGACTGAGGTACAAAGAGTGCAAAAGAGTGGAAAACATGAAGAAACAAATTCAGTTTTCAAAGAACTGTTAATTACTTGTTAGTTTGGTATCATTAACTATTAATACATAACTAACCACAAGGGTCAGACCCCAACAAATCCTCCTAGCACTGCTTCCAACAGGGCTCTCTTGTGACTCATTCCATGCTCAACAAGCAGCAATATTTACCCACGGGATTGAGCAATGCTGATCATGCCCAGCCCGCTGTCTCCCTTTACAGGGCAGCCTGAATTTTGACATTGACCCTGTTGCTAATCTATGCTAGCATGTAGACCTTGGCCTTGTTAAAGACTCTCATTCCAGCCTCTGATGTCTGCTTTTCAGGGCTCTGATCTCTCATCTCAGCAGCATCACACCTTTGCTGATGCTTCAAAATAAAATAGTTTATTACTGCTTGACATTGTCTTCACACTGTGTAACTTTTGGATTTCAAATGTTTTTCTTTTGTATCCCTGACTCTCTTTTCCCTTATAATGCCATCTCTTAAGTTCACTTCTGGCTTGTATCTATTTTATAGGGACATGTCCTGCTGGAGTACACTGCTATAACACTGTACTCATGTGCCTTGAGGGACAAAGAGAGGAAGTCGGGCCTTGTTATAATCTAATTTTGTATACATATGTTTTGATTTCATTAGGAAGTGCGACACAAACTGAGATGCCCAGTGGCTCTGAAATGACCAGCAGTAACTGCAAGTATTTTCAAACCATGGCATATAAGTGTTCTGCAATCTCCCCTTCTGATTAACCAGCTCTGTGATCCTTCTCTCCATCCAAGCAGCCCCACAAACTCCAACTCCAAACCACTGAACAGTGTGAACCTGCAGACTGATAATGGTGTCCTGAAGCACACAAAAGGCAATTCCATGGACTCAGCTGGTTCTGCCACAGCCAAAACTCATCACTGGACCTCCTGCTTGTATCCGTGTCCACACCTCAGCCAGGGCAAGCCCTGAGCAGGCAATGCAGCTCCAGTTTCTTTCCCACCACTTTCTGTGACACATGGGAGCCACAGCTCTCCCCGGCTGCTCAGCAGGATCCAAACTGTGATCCCACCTACCGAAAAGCAGGTGTAGGCTGAGCAAGAAAGTTGAAAAGCCCACTCACTTCTGAGTTCAACTATGGAAAACACAGTGTTTGCTCACTGCTAAGAATGAGGACTTTAGTGTGTCAAATGATAGAACTGACGCCACCTTCAGAGCCTTCCCACGGAGAATGGGGGTGGTCAGCACAAGGACAACTTTAGGGACAATTTCAGACACCCGTGTTCCTAAATACTTCATAAATGAAACTAAAGGATTCCCAAAAAAAAGTAATATCCTTAGTGCAAAATAATAAATATGTTCATCCTTCCTCGCTCTGCCCCCAAAATGCTTCTGAACATTTTAAACGGTGAAAGAACAGAAGGATTTTACATCACAACAAGCCCGAGACTCAAAATCACCAGCACTATGATTCAAGTAATTCACTATGGTGATTTTAACAGCATAAATCCTGCCTTCCTCATAATATGATGTCTCTTTTTTCCGAGACTTCAGAAAAATCAGGCAGATTTTTGAAAAAGGAGCGACATAAAAGATGGTCCTGACAGCAATCCAGTGAACAGAAACTGTTTCTTCCCATCTTTCCCCTCCCATCTCACAAAGAACAAAGAGAATTTTCCACCTCTCAGCTTCACAGACTTCCCCAAGGCAAAAAGGAGCTTGCATCAGTTCCTGAAAATAGTTGCATGGTATTGCTGCTGAAACTGCTTCACATTTAGGTCAAATCTTGAGAAGAGCTTCAAAACACAACCAGAGCTGGAGCAGTTTTATGGGAGAACCTTAAGGTGCATCTTACACATTGAAACAAGGCACTGAGGAGACCTATGGAGAGGCCAAAGATTTCAAGTCCCTGGAAAGGCAACTAATATTTTGAGTATGACTCTTTTGAGAACAGAGCAGTGATTTTGTGGCCAGTGATATAGAACAAGGAACTTTCAAAGGAACAGAGGTGCCTGGGAAATGCAGGGAGCCTGGCTGTAAGTGCCCTCTGACAGGCAAGGGGAGATGGAACACGGGCAGCAAAAAATGGAAAGCCAGGAAATAATGTGACAAATCAACTCGGTCTTACAGAAGAAATTTAATCATGTAAGGCATTTAGTCATGCCCTATTTTAAAAAACGGGGGGGCTATGATTATAAATATAAAATGTGCCTTTCCAAATTCTCTTTGCTGACTACTTGCTAACGCTAGTTTTACTGTCATTTTGTTGTGAAACTCTTTTCACATTTTCAGAGCTTTTCACAGAATATTGGTGTATTGGGGATTTGGAAACTGAGCGGGCATTTATTCCTGTAACTGGCAGTCTGATAATGCTTCATAAAACTGAAATACATAAACAGCAAAAACATAACGAATATTTTTTCATTTTAACCCTATACTTGATTTCACCCAAACACTGATTGTTTTATTACAGATGCCTGAAAATATTCCATAGTCACTATGGAAGTTTTCTTATCCTTTTAAATGAGTTTGTCACATACTTACACTGACAAGGCATCAGAAATTTGCCGTATTATTGCCAACATAAACAATTTGAGGTGCTGGTTGTGAACTACAGAACACACAAGACCTGATCCTAGATCCTCCTTGAATAATGATGTTTCAAGTAAGTTGGTGCCTCTCTGCACAGCCTGTGCAACTGGGTGTGGGGTCAGTTCTGTGATGCTCCTTTGGGTTTTATATGGACATTATCTGGTTTTTTTAACCTGGGTGGCTAACACTGGTGCCATCTCCTAATTACCCTGTGTAGAAATAAACCTGCTGTTGTTACCAGGATCTTCGGAGAGTGCACTTGCAAAGGGGAATTGTTCCTGTTGTCACTGTGGGACTGAGAGAGTGAACATGGCTCCTTCGTGTTTGCTGGCAAATGACAGATCTCGGATTCAGCTAAAAACCAAGGCAGGCACAGGAAGGTCAGCAGGAGACTGGAAAGGGAATTGTTTCCTCAGCAGCAGTAATGTTTTTGACAGAGCATCCCAGAAGTGACCACGCTGTCTTATACACCCTTCCCCTAGCACAAAAAAGCCTTGGTTTCTTTTACAAAAGGGAAAGGAGTACAAGGTTTTCCCTTCTGCATGCAGATATATTTTCAGCGTTCAGCACTGTCCTTTCATTCAAAATATGTAATTCTATTTTTATTCCCTGATTCTCTAGCAGAATTCACCGTGACCCAAGGGAGAGGTTAATTTTTGTACTGAATATCCTATTGCCATGTGGCTTGGAGAGAGGGAATGGTGCTTCTCTTCGCTTCAGAATTAAAATGCAGATTTTTCCCTATTTATAATTAATTCCAACTGTATATTATCTGCTAGTCCTTTGAAAGGCAAAGCATTGCTTACTCTCAGAAATGTACAGTACAAAACAGTATTCCTGAATGTTTTATTTTGGAAGTGTAAAGGCTTTTAAAATAAACAAAAGTAAATATTCAAATACATTTCATACTGCATGTGGTAGGAGTGGCTCCATACAGCACAATATGGATGATGCAAATCCAGCAGTTAATTTCTTTGAGACATACAGTATAATATAGAGACACTTCCAGATCTGGCCTTGTGTCATTGCCTGACCCTTTTTTTTTTATCATTTAAATCCAGCCTACTTCATTAATTATTAATATTTTATTTTGCTATATTGATTGTTCAAGTTAGGAAAAAAAACACCAGTTAAAAACTACGGACTTGCGAACACTGCAAGACCCTAAAAACTGCAATCTCTGAGGATAAATATACATTTAATTTTTGACAAATGTGTCATTACCTGCAGTTGAATCAACGCAGAATGATCGTGCAATTAAATAGTCTGAATTGAAATTTAAAGCTGCATACCATGATTTTCCCTACTCCCAGTTCTGCTTGAAATCTCTCGCACCTTTAAAAAAATATAATTAGCTTTAGATTTCCCCACAATAAATAACACCAGAACATACCTTGTGCTACCAACCTGAATTTTAAAAAAAACAGTAAGAGGCCACCTCAGTGTTTTGAGTTTATGAGATCTTTCACACATAAAGCCCTAAAACAAAGTTTCCCAGTGAGAAGGCATCAGGAAGGCTCCTCGCTTATGGTAAACTTGGGCTTTAGCTTGACAGACCTCTTCCTAATTGTGCCTTTAGGGGACAGTGGCATGGTGTCCATAATGCTCTTGTCCTCCTCCAGCTGCCTGGCAGTGCACGAGGGCGTGGGCACTTTCACCGTGTTGCCGAATTTGGAGTAGTCCACCGAGTACCGCCCATCTTCCTCGGCCACGATGGGCACGAACCTCTGGCCCCAGAGGATTTCGTCCGCCAGGTAGGAGGTCCTGGCCTGGGTGGTGATGCCGGTGGTCTCCACCACCCCTTCCAAGATGACGATGATCTCCAGGTCCTCGTGGTGGTGGAGGTTCATGGGGGAGATGTCGTAGAGGGGGCTGTTCTTGTCGATCACGTGGTAGATGATGAGCGGGGACACGAGGAAGATGCTGTTGCCCCCCACGGGGTTCTCCATCTGGATGTCGATCTGGTTGAGGGGCACCACCTCCCCCTCGAGGCTGGCCGTCTTCTTCACCACCTGCATGCGGATGGTGGCACTGATGATCATGCTCTTGCGGAGGTCGCCTACGCGCAGCATGAAGCAGAGCCTGCCCTCCCGCAGGGCGATCACCGCGTGCTTGCTGAAGATGAGGGTCTCGGCCCGCCGGTGGGCCTGCGACGTCTTCATGAAGATGCAGCCCAGCATGATGGCGTTGATGACCAGCCCCACGATGTTCTGCACGATCAGCACCAGGATGGCGGCCGGGCACTCCTCCGTCACCATGCGGCCCCCGAAGCCGATGGTCACCTGCACCTCGATGGAGAAGAGGAAGGCGGAGGTGAAGGAGTGGATGCTGGTCACGCAGGGCACGAAGGCGGCCGCCGAGCCCGCCGCCCCCTCCGCGGGGTCCCGCTGCAGCCGGGTGCTGTGGTCCAGGTCCCCGTGGGCGAAGGCGATGAGCCACCAGACCATGCCGAAGAGCAGCCAGCTGCACAGGAAGGACATGGTGAAGATGAGCAGCGTGTGCGGCCACTTGAGGTCCACCAGGGTGGTGAAGACGTCCTGCAGGAAGCGCCCCTGCTCGCGGATGTTCTTATGGGCCACATTGCAGGCGCCGTTCTTGCCCACGAAGCGGGCCCGCCTCTCCCGCGCGCGGTACCGGGCGTGATCCGGCACATCCTCGGCCAGCCGGGTCAGCACGTACTCCTCGGGGATGATCCCCTTCCTCGACAGCATGGCTCCGCCGCCGCGCACCGCCCCGGGCAGCCGGGGGCGGGCGGAAGGGCTGCGGAGCGCGGGGCCGGGAGCGCCGGTGTGCGCTGCCGCCCGCGGCCGTGCGTGCGCCGCGGGCACGGGGGCGCGGCCGGCGCCGAGCGGGGAACGGCGCCAGCGCAGCCCCCGCCGCCGCTGCCGGCCCGGGAGCGCTCCCCGCCGAGCTGGGGGCGTTTCTTTACCTCTTCACCCTCCTTTTTTTTTTTTCCCCCCCCTCCGG
>VZDJ01007753.1:3339414-3354960 GCA_008694505.1 Cyanoderma ruficeps
TAATAATAATAATAATAATACCTGAAATTCACCCGCATGTCTTTCGGTAAGCAGGAGGAAAGCAATTCATCTGATAAATTGGGCAGGCAGTGGTAGGAAATTTGCTTGAAGAAGCTGAATTTTTGCTTAAAGAAACTGAATCCGAGGATGTAACGGCTAAACAGAGATGTGGAACTAAACAGGCTCAATCCCACTTAAAATTTTGCCAGACTTATTTAGAATAAACAAGTTTGATTTTTTTTTTTTTCTGCAGAGAGGTGACCATGAAATGATGTGATCTGGGGCTGCTCATGAAAATGTCTACAGTCCAAACAGCAGCAAAAGTTGAAAAAAATATTAAAAAAAAATCTGGCTGCAAAGGGTTAACCTCCAGTGCCATGAACCTCCAGACAGGCATCAAAATCCTCGGAAAAGGCAACAAAGGGAGACAGAAAGCTAGAACCTGTTCAGGACACTGGGATGTCTCTGTGGATATAAATATATACATGGGCATGCCTGTGAGGATGTGTCCTCCTGACAAGATGCATTATTTAAAAACACTGTGATGTGGCTTCACTGCTGTGTAAACAGCAGTATTCTCACTGATGTGTTTACTTCTTCTGGTTTCAGTATTTTGTTTCTATTTCAGTTTAGACACTAACATTGTGGAGTTGCCATCCTATCCCAGGATATTCTGGATAAAAGCTTTTTCTTTAGTACCAATGGATTTGTGATTATTTATTTTCTAATTGCATGACATGTGTCCATGGACTTTCCCTTCAGTTTTGGCGCAAAGTGCTTTGGTACACACTGCAAACAGCTCTTGGCACTGATGCCTTGGGCAAGGCAATCGTCCAGTTGATGTCTGGAAATCAGCCAGCTGGGGTTGAAATTAACTTTCACCACCTAGAGCTACTTAAAGCAGCCCACCTGGGAATTTGGGAATTGTAGTTTGAAGTACTCACTCTGAGCTCTCTGAGCAGTCATTATAGGTCTTGTAATTAATTGTTTACTATTACTTTTGACTATTTCTTTTTATGTATGAAAAGTGGCATGTCCTCGCACGCATCAATTCCTTTTAGAGGGGTCAGTTTCCCAGTCTGGTTCATCTTTCTTGCTGCTTTGATAAATAAAGCTAGAATAGCAACAAGGTGCCCAGGCACGTGGCTGCCAGGCCACTGAGCTTAGCCAAAGCTGTGCCCCCTTTCTCTACATCTCTTCATCTCCTAGACTCTTTTTGTGTCCTTGGTGTGAATGTCACCTGCACCTACACCTACACTTTTAGTTTGTTAACTACAGGATTTATATGACAATGTAATTTTTAAAAAAGTTTGGGTTTTTTTTTTAATTTGCTTTCTAAACATTTGGGAAAAAAAAAAGGAAAACCCATAATCCAAAAGGGTGAAGCAAATTGAAGTTTTACTTGTCAGATGTGTAGTTCTGCAGTTGATGGCAGGTCCTACTTCCAGCATTTTGCAGTGAGCATAAACAGGCTGTACAACACCAGGCAACACTGGCAGATATGGACAAGAGGCAGTCCTGACTTTCGTGCCCTTTTTCCTCTTTTCTAACCGTGGCCTTTATTCTGTACCTTTTCCTCCAGAGGGCGGTACCTCCATAAGTGTGGAATGGATAAAAACCTGTCGGGGGAGAGGGTTTTAGAGGAAGAGTGAATTGCTGCATCTCTTGGTGCCAGGAATGACCCAGGGAGGGGGGCTTTATGAACACACTCACCACGCTGCCTTTAGGAACCCTGAACTCTCTAGAACAATGCTTCCTTGTTCCCACTTCTGTAATGGGACTGTCGTTTGCCACTTCTTTTTCTTCATCTCTGAGCACTTAGGGGCTGAGATGGGATAGCAAAGCAAGCGGCTTCTGCTGAAGAATTTCTAGAGCTGTCTTTATGGATCAAGTGACAGATACTTAAAAGAAAAAAGTGACAGATCTTCTGAGTGAGCCAACATATTTGTGTTAAGAGCTGCTGAAAAGAGTTGGGCTCACAGGAATGAACAACCCCACTCTGTAGTATTGAATCACGAGGGGTAAGTTCTTCTACCCACAAAATAGCTTTTACACTTCAAAATTCTCCCTCCCCCCCCCAATTTATTCTAATTTTAATGGCTATTAAACAAGATCTTATGATAACTGTCAAACTAAAATGTAGTTGTTGCCATATCATTACTCTGCCTTGAGAAGCTGAGTAAAGCTTCAGAGGCTACACAGTGTTAGTGTGACAGAAATTATGCCTCATAAATCAACTTGCAGAATGAGTAGGTAGGCAGAAGAAAAGAGATCAGAGCTGGTTATGCAAAGCCACAGAGGGAGGCATGAGCAAAGGTGGAAGAGGGCTGATGAAGCAGCCATGCTGTGCTTCCTGGCCACACTGAGACAAGGGAGCAAACCTTTTAAACTTCTATACAAAACATTTAAAACATTTATACAAAGCAACAAAACCACCTCTGGTTGCATGTCCATGGGCAGCTTATCCTCTAACACCTTTGGGACTGAGACAAGTCCTATCCCTCAGAAAAACTGAAAGTCTGGCCTTGCTTGGCTTGCACTGTGTTGCAGCCATTGTAGCACAACCCTTTGCTTAGTGATGCCTCACTGCCACACAAACACATTTGTGAGCCTGGTTTAGCAGTGACTCTTGGGCTGCCTAGCTCGTGGCAACAAGGTTTATTGTCTTGGATGATGTCAGCAAGCCTCACACCACAGAATGATGTTCTTGGGGACTGCTTCTGTCAATGGTGAGACTCTTAATCCTTTGGAGTTAGGGGCAGGAACTCCCTGGCCCCAAATAAACAAGACCAGAAGAAATGTCCTGTCTGAGTGGCAGCTGAGAGCCTCCCTGTTCAGACATATTGATTCAGCACTGTGGTACCATTAACAAGATGAGTAATTGTTGGAGATGAATGGACTCACCCTACTCTCCTGCAATGCTACTTTGGGAATACAAGCCCTATTTAAAATGAAAATGTATGGCACTTGCCCTTTTGAGTTCTAACTCCTCAATACTGCAAGATAAAGTACAGCCTCCTCAGCAGTGTGCTGTGTCCTTTCCTCCCCTGCAGTCCCTTCTGGGTGAGGCTGTCAGAAGCTTGTGGAAGAGGAGCGAGTCCAAACTGCAGCGTCAAATCCCAGACACTTAATTAAAAGCACAGGAAACCTCACTTCCCTGCATTACTCCCCTTGCCATTAGAATCTCTAAGAGCTCCACAGATGGC
Source organism: Cyanoderma ruficeps (assembly GCA_008694505.1). Classification (NCBI taxonomy): domain Eukaryota; kingdom Metazoa; phylum Chordata; class Aves; order Passeriformes; family Timaliidae; genus Cyanoderma; species Cyanoderma ruficeps. The sequence goes on from VZDJ01007753.1 coordinate 3,342,621, forward strand.
TGCAGAGCCTCTGCAGCATGAGTTTGAGGTGTGCTGCAGAGTGGTTTTCCTAAGCTTTTACAGGGTGAGATCTTGCCTTAGACCAGTAATGGGAAGCCAGGAGACAGCATGCCCAGTAGCTGTAGCAGAAACCAGCTCTGTGCCCTTCTACTTCCACTTCTCCTCTCTCAGCCCCAGTGGAAGCCTGGTATCCCAGGGTGAAAACACACCAATAGCTCTGCAGTCATTCTTTCTTGGACACTGCCCAGCAAGCAATTTCCTGGAGGAGGAGAAAGCTCCCAAGTGCCCTTTTTCTCTCCCAAAGGGTAGCAGGCAATGATAGCCTTTATAAAAGGCAATATATGCCTTTTATCTGCATAACCCATACCCTAAACCTCCTTTTACCACCATTCATTCTACATTCTCCTCTGGTGCCACTTACCTGCCCTTCATTATTGCCCAAATAACAGCAGGGATATGCTGCAAATACTCTGCTCTGGAACTGGTAACACAAGCAGCAACAACAGTTCTTCATTTTCCCCGGCTCTCTGCTGCAGTGCTAGAAGTAATGCCTTAAAATATCACATACCCCATGAGAACACTGAGGTGTCTTTTTCTAGAAAATAAAGCTTTTAAAAACAGGTTCCAAACTAATTGAGCAGGCTTAAGAGAGAGAAAAAAACAAAGCCTAATGATAAAGAGCACTATGAAATCTAAGCACTAGAAACCCTTCAAATAGGGGAAGTAAGAAAACAAAAAACTGATGTAAAGGCAAACTTGTAAAAAGAGTAAGTGAAAAACTCATTGGAGCCTTCCATTGGGTTACTGACACTCTAACCCTCTATTAATGAAAAATCCTGGAATGACTGTCACAGGGCAGGGATAAGTAGCTGTCTAGCTAAATTAGGATAATTTCAGTGGTTAAAAGTTAATCTTAAGTGTACAGGATTTATTGGTAAGGGTCACAGTAAATCTAGAGACAGCACGACAGTGGGTGAATGTATTTCTAGGAGATGAGTCAAGCTCTCGTGGCCTTGAGCTGCAGTAAAAGGTTTAATGCTGTTTATTTATCAGTCTTGGAGGGATAATTTCCAGATGAACTGGTACATCTGCACTGGTCTGGAAACATTGTACATTAAACACTGATACTTTTATCCCAGCCTGCCTCCTCTGAGCTTCTTCACAGTTTGGGAGGGAGCCTGCCTCCATCCTGCTTGGAATCAGTGCAATAGTATTCAGTGGGCAGAAAGATGGAATCAGATTGGGATTAATTTCTAGACAGTATTGAAAGATAATCTAAGGCATAACTCAGGCACTATCAATAAACCACAGTATGAAAAATGTTTTATAGATTTTATATTTAGATATTAAAGCTTTACAGAGTCATTTGATTGAAAGAGATACAAGCTTTTGAGAGATACCTTTGGTATATAATTTTTGCTTCTGCATTTAGTCAGTCATGAACATTTTGTACAGTAGGGCTATGACACATAATAAAAACAGGTTAATAAATGATGGGGGAGTTGAGAGGTACATAAAAACTCCATGCTGGTCAAGTTTGTTTGATGTGTATCCTGTTGTAGTTCACCCATGTAGTTTTTTTCAACTATATTTCATAATTCTTTGGCAGCAAATAAAAAGAAAAGTAATAGTATACAAAAAAGGAAAGTACACAGATAATTCATTAATGCTTCAGATGGAAAAATGGCTCATTTTATTAAAAAAGGAAAAGCTCAATTTATTATGAAATAATATTTATTTACAGGTATTTTACATTTTTAGAAAATAATAAAATTGTATTCTAAAATGCTTTATTTATTTTTATTACTTATCTGCTTGTACAAAAGAAGCAAAGACACTGTCTTCTTGTTCTAGCAGAACCTCAGGCTTGTCATATTCCAAAATAACCCCTCTCTTCATTACAATAACCAAATCTGAATTGAGGATCGTGTGCACACGGTGCTGAAAAACAAATAAACAAAATGCCAGGTCAGCATATCTCTCTATTCCATATATTCCAGAACAAGACAGACTTCCACAAATTGATTTTCTTATGCACTTCAAATTTGATTAAGACTACTTATCCTACTTTTCATCCTGATTTCTGTGCAAATACTGCAGATAAATATACAGACCAAGAGCCAGGTGGATACTCAAGTACCTAAAAAACACACAGGTACTTGTGTGAATATGAAGATTCCTACGAGTTCCCTTTAGAATGTCCCCAGCCCAGAGTCCTGCTACCAAGTGCAGCCAAAAGAAGGCAGCCAGGCCTGTAGGAACTGGGCAACTGAGTATGGAGCTGTCTGTGGGAAGTTGGGAATTCTCCCAGTCCAGGATTACATCTGGCTCTGGGGTGGTTCCTGAGCTTGCTTTGGTTTGTCTATTTAGAAAGCTGATCTACTCAGTTTTACGAGACTTGGGCTATATCTTGTCTTGAGCTTTCACAATCGTTTTTGCATCCATATCCTTTCGAAAAGACTTTCCCGTATTTCCTGCCCACTGTATGAACAAGTCCTCTCTCCTTTTGTATGCTCTGGGCCGTGTTGCTCAGTTTCATCTGGTGCCCCTTGTGGCCTTACAGACCTCTCTCACATGTCCTTCCAGACAGAAGAGCCCCAGGCTGCTCAGCTGCTCCCCTCCAGGGGCAAATCCAACACCTCCAAAATCATCCTGTGCTTCTCAACGTTTTTCAGCTGTAATGTGTTGTTCTGGCATAAAGACACACGAACTACACACAATAATCAAGGTATGTGTGAACTGTGTTATTTGAGTTCAGCCTTCTTGTTTCTAATCATCTTTTTTATTTCTTTATCCATGCCACATTTTTCTATCCTAACTCAAGCATTACCTAAATAAATAGCATGCATTGTTTCCATCTTCTTTCAAAATAAAATGCTTCAGTGATTTCCATAATCCCTGTCAGATTCAATCTCCTATGCTCCTTCTTTTAGCTTCCCCCCCCCCCACCTTTTTTTTTTTGGGTTAGGTTTCTGCAAGCCTCTTCATATCGACAGAATTCCGCTTTTTAATGTTAACTGTAAGTGCATGGGATTTTTTGGATCTGCATTACTCCTGCAGGGATATTTAATCTCAGAATATTATTGGTTGCTGTTACACAATTGCTCTTCACCCATAAGATTCCTAATCAAGTCTTGGGCATCTTCAGTATCAAAACAACTCTTGTCTTTCCTTATCTGGCTTTCCTGGCCAGATTTTCCATAAAATAATCACGGATGGCATCTACAAATCTCATCTCTCCTGCAGTTTCTATGACATTTATCCAGTCCACAGAGGGGCAGGGGACTGAAATATCACATTCCAGTTGAATTTGCTGCCCTTGTCTGATCTGACAGTGTAACACAATCAGTGCTGCCATCCTGGAAATAGTGAGTAACATAGAAGATAATAGAGAGCCAGTACTATAACTCCAATTATACCTATTCTTCCTAAACAGAAATTAGAAATATTTCTATATTTCTAAACTAACACAAAACAAAAACAGACCTCAAAACCAACAACACAAAAAAAACCCCTCAAAAACCAAAACCCCAAAACCACTACCCATGCCCAAACCTCTTGTGTTATGTTTCTACTACAGAGTGTTTTGAATACAAACCCATCTGCTGTAAACCGCATTTACAATTGGATGCAAACAAAAACATTCGAAGTAAGTTTATTCCAAGATGTTGTTTGTTTGAACTGTGCAGTTTAAAACTCAATAAGGGAGTAAAAGAATAATAAAGCTTTTTAAGCCTGTCCTCAAACAAACTGAAAAGGATGCATAAATGCAGAATACAGTGCAAATTTGAATTTTTATGCAGAGAAATCAGGAAATGTCACAGTTATGGTTCCTTTGGTTTTTTTATAATGACACACTGGATGGATACTATAAGATACATCAGATCTTCTATTACACATTTACTAGGTGGAAATAAATGATGCTCAGATTCCTGAGCATAGATGTCTTGTGTTGGATTTTTAAATGTAAGGAAGCATACTGACTTCATTTCACCTCCCTGAAATAGGTGTATTTACTTGTTCTTAGTTAAATTATTATTTTAGCTTGATGAAATTTATTCTTATATTTCACAGCAAAGTATATGGCGTTTTAAATTAGCTTTAAATGGGAAACAGAAGATAGAGAGCAGACTTAGATTATGAACCTTTAGAGGTAATTTGACTTAGCACCATGCAACACATTTAAGAAGCTACTCTTACGGAATTAAGTAAGAAATTTAAAAATGGAAAAGAAAGCTTAGATTTAACCACTTAAAAAAAGAAAGAGATTAATGAATACATTTATTAAGACTGAGAAGAAGTGACTATTGAGGCATTTCTGATCCTTGTTTGCATTAGAACAGCAGGAGGGACTGTACTCACCGCTATTGTAACCACGGTACGGTCAGCAAACGCAGTCATGACCACCTTCTGGAGAATGTTCTCCTAGGGAAGGAAACACGTTTGGTGCTTTTCAAACAACACAAGTTGCATGATAGACACAGACACTAAGAAGGCTTAAGTAACCACTGACTATTCCATGCTGTTATTTATTGACCATTGCAGAAGTGAAAAATTAGCTACATGTCTGAACTAAGCCAGAGCCTGGTATCTCCTGCCATTCCCACTGCTTGCTCCTGCCATTCCCACTGCCCTCTGGGCTTCAGCCCACACCAGAGCTGTCCTCTGGCCCCAAACTCCTGCTATCCTGGCCTCAATTTTACAGTGAGGAAATCCAAGGTGAATTCTGGGTGCTGCCGGGCTGCCCATGCCGGCGCCTCTGTGGCGCGTCCTTCACCCCACTGCGGGGCCAGGAATGTTCCAGCACAATGGGGACATCTAACACCAAGGGGCAGCAGGGACAAGCAAGGGACTGTGCTGTACCTGGCATATTTAACAGTGGAGATTATATTTTAGATGGCCTTAACATACATAGCTCTCACTCAACAAGTACTCATCCCTTGCTATTTAGGAGATGTGTCGTTGCATTCCAAACTGCCTGGAAGTGTCACGAGCACAGATACCTTCATACCTTCAGCTGCTCTTTGGAGAAATATTTTAAAGGAGGGACTCTATCCTCAATGCATCAAAATTCAAAATGTGTTTTAACTGGGCTGCACGCACTATAGTTTCCTTACTGAAACTCAAACATTTTACTGAACTAAAAATTGTAGCTGTTCTAACAAACCCCTCCAATTCCGTTCTTTACTTACAGCGGAAAGAAAACTGAAATATTTCCTGTAACAACATAACAGATGGAAAAAAAATGTACTATTCTATTTGGCTAAAACCGAGTCACTGCACTGTTACTGAGGGCTGAAACATCTGCCTAGAAATTCCAGGCAATTAATGTAATAATCCAGTGTGTCTTTTCTGTGTCTGTTTTTATTTCCTTGACTCTACTTTCAAGCCTTCTAACTTCCTGAAGTATCCTGCCAACCATGTTGGGAAAATTTGTCACTTACCAATTCACCCTTCACTGACTATCCCAGCTGACCTTCCCAAGCTTTGTTTACTTTAGAAACGCCCACTGTCAATTAAAATGACACGCTTCATTTTCCTAACGCAATCAGTTCTGGAATAACTATTCAATCCCTAGTAAAATGGTTTAAAAGTAAAATAGTTTAGATTTGTTAGCAGTGACTCACAACTACCTGGGCTTGTAAATATTTCTGCACTAAATATAGTGTAAGCACACCACAGAATAGACAGAATTGCTTTCCACCTTTTTCTTCACATATCAGTTGTTCCCCCCATCAAGGAAAAGAAATCAGAAGCACTTCAAACTCACTGTTGCCATGTCAATAGATGCTGTGGCTTCATCCATGATGAAGATACTTGTCTTCCTCACGAAAGCCCTTGCCAGGCAGAACAGTTGCCTTTGCCCCTGGCTGAAGTTTTCACCCCCTTCTGTGACTATTGCATCTGGAAGTGATACAGCAAAGTCAGTACGGTCAGATCAGAATAGAGCATAAACTTGGAAAACAACATCTCACTTTCAGCATAAAGCAGTATTTCCTTGGCCTACAGCTGCTTTTGACACAGTTTTGTCTGCTTGTTTCCAGTGTTCAAAACAACCAGTACTTTTGCCTCACTATATTCTCTGTATCTGACAGACATCAAAGTAGCTGAGGATGTTTAAGAGTGAGTTTCTCTGAAACATGTGCAGTCTAGGACACTGCACCCCCAGTCAAACCAGCATCCCTCATGTCTTTACCCTAGGGCTGTACAGGTTACCATTTTAAGGGGGTTTATTTGTAGTTTTGTTTGGTTTTTGTTAGGTGTTTGGAGTTTTGATTTTTTTTCCCCCATGCATGGCCAAATGATTCACACCTTGAAGCTTTAGAAATCTTCCTCCTTGGACATGACTATTGGAAAATACAAAAGAGTATGTTCTAGATAACACTAGACTTGTTGACTGCCTGTCTGAATTCACGAGACCCATTAACTTCAGTGAGTGCTTCAATACAAAGATATACTGAAATAAAATAATTTTACCATGGATTTGAAAAGAAAGAGGATTCTACCCCCCAGGTACAGTTGGTAAAGGAGTTATACAGATATAGGATATTTGCCTGCAGGCACTTTTTGTCACTTTCCACAAACTTTAAAAGCTCTGTCTTCATCAACTACCCTTCTAACAAATGTGAAACAGGAATATTGTGAATGCTGGAAACAACATTCTCAAAAAGAAGTCTCATTACCTAGGCCCCCAGGTAGTGCCTTCACCACATGCTTGAGCTGTGCTATTTCCAGTGCTTCCCAGAGCATGCTGTCAGTGCACTTCTTCTCTGGGTCCAAGTTAAACCTGCAGCGTGGGTAATTCAAGGACATCAGTCAACAGAAACTACAACGGATTTCTTCTTTTAGTGTGCTTAGAAACAAACCTGCAGATAATCAGAATCATACACTGAAGGTCTGGGCCTGATTCTGATCTATCATTGGTATAAATCCACTGACTTAATCAACGTTTATGACAATGTGATTAAGATGAAAATTTGACTCTCCATTGAGCAGAAAGGGAAAAGCTTCCTATTTTGTGGATATCTTTATGGTTTTGGAATTTATTTTGTTCTCTATAAACTAAAGAAATCTCATGTTTTACTAGAAAAAGCTGTGACTATACTCAGTTTAAATTAACATTCAATTTTAACAAAGGCCAAAATTCTACCCTCCCTCCTTTTAAATACATGGTCTCTTTGTTGTTCATCGCTACAGAAATGTTAACAGAATAATCAAGCTTCATACTGCATTATGAAATTCAAGCCTTCACTGCAATTCAAAAAATCTTGGATTTATGAACAGATGAATGTTATTTCAGCTTGCTGTGGCCCAGAAGTGACAGCAACAAATGTGAATCTCACATCATATTACATTAGCATATAGAATGACAATAAAAGATTCAATGGTGCATAGCATTGTTTTTATGTTTTACTCCTGCTGTACGAGTTGTGAAAATCTGATGCTGTCCTAAATGCAGATGAAACACAGATAGAGGCTCCAGGATAAACCAGTCGTTTCCCAGTACTTCTCATGTTGTTCTTTTGCCTTCTCTCTGTCTACAGTAATTTTTTAGTCTACATTTTTTACATCTCATATGTTAAGGCAGACAGATGAAAAGAGATGTAGGAGAAAGGTTTCAAGAAATGCTGGGTAGTTATGGGTATTTGATCAGTGAGCTAAACTGATTACTGGATCCTGGAGAAAAAAATATTGGCTTTCCCTGCTTCCCAGGCATGGGGTGTCTTCTGCCAACAGTGTCCTGTTCAGGCTCAGGCATGGGGAAAAGTTAGTCTGGCAGGAATGAATTAAAAGCACAGACAGAAGCCAGTGTACCTCTCTATTCCAGCTGAGGAGACTGGAATTGAACAGCTTGGTATAAAAGTCATTATATAGTACAATTATAATATATAAAGGCAAGGGGAAAAGTTAGTCTGGCAGGAATGAATTAAAAGCACAGACAGAAGCCAGTGTATCTCCCTATTCCAGCTGAGGAGACTGGAATGGAACAGCTTGGTATAAAAGCCATTATATAGTACAATCATAATATACAATTCATTTTGTATGACATATAAGCAATTACATGGTTTTTATTTATTGCTGGTGTTTAATACTTGCCGGATTGTCCCACTGAACAAAATGGGATCTTGGAGGATGATTGACAGCCTGGATCTCAACGTCTGTAAGGGCAGCTTTGCAATATCTATACCATCAATGATAATCCTCCCTGTTCAAAAGAAAGAGGACAGTGTGCTTATTGTGCCACACAGCTGCTGGCACAGACATGGCCCACTTCCAGGCTGAAAGGCAGTACAGCAGGAAGAGGCCTTGTATCACATACCCCCTCTTCACTAAAGAAACATGCTTTGACTAAAAAGCAAGCACAGCCTTCTTGAGACTAAGCTGAGCTGGAAAGCATACAGAGGGTACCTGAAGTATCTTAGGAATGATTAGATACACTACTTAACTGCTTGACCAGTATACTGCTATCAAACAACAAGCTCAGACATTGCTTCAATCAGGGATTAATTACCAGGGGCAATGAGCCTTTCAGAAAGCCAAATTACTGTTGAGCACCATGAAATCTTATCTCTGAGTACAACTGCCTGTCTCTGCATAGGGGCTCTGTGGGTGACGTGGCTGGGAAACAGTCTGACATCTTTTTGAGATGCACAATGTGAGGCGTATGGACATGGCACACAGAGTAGGAAATATGGCAGGAAATTCCAGGGCAGCAGGCCAAGCTGCAACCCCCAGCTGCTGAATTTTCTGGGCCTAGTGGATCCTATCTGTCCCTTGAACACAGATCCTTCATTAAATTTGAACACCTTGCCCTTTAATGCTTTGCTGCTGCTGTTGTGATTTAACAGCACAAAAGGCTGTCGTCTGTCACTCTTGGAATTTTGCTTCTATCAAGCAGAATTTTTATTGATCTGCCTTACAAATGGCACAGCTGTTAGGTGACAGATGATATCAGCTTTAAACAGGGCCAGAGAGCCTGTCCTGCAGATTTGAAAATCACACTTCAGAGCTGCTGCTGCTAAGGAAAAGACTACCAAAGAACCTTTAAGAGCTAAGCTTGAGTGACACATAAAAGTGTTATCTTACCCTCAAAGGTGTCAACCATTCTGAAAAATGCAAGAGAGAAGGAGGATTTTCCACTGCCTGTTCGGCCGCAGATCCCAATCTGTGACACAGAAAGCAGATGAACATCGGGCAGTGAAAATACAGGAAATGGATAACATCTGTCCTTGACACTTCAGATGAGAGGGAGCTGTTCTGATTCACATGATCCTCTTTTCCTCCTGACAGACCAGTCACACTGAACCAGCTATTACAGAATTGTTGGGCTCACTTTTTGTCTTTTAGGGGTCTGAGCATTTAAGGATAAATCAAGGCCAGTCCTATAACAGGAACAACAGGAGCTTGGTAATGAGGGGAATAAAGACAAGAGAGTCATGTGAGAAGGATGAAAAATAGGTCTAGCACTGTGAGGGCTCACTGCCACTTCTTTTGGCACTGTGTGCTGACAGGAGGGCACTGGGATACTGAGAGGGGGGTGTTTGCCTCAATACACCAAGCTACAAATCCCCCAGACTCCTTTCCAGTGCACTACATTTTTTGAGGAAAAAAGAAAAATCATCTGTAATTCAGTCATCAAAACATTCTGTGGTACGTTTTAACTCTGATTTGTGCGATGTGCTTGTCTAAAGAGCTTCTGAGAACCACTGCAGTTCTTTACCTTTTGTCCTGGTGAGATGTGGGCATTGACATGTTTTAGCACTGGCTTTAAGTTGCTGTCATATCGGACACTGAGGTTCTGGATTTGGATCTCCCCACGGTCTGGCCAGTTCTGGGGAATCTGTGAGGAAGCTGTACCACAAGCACAGGGGGAAAAAAACCCAACATCAACTCTCTTATAATAAATTAGTTGGTTCATTAGATGATTTACTAAATTTTTCATAGCAATACACTGCAAAGTCATTAAAATTTCAGCAAGCTCTTTCTGCATGCTGCACAAAACTGCACTTACAAAGGAGCCCTTCGTAATTTTCAGCTTCTGTTTTGAGAAGGCCATTGATTCTTTTCACTGCCCCCAGCTGGATCTCCATGTCAGCCAGGTTACGAACCATCCAATTCAGATAGTTAGACACCTGATGTAAAGCAAATACACGACTGAATCCCAGATTTTTAGTGGTTTGCATCATTTGACCAGCATGCAGTTTATATTCCTACACAGGAATGCCTCAGTAAGTGGAAGTTGTGAATGCACTGGATGGTACAACATCAACAGGGAGGCAACAATGACTAAAGGTTAAATTTCCTAACTGCAGTGCACACATACTTTGGTACTATGGAGATCTGATCTACACCAACAGAGAAGAGGGTGGAGAGACAATAAAGACAGGTGAAAAGACATAATTTTGGTAACTTAAGTTTGGACGATCTAGAATGACATACTAGAAGGGCATAATTACAACTGATGCACTGAAAAGGTATTCTTCACAATCCAAGACAATATAAAAAATTATGACACAACTTGTCCATGTTTCGTTGACATATCTGAACTAACACCTCAATGAGATTTGATCTCAAAGCTGAAGAAAGCATACACTCAAATATGTCAACCATCACATGTGAACTGAAGTAAACACATGGTTTTGGTGATGTTACAGTACCCACTATAGATGTACAGACACCTTCAATCTTCCTGTTCATCTTTGTGCCCTGAGGAATTACAAAAAAATGTTTGGGAGAGACAGAAAGGATCCTGAGATTCTTACCATAAGAGCATAGGTTAGTCCCAAGCCTACAAGTCCTGAAGTGATTTTATTATACAGGCAACTGGTAATAGAAGTGACAGCTGCTATGAGTACCACACATGCTCCAATGTACTCCTGAAGGAATATGAATAAGCTCCATCATTACAAGTCTACAAAAGGTTAAAACGTTCTCATAACTTTGCACACCAAATAACAAACCCATTGCACAGTTTCGAAACGCAGGCAGAACACTCCATGGAACTCCACACAGACTTTACCTAATGGGAACCCATCACTGCTTTCAGCAGGGCTGTGCTGGGGAAGGCAACACTGATACCTTAAGCATGTAATGGAGGTGATGGGAGGTGATGCAGCTGATGTTCCCTGGGACAGGAGGGAAATGCTCATGTATCCCATCTCTGTGGCTGATGATGAACTGCTAGGAGGTTCTGCTGTTGCTGCTGAGTTCCTACCATCCATAACTGTTCTAACAAGCCTCTCTTGCACAGCACGCACCTATTACCTTAAGGGCCTTTTTCTGCTTTAATTTAGGTCATTGGTGATTTGACTTCCCACAGACAATTCTTTGAGTAAAATTGTCTAACAGACTAGAAAACAAATTCTGTAGGTGGGAAATTGCCATTTGTCTGGGTTTGAACTGTTTAATGATACAGGCATTGATCAGAACTAGGAATTTCAGGTGGTCTAGGCCTGAACATGTAATAGGGTAATAATATTTTATTTAAGTCATACCCAATACCTGAACTAAATTAGCAAAAGGTACCAGTTAAGAAGGAGTCCAAAACAGAGCTATAAAGTGTGACATGAAAAATGAATTAACAAACATTTAGCACATCTAAAAGAAGCCCATGTTACCAGATCAGTCTTACTACACATGTATTTAAAACTGTGGTATAAAATTCTACAACATAAAATCCTTGACTTGCTCCTTAAAGAATTATTTTTAATAAAGCATTTCTCATGCCAGGCTACTCCACTGAGCAGAAAACAGGCCACTGAATATCTTTGGTGTTCTTCAGATGACAGACTCAAAACAGACTCAAACTTATCTACATCCTTCTGCTCATTAGGAGAGCTTGCAATATATTGAAATGTTCTGAGGGAACCACAAGGCAGAGGCTTCTGACACTGACTGACATGGTCCCACAATGACATGCTGGCTGGTGGCACAGCTCAACTAGCTCTGATCACTCTTCACACACAGAGGAGCCAATGTGACCCGTGAAAACTATTCCTGTCTTGGAAAAACAGCTGCAGGCTACAGGGAAAATTCATACCCCATTCAGGGTCCAGGATGGGCTGGGCATGTGCTCATCACAGTCAGAGAGACAGAGAGGGCAAAGGTACACCTTTAGGATGAGGCTGGAAAACTGTTGCATGCCTCATCAGATTACTTGGAACAAAGTCAACAATTCCTTGTGTACACACAACAATAATAATGTACTTGCCATGCGAACTTCCAGCCAGCGATTGGCTGCTGTGAGGAAAAGGGAGGCAATGTTGTTGGAATCTGTGTATTCAAGAAGTTTTTGTCGGAATTTAGCTTCATACCTAAAAAAAGGGAAAAAAAAAAAAAA
>VZDJ01007753.1:3354974-3395962 GCA_008694505.1 Cyanoderma ruficeps
AAAAAAAAGGAGAAAAAAAAGGAGAAAAAAAAGGAGAAAAAAAAGGAGAAAAAAAAGGAGAAAAAAAAGGAGTCAGGCCTTGGGGTCTCGGAAAAATACAAAGTAAAATTAAATTTCTGGGTATGTGCTTATGGACAGCTTGGCACAGGGTATACATCAGCCTATCAATAGCTCAGAGTGACATCATTTGTAGTGGTGTATTAGAAACAGGCAAAGTGTATTTGTGCAGTATCTTGAAAGCAATTTATGGATATTATTGCATTGATTATGGTATTGAAATTCTGTGGGCCTTCCAGATCCCACTGGGCATTTTATAAATGTATTTTATGACAAGGTAATTGAGAGAGAGAAAAATCTAAAACTAAAATATTTAAAATATGCATGAGAAAAATCATACGTGCATGCACTTGTGAAAGGAATCATTAATGCTGCAGAATTCAGTTTTTCTCAATCATATAAGCTCAGGTTTTAAAATTTATAGTACCATAGTGCCTAGAAATGATAACAACATAAAAAGTATAAACTCAAAGAACTTCCCATTATAGTAGCACCCATATTAAACAAATGTATTTGTCCTTATCATTAAACAAATGGAGCACTTTGGAAAATAGAATTCCAAGTACACGGCGCAACAAAGAATGTTAGGTTGGAAAGAACTATTTCCTTTTCCTCAAGGAATTAGCCACAGTATAGAAAACAGGATGAATCACAAATAAGCCTGTTTATGGTTTGTTATAGTGAATTTGCACCCACTCATCTGAATAGCTGTGCCAATGAAATCTGCCATGAATTCAGCAGGTATGGGAGACGATTCCTAGCCGGGGTCTGGGCAAGTGTGCAAGTCAGGCAGTCACCCCTTTTAGCTGGGCATATTTAATTGCATAGCTGTAAATTAAAGTGATGTCAATAATCAAGTGTATCAACAATTACAGCTAATAACGCACAAGCCTGGCACAAAAGTATTTTCCAGAGTAGTGATACAAGCTCAAAGGCCTGAAGATTTAGATTAAGCACCCAAATCTTGCCTTTTCCACCCTTTTATTACATGATCAAGTTTAATACACTCGATCTCCCCCTTTGAAACTTTACCTTATCCTTTATTATTAATAATCAGCAACAAGCACTGATCATTTATAAACTCAGCTCTCCTAATACTGATATAGAAGAATGCCTATGTATGAAATACATGGCTTATAGAAGCTTTCAAATTTCACTGCAGAGTAGCTTTTTCCTTCTGCTGAGCACAGTAAAATAATTACATAAAAAGTTTATGATTTTGAGGAAAAGAAATAATTCAGCTGTCCACAACATAGCCATGTGCTAAGATATAAGAGACATGTCTGCTGTATGCAATGGGGAATCATGGAATGGCTTGGATCAGAAGGGACCTTAAAGATCATCTCATTCCAACCCCCTGCCATGGGCAGTGACTCCTTCCACTATCCCAGGTTGCTCAGAGCCCTATCCAGCCTGGCCTTGAACACTGTCAGGGATGGGGCATGTACAACTTCTCTGGGCAACCTGTGCCAGTGCCCCACCACCCTCACAGTAAAAAATTTCCTCCTCATATCTAATCTAAACCTACTCTCTTTCAGCCTGAAGCTCTTCCCCTTGTCCTGTCATTACATGCCTTTGTAAATAGTCTCTCTCATCTTTCTCACAGGTTCTCTTTGGGTACTGGAAGGACACAATTAGGTCACCCCAAAACCTTCTCTTTTCCAGGCTGAACAAACCCAACTCTCAGCCTTTCCTCCCAGGAGAGATGCTTCATCTCTAATCAACTCAGTGGCCTCCTCTGGACTCGCTCCAACAGCTCCATGTCCCTCCTGTGCTGTGGCCCCAGAGGTGGATGCAGGGTTCCAGGTGGGTCTCACCAGAACAGGGCAGAGGGGCAGGATCCCTTCCTTGCCCTGCTGCCCACACTGCCCAGAATCTGGGCTGGCTGGGAGCTCACTGGTGTGTTTGCACAGCAGGATGATTGTTTCTGAAAACAGGCATTAGTACCACCATGTCAGAGCTAGGGAACCCTTCCTTTCCTCAGGGCTCGCTGCCCTCACCACACAGACGTGGCCGTGCTGCTTCTGGAACCAATTCAGTCACATTTAACTCTCCTATCTCCATACCATGAGGAATGTGACAGATATGCCTCAGAGAATGTGAGCTATTCATCATGAGTCAGTCACGCATATGCACGTGGAACAGGGATGCAAAGTAACCACAGCTGCTGGATTGATGCAAAAATACCCAAATTTCTCTTCAGGAAGTGTCCCCAGATTACCAGGTCTTTAAGAACACAAGTTCTTAAGAACAAAACAGGTCTTAGCAAAATCCTTCACTTTTTTTTTTTTATGGTTCAACACAAATGCTATCTGAAGTATCAGAAACCATAAATCAGGCCAGGGGCATCTGCTGAAGGTGTTTTTGTAGCTGCAGCAGTAGCTGTCTTTCCGAACTCCCCCAGATTTTTTTGTACATTTCTTTCCATATACATTCTGAATAAATCCAGGATGGAGAGTAACCAAGGGTAAGGACACTTCAGGAACAACTGGCACCTCCTAACAGAATGAATTCCTGAATTAGTGTTATTTTTAGGGATGCTCACGCTAGCAAGTCTAAACTCCACTGCTGCTAATATGTTAGGCAGCTGAAAAGCTCCACAGTCCTAAAAATAACTGGGTTAGCAGCTGAGGCAGGAGGCTGGCAGACAGATGGAACACAGAACTCACTGAACACACGTGGCTGGCTGGGTCAGAGATACATCACTTACTGCAGGATTTAAGAAAAAGGAGGCACCAAACACGATTCTTTGACAGAGGAATTAATTCCACAGTGATGAAGAATCAAGAGGGAATGCTCTGACAGACTGAAAATATTAGCTAGATGCCATTGAATATTGCTTTCTGTATCAACACCGGAAAATATACAGCCATAATGCTTCAAAGATCCTCTTGATCAAGTAAAAGAATACAGGAATGAGAAAAGCAGAAATAAAAAGAAATTGATTTTCCTGCAAATTGAACATGGACATAACTACAAACTATAGAACACTGTTAGCACTTAATGAATTAAATAGTCAATAAGAGTAATTAACGGAAAACACTAAGCTGCTCTACCGCTCTTGGGTAAGCTACCTCCAGTTGAAAAGAAAAAAACTCTTAAATTGGTTGGTCTTTCTCTAATTTATTTATAACCTATTTAAAATAGTTTAAGTTACCTTTGTGCATTACTTCTATTATTAAATTACAATTATAGGTGAGGAGGAATAAATAAACACTACTGTTTCAAGGATAGAAGGGTAACAGTAATAATTAAGTGACAAAATATGTAGACATCATCTAGATGAGGTTCTAGTGGAAAAGCTGACCGTGTTTGAGTCAACTGGGAAAAGACAAGAATAGCCCTAGTGCAGGGAAAGCAGCTGGTAAGCTCAGCAGTGGTTTTATTGGTACCTCTGAGGTATCAGCATGACTGCCAGTTTTCTAACACACATACAGAACCCAGGCACGTTATCAGGTATTCCTGGGCTTGCTCTCTTGGGAGCTTATGTGGATGGAAAAACAAACCAAAACAGGCAAGGAAACACTTTGTCCCCAGCATGTGTATTTCCAAAATCAGTGTAGACACCCACACTTTCAGCTAGCAACCCAAAAGGCAATGTAGGGTGCCACTGCAGCCTCTGAAGTTGCCAGCATGCAGAGTTTATCTGAGCAGGACATCGACACAGATCAGTCTGTACCAAGTTGGTGCATATTAGTTCTGTCATGGAACCTGTCCAAGCCCATTGTCTGCCACACCGCAGGCTGTGGTAATTGTGGGGTAATTTACCTTCTTAAATCACATTTGCCCTCAAGTTCATTTTTCAGGCTGCATGCAAGTGTCTGCACAGCAACCACAGGGCAGATGACCCACACAAGTCTGTTCTTTTAACAGTGACTCCTCTACATACAAAATGCTTAAAATTCTTCAATGTTTGACATCCCCCCTCGCCCATGTTGTGAGAACTCTGGATTTTCCAGGCAGAACAGTTTAAGACATAACATTACCTCACTTTTGAATATCTATGTTTCTTAAAAAAAACTGTACCTGAAGGCTCGGATGGTGGTAAGACCTTCAACAGTCTCTGAAAAATGGGAGAGTAATGGTAGCTGAGTGCTGTCATCCAGCTGCTGCAGGTCCCTGGAGAGGGTTATGAAAAGAACTTTGTAAAAAAACAGGTTTTTTGTGCAGTTACTCTCTTGAATCAGGCCCAGGGAGTGAAAAGGAATAGCATCACAATACTCATGTACATAAGGTCCAGACAGATTGCAAAGCAGTGCTGCAGAGGAATGAATTCCCCAGGAGGATTTTTGTTTTAACATTTAACTAGCTGGAGTTCTGAATGGGTCTTTTCCCTTCACTGCCTTCCCTCCTTTCTCCGATATCCCTTTTTCTTGTACTCAATTTTTTAATTGATTTAAACACCATTCTGTCTCTGTATTGAATATCAATTTAATGGAATGCTGCAAATAAGAGCTCAAGTTAAGCAGAGACAAAGAGCACCCCCAGATAACAGCACAACTTCTCACTGAGCCAACAGTATCTCATACACTCAGTAAATGAGAGCCTGCACTCATTATTAGGTTGCATTTCTCAGTGTCATATTTAGTCCTCATATCAGTAAAAGCACACGTAGGATGAAATCTATTTAGTCTCAATTTCGTCCAGCAGGAAGTAAATTGGTTGCAGACTCCCTCTCAATCTGCGCATATATGAGGGGATATGCATATTTTTGCATTGCTGCAAACATTTCACAAGAGGGAAACTCTCTCATCTTAGAAAGAGTAAGAGCTCAGATACAATTAAAATTTTCGTATTTTTAAAAACTAGAAGGCACCCAGAACAGGAGAGGAGGCTTGTGCACACTGGATCCTTAATGGCTATCAGTACCACCATGGTTATACTGCATTCTGCAGCCTCTCCTTGACTTAACCTATTTCCACTTTCACCTGGACCCATAGACTTCACTTTCCCTGTCCTGTCACCACATTTTCTCAGACACACCCAGCACACAGCCCTTGGGGGAGGACAGAATCCAGCCGGGGTTTTTTTGTAGGTGCAGCAGCAGAACTCCAAAATCCTTTGATCATGCACAAACACCCTGCTCATGCCTCCCAGAAGTTCTGCTTGAAGAGCTGTCGACAAAGGCACTTGTAAAATGACACGTTTCCACTGTAGTGGATTTGTCCCACTTGCAGACAGTGCCACAGGCCTGACAGGGCCGAATTTAAACACGAAGCACCCCTTCACTGCAATTCTGCAGCGCAGAAATATCACTCCTGCACTGCAGGAAGAGTTCCCATGGCCAGAATGGTGATGGTCTGTGCCCTTACCGGGATGCCACTCGGAAGTACTTCTGGATGAAGTAGCACATGATTGCCAGGGGAACCAGGGCAATGAGGAACATGGGCGTGACGTAGGAGATCACAGCAAGGGCAGACACACACAGCAGGGTGGAACGGCTCAAGCACTCCAGGGTAGCTGGAATGTGCTGCACAGAGGAGAAAAAAGGACAGAAACTTCCATAACGTGCCAAGTCGAAAAACTTAAACACTTAAAACACGACTTTCATTTTCCCTTCTCCCGCTTCCTCAAAATTTTTTTATTCCTTGTGTATTTTAAGGATTTTAAGCACAAAGGCTCTTGAATTTACCACTGGGTTTTGGGGGCACCTGAAGGGATTTCTGTGGGCCTGCTTCACATCTGCATTGTGGAACACAATCCTCATGTCAGAGGATTACAGATGGGATGCGATAGATGATTTTAGCATCTGCATAAATCCTATGAACTGGCAGGGCAGTCTGGGGTAAGTAATGGTAATTTGAATTTCAGTCATTTCTATTCTGGGCAATAGCATTTGCTTTTTTCTCATTTCATTTCCTCAAATGAATGTGTTTACCCACTTATAAAAAAAGTAGATACTCTTTAATTTGGGGATATCACTATTCATCTTATTTTGCTTCCCTTTTTTATACAGGACATCTTAGCAAAATAAATGTTTTTTCAATGTGCATGTAAGATGAGGAACTCGTTCAGAACTGAAAAAACCATGATGCAAACTGATACAGTCAAAATTATAGTCCACCTAGATAAGTCTGTAATAAACGAAACCCCAATTTTTCTGATTAAGATAGGATAACTTGAGAGCTCAAAAATATTTAATCAGTACCTGGTCAATGGTATTGCAGTCAGCTGAAAATCTGTTCAATATACTTCCCAGAGGCGTTGTTTCAAAAAATCTAAAATGGTACAAGGAATGGCAAAGTTTACAAAACTGATATTAGAACTGATTCAGCTACCTAAGCTAGGTGCTACATCACAGAAACAAGCAAATAAATTGACAGCCATAGTAAAATTTCTCATTTTCCCCAGTACCTGTGGCTTTCCAATTAAATGGAAATGTCTCGAATTTACAACCACAAGCATGAACCCACAATCACTTAGAACCCTACAACCACAAGCATCTCCTCAGCTCCCCCTACTGCCTAAGCCATGGACATCACATGACTACACTTGAAAAAATTCATTCAGATTTTAATTTGAGGCCACTTCAATTCATAAAAAATTCAAAAGAAGTTGAATTGCAAAGTCTTGCCTCTTTCTGGGAACAGAAAATTGTATCAAGAACAACTACTGTTGGAATAATATATTAAAAGACATTTGGACATACAAAATGCACATTACTTTATTCTTCTGCTACTATTAGCTGTTCCATATCTCATGTGGAACCTGAAGTCTAATTTCATCGTGGAAAAAAAAAATCTAAAAAAAAAAAGTCTGAGGATTTTCATGTCTGTGATTTTTCCGTGATTTCTGGGTCAAATATAGTTAACTTAAAAATAAGAAGGTTTTTTTTTCTAGACCTGCGGGTTTGAATCAAGCTACACGTTTCCTTTCGTGAAGGGAAAAAAAAACAAACCCAAACTTATGGAGGACAACCAAAGCTTTTCCTGGAACAAAGAACATCCCAGTGTACTCTAATGATGCCTGTAATGACACTTGTCTAAGCTCATTACCTTTCCTAGACTTGCACAATCACCGCCTTACAGTAAATATTTCCAGTAATTAACATGATGAAGCCTGCTATGAATTATCTGTACCACATATTGATCAATAATTGTGTTTCCTCCCTAATTAAAAACTGCAAAGAGAAACTAAGCAAGGAAGTAAATCTCTGAAGTCACAGCCAGGCAGGAGAGGCATTTGACTTGTCCCTAGGAACTCAAGCAGCCTGGTTACCATTTTCAAAAACTACTCAGAACCTGACACCTGGTGATTTTTCACTGATAGCTTAAAAATATGCACTGCACAATAATTTCTTAATAAAAACTGCACTTTGGAGACTGTCTTGAAATAAAGAAGACAAAATGAATATAATAAAATTTCTATTACAATCAAAGGAATACCTCATTGGAGCCAAAATAATTTTATTTAGTAAAGAAGAATGTAGCTTTTTGGTGACTTTCAAGCCAGTCCACTCCACTGCTATTGATGTGATAAGACATAATACGATGCCAAGGCAGCAAAGAATGCTGAAAACTTTTGAATATGGAGAATGGTCAAATTCCTAAGAAACAAAGAGCAACACAATTATTCACTTTAAATTACATTTAAAAATTCTTGTAAACACACAAGAACAAGAGTGAAAAAATGTGAGAGTATATCCTTTTTGCTCCCTAAATTAAACTGTCCACGATTTTCATCCCTCTTAAATCATAATTTATTATTATTTGGAGAGGGAAAGGTTTGCATGAAAATAAGCGATACATCAGAAATTTAAAATCACAAAATACCATAAAAAGTCCAGGCTGCTGTGAGAATGCAACACTGCAGGGAAAATAAAAAAGAACTCTGATGTCAAAATTACTTTAGAAACTCAGTTTTACATATATCAGCTTGGTGACTAAAAGACAATAAATCTAAAAAAAAGAACACACCAAGCTTAACTTCATTTTACTGCACTGTGTATGCAAAAACGCCTTGAGCTTCAAAATACTCTGGAGTGGCTCTTTTATAGAAAAAATAGCACACTGCATACAAATCTTGGAGCAGAGGTTGACAGTGGGAGCACAGCCCCAGTTAAATCATAGGAGGAAAGTGAACAAGGCAGTACCTACCATGCACTGGGAGCAGTTTTTTGTCTCGGGCTCTATCTTGATGGAAATGGCATGCTCAGTCCAGAGTGCCAGGCAGTAGTCGATGGCCACCATCACCGTGTGCTTCAGCAGCTGGGACAGGAGCAGCAGGGGCAGCAGGAGTATCCCTGCTGCACTCAGGTACTTGCCACAGGCTCTCCAGGGCATCTTGGCTCTCTGGTGCAGCACTGAAGACAGGTTGTCTTCATCGTCACTCTCTGTTACTTCTTCTGCAAGGTGCAAGAGGAAAGGACAGCCATGCTGACACTCATAGCAAAGGGACTGGCGAGTGGTGGCTACAAACAGGTCTTACCATCCAGGATAAAGGGTGCCTTTAAGGTCAAAGTACCTGGTCACTATCAACCTGCTAAACTTAATAGCAATGCACACTAAAAAGATGCAAAAACCCTCAGCACTTGGTGATCAATTTCTTAAACCATGTTTTTGCAATGTGAAAGCACTGGCTGGATAAAAATCAATTGTAATCTTTTTCCTATGTAAAACCTTAAGCAAATATGTTTAGCTATTGACAGGTGAAGTTCGCCCAGCATATAGTTTAATATTATTCTTCATTCATTATTAAATCATATTTGCATATAAGAAAAAGCCTCAAAAGTCTGGAGGAAGCAATGATTTGTGAATGCTTGCAATCATTCTAGTCCAGAGGTCAAAGCAATGGAAACAGCACTCATAAATCATGACCCACATGAAAAATGTTATGTTCTATTGCCAGTTTGAATGATGTTAATCCATTCTAATATAATTTAACTCTGAAACAGTAATGTACTGTCAGTGGGCTCAAAGGATGCTATTTACCTTCATCCTCTTCATCATCTTTCAGCAATGCTTCCCGGGAATACATTGTCCTTCGGAGATTCGTTCTTTCCAGAACAGGGTTTTCCTCGATAGTTGTTTCCTGAAAAAGGGACAGTGCATGTGTTTTCAACCAGAGAATCAATACAAAAAATTTGCTACTTGTGATAAAATTGTTTCCACTCAGTGGAAAGTAGAAGTGAGAATCTCTCAGCAGGCAGCCGTGATCAATTTGCTATCTCTGTGTAAAATCAAAGGCCACAAATTAAATCTGTAACATTCATTTCAGGTTGTCAATCCCAACCCTCCTGGAACCTTAACTTGGACAGTTCTCCCAGAATTAATAAGAACTAAGATTAATAGCTCATTCTTCTTGCGTTATGTAAGTATGAAAGACAAAACATCTTTATAATTTAAGGAACTTGATATAGGCATAACCTGAAAAGTTTCCACCCAAGGCAGTAAGTAAATTCAGGCATATCTATGAAACCAGTTGTCAATATTAGCAAAGGTTTTCCTAAAAGGCCCATATTTATATTCCTTAGGTGACAATGTTTTGATAGGGTTTCCTATCAAGAATAGATTAGAACAGTATCAAGGAAATATGAGATGTCCAGGTGAAGGGATTTATCTTAAGAGATAAATAATAATGGTAACACTAATGCTACATTTATATTAAGTTAGACATCACACACAGCACATCAAATTCTGTTAAATTTTTCAAATGAAGGCAAAAAAAGACAAGACATTTTCTTGCATATATTGATTGTCCTGCCCATCAAATACCTTTTCCAGCTCTTGGTCTTGTCGATTCATTAATGTCTTCCAGTGTTCAAAGAGCTCAGTCTCTGATTTCTGAATGTCCTTGAGTGTTCCTTCTCTCTGGATGTAACCATCTTTCATCGCAATTATCTAAAAAGTCAGAAACACATGTGGTGAGATAAATAGCTGGGTATGTCTATTTATTTTAAAGCTATATTGCTGTGCTTTGACAGGATTTTCTCTTTTCTGAAATAAATAATATTTTCACAAACAAATCTGTACTCTAAAAAGACAGTGACATTATCTCTTGATTCCATCCCCTTTCATTCAAGATGCTGAAAACCCAGAAACTTCCTGCACTCCATGTTTTCAGAAAAGGCTGCTTTTAACAAAGAAGAATGGGATCCCTGTTGGTAGACACGGGGGCACACTACCCTTCCTAAATATAAGTCATTAGAAAGATAATATTTTAGAGTTCTCTTACCTCCTAAAAGGAAAAAGCTTTTAGCAAGAGATTGAGTGCAGGAGGTTTTGCCCTCATTCAGGCAATTAGATATAAACATGCTGGCTCCTTCTCTGATACCATGGACTGATAAGGAAGAGCTAGAGAATTTGAATTCCTGAAGCTTTAAAAGCATAAATAGTGGACACAGTTTGGAAAAGAAAAATACATTTGCAAGAGAAAGTCTGCAGGGAGCAGTTTCCAGGTTTGTGTCGGTGTAGCTACGTTATACACACAATGTAACCACTGCCACTCCAGATCAGACAGGGGCAACTGGAAAATGAGGCATGCAGATTGCAAACCCCCATCATTACAAAAGAGTTAATGTGCTATTTATTCTTCTCTATCCCTGGAAACTCAGAAATTTCCACGGGCAGGGAGTGGGGAAATAAACTATTTTGTTTATTGCTAAGAATTTACACAGAGATAAGGTAAAAGTAAAGAAAACAGGGATCTTTTGGTGATCAATTTATTCAGGAAGCCTGCAACTGGGATGAACTTTGAATTCTTCTGAGGGCTTTGTTGAAAAGATTTAGGGGGATCATGACATATACTTCAAAGTATGTTTTTATTTAAAATTTCTTAATAAAACAAATATTCCCTCTTCACTCCATTGGGTAAGAATTGCTAAGGACTAATGAAACCTACATTTAGGGAAAAAAACCCATGAACTATTTTGCAATAAATATTTTTTATTTTAAAGTTCATACAAATCCTTCCTGTGCTACTGTTTGAAACAGTATATTTCATAAAAAATCACACATCTAGAAGATAATAAAAATAAAGCAATTTTCATACATCTCCTATACCACCAACATCTAGAAATGGGTCTTACACCCTCAAAGAAAATTAAAACAATTACACTGAAGAAAGACCATAGCTGTATATATTTTAAAAAAATTGTAGATACGTAACAATAAAAAAGAAGTTAAGATGGACCTCATAGGAAGGGGAAGAAGACAGAAAATTCTTGCATCCCAAGAGACACTAATTTGAAAACCAGGACTATGTTGAGAACAGTGGTAACTCTAAAGGTAAACAACTGAGAGACAAGGTCACAGCAGAGACCAGAAATAACAAATGCTGCCCACAAAAAACCAGATCGGAACAAGATGAATGTCTATCTGCAACTTTATACCAGGCCAATATGAAGCTCAGGAAGCAGCTGCGATATGATTATTTCTTGAGACCAGGAAACTGCTGCTATAGCCTGTGCAAGATGGGAAAGAGAGAAGTCCTGCTAGGAGGTATAACTGCAGTCATCAATCACCATGGGCAAGGAGACCTGGGAGGCTGGAAAACTGCAGGAATAAGTGCAAGGCCAGTGGGAACCAATGAATTTAAAAAAAAAAGAATCCGGGTCCCCAAAAATTCCCTCTTCATCTTTGACATTTCCAATTACAAACTGGTATAGAAAGCACGCCTCCATTTTTTTTTTCCTTCAAAGTAGAAGATATAAAAAAGAAACCTAACAGAACAATCAAATGCTACACATCTCTTAAAATCTTGCCCACACACAAAGGACAAAGATGTTCTTAGCACATTATATAATAGTCTTAACCATAAGGAAATATTGCGTTTTCCCTTATATTTCCATACCTCTCAATATCCAGCTTGCATAAATGCACCTTTTCATATGATAACACAAATTCCTAGTAACACCCCAACAGAGGCAAAGGTGTTACTCAAACATTTTACTGTTTTGAGATTAAAAGAATTAGCCAAAATTTTCCAGCATAACTAATGTTTTGGGATATTCAATATATTTTAAATGTAACCCACTTTCATAAGAGTATTAAGTAGCAGCTCTACAAAAATCCAACCAACATGGTGTTAACATGTTTCCATGTTAGGCGTTCCAACATGGAAATCTCAAAATTATGGCTCCCCTAACTGGCTGATTTTCAAAAGATCTTTATTAGATACCTTCTCATTGAACTATTACTTGGTGGAGAGATGAAGTGAACGCACTGTCTGCAGCAAGACACTCTCCTGTTATGTTGTTGCCTCCTCAGAAAAAATCTGAGGAGGTTCCTTACCCAGTCAGCATGGGGCAAGTACTGCAGCTTGTGAGTCACCAGCACAATGGTCCGCTTGTCCTCCCGCAGCATTTTCAGGATCCCTTCTTGCATCAGATGGTCACTCAGGTGGATATCCAGGGCAGAAAAAGGATCATCCTGCCATGATGATAAGGGGTCAGCTTTTGGAGCCACAACTTATGGGATCTAAGGAAACTGACAGGTTTTGATACCAGTAAACCCAGGTAGATCCACACAGACACACAGAAGAGGCCATCAGATCAGAACTGTGCTGAGGAACAGAACACCAAATTTACAGAATACCAAACCCTGAACCGTGTTTTTGCAGAGAGCACTGAGTAACGCCAGCTGTGTCAATCCTATAATTCTGTGGGGTTTTCTGAAACCTGCTCCTTTCCTCAGATATGTTCATGGCCCACAGAGCTGGAGAACACAGCTTCTGTCAGGCTCCAGACAATGTCCCAGTGAGGGTCTGGGGCAGATACTGCATTACTGCTCCAGGGATAGGGACAGCAAGCATATTTCTATTTCTCTTGAGCATCACTGCCTTCAGCTGGATTTTTTGGGGGGGGGGAAGGTTTCATTTTTTTTTTCTTTATTAAATCAATACTCTATTAACAAAGAATCACCAAAAAAAAAATCACAAAATAAGTAATATTGATCGTTTTGATGACTCAACTCAGATGTTTGATTTGAGACCTACATTATCTTATTGAATCAATCAATTATATGCAATTTGTTTAGGCATAAATTAATCTGTACCATCTTTTGGGAAACTTGTTTACCTAATCCTATTTATATGGAATGACAAATCTTGTGATTTGATATTTCTGCTTGCAATAATGATACTGGCTGTAGGATTTACTTAGTGTTACTATTTCATACTATAATATTACATTAAACCCAGACTTCATTAAAAATCCAAAATATCTGAAATTAGCAGTAAGGTAAGTATGACCATTTAGATTTTAATAAACTAGAGCATCACAACCTAAAGCACCTGGAAAGTGCTTTTGAAACACAGTAACTTAATATCCAGAATTTTCTCTCAAAAGAATGTGTGCAACCGTGTGTGCACTGTGCTTTCTGAGCAAGGATGTCAGTTCTGCTGCTGCACTCTTCTGACCTGGCACAGACCTAAACATCAGCCATATGACATTTATACTTGTGAGAGTGAAGTTTCATAAGTATTTCTTTACAAAACCAGCCTTAAAAGAACTGAATGTTTCCTAATACTAACATACAGGATTTCTGATTATTTTCTAAACATTAATACTGGAAATAAAGTTTATTTGTAGATGTTTTTCATTGTCAAACCCTAAGAGAACCTGCTGGTATTGGGAGGTTATTGAGTGTCCTTCACGGAAAGACAAAAAGGGAAAAGCCAAGTTAGAGACCAACAGTGGACCTGCTGATTTGCAGCACCTGACCCAACTGCTCCCTACTCTCCTGCACTCTGATCTTTGCCTGGAAATGCCCTACACATGAAACAAGCACAGAACTTATCAGCCTAATTACAGGGAAAGGTTTAAACAGCCTCCCTTTTTTTTAGGAATTACATCTAATGTGCACAGCTTTTCTAACCCTACGTGATTTATGTCTCACTGTCATAACAGCTGGATTCAAACCTTCTAAAAACCTGAGGTAAAGAAGCAAGTCCTAAACTGGAAAGCCAGCAAACTCACTATAAGTGAGTGTGTAGGATGCATCTGTTTTCCCACCTGTGAAGCTGCTAGAACGTGCTGTCACTCTTTTTTCCATAGCTGAAGCTGTGACAGGATATATAGCAGGCAGCTCAGGGTGCAAAAGCACCTTAGTTTGTTGCAGAAAGGAAACACCCCAGACACGAGACAACATTAATTTTAGGCCTGAGACAGCTTAGGAATTTCACGAATACAGTTGAAACTATTACATTTCTAAGACCCAAAGATAAACGCAAGGGTCAAATTGACTTTTCGACATACTGAGAGGACAAGCTTCAGCATTTCAATGTGCAACACCTATTTGTCTGTCTGCAGCATTTACAAAATGCTTCCTACCTGCAGGCTAGCTGACAAGAGATGTAAAATACACAGTGTGCATTTGGCTTGGCTCAGCGAAACACCATGTCCAGCATGTGACCCATGAAATACTCTAAATGAAGAAGCAGCTCGTGCTTCTGCATGGAGCATAAACAGAAGGGCACCTACTCACCAGGAACACAACATTTGTCTGCTGGTACAGTGCTCGTGCCACGCTGATCCGCTGGCGCTGCCCTCCGGACAGATTAATGCCCTGGAGATAAGCAGGAGAGAAACAATCAGACAGTTAAAGAAAACATCAACTGGATATTCATATTCCTTCTTCTGATTGGATTATAGAAGACTTTTCTGGGCAGAGAAATGTGAGAAATTTTTCCAAAGTAACGTAATGGGCCTGTAATGTATCTTTGTGGTGTTTTAGTGGTTCTTTTATTTGTGCCAGTATATGCTAGAGTAAATTGTTTACAAATCTATGACTTCTGTTTCCTTTCTCGTCACTCCCTAATCTTCCCATATGTGATAAGGCCATTGATTAAACACCTGCCCTTCTGTAAATGAAAGTGCTCTAAAAAAAAAAAATCTATGTATTATTATTTATTTTTCGGTTACTTCTAAAGAAACCAAAAAATATCCTTTTAAGTCAGGATATCTGCAATAGCAGCTGCAGAATAGTCAAACATTCTGATAGCAGCACATTTAAATCATTGCACCTCACATAAATGACAGTGTTTCCATGTTCACTGAGCAATGAGCTTTCAGACTAATGACCCAAACATACACTTAACTAAAGGATTACCTTTGTTGCCAAATAACCTGTAAGATTTTAAGAACCAACAAAATAATACCCCCCCCCCCCCCNCCCCCCCCCCATATATTTAAACCAAAAATAGAAGCCTGTAGCTGTTTACTGACCCTCTCTCCGATCTGGGTTTGGTCTCCGTGAGGCAGAATGTCAATATCAGGCTGGAGGGAACAAGCATCAATTACTGCTTTGTACCTGTGGAAACAAAAAAGGCAACAAAATCCACACAGATACTGCTGGAGAAGCACATTTCCTACCTGCAGAGGAACAAAAATTAACCAGCTGGAAAAAATCACACAGTGGAAAACATATTTGTTAGCCACTAATTGTTCTAATGGGATCTCTTTCAGTCACAGGCAAGTAAGTAATACTTCAGCTAAGAAAAAAGATCTTAGTTCAGCTTCCCAAATAAAAATGTTAAAGAGTTAAACCTAGGAAAAACAAACTTAACTTCTTTCCAAGGTATATTGCTATTTTTAGCAGTTGTTTTTCACACCCAGAGCCTTTGTTTCTTGTTTCAATATCCAAGGATGACAGAAAAAAAATGAGCATAGGATGCAAACACATAATCAATCACTTCTTTTAAGGATGAGGGAATGGAATACCAGCAATTGGTTTCTGAATATTTTACAATGTCTGGTGGGCATTTATAGTGGATAAAAAGGCAGCCCACTAATTCTATACAAACAATATTCCCACTCCCAAACAGGTGATGTCCCTCCAGGAGAGGCAAACTAATGAATCAGGTGAGCGAACACTGCATGCTAAACAAACATGGTCCTTAGAAATGGAAACATTTGTACACTTGAGTTCAAGTGAGACAAACCCCCTCCCTTTTGTCACTCAGGAAAAACATGGTCAAAGGGGGAGACTGTCACATTCAGGCAAGTGCAGTAGGTTTGTTCCTACAGGGAGATGGGGGACCCATGTGTGACCCACACGACCCCAGTATTTATGGAAAAAGGAAGTAAAACACAACAGTGCTGGGACCTTTACCTCTGTTTGTTAAAAGAGCTTTCAAATGTGATATTCTCTTCCACTGTGGCATTGAGCAGCCAAGGCTTCTGGGACGCATAAGCTACGGCACCTCTTTTCCTGGGAAGAAAGAACAAACACAAGAGTTCCCAGCTTACTAGTGCATTTGCTGCTTTTGGAAACCATTTTCTTGTAAATGAAGAAACTAGTAATAAGTCTTCAAAAATGCTTTCCTTCCTTTCTTTAGGACAATCAATGGCTTTTCCATCAAGGAAATACATAAGATGATGAATTTCCAACAGAACACTAAAACTGTTTACCCAACTGAATTTCACTTTGTCTCCTCTCCTCTTACTGTGACGTGGGGTTCGGGGACTCTA
This sequence comes from Cyanoderma ruficeps, assembly GCA_008694505.1. Lineage (NCBI taxonomy): Eukaryota > Metazoa > Chordata > Aves > Passeriformes > Timaliidae > Cyanoderma > Cyanoderma ruficeps. The sequence goes on from VZDJ01007753.1 coordinate 3,371,440, forward strand.
GCTCAATAAAGCTGCCTCTTGAGCAGAGTGGATGGCAGGAGGAAAGTTACCAAAGACTGAATCCCAGTTGGGATAAGATGAATAAAAAAATTTAAATGTGTAGCAGATCACTAGTTAGGCAACACATTTCAGGAGGGACATTCTAAAAAGAGAAAGTATTTGAAAAAGATCCAAACAACTCCACACATGCACAAAGGCAATTCCCTCTGCCATTTTTCCCCCACTCTAGGAAGAGAACTAGAGTTAGAAAGTAAATGAGTAAAGCCTATAAAGGCAAGAAAAGAGTACACAAGCAAAAAGTATATTTGCTAAATTTTCCCCAGTGAAATGGGCCTCATAATGTATCATCAGAAGGGACTATTTACCAGGTACAGTCAACAGGATCTTACTTACCATGCACATATTATTTCATAGAAATTATTATTATTATTATTATTATTATTTAAAAAAGAAAGTATCTGCCTGTAAGAGAATATGTGCTTTTGTTGTCTGTGGTCCATTAAGGATCCCAGTAAGGCAGAGCTGGGAGAAAGGCAACATCTTTTATCAGAGCAACGAATACTGTTGGAAAACTCACTGGCATACCAAGCTTTCTACAGAAAAGGAGAATCATAGAAAAGAAGGATCATATGCCTAAAAGCATATCTGTTTTCTTCTTAGCTCTATCAGATAATCCAATAAAAAGATAGGACCTCTCACCCAAATGTGGCCTTTGTCTGCTAGACAGCCATTATGGCAGCCTGTTTCTAGTTGGATCTGAAAGTAATTCAAACCATGACTTGGCAAAGCACATTTTATTTCTCTTTATAAGTTAAGGTCACTTGCCCTGCTCGTTTTTTTCAGGCTTTTACCAATCTTGTTTAGAAACCAAGATAGGATTCAATTTTTGTTGATGACCTGAAAGAACACACAATTCCACTATTCTGCTAACATGATTCCAAGTTGAAATTTATGATATTTCACTAGAATTTAATTACGCTTTATGTAATTTCTTTGATGGAAAATGAAACAGAAATAGCTAAACAAAAGAAAAGAAAAATAGACAGAAAATATCCCCTGGGCAGCCCAGCCCACAGCCCCAAAATCTAATTCAAAGAGCATTCAGATCTGTCTCAAGAGAGAAGCATTTTTTCAATTAGTATGAAATTTTCATCCCAATAATTGAGAAAAAATTGCTCTGAGCATTCCAAGATGAAGATTTATTCCTTTCCCTTCTTTTACCTGACTGAAACTGTGACTTCACAGCTCTTAATTCTCAATGCGACCAAAAGGTTACTGCTAATTTAGTTTTTGAAAAATAGCAGCAAAGCTTTGAGGAAAAAGCTTTTATAGCTTTTGCAGAAAGTGTTCTTTGGCTGAGTGAAGATATGGGCCCTACCAGTGTGATGCATTCCATGCTGAGAACCAGCACAATGTCTGGAAATACCACTCACATTTGGATTATATTCTGCTTTTAGGACATCAGTGAGAATACATTACTGCAAGGAACTTGGCAACAGGCAATGAGCTTGCCAACACTGATTATGGTCTGAGGATTTAGTAAGTTCCTCTAAATTAATCCTAATTGCAAACTGACACTAGGATGGCATATCAGGCTGATCATATTTTGACAAACAAAAAGCCTGCAAGTACTTGCAAGCTTCTTTTTTACATATATGAAATCTATTGCATGTCCACAATGCTGCTTACAGTAAGGAGACAATCAAACAATTGTTACTGAAACTGTGAGGAACACATGGCTGAAAATCCAGAGAACAAAATATTCTGCAATGGAGTGTGTAAGACTTGCTCTGAAAGTCTGCCTTGAACATACATAAGATTTCACAGTTTTCGGACTGAATGCAAACCAATGGTTTAGGAGACAAAGGCTTTCAAGGGATTATTCTGCAGGTGGAAGTGATGGCTTCCTGTCCCCAGACTGCATAAATAACCATGTGTTTTCAGCAATGGAGCATGTTTTTTCCCCTCTGATAACACAACAGACTAACCACAGCCTCTTAATTATCACAGAGATGCAGACAGAAAGATTCAGCCTTGCAATAAATAGGGAAAACCTTCCCTGAGCTCCCTGGAGACTATGAGCTTTGTCTAATATAGAATCAAGCCTGTTCACTAATTATGAATCAGATTAATTAATCAGAAACAACACTGTCAAAAGGAACAACATTCATTTCTTTAGAGTGTGGGTGACTGAGCACTGGAACAAATTGCCCAGAGAGGTTGTGGAGCCTCCCTCAGTGGAGATACTCAAGAACCATCTGGACATAATGTTGTGCCATGTACTGTGGGATGGCCTCCTTGAGCAGGGAAGTTGGACCAGATGACCCCTGTGGTCCCTTCAACCTTACTCTTACAGTCATTCTGTTGTGAAGATTGTTTGTTTAAAATTATTAATCTATTTCTACTTTCACATTTCATTTTAAGTCCAGTAAGCACAGTAGATCAGCAAGATCAAACACAACTAGTTAAGGGACACTCATACATGAATTTCAGTGCCTTAAAAAACCTATGAAATCTGGGATATTGGCAATTAAAAAAAAATAGATGCACTTAAAATGCAGTGAAGTTAGGATTATGATGAGAGAGGAAATAATACATTGCAAAGCCTTTCCTGTGTGTTTTGGGATTGCTGACTACAGTTTTATCTTGATTACTTTGCACAATTCATTAACTTCTACTATCAGTCAATTCAAATTCAAATGTTCTCCAGATATGAGAGAAATGTGTACTGCTCTGTATTATCACTGCTTATGCAAAAAAATACACTTCTTGTATTTTCAGCCTCATGGAAGAAATTGGAGCATTCTGTTACTGCTCCAATGCAATTCCAGTCCTGAGCATTCAGGAGGAAATCCTTCTGCTATTGTTAAACTTCAAGGGTCACCTGCTTCTTTTTATTTTAAACCTTGCAGTAGCTGCATACAGAGACATCCTGTTTGTCTTCTAAGGGGGAACATGAAACTCATTAAGTGCAGAGACTGCTGAACGATGTTCACAGAGTCACAGAATGGCTGAGGTTGGAAGGGACCTCTGGAGCTTCCCATTAGTTTTTAAAATGTTGTACCTGAATTCCATGTCAACGGGAGATTCTTTCTCTGGGCTGTAGAAAACAAACATAAGGGTTTTAAAAACATTAAATTATTTCAGACAGTGCAAATAACTCCACAAAGTAATATCACTATGTTATAATTAAAAATACAGGAAAATTACTTCATTACAGAAATAAAGCTCTTTTTATGCTGAAGTTCTCTGCTACTTGATACTGATCTAAAAAGGGTACAGTTAAAGCTTCAGTTTGGAAAAGTGCTAAACAATCTTGCAGAAAGCTTTCAACACCTATGAGTAAATGCTCAAGACCTCAAAAGACTTTGACCCAAAACACTCTTCTGAGAACACCAAACATGTTCTACAGGATGTTCGTGCAACAAAACCACCATAGGTATTCTTACAGCACTTAACCAACTAGGATTCCCAGAATATATGATAATTTAGGTAATTGTTTCATCCAGTCTAATATTCTTTCCTACTTTACAATACTCTTGCCGTACTCTTGTGCATGTAATCTCACCCTTCACCATCCATTTTCATAACAGTTTCAAGCATGAAACTGTCTAATTCTGGTCATACTTCTCTTGTATCTTAATGGGTTCAAATTGTTTCCCTTCAACTTGGCCCAGAGTTCTCAGTCTCTCTGAACACAGAAAGGATGGTAAGATTTCAAAGTATCCTTTACCATGAGGCTTAGACACAAGGTACATTAAAGTTCCTCCTATACTACACACAGATGGGAACAGCAGTTTTGCAGGACTCAGTCTGACAACCAGGCAACAAGTTCGAGAAATAAAGTAAATGAGAGATAAGAAGCTGGCAAATCTAAAGAAAGGCAGGGGAATAGTTGGAGAATCACAGAACCAAGAAAATATTCTGGTCACTAAAAGCCATACGATTTAGCATAAGATGAGGAAAGGGAGGCCATATGACACTGCTAATTTCAATAACTTCTCACTGAGTCCAGCAGGAACAGGATCATCTCTTTTACAAGATTTACTGTTCTGGAGGTTAGTGCCCCAAAGTCAGAAAGCTTTGTTCTTAGTTGATTTGGTAGATACTCCCAGAATCCAAGCTGAGCTATGTTAATCAGGTAAAAATAATTTCTCTGCCAACAGATGGACTAATCTCTTACTCTCCACACTTCTCTATGTGTGCCTGAAGAATGGTAGGTGAGAAAACAAACTTATGACAGGATGTAAAAAAATGAAGAGATGGGTAATGGGGAGAATTTGCTTTAATAAATGAGACCTTTAAATACTTAATACCATTTTTCAAAGTGCAGAATAATCTGGATCAAAGCTTTAGAGAAAGACTTTTGAAGACATATTAGGATACAATTTTCAAAATCTCCAAATGGCAATGCTTTCATAACAGAAATCCAACTCTAATTTTCATAACTTGCATAAGTGGTTTCAAAAATTGTATCCTGAGATAATGCAGTTAAAATTTCACCAATTTTCAGAATTCTGACTCGATATCTTAAGCACAGATTTTAGAAACTTTTGGTTTTTCTACTGAAATTGATTTAGCAGGAAAACCAATAATTGCATAGAATACCATACCTGAAATCTTCCCCCGTCTCACTGTCAGAAGTGCAGCTGCATCACAAATAGAAAGCAAAGACTGTTTACTTAAGTGAGCACAAGCAATCTGCCCCAGAAAGAAAAACTATTAAATTCCACTTAGTGCACAGGCTGCAAACATTACTTATCACAGGGCTGCAGTGCAGCATCTGTTCCCTCCACACAAACTGACTTGATTTCATCAGGCAAAAAGATTTGGTGACCCTTCTTTACCTTATAAACATTAATTTGACCCAACAAATAAAATCACCTCCAGCCTTGTCCTGGAGGTGCTACCAGAACTGAGAAGTCCTTCTGTGACAAGAATTCAGTTCCATTATAAAAAGTTCATTTTCTGGGAAAACAAAATGATAATTCATGATACTGGGGTTTTCTCTCCATGACAGTAACTGCACCTTAACAGCATATAATAGTAACTGCACCTTAACAGCATATAATGGGTTAGTGTGAACCCCAAATCCCACCTTCACTTGCCACATACTGTGTTCTGTGTCAGCCCTATCCTTGGGGTGGTGTGCTTGTGTAAATGTAGGCAGGTCCAAAGGATAGACAGGTTTTGGTTTTGCTATTTTTGAACGTGCACAAAGATGTTCAGAGTTGTTTTGACAGGATGACTGGGCATACTTATTACTGATGCTAAATTCAGTTCCATTCAAAAGAGTGAAAAATCTGTGTGTCAAATGATATAAACAAAATCAAGGAGGAACAAAGGCTTTTATGCTTTAAAGAGGACAGTCTCATTAACTTTGTGCCAACACAACTTGCTTATAAATATCCAGGAGAGAAGACTACCTGCAGATTAAAAGGCTGGTTTGAGACACTTCCATAAAGTTTATGCATAATAAGCAATGACCATATCTACATCAAAATCACTGAACAATTAGAGAGCACCAGCCAGCCATCAGTATCTTTACTCCAAAAGTTTGTGTACTAAACAAAGCTTTTCCACAGTAAACTCACACTCCACTACTCTTAAGTGACCATGTGAACTCCATTCTACAAAAACCCATGATCCTGTTGCATATCATTAACTAGAAACACATTCTTTACAGGAACTAGTGATAGACTGAAATAGAAAACACCTTTTCCAGCCCTTCCACAGACAACACAAAGACTCTGAACCACTTGTATATCAATTCCCTGATCTCTGTTTCTGGTTCTGTAGTAGGAAAACAATCATTCTCCATTCGGAGTTTTAGCACAAACTTCCCAACCCACTTTCCCCCACTTGTTCTATCCCTTCTTTCCCCCTTTTCCTGCAAACTCCTGGCAATTAAGGATGCCTTGATCTCCTACCAGTGCTGAAATGCCTAAACAACATATGGCTGATAATGAGGTCTAGATCTAATTTGTCAAGGTATTTTAGATGTCTAACGATGCAACGATGAGCCTACTGAGATTTTCAAGCCTTCAGATTTTGATTTCCCACTTAAATAAAATTAAGTACTTGGATGTTTCTGAAAATTCCAGTAAACGTGTGTTTTTAAAATCCAAATTACATCGTAGGCATAAAAACAACTTTAATTTTTTTTTAACTTGATGAAAACAGTCAATTCCACATTAAGATGAAAATCTACTGTTAACAACCTTAAATCTCTATCTTCCTTCACATTATAAGGACTCAAGATTCACACGCAAAAATGTACGTGCTGTTTAAAACAAATGACATAATTATGTTTGAGCAAATTATTTCCCAATTAGGTCAGTTTTCTGGTATTATTTACTCCAACAAGACTTGAATTGGGTCTATTAAAAGTGAGATACTGCCCAAAAGAAATTAGCATGGCATATACTAGATTTATTTACTCAATAACAGGTCAAATCATTACCATTTACCACCTGTGCAGAATGTAAATAATGATTCCTCTGTTTTTGTTAAATCTCTAACTGTATTATAAAATATTTATACTAAGATGCTCTCAGGCTGCTTCGCCCAAGAGGCATTCATCTGAGCTGTGTCTTCTGGACACACACAGCAACACAAACAACAAAAATATCACAAATGAGCCATGGCTCACTTCTGATTATCTCCCTCCTAGCCCAGGAATAAATTACATTACTTTTAAGGGTTTGAAGCAAATAACTTTTATAAGAAACAAGCAAAAATGTTACACAGTGAATCCTGTTTTATTCATGAAGCATGGGGGCAAAGAGTAGGGAAATGACTTGTTATCCATTAGACCAAGGGAAGGGCCAGGAATAGCATCCAGATTTCCTGAGCTCTGAGTGACATGCCAGCAGGATACATCCTTCATCTTCATAGCTATGACCTTGGAGGAAGGGAAGGGGAAGGAAATTTGGATGAACTAATTCAGGTCTATTCTGTAACACAAATGACTGAAGCCAAGCATTCCCAAAGAAAGAGCTTTAACAAGGAACTTAAGTGACTTTGGTGACCCTTTTCATTGCCTGAGCTGAGGCTACAAGCCCTGGTGATTACTTGATAAGACTACTGTCCTTGAACCTGGGATAAGGTTGCGTGTTCCCAGTCAGGCATTAGTATTTGCTTATCAAATTAAGGGAGCTTTCATCTGATAGCTTTACAACACAGGTGGGCAGCCCACACTGGCTGCATCCATCACTCTGAATAGACCAGTGCACATGGCAGCAGCTCTGAAAGATGAGACAACACACAATCTGTCCCAGGGCAGCCAGCACTTACAGTGCTCAGATTGTTTCAGCCACAAGTCCCTTTCTACATATCTGACAGATAGTGCAGCAAATGTGATAACAACTGAATTTCACCTTGTGATACTTTGGCACATATAGAAGACATGAAAACCAGCCCTGACCTTACCACTCTTGTGAAGAACATGCTTCTAAACAAGTGCTATTTAAAAACACAGCACAGTTTCTGATCAGAAACATCATGTCATCTGTTTTAGTTTAGCATCAGACATTCAAATTACACTTCTTAATCATGTTATGTCATCTCTAAAAAATTACAGCCTTGCTGAAATGAAATTAGTTCACCTAATAAGGCTGCAGGGATTCTGTATGGTTCCTCACCACAGTCTGATTTTCTGCTTAGGGAAGTATATTCTCGTTGATAGATCACCACATTCTGGAACTTTGGCTTCTGCTCTTGTTTCCCTCACTAGCTGCAAGGGTCATCTTCTTATGTTTCATTTTCCCCACCTATAAAATTGACAACCTTCCTTTCTTGTACTGCTGCTATTAAAGCACGTGCAATTCTGAGTAGTGTGACTGGCTTACACATGAAGGCTGGATATAAATCACATCTCTTGACAAACACTCACGGAATTTAGAGAACTGTTCTACAAAATAGCTGCAGAATCCATTGGGTAACAATGACCCTCTGTCCATCAGAGTGTGTAGATTTGATTTACAGGTAGCCTGTTTTTCCTTCATTCCCAATCAGTTGGAAATAAAATTGTTTCTCTAGATTTTTCTGCAATTTGTTGAGCTTTACCTACAAATATTCATAGCCCAAAGGAGAAAGTGCAGTCTGTATGGGTAGGAAGTCTGGTACTGTGAAATTAACCGGCCAAAAATGTTCACACACATTGATCAAAGTGTGTATTAGAGACAGCAGGAATTTACTGGAAACCACACACACGAGCTGCAATATATTTTACCATCTGTCACCTCACCTGAGGGTCAAGAGAACAAGTCCTAACAGAAGCTGCTGGAGCTCAGGACCATTTTTTTCCCTCCCTTCAAGGCCAATACAAAAGTTAGACATGAGTGGAATCTCTAAGTGGCTATCAGAGTCCAGGTGCTGTGTCCCCTTGGGAAAGGAGGAAGGACATGGCTGACTCACTCCTGCCAGATCAAGCAGGATACACTGGGGATGACTCTGAGGTCACTGCCACTTGAAAGACACTCTTCAAATTCTCAGGCATTAGTCTGGTGCTGGGATGGAGCTCACATCTGATCCAGGCACTGCTCCTAGTGAGCCAGCACCGCTTTAGAGCTCCATGCAAAGACATGAGCTCAGGCCTCAAAGTGCAAACACCATTCTGTAGCTGCACAACACCTCAAGCTCATCAATTCTAACTCCAGACTAGTCACAATTTCACTCAGGTTATGTTGCTGGAGTGCAGAATGCCCAAGAATGGTTGTCCATTTCTATTAATGGAATAGGCAGCTTGTTTCACCCTGGCTGGGGACTCTCTCTGATCTTAGGTAAGGTTTTTATCTTGACTGAGTATCTAGGAAATCTCTGACTCCACAAGATGCCAGGATAGATTTTGGGCTTTTTTTGCATTACTGCTCTAGTCAAGCTGAATTTTTAAATTAAATTAGAATTTTAAATTAAATGCCCTTACCTGCTCCAGGATATGTTCCCAGAGATCTTCTGCATCTCACCAAGTATGGCCAGCAAGAGAGATGACTTACCACAGCCCACCTGCCCTACAATCATTGTTAGCTGACCTGTGAGGATGGAAAGTATACATAAGATTATGATTTACCAAATAACTATGGAAAAAATATTTTATTCTGTTCATTTGATGTAATTTTTTACCTTGAGGGATTCGGATATCAATATTGGACAACGCTGGAGGACCTTCAGGTGTCCAAGTGAAAAATCCATTTGTGATCTATACAAAGATGGAGAGAAAAGATAAAGAGAAATCCAGCTTCAGAGCTCACTTTTTTCCCCACATCACAGACACTTTTTTCATTACACTGAGGACAGGAACAGAGTTAGCCTTTGCCCAATGCAGGAAATGGATCTTCAAGTGACTGACTTTGTAGAGGACTGTACTTTGATGGGCAGAAACCTCTGAATTCAAACAAGCACTACTAGACTATTAGAAAATTACTGAGAATTCATGAAGGGGGGAAAAAAGTTGCCATTTAGAGTTTCTCGTTCTGTTGTTTGTAAGGTGGGTACATGTAATAAGGGAAATGATTACAACACAATTAAATTACTAACATGCCCAGTTTGCTCTCTGCAGAGCCCTGAATGTCACTCGAGACACAGTGCAGCTTATACAGCAATTACACCACCCAAATTCCAAGCAGACCTGCAGAACCTTCCATGAAATTAGATGTTGCTGCCCATTACAGCATTTTCCTTTGTATTTCTGACATGATTCTCAGATAATCTAGGTTTTGCTAGATACAGAAATTGTTCCATCAAAAAAGACTAAAACCAGGAAACAAAGCCTGTTCAGACTTTAAATGAAGATTTCCATGGATACCATGAGAAACAAGGAATGGGAGACAATTTTAAAAGGCTACATTTATACAGGACCCTCTTCTCTCACTTTTCCAGAGCCACTAAAGCCTTCAAAGCCTTTCAGCTATACAAGGTACAACAATTTTTCATCTAAGAAGAGTGGAATGGGACACTTTTATCATACCCTTGAGACAAATTGATACTCATTTCTTGAGCAAAGGCAAGCACGGTATTCCTCCCTCTGGATTACCAGAGGCAGCCAGAGGATCCTCTCTCAACTAATGCCCCTTCCTGGACAATGAGCTGCACACAGACAGAACCAATTCCCTGCACAAATTCCCTGACCCACGGGCCACTGGTGACAATGGTGTCAGCAGATGGAGCCAAAGATTATCCCTGGGCCTGCTTTCTGTTCAAGCCTTACAGAGATTACAGCACTGGCCTCTCCTTTGTGACAAACTCCTCTGTTGTCACTCCACATAGTCTTTTGACCCAGCACTGCCCCCCAAACCCTCTTTCAAATATTCCTCTTATTTTCCTGGAAGTCTGTTCAAGAAGGATCCTGCACCAATCCAGCCTGTCTAAAAAAAACCTGAAAGCATTACCAGTTGTCCTAGTTAGTCCCATGAAATTGAATTATTCATCCTCTTTTGCTGAAAATGCAAATGTAATAGCAGACTTCCTAAATAAACAGCTTCATCACTATAACAACCATCAGGGTTTTTATTACTTCTGGCCATTTCCACTGCAAACCAAGAGCATCAGTATTCAAAGTGGCATGGGTAATTGTAATTTTTTTTCTTCAGACAAGTTAGATCTTTGGGAGTTATTTTTTAATTTCATCTGTGGAAAGGCTACTAGGAATTCCAAAATAGGAAGGGAAGATCCATGTTGACATTATTTTGGGAATGTCTAAAACAAATTCTTCTTGATTTTCATCATCCCATTATTCTATACAGACCCTGGAACTGGAAGAAATAGTTTGGCATACATAAAAGTTTGGGTCAGATGACCCAAAGGTTCCTTCCAACCTAGGCTGTTCTGAGTTAAAATTTTTGGACCTGAGAATAGGGCTAATGACTTAAACACTTGAAATAGAAAATGGCTGGGTGAAATCTAGAGGAATAATTGCAACTAATCACAACTTAGATATTAGTAAATTCTTAAAAAGGAAGACAGATACAAGAAAGGTGGAGGTTAACCTGATAAGTGCACGTGTCTGACAGTTCACACCAAATGCTTGTTCTTGAGCTTGAAACTGCCATCAGAGTACAAAAGTGACTATTAGTGAGCTAATATAAATGTTATTAGAGTGACCTTCATATCACCTTTACACAAAAATCATCTGCTTCTGTGATGTTAATGGGTCTTCTCATGTGAGAGCTGTAATTGTTCCAGTCCTCCCTGGCAGGCCTCTTGCGGTTCACAACCTTGAGTGGCTGTGCAAAATCAGAAAGACAGAAATAAGCACTAATTGGTGGCAGCATCAGCAAAATGTCCTAAACCCTAGCAACCATAGTGTGAATGATACAGCTCAGGATATTAGAATAGAGGTTTTGGAATTGCAAGAAATAATCAGTAGGAAATGGAAAAGGGAAAAATTGATTCTGGGTACAAACGACTGCAGCCACTTCACCGGCAATGAGACAGCTTTACTCACCACTGCTTGGTACTTGCTGTGATTATCTGCACTTCTTAGCTCTGAAGATTTATCATGCTCTTCTCCAATTTCTTCACTGGCAAGGAATTCACTCAATTTTTGCACACTGAAAGAGATAAAACCCCTGCAGTCACATCTCAAACTGAGAAGCAAAACTTTTGTTCACTGCAATGTTTATTACAGAGCATCCCTTCTGTCTGTTTATTACAGAGCATCCCTACTTCAGCTGCTGTCTGCTGCACAGTTTGTTTGTTCTTGTTTTGTTACAGGTGTATGAAAATGTTCAGTGGGAAGTTACTGCAAGCAAACTTTCAAAACCTGTCCTGTTGCCTATTGAAAGTGATACTTTAACAGTTTGTGCAGCTGTTCCTCAAGTCTTGTCTCTTCTGACACCAACAGAGATGTCACATAAGTTTTTTCAGGCATTTGGTGCAACACAGAGGGGCTACAACAGTGGCTGGTTTTGAAGCCACTCACCCAAGTAGAATTAATGCCATTTATGCTGATCAAGTGTGGCCCAGTCAGTCCTACTGAACAGTCTTATGCAAGCTGTACACCCTGAGCCAAATTCAAGCAGCTATGGTGAAATATGATGTGCCTAAGGTAACTAGATAAAGGAATATACCTTAACAGAATAGTATTCAACAGATGAGATATAAAAGGAATCCTGACAACCAGCAACAAAGAAGAAGGAATAAAATTTTCACTAGCTGCTTCAAGATTTAATTAGCTAAGAGATAATGTGCCTTTATTAAGACATTTAACAGATCAGGGCATTAATTTTATCTCTGTACCTGACTTTATAAAATGTATGTCTAATCTACTCACAGGGACAACAAATTAAATTTGTGAAAGAATTGGATTGAATCATGAACTCAACATCAAAGGAGCTCAATTAGCTGGAAATAAGTTAACTATCAGTCTTCAAAATGATAAAGTGCCAGAAGGCCTAAAAATAATTTATGGACAAGAGCTGAAAAAATTGATTTCAATGTTTAGCCTTAGGCTAACTGGGGAGAAAGGAAAAGCAATGCCACTGAAGCATTGTGATACGTGGTGATCTGTTAGGATGCCAATCTTGTAAAATAAGAATAAACCTGCCAAGATTTATTTTGCATTTCACTACCAGGTGTTTCTTCTTTAAGAGGAGACTTAGTTTCTTCTAAGAAGCTCATGAGATCCCCCACTGCTGCCAAAACATTGTTGGATCCAGGCATTACAGCACTGCCTGAGGCAGACTCCCTGCACAGCCAACACTTGTCCTGCAAGCAGAGATCAAAGTCACCCGGGCACTCTCGAGGAGAGCACTGGTTCTAGAGTTTTTCTGTCAACCTGACTGATTGCTAATGGCAGCTGAGGACTGAGATTAGTGCATCTCTCAGTGGATTCAGTGGAGGGAATTTGCTAGAGCAGGTACTACAATCTAAACAACAAAAAGGGGATGAATAATATTTGGAATGGGACAAAAGGAATAATAATCATTTTGAGAACGATTTTTGATCAGAATTCCTCAATAGGAAAGTCCTTTATCTCAAAGGAATTGATTAGAAGCTTCATTGCCAGAAATATTAGTATCTATTTGCACAAAGCTCTGGAAAACAGGGCTAGGAATCTTAGCCTTTTTGTTCAGTGAACCAAACATTTAAACAAACATTTCAAATGTCTTTAAACCAAATGATGGTTTAGATGCTGCCTAAATGGATTTGATATGCAGCTACACCTGTATTCTCTGCATGAAAACTACACTGGTATTTGAGAAATTGCTCTGAAGATAGAAGGAGCAGACAGAAAAGTTCCCCAGGTATCTGCTCCAGGGTCTAGAGGGGCAGGAAGAGAAGACGGCAAACATTCTCAGACCATGCATACCCCAACAAGAGTATGTCTCTGTTAAGTCATCCAACAATTTCATTTTATTCTCTAGTTGTGTATCCATGTATCTATACTCTCAGCAAACCCCTGCCCAATGCTCTGCATAATTCTGGAATTACTGCTCCCGAGGCAATTACTGAAGAAACACAGTAGAGCTGTGAGAAACTCTTGTGTTAGAGGCAAACAGCTCTTATTTCAGGATGGCAGACTGTTCTTAAGGAATAGAAAAAGGACATTCTCTGCAGAGCTCTTGCTGACAGTGCAATTCTGGTATTCCAATATCTCCACAGGGGAACTTATTTTTAAGCCACAGAAAGGACATATTGATCAAAACACGGCTATTTGCACAGCTGACTGGAAAGATGGCTTGATATTAAACCCAGTAAGAGACATGATGCCACTCTTACTGCTTAACTTTTGCTGATTGAATATGGTACACTGCACCCTTTGTCCCTGAAGACTCACATTGAAGAAATACATCAATTGGCTCCTCGGTTTTATTTTTCAGTGGCAGAAACACTCCACATTAAAAAAAACCCAAAGCACCCCCACTGTACAAAGACGTATCAGAATTGGTCACCTTCCTAAAGGCCTTGACCAGTTGCCCTTCTCAGAAGCAGACACTCAAGCCCATAACTTGGAAAATCTTCAGGGGTGCTACATGGAACAGAAGCTTTAAATCTGTCAATCACACAGTGGTTCTGAGTGTGACAGTGACAATCCACAGGGATGCTTTCCAATTGGGCATGTGTGTAATGATTCAAGACACTGACAAGGTTATTGATCAATATCATTGTCCTTGGTAGCATCAGCCACTAAAGACTGCAGCCAATACTCATAGAGCAGGGTTTGTGAAGTGCCTGAGGATCAAAGCCAGTAACACTCTCTTACTGTCCTTTACATGCTGGTTCCACCGCTGGATCATCTGCTGCTCCACTTAGTCCATTGCTGTCACTCCAGGAGAAGCCATCTTTGCACACTTGCTAAAACCAGTTAGACTATTTCAGCCTAAAAAAGCTGAAATACAACTTTGCCAAGTTAGATCACCTTTACCTGACCAGCTACTTATTTGCAGGTAGGGGTAGGACACAGTTACAGCAAGCAAACAATAGCTTTGCTCAATTGGTACAAACTCAACTGTCTGCTAGTTGACATTTACTAAACTATTTAAGCAAGCACACTTTTGCATGGTTTGAAAATATCTGGCACATTCCAAAATATTCCTCTGAAGGGTGAGGTATTCTAGAGAGCAGCACCACCAGCACCATGGAACAATGCACCCTGGAACACTACCTGGGTGATACAGACAGCCAGGAAGGCAAGAATGTTGTCAGCTTTGATACAGTTTGATTCCTGCCTCCACCACAAATGGCAGGGCAACAGCCTGCCAACAAGCAGATATCTCCAGAATAACCCACGAAGAACTCCCAGCTAGCAACAGTTAATACTTGGCTGATACTAATAACCCTCAAATTGTTCCTGTGGCATTAAGCAGCACAATTCATTTGCAAAGAAATCCTTAGACAAGCCAAAATAAACGCCTGTTGGTAACCAGCAGCGTCAGTGTGGGCTCCCAGGCACTTTGCTGGCCGTAATCTTTGCATGACAATTTGCCCTGGCTCTAGGGACTACCACAGTGGCTGCAAAACATTTCCTGCCAGCTGCTGATGCTCTCAGATTTCACACTCCTTAGGAGAGAGGACACAGCTGTGACTTTGCACTGTCAGGGAATTTTCAAACACTGAAGGCAATCTCAGCCTCATGCTGCAGTCTCCCTTCCATATCCAAAGCAACACAAAGGCAATTAAGCAAGGGCTGGTGTCCAGTATCTGTCCCATAGTTTAAATATGCTGGTCAGACAGTTCCATTGGAAGTCATAAAGTTGTCCTAATAAAGAAAGAAGCCCAAACTCTGCTCCCCCATCAGTCAGGTAGAGTTACACTACATATAAAAAAGCAGTAGGAGGTTCTTACACTAATCTGTTGATAGTCAAAACCTCCAGTGAAACAGCAATTCTACTGGTTGTTATTTGGTTAGCTTTTAAACACTCAAACTAACATGTTCATCAGAAAGTAAAATTTGTCAAGGCTGGATTAGACATTTAGTCATTAATTTACTGTGACTCTTAGAAGTGATTTTTAAGGTTTTTTGTTTGTCTCAGTCTAACTGCCCCAACAGGCAGCAGCTGAAAAACGAGAGATACATGCTGAAACACATGTCCTTCTGGGACTACTTTTTACCCTTCTACATGCTTGACAAAGGGGAAAAGAAGTTGGGAAGCAGTTTACAAGAACAGATAAATAATCACCATGCTATTTCTAAAATGAGCAACAGACACAGTCTCAGAAACTGGGTAGGTCGTAGCAAAGATATTAATTTTACAATTCTCACCTTACTAATGCTTTGACAGTGGATCTAACCACACTTGAGAGCAGGAACAACGGAGACACAAGGATATGAAAGAGGGAGAGGGAGGCAAATGCCACTGATGGGGAGAAGTCAGCCTTTCTTGTCAGATGAGCATGGACAACAAATGTCTACAAAGACAAACATCACAGTCAGTGCTTTGCCATAAAGAAGGAAACAGACTTCATATTTCACAGCATTTCATTTACAGAATCTTCATTCATACTTTCTTAACAGTTTAGGGGAGTGCTGCATGCTCTGGGCTGCTTCTGCTCCCAGAAGGCAAGTGGGCATTTTCCATTCTCTCCCAGAGGAACTGCAAATGTGTAGCAGGTTTGCATGCTGGTCTCCCCCTTCCCCAATTCCACATCACTTACACTGGAAAATGCAGTTGTAATTAACACTATTTAGAAAAGTCCATACTTACTATAAGTACAGCTGCAATTGGTATTGCTGCATTCATGAAGACTGTGAAGGAAAACACGTAGGAACATTTAGAAACAATTTTCATTCAGACATGATAAATGCTACAATACTACCAGCACTGCTTTACAATGGTGTTTTCTATGCTCTTACCATACATGTCTGTCCCCTCTATCACCACCTGAGGATATTATTTAATTATCACCTTCTCATTTTGGCTTTCAGTCAACTTTATTTTATGTAAGTAAACTACACAAAGAATATACACTCTAGAGCTAAAATAGAGCATCAGTACAGGTGTAACAGAAAATGGCTAGACATTTATTTTGTGTTTCAACTGTGCCTGTCCTTTTCTTCCTCAGATATAGCAATGCAAACAGTAAAAGCTGTCCACAGTTACTTCATCTGAAGTGAAGTGTCATTGTTTGACTCCTCTGGTTGGCTGTTTGGCCATCCTTTTCTCAGCATAAACCCCTGAAGGACTCTATATAGTGTCAGATATTTCTCTTGCCTATGTTTAGATGGCCTTTAATGAGTCCTCTAACATATTTATAAATTCTGTACTCATACAAAATAGCTGAGTTATTGCATGTAGCTCTAATTCCTTGTCAGAGAGGAGAATTTGAAAATGTAATGGTCCAACTTCTTTCAACCAAACAAATATGAGCCATCGGAATTTGGGGGCTGCTTCCCTTTTTAAATTTTTTTTTTCCAATTATGCAAGTGTTCAAAAAAATAAAATGTTTTCTAAAATAATTATATGCAGCTAAGAGTTTATATTTAATTAGTTTTAGTTAAAAGGACTTTGTTACTGGAAAAGGTGGACTAAAAACTGGGAAAAATGTTCACTTGGTCTGGATATTTTAGTAATGGTAACCACCGTTATTTTCCTCTGAGAAAGCCTGGAGTTATTTTGCTTCTGACAGATTAGGCAAAAAAATCATAGAAGTAGGAAAACCACTCCTTTCTTTCTCTGTCTTTCCTGAGTTTTAACGTATAGTTAATCCTGTAAAATGTCACCCAACTTTGATTCTGGCAGGGGTGTTTCACTAAAATACAGGAAGAAGTAATTTCTATAACAGCTCTTTTAGTACACATGAACAATTCCATATACACATAGCCTGGATCCTGGCACAGGGGTGAGGCACACGAGATCCAATTTCCATGTGCTCTTGAAATGGAATTTTCTTGTAGTCTAGCCAACACTGCCCTGAAACTTGTACGTATATTTTCTGTAATCCAATGCAAATATATTCCTTATGAATAAAATAGCTCCAACCACATTCTTTATTTCTGTTTATAGCTATGTGCACTTTGAAAATAATTCCAGAGTCTACTCAACACTCTCTTAAAAGAACTATATATAAAAATCTCTTTTCTGCTTTGCCAGTGTTCTAGCATCTGTCTGCCTTCCTCAAGATCACAAATAAAATCATGGTCCTCTACTGCCTTTTAATTTTTTTTTTTTGAAAGAAATTAAATCATGTTCTCACTACATTATTAGTTAACATGTTTGGAGCTGATTATGTCTCTCATTCTAATTATACTTAAGGTAAGTGAAAAGAGCAAAACTTCCTGTATTTATATTCCCTTTTTAGTCTGAAAAAAATGCAAGTTTGCAAAGATAAGTGTAATTTCTGCTAAAGTCTGAAGGTGTAAGGAACTCACAGGCTGAAACAAGAAGAACCTTTATAAGCCAAAATTATAAGCACCATCAACATAAAGCTGCACTGTTTTACCTCAAGCTGAGAAGTTCTCTCCTGTGTCTTGCACAATACAAAATAAGAATGCAATTGCAAACTTGGAATGTTTCAAGAAGAATCAGTAAATATTTAAAGTTTTTCTAATAATACAGATTCTTATGTCATTGCTTCACAGAATAATCAGTACCCCTGGGATGAATACACCTTTTCCTAACTGTTGCAAATGAATCTGTGAGGATTTAAAATCCAATAAGCCTTCACTGCCATACAGCTGAACCCCTGGCCCTGACTATAAATAGATTGTAATGCCACATGAAGCACTGCAGACAAAGGGAACCCATCTACGCTGACTGGGTGTAAGACAGAGTTTTGGTCTCACAGCCTGCAGCTAAATTCTGTTTTATGTCATCCTACTTTGCAGCATTCCTACTTCCTTTCACCTTGGACAGAAACTCCTCTCCAAGACCACAATTGCCAGAGAGAAATTCTGGTCTCAGAAGACAATGAACACCTCAATTTAATGTCAGTTAAATTCAGTGGGATCATGATCTTTCCCTTTGAGTACATTACCTATGTGATCATAAGAACTAGGCTTCCTTACTATCCCAGCAGATGTTTGTACAGGTAGCTAGTAGCACACAAAAACTTCTTGCTAAATATTTCCATTTCATTAATATCTCACAGACTACATATTCTTCAGTGTGATTTTGCTAAATATTTCTAAAATATTACAGTAGCAATTACATAGGTATTACATAACATCTAATCAAATACAGAGTTCAACTTTCTGTAGGTGTTTTTAAAAGCACAATAAAGTCTTAAAGCAGCTTGAAAAGTAACAGCAGAGGAAAGAATCTGTATACGTAATGCTGAAATTGCCAGGATGCTCATATTTTTCTTTCCAGGATATAGAAATGGTTTTAAGAATAATTTGTTTTAATAAGAAATCCAAGTTTTGAGTAAGAACATGTGAGTACTGTCTGCTGGAGCTTCAGTACAAAGATAATGCCTGTCACATATTATTTGTGTGCTCCAAATTGCAGAAAATGCAGAAAAAACCCTCAACAAATAAATGTCAACATCATCTTCCTCTTGAATGCTGTGTTCTAGAAGAGACTATTGCTGGCTAAATATAGTCTTTGAAACATTTGTCCCTTGAAAGCTTTTGTCAAGAAAAAGTCAATTCTTTGAAGCACTCATTTTCTGTTTTAGGCGTATTTCCCATACAAGCAAAGTTCTACTGAATTAAATGGAGGGTCTGACTAGATGGAAAGTGAGGAGTACAGATCAGAGCCTAAAGCAACTGAAATAATCTCGACAGAGAAATGGTAAATTCATTAGTAGCTAATAATTCAGTAGCACTTAGCTGAGCAGTGGATTACAATGAAGGAATAGACTCACTGGATATGGAGGTATAAAGGGCAAAAGACTTGAGGCTAGTCATTTCTTTTTGTCTGGTTTCCTCCACGCTGCTGTGAAATATGTGCTCCCAAGCATAGAGTTTAAGGAGCTTGATGCCCCGAAGCATCTCATTTGTCTTCTTCAGCCTCTCGTTGGAGTACTCCTGCAACATTTACACACACATTTACCTGAAGAGTACAATAAAAACACCAGTTCCCTAAGCAGAAGGATGACACAAAAATTATAAGCAGCCCCATTGCACAGTGCAGATATTTCTGTCACAAACACTTCTAGGTGACCCTGACTGTATGACTGGATGCTGCAAGAATGAATGTTGTCCACATTTCTGGAAGGGTGCATACTGTTGATGGGAAGGAATTCCTCTACACACAGGAAGATGCACAAATAACTCTCATTACTACCCATGATCTGTGGTGGAAGAGATTTCAGCAAGCTCTGGCTCCATTACAAGTTCCCGTGGCTTCCTTGGCAGTGCAACAGTTGCTGAAAGGGGGAATAAGGTTCAGAGCAGCTGAGCATGGGAATGCCAATGAAGCAAGGTAACTTTTTCAGCAGCGATGCAGGTGATTTAAATTATAGGCAAACCAAGTGAGGGATCAAGGAACAGCTTGTGACTTAGCAGATCTCTAAGCTCCCCAGTTGAGGCACTGTGGGAGTTAGGACTGCACAGAGTTTGTTTAAATAAATCTGTTTGATAGATGTCCACATCTAGGGTCTGAGTTTGAAAACAGCATTCCTACTTCCTTTCCCCTTGGACAGTTTGCCCTGCACAACTCACTTATCTATGCATTGCCCAAAGCTACTCCAGTCAATGACTACTGATCATCTATATTTATAAGTTAGAAGGTTTTAAAGTTTTTTTTGCTCTTAGGGCACCATAGTTGCTGAAAAATATAAACCCCCAAAAATATGTATTTACTGCTTACACTTATGATCTCACATTCTTGAACATGGCACTTTTGAGCATCATGAAATGTTTGAGAAGCAATTCTGGGTCAACATCCATGATTAGCTTTGCAATTCCAAGCACAGACCAATTACCAGCATAATTACCAGATATGATATTTATATCACCAATGAGTTTGAAGACACTTACCAATGTGCTTCGCTGGGCCTGTGAGAGTTTTGTTGCTACAAAGTACTGAACAGGTGCAAGGACTATGATTACTGCTGCTCCAATTAAGGCACTGATTCCAAGAAGGTAGTAGAGCAGAAGAACTCCCACAATTATCTGTTGGGATAAAAGAAGGTGAGAGAAAGATCTCAGCTTCACTTGGGGTATGCACCACAAAGACCAATTTCAGGGTAAGGGACAATGTGCAACGAGCAGCAGCTGCAGTCACAGCCACCCCAAATGTCACAAGTTCAGCATCGCTGGCACAGCCAGTGTGATCACTCAGGGGTGCTCTCAGAGACCCAGACACCCACCCAGTGCTCCTCCCCAGCCTGGGCATTTTCTGTATTTCTGTTCCTGCATTTCTTCCCATTACGCACAGGAAAAGAAAGTTTTACAGGCTTGTGTGTCTTCTATATTTTAACTCTTGAAACTATTTAAAAGAAATTTATTTAAAACCAAATAAATTTTAGAAAAACACCTTTAAATGAAATTTAATTTAAAAATGCTTCCAAATAACACATTACACCACTGAGAACACTCACCTCAAATAATCTCTGACATAAACTGGCAAAGACCTGTTTTAAGGATCTACAGTGCCAGACAGACAATTACTTTTGAAGAAGGGTTAGAGAAACAGTGTAAAAAAAAAAAAAAGTTTTGTCTTTAGATAAATAAGAATCTAGAGAGAAAGTCACAGTCTGGATGGAGAGGGTTTATTGTAAGCAGCTCAATATATACAAACAATATAAACAAGCTACCAAAGTCAATTATCACTATTATAATGACTGACTTCTGAGCAATCTGCAACATTGACAATCAAGTATTTGAAAGTGTAAGCTGGTAAATTAATCAAAATACACAGGGATAGAAAGCTAATTTCATATATAATTTCCCTTAATTTCAACCCCAATTATTGAAAATTTCCTTAAAGTGTTATCTACTACTCTTGCTATGTTTGTACACTCTCATAACCTTCACAGAAGCAGTCTTCCATAATTTCAAAGCTCAATAGTCATATGCCTATTTCACACATTTATAGGAATTGCCTGTTTACATGACAAAAAAAGAGTTTATAGTTTCCACATTTCCATCAATTTAAAGCACAGAGAGAAAAAAGATGGTTTTTTTCTTCTTAGGAACCCACTGATGCCTCTACAGTTGAACTAAACTAAAATATGACTCCCAAAATGAGACACAGTATTGACTTAGAAAATATGCACTGACATGAAAGTAAAATCCCATTGTACATCTATCACAAATATAGTAAGAGGCAAGTTTAAATTGCAAATTACAAAAATCTTTCAGTGATGACTAAGTGAGCAATCTGCTTTCACCTGAAGTCAGGAAATGAATGAGTGTCTGAAGCCAAACAAAACACACAAGGCCTCTCTCTGCCAGATACCCCTGTCAGAGCTCTCCTCCATAACACAAAATGGTCTTGGGTCTTTACAGATCAAGATTTTCACTCCCAACTGCTTTATCATGGGTAGATGCTGTGGGAACTCAAAATACAGGAAAGCACTGTACAGTGAGAAGCCACTGCAGAACATTGACTCCCTGTTTTCCTTCACTACTGGTTGATTGTCAAGGACATTATGGGACCACCTGGCTCTAAAAAGAGAGCATCAGCTTCTCCCATAGACAAGGAGAAAGCTATCTCAGCTGGATCCTGAGGGAGTTGCTAGCTCACAGCAGCTTTTCCAACCCTCATCCTAGCTACTGAGGGTCAGTCTTTGCAATAAAAATCCCACGTTTCCAACAGGTTAAAAATTATCCCATTTTCGTCCTCTTTATAACGTGTGCATTTTTAAAGGCAAACTTTTGAAATGCATCCAACATGTATGGAAAAAATAAAGAGGGATTGTATCTGAAAAGTGCTGAAATCTTATTGAACGTAATTCTATATCACATCACAAAGCATGGAGTCAAGAATAAAGAGTACACAGATAACATCTGAGATCTGGGGGACAGTATCAGACAGATGGGAAGGCTCTCATTAATATTCCTGAGAAGGCAAAAATCATATTTTAAAAAAAGCCTGTGTAATGAAACACTGCTTCTCTTTCATCAAAATCCCAAAGCTCTTCTCTGCCAGAGATATATACCAGGAGCGAAGAGCTCACCAATAGATCTGGTTATTTTGTCTTGCTTATTTATTGAGCATGGCAAATACTTTCAGCCAGAAACTGCTTTGTGGGCAGTTTTGAAAGAGACAAATGTCCTTTCATTACAAGTGTAAGCTATCCCTACCAATGAGCCAGAGATATGAGAACACAGGATTTTTTAATAATCACAATGAAATCAAACAGGGATGTTTATAAAACGGAGGCACAGGGGGAAGGCCTTTATAAGGCCTCATTTTGCTCCCAGGGTTTGAGCCAGAACTACTGACGGCATCTTTCAATGGATTGGCATCCCTGGGCCTCTTCTCATGGATTTCAATAACATTCAAACAGTAACTTAAGGCAATGAAAAAAAGCTCTCATTGACTCCAATCAGAGCAAAGATGGGGCTCAAATTACCTGGACTGTATAGAAAACCTAACTTGTCATGAACGGCTCTTAGAAAATCTACAGCAGGTGCTGAAATGTTGATTGCTAGATTAAGAGCCACAAGACAATTAAAAACCTGTTTTAAATAATAATGGAGTTTGTGCAACGTAGCATTAGCCATCTTTCAAGCAGCTAGTAATTGTTTTCACTGCCTCATAAAACAAGGTACTGAATGAATGCTATGGAAAAACGTTTTGAAGAAGGCTTTGTGACCAACGTGACCCACTGATTTTGGCAGGGAATGCACCACCCACAAAACAGGAGCACGGCACTGATCGTCCTCATCGGGTAAGGGGCATCACAGGGGGAATTTTAATGCAAATAATTGCATTTTCTGCAGACTGTCAGGAAGTCTTTATGAATCTGTGACTTCCGGCCCATTAGAGCAAAATGTTGTTACAGAATATGCAATGGAATTGGATTAATTCTCAGTCACACTAAAGTGCTCTCTACGCTGAGCTGCCAGAGAGGTCTTAGAAAATAAGTGTACATGAAAATTGGTAGCTTATACATAGTTTGTCTATAATAATTGACATTATTATTAAGGGGGTGGACTTTTCTTAATGCTCCATAGCTCTTCAGCAGTATAATTTTAGCAGTCTACAATCATTGACTTCTTACTGTGCTTCCCATAAAAGGAATGAAAATATTCTGATATCCAAATTATTACCAACAAATTGCCAATATGTTACCATATTTAATATGATATTTCCTCTTATTTATTTTCATTATGATTATCCTCTCTTTTGCAATAAGATGTCAATATTAGGACATATTCCTTTGTAATTCCCACCCCCCCGCCCCCAGTTTAAAATAATCTGGTTCCCATTTTTCCTCTCCTACCCATAATTTCAGGGAAACCATGCAAAAAAAAAAAAAAGTCAAGCTTCTTTCTGAAAAATTCCAGATGATAACTGCTATATCCATCATTCTTCCTTAATTTTAGAAAGCAAAATGTTTTAAACTGCCATATAAGTTCCTCTAGAGTAGATCAGAAAAACCAGTCCATACCTCTTGTGCAGGAGTAACTGCATTGGAAGAGAAAAATGCCTTTATACTGTGTGAATGCAGCCACACAGTGACCTAAATATGACCACAATCATCTTAAATCTTAGTATTTTAACAGGCATTGTTTTATACATCTCACACATGTAGAAAGCACAGTTAAAAGAAGCCATCAGTTAAACAATCACCAACAAACTGCTGATTGTTTGCACCCTAATATGCTCACTATCCTGATCTGAGGCTTTGCACAAGTCTCATGCAGCTAGCAAGAGTTTTATCAGAGATTCAGACAGATTACTTTTTTTTCCATGTCCTACTGCAGTCTTAGAAGCAACCTACCCCCACTACTAGAGATACTGAAAAATCAGTGGTAACACAGCAGGTTTCAAACATGTGGTAAAAGTGTGAACATTCAGAGTATTTCAGGAGGACACTCACTGGTTTTTCAGAGAATGAATACTCCCCAAGACTGAGACTGCATAAGAAGATACAAGATGAATTCAAAGACTCATTATAACTGACAATAAAAAAAGACCTGCATTTCCTTCGCCCGCCCACCCCCTTCCTCCCCCCCCCCCCCCCC
>VZDJ01007753.1:3395968-3448634 GCA_008694505.1 Cyanoderma ruficeps
AAGAAAGGTATTTTTCCCAGCGAGGGGAAAAAATTTCAGGGCAAATAGCTAAATCAGGTTTGCTTTTTTCTCCAGGTTAGAAAGTTAATCAGGTTTATCATCATCAGATGATTTGAAGACCTGATTTTAAGAGGAGTTGCTTATCTGATCTGTAGCAGCTTGACAAAAACCACTTGTTTCAACAGGAACAATTACAAAATCCACTCAATTATAGTAAAATATCTTTATTGTCAGAAAAATCCCAATGGTCAGCAGTCTAGCACCTCACTCTTTGAAAGACATACATACAGTTTATCCAATTATCTGAATGGCTGGTTTTTCTTCCCCATTCCCAGCTTTTCAATGTAATTTTCTTATATGCTTAACATTTTACAGAAGAAAATCACTAGTATAAGATGCTGATGGAAAAAAATCTCCTAAGCAACACCCCTAAAACCACATTATAAACTGCCTGGAAATACAATATGCCAGTTGCAGTCTATATACAGTCTCAAGAAAGCCATTTAATTTTTAAGCAAGGGCAAGAAACCCAAAATGCAAAGCTGTTGGGTAGATTACTTATGGGTTTCTGACCTACATATCTGCAAAATCAGCCTCTGCGTGGTGCTGGAACCAGACTGCCTTTGTGACATGAACACAATGAAGTTTTCATCATGTTTTTGAAACTAAATTGTATGTCTAGAAGATATCAAATTCACCAATACGTGAACTTAAACTCTACTGCGTCTTCTGTTTGTATTTACTGCTAGCACTGAAGCACACAACAAAAATGCACCAAGTAGCTGGAAGAAAGCAGGAAAACTTGCAGGGTACTGAGTATCAGATGAAACATCATGCTTTACTTTCAGCTTTTACAGGAAATTCTTAAATAGAAGCATAGGTTGATCCAAGTGGGAAAGGAGACTGAAGGGATCAGACTGGTATTTAGATACAGGATGCCAAAGATACCAGAGGATAAAACAGCAAAACCATTTTGCATAACAAATACATTAGAACACAAAAAAAACCCAAACCCAAAACAAGGACAAACTGTGGCATTTGTCATCCAAAAAGCAGCAATAGTTTCAAGGGATGTCCAAAGGATCATCTCTAAGTAATCATATTTATGCTACTTCTCTTGCTTCTGCTAGGATTCAAAAGACAAATGATTGCAATATCTTCCAGTTAACTTTCCTGATGTAATAAATGAATGCACTGCAACCTGCTGCACCCTATAAATTCTTGTTACAAATGCAAAGCTTTCTTGGCAGCAGCCAAGATCCTAATACAATCATAAATACCTAAAGTCCAGTCACAGATGTGGAATCTATTACAGGCAATGTTTCTAGATGTTGAAATTTTATTGCTTGAAATTTTATTTCAAGCTACTCTTTAACTTCTTTAATACCCCACTTTCATGAAACTCGCATGCAATGAACCACTGCAGACTGACGTGCATTAAGAACAAAAGCACATTCAACCACCTTACCTGTACTGGCATAGCCCAAAGGTTAGGGCACAGGAAGAAGAACCACATCAGCTGATTTGTGTCTATGGCAACCAGGTTACAGATCTGGCCTGCTGTCATCTCCCCCATAGACATGTTAGAAGTTGAAAGCTGCATAATTTTATTGTATATTTTTGTCTGGAAGAGAGATTAGAAGGTAGTAGCATACAGAAATAAAATGAGGCTTCTAGCTCTATCTAAACCCCAGGCCCAGCATGTTGAGGGAAAACAGTATTTCCAGTAACTTGAGTGAAAAGAATAAAGTTTGGCCTTTTACATTATTTTGTAAAATTTAAACCTACTCTTCTTCACTGATACAAGGCACAGTGCTGCTACCTGCATCGAGGTTGTCTTAAGTACTCCCTTTTTGCATCCTTGTGCATCAATAAAAGAATGAAACCTTTACTGCCCAAAAATGCTCAAGAACCACATTGGCAACTATGATTTACACCTCCAGCACCTCCACAGAGTGCCCTTCCTGTAACTAACACTAAGATGTTAGTAGATTCAATATAGAATCCTCAATGTATCATAATTCTTGTTATTTCTCTCTGGCAATTGATTGAGGTCCCATCCAACCTCAGAACAATGTTCCCGGCTGAGAACATTGCTACATTTTGCTTAGAGAACTCAGTTCCATTACAAAGTTTAATTCACAGCCAGCAAATGTCACAGGTACAATTCTGTACTGAATTAAGCAGTTGCCTCAGTGCAGAATCAGGCACCAGATATTTATAAAAATATATTTATAAAAAAACCAGTACAGAATAATGGAAGAATACTTTTACCAGCTAGTTTGGTAAAAATCAAATAGGGCACACTGAACAGTGGCAGATTTACACAGGACAAGAAGAGAGAAAAGATTTAAAGAAAAAAACATAGGAAAAAAGTATAAAAATATTGGCACAGACTGTCATTAATACTGATCTGCTGCTTAGAGTGCTGACTAAAAATTTCTCGTTTGAATAGGCAACTGGCATTATCTGGACCTCTAATATCCAGAATAGCAAATACAAAGCTTTTCTTAAACAAAATTTATTTAACACTATTTTCCAACTATTCAGTGATTGCACTTGCTTTGGTCCTTGTATTTTTCAGTCATTTGCAGCTCTTTCACTTGATACAAGTAATGAATTTTTTTTTCATACTTTTGGGTCAAATTTGTATTCCTGTAGAATTTTTCTACTTCACTCTAGTCAGGCAAAACCAATGGATGGAATACAGAAGCCTGTCAGCTGACAAGTGGTTCCAAGTGTAATATCAGAAGAGAATTAAACAATTAGGTTGCTATTGAAAGCATCCATCCATCATGGAGACTCTCCACAGGATCCATGAAGCTCAGGGGATAAACAGTGTAACTTATAAGTTACACTAAGCCTGGCTTTCATGTTGTCACAGGGTAGGTTTCAGTCACTGCCTTTGGCAATCCCACACCGTAATCTTACACCAAATTCTCTCATTTCCAGGCACAGAGCTTTGTATGCTACATCAAACTTTGATCTGTGGTTGTCAGTTATACAACGATTACAGACCCCATTTTTGCAATCTGAATTATGTTTAGTGCTTACAGACTCCACTGTGCCAGGCAGATTTTATGGCCTGACCCACGGAATAAAACTCTACTCCACGCATTGGGAATACAATCCATCCTTCTGTCCAAAATATATTTACCATAGATTTCAATGACGTTTTATTTGCATGGGATGTGACGTTACCAAAAAACATCTTTGAGATAGGAGAGGTGCAGTTCACATCTAAACTACTTCAAAAGTTACATTCAGTTTTACTGTCAGCAAATTTTTGCTTGAGGGTAAGAAGAAATACAGCATTGGATATTAAAAAGAAACTTTTATATAAAACCATCAAAATAAGATGCCAAGAACTCAGGGCTAACACAATTTCTAACAGCAATGGTACATTGAATACATTTCAGGAGAGAAGCATTTCAGAATTTAACAACTCTACAATTTATATTTACAACTGCATGTTTATGAGGGTGTGAAAAAGTTAATTAGTAATATATTGGGTACCTGTATTGCGCCTCTCAAGTTGATTCCTGTTTCAATAGCAACATAGTATGATGCTTGCAGAAATGTCCTTTGCAATAGAAGGGCAAAAAATAAGAGTACAGCCAAAACATAAGCATTGGACAGGAACTCTTGCGACGAAATAAAGAACACACCAAGAATTTTAGTCTATAAAAAGAAAGAAAGTTAGAAATCAGGTGCAATGAAAATTTAACTCCCTGCTTTGCATAATTAGTGGGCAGAGATAATCACAGTTTATTACTTTGAAAGTGCTCCCAACCTTGTCTGAAACCTCACAGTTTACCACTTCAAAGAAACAGTCTCATAACATGCCAACTCAGTAGGCTTCACTTAAATGCAGAATGAAGGATTTCTGATATCCTTCCAAAACTCTAGGACACTGAGTAACTCCATATGGTCATTTATTAAAAGATGTGAACTGCCCATCATCAGAAAGGAACAGCTAACATCCTTTGGGAAAAATTACTCTCATTATTTTAACACCTCAGGTTACTGGACATTAAAAATGACCTTCAGAACTTGTAAAAAACCCAAAACTCTTGGAACCACTCAAATTATTTTGGCCTGCAGCATCCTGTTCACTTTCATTTATGGTCATTACCTTCTAGCAAGCTCATGAGATCAGCAACGTGCATTTGAAGCATTATGTGTGTAGCTTAATGGGAAAACAGCGCATTTGTTTCAGATTATATTTAACAAGCTGACACCTCTTGTACCACAACAAATTGAGACGTTGGCTCACCATGGGAAGCCTTCTGGAACTAAAATGTCTCCATTCTCCTCTTTCTCCTCTTGGCTCCTTCAAAACTTTGATTGCTGGATAGTGCTTCCATTAAAGGCACAATTAGCAAGTGGATTCTTTCTATTCCCTTTCAGAGAGATTCTTGCCACTTACAGTCCTGCTGTATCCCTTGCTCAGCACATTTCTTCTTGCCTACATAGTTTCTTTGCTGTTGAAGTTTTCACAACTGCTATAACACTTAATCAGCTCTATTTCACAAACTCTCAGTGTCTGTACATTTTATTAGATCTGATTTGCACCTTGCAGTTGACTTCATAAAAAACCCATATGGCAAGTTCATACAGAGGCAAAATTTAGTTTTTAAAGCTGTTCTTTTGGCTGAGCCAGCTGGAAAAGGAACAAACCTCTCCCTACTCTTATTTATACCCAGGCTGCTCCAACCTGCATGCTTCTGTTGCTTACTGTGCACTAGCTGGGGAGCTAACTGGATCTCTTCCTGAACCAATTCAAATCACTGAGATAAGAAAATCAGCCCAGGAAAAAAAAATAATAATAGGCCAAATGAACTAAAAAAGCACCCAATCACTCTGGCTTTAGGGCCAGAGACCTAAAGCAAAGGCGAAAAGAGGACAGAGGCAACAAAAAATGTAAAAGGAGGAAGATTTTAAAATCTGTATTAAGGGCAAAACTTTGAACAATTACCGCACATGTCAGCAATTATAGTTCAGATAAAGAGACGTTTAAGTGTTATTTTACCTATTTGCACCCTAAAGGGATTTTAAAGCCCTAATTTATTACTTATCCCATAGCAATTCAAATACGCTACAGCAGCATTTTATACTACAAATTGTCCATAGTACAATAAAAATGAGTTTCTCTTCCAGATTATGTACAGTCTTATGGGTTTGGGTTTTCAGTCCCCCATACACATCTGGCCAGTATGGCTGATCTCTGTAATCTCTGCAGCTAACACCATTCTTTACTGTATGTAAAATAATAGTTCTTTTTTCTTCCCCCAGCTATGTTTGCCAAATCATGCTTGTCTAGAAAGAAATGAGATTCTGGTGCAGCACTGATTCCCATCAAAACATTATATAATAGGCAAGGAGGGAAAGCGAGATAAACAGTGTCATCCTTTCTTCTAATACATCCTTGAGAGAAAAAGAGGGCAATATATACATAAAGATCACACACTTGCTGATAGCACCGAGGTGTTTGCCAAGTCTCAGATGCATTATCAGGCCATTATGGCTTACTGAGCATACCTGGGTTTAAGCTACAATAGCTGTCTACACAGACTTGTCAGCCTGGAGGAAACACAGAAATACCTGAACACTTCCTGAACCTTTCACATATAAGGCAAATAACCTTATTTGAGAAGTTGATGGAAATAATTAGATGTTTTATTTTCAGGAACAGCTTTGGGAATATTCAGTGTCCCATCTTCCTGACAACTTTAGGGTAACACCAATTCCTAAAAGTTGCTCTAACCAGTGGAAGGCTGAGCAAAAAGCTGCTAATTAAATGCATAAATTAAAGACTCCAGACTCACACAATCGTAATGTCAATACTGGGCTTTTTGCTACACTGGGCCTTATGACTTCTAGAGCTTTTTAAATAATAAGTTTGCTGTATCTCTGAATGTATTATGCCAGCAGCTACTCCTAATACTGGAACTGCTAATCCTAACATTGCAACGTAGAAGATGCTACCAGCAAATGATAAAGGTTATCATTCTGTCAGCCTCTTCTTTGGTGTGAAATGATTAACACTCAGAGAAATTCGTGTCATAGGAACATTCTGGGGTGGCCATAAATATTGATACTGAAGTTATAAATAAACCTGAAGAGCATGACAGAATTTAAGACACTGTCGTGCTCTGACTAACGACAGCACTAACTAGAGCAGTTAATACTGCCTGTGACACCCATGTGATCTGAGTTACAGCTCCATGGTGGGTTGTATCTGTCACAAAGGACCTAAGGAACAGAACAATTATTATACCTCTTTGCCTTCAGTTTCACAAAGAGAATTTGTGTTTGAAAGATACATTACATCATCTCAATCTAAACTATTTAAGATGTTATCTGGGTAAGAGATGGGTAAAAGATACCCTCCATTGTACTCACAACTTACATTGCTTATCTGATTCCATCCTACTGTGTGACAACTCTTTCCAGTGCCCTCAAACTCAGCAGCTCATCAAGCACAAACACTGTTTCCCCCCCACTGATCTTTAACTTCATATGACAGCATTTCAGAAAGCTTGTTTCTCTCACCTTTGAGGCTCACAGGGGCAAACTATAAGGAAAGGTTTTCTTCTTTTGACTCTTCAGAAGCAGTGATATAACATTCCTAGCAGTAGAGCTGGTGTATTTCTTTCCAAAATACATCAAGTTGGCTAGGTATGTGAACACACATGGGGGCCCTCCTGAACATCCCAGTCTGCTTCCAAATTGTTTGAATAGAAACTCTTCATTAGAAAGATATTTCATCTCACCCAGCAAAAGCAATTTTCAAACTTAAATGCAGTTAGATCCTTACCAGAAAAAAAAAACAACCCCAAAACAATGTCAAAATATAAGGAAAAGCCTCTTGGAGACATTTTAGCAAAGCTAAAATACACCCTTAAGTGTCACTTGTGGACCATCAGTGAATATTGCTGTTATGTGATCCCAAACTGGTGTCAATGACAGCAGGTTACTGCATAACTGGTGAGTGTGGATACCAGACTGGATGAAGCCCTGCTTAGGGCCTATCAGGACCAGACATGAACATTTTCTTTTTCACAGAGAAGCACTAGCTGACACTTTCATAGGAAAATTAAATAGGACAATCTGTAAATTATATCAAATCACAATTTCAGCTGAAAAAGTATTCCAAACAAATTACTGAAAAGCAGAGCTCAAGAGCCTCCAGAGTACTTTGCTGCAACATAATACTATAGTCTTAATTTTCTCATTTCCTGCTTTAACTGGTTTCCATTGAACCTACTTGCTATAATAAAGTTTCCAAATATTAGGATAAGGATTGCAAAATGGACAAACAGTTAATTTTAGCCTGAGGCCTTTGTTAAATTTTCTGCACTGCAGCTGATGGACTTCAATATTTACAGTGGACCTAATCCAAAGTGTACTTGAATGAATGGGTATATTTCCATTAGTGTCAACAGACTTTAGAAACAGTCTTATATCAGACACTAAGTGAGCTGCAGAAATAAACAGCTCTATCTCACGGAAAACCAGCCTGACTGACCTCACCTTATAATGAGAGTTGCATTTCTTCCCAAGTTACACTTTTATTTTATTGAGAAATATGTCTGCTTCTTCTCGGAGAGCATTCATTTGAATAGCATCCTTTAAAAATGTGTTTCAGTTGATCTTTCAAAACTAACTTCCCCAAAGGCATTAGAGGGAATTCTTGGTCACAGTTAAGTTACTTGGCATTTTTTGATGATGTCAAAACTCTGCTTTAATCCTCTTAGACATTCCTCATTTTTGGAAATGAAAAGCCAAGCCTATTAAAAACACACTTTTCCTTTCTGAAAAGCAGTCGGTCACATCCTTGATCCCATCCCTTCTCAAGACTGCGCCTAAATTCCTTCTGATATTGATGGTATTCTGGATATGCTTCACTGTTCTTTTGAATGAGGTTTTTTTCCAGAATGCAAGGCTGGCTAGATTCATGGCTCACATATTTTGTCCCCAAAAGAATCACAGAATGATCAGGTTGGAAGGGACCACTGGAGGTCGTCTAGTCCAACCTCCCTGCTCAAGCAGGGTCATCCTACAGCACATTGCACAGGATTGCATCCCAAGTGGTCTTGAGTACCTCCAGCAAGGGAGACTCTACAACCTCTCTGGGCAACCTCTTCCAGTGTTCAGTCACCCACACTTTAAAGAAGTTTTCCCTCAAATTCAGGTGGAACTTCCTGTGCATCAGTTTCTGCCCATTGCCTCTTGTCCTACTGCTTGGCAGCACCAAGCAGAGCCTGGCTCCATCCTCTTGAGACCCTCCCTTTGGATATTTGTATAAATAAATCAGCTTGTCCTTGCAAGAGATGCTCCAATCCCTTAATCACCTTTGCTGTCCTGCACTGGACACACTCCACCACAGTATAAAAGAGGATACCAGGAAGTACACTCACACTGGCACTTCCAGCATCCACACAACGCAGAATCCCTTTCCTTACTGAGGACAAACAATACAGAGCCACAGGATCACTCTTTCCACTCCCCTCTTTCGATGCCACGTTGACAGTACCTGTGGGCGGATGGTGTTATTTCCTTTCCCGACGTTGTGAACAATCCCAGAGATGCAGAGCGGCCCGGCGAATCCAAGCAAGTCAGCCAGAATACGGAATGTGCTGCTGAGAAGTAAAGGTCTTCCAAAAGCACAGCAAAGAGCACGCCAAATGGATCTGGATCCTTGGGGAGATGATGATCTTTTGTTCTGATCAGAATTAAATTAAAATTAGTAAGAATCATGTCATACATTAAACTCAGGTCTGATAAAGCATTGGCATTTTATCACCACTTTAATTCACTGACAACCATTTGTAATCTCTCAGGTAGAAAGCAGAGAAACTACAACTATTGTTTCTTTTATAAAGCAATAATTTACACTTCCCTCCACAAAAAGAACCATTTCTTTCCTACCCTTAATAGGGAACAAGTGTGTTGTTTGTGGCCTGCTGAGGGAGGAAAAAAAAAAAGAGGGAGGGAAGTGACAGTTTTTTGTTCTCTGGTGAACACAGAGACTGGAAGCATACACTTTTTAGGCAGGATGCAAACAAGTTCTCTTAAAATCCTGTATAAGCTCAGCTCCCTCTGAGGAGTGAAAATTAATTTGAGTCAAGGTAGTTTCAGCCCTGAACTCTGCTATGGACAAAGTGTAACTGAAATAACATGGAAAAAAAATAGCCCTGCAAGGCCTAATTAATACTGTGTTACTGAATGTTTCCAGGGTCTTATTAGGAGGAAAAATGCTGTTCAGTGAACACAGTCCATGCTTACCTTCCACATCAAAATAGAGGCCGTATGCATTTTACACACATTTAACCAGCAATGTGTTTGACATGCACATTTGATTAGAGAAACTTCATTATTTGTACAAGGTACAACTGAGAATTTGGTCTCTTGGTATACGGACTGCTATGCCAATGAACACTTCATTTGCATCATATCTGTTTATATCTCTTTGTGTCATGCTTATATGACAAAAAGTAATGAAAAACACAAACTCTGAGTAAGCAGACACATAATTCCATGCTTTGCATACCTTCTGTGCTTCAAAGGCTTCATTAAGGAGAATGTAATTGGTCAGAGCTCTCATAGCAATGGGAAGTTTGCCTATGGTTTTCAAGTCTATTGGTTTCTTATGGGCAGTCTTGATGAATGTGTTCATCCACCAGTATGTTCCTTTGGATAACAGATTCACAAAAGGCTGCAAGAATCGGACACCAAGATCCTGGAGATCCTCAGGAGGTTTAACTTCTTTAGGAGTTTTGAAGAAAACATACCTCTGAAATCCAGAAAAATTCCAACAGAATCACGGTAAATGTGTAGAAAATACAAGTGCACAAAGAATAGATAAGGACATTGCAGATAATCAGTGAATCAGTCCTGGTTTCTCAAAAGACATTCAAGTACAACCAATACAGCAATTCAGTTTCCTTGGGTACTGAGGATAATCAGAAGCATCCAGTCTAGAAATAAATAATTCTTACCATTCAGTATGACTCTTCATTGTGCAAAAATTTGCATACTGGTAGGAAAAAAACCCCAACACCTTACAGTATCAGAATCATCATGGATGAAAAAGACCTTCAAGATCATCCAGTTCAACCAGCAAACCAGAACCACCATAATCATCCTTACACCGCATCTCCAGACACCTCTGGAACACTTCCAGAAGTGGTGACTCTACCACCTCCCTGGGCAACTTATTCCAGTGTCTGCCCCCTGTTTCAGTGAAAAAAATTTCCTAATAACTAATCTGAACCTCCATGGCACAACTTAAGGCCATTTCCTGATGTCCTTTCACAAGAGACTGACCCCTCAATTATTTAAACAGTACAGTCCCAGCACGGCTTTGAGTTCCAGGCAGCACAACATGGGACACAGGAGCTTAGGCACAGCCCTGAGGTTATCACTGGGATTCCCCTCCCACACCACACTGCTTTATATTTGTTAGCTCAGAACATGGAGCTACTGGGGCTGCAGCAAGAAAATTTACATGGGAATATTTCTTTCCCTCCTAAATTTAATTTGTGCACAGTTGGTGAGTGCCAGCTGAAGGGAACTTTGGCATTTATGTATCCAGCAGTCTCCAAAGTCTCAGTTTAGATTATGACTGCAGACACTGCAGAGGGGAAAAAATATAGCTGGGAGGAACCCCAGCAGCCCAAATAAACCACTTATTGTGATTGTCTCCTGGAAAATGAGAGATGTTATTTGTGTGTCTAAGATTCTACCAGTCTTCTCTTGGATCAGAAATACTTGGCTGCCACAACTGAAACAGAATAATTAAAAAATTTACAGCAAACTTGAACAGATGAAATTGATCTTAAATTAACAACAACAGAATCTGGCATTTTTTGCAATTACAGATTCATCTAGCCTAGTAAAATAGTATTAATCTTTGA
Organism: Cyanoderma ruficeps; assembly: GCA_008694505.1. Taxonomy (NCBI): domain Eukaryota; kingdom Metazoa; phylum Chordata; class Aves; order Passeriformes; family Timaliidae; genus Cyanoderma; species Cyanoderma ruficeps. The sequence goes on from VZDJ01007753.1 coordinate 3,406,891, forward strand.
TTGTCAAATAGATTTCTATTTCTAACTAGATTTTTCTTTCTCCTTTAAAAATGCATTTTACACCAAGTACCTAGAAAAGGGAATAATAAAGGAAAAAAATTAGCAACAACCCAAAAAACAACCAATAAAAACCCCAGAAGGAGACTTCTATCATAGTTACTTACCCTCACCCTGATGACATTGATTTCTACAGCTAGTAGCATTCCATAAAGAACAACCAAGAGTCCTGTGAGGCAAAATCGAAGCTGAGAGAATCCAACCCCATTATCACAGAACTTCACAAACTTGATGGTTTTAGTTATGAAAGCTAAAGTCCAGTAGAAAAGCAATGCTGTAGAGAAAGAAACCCAAACAAATTAACCAGGTCCATAGTTGAAAAAATATACAATGGAATTATAAAATATAATTAAGGAAGAATTCAACAAAATACATAAAACCAGAGAGTGGCCTTTCTCATGTCAAACAGAAGTCTAATTTAATTCCACAAACATTAAAATATTAAGATAATGTTAGTTCTAAATGTCTTTTCTATTAGATTTAGTGATATTTCAAAAGTTTCACAAAGCAAAGTCTGCTGAAGGAAATTTAATCTGCTGTAAACCTGTGTCCACACCATCAGCTTAGAGGAGGGTGTTGCTCCAAAAGTGAAGGTGCCTGTGAATAATGTCCTACAGATTTGGTTAATGTTACAAGACTGCTATAAATGTGGCTTGAAGGAAAATTGCCTGCAAATCTCTGGGATGTGTCAGGAACAGTTATGAAAATACTTTGTCCAAATTGCTGCTGCACCTATCACGCAACACAAATTCCACATCTGTAAGTCACAATGTAGATAAAACAGTCACATCAAGGAAGGATATTTTGGCATTCATGGAATACAGCTTTCACTTTTTAGTGTTCCATGAAACTTTTTGTCTTAAGGTGGTCATGCTACCATCAGCTAACAGATAAATAATCCCTGGAGTAAGCGCTGGTGACTTGGAAGCGCTCTCCATACCATCCATCACACCATAAGCCAGCTCCTGTTCCCTATTCTTAAGGAAATGCCTCCCAGGGTTGTATTTTTTTAAATAAATCTTTCATTGCTGCTGTATCTGCCATGTGCAACAGATGGAATGAGCTCCAACTGCCAAGAAAAGCTTGGATGTGCTTTCCAAGCGTCTTGCCGGAACACCAGAGAGAGACTTCAACCAAGGCACTAGCAACTGTAAGTCTAGCTTAAATATGGATAATCACCAGGAAGTTGCATAAATTTCAAAGAATTGGTGGTGTTCCAGCTACCCTGAGGCACAAGAAAGCTCCCTGGAGATGTACTCTGGGGCTACCCTTTCCAAGCAAAGCTAAATTCAAGGCGGAGAATCCATGTGAGATTTGGGACTGCCAGTCCTGCTTCTACAGAAATCAAGTTAAAACCTCTCCTTTAAATGAGGACAGTGAATGGAACAATACAGGAACACTGTGCATTAGGACATTTACCAAGGGAGCCTCTCTTCCTCTAAAATTAAGAGGCCAGTTCATAAGAGGAAAACACTGAGTGGTCAGGTATTTGCACACTGCACTTCAGTGGCCAATGCAGTTGCAGAGAGGGTTTAAAAGATATACTTATCAAATTTCTCTTCTAAAACTTCAGCTTTTGTATGTGAGGCTTCCTACCATCTTCCCAAATTAGATTGCTTCTCATCCTGTTTCAGATTGCTTCCTTCCTTTGAGGCACTATTCCTCCCTATTTGCAGTACTTCTGACTATAAAGTCTCACTTCATCCAAGAATTACATTCCAGGCTGTTCTACTTTTAATCACCTTTATCTGTTAAACCTTGTTTTGTTTCATTCTTCCAACAAGAGGCTGAGAACATATCCCTCTTGGAACAAAAGGAACTTAAATGTTGCAAACAGAAAATATTCACCAGTGGATGACTTCCAAAAAAATAACCAAGCCAACAGGCGCTTATGTATGTATTGGAATTATAAATGAGAACTAGCAGAGTCATTTTCCTATTTAGGGTTTAAATGAGGGTCTATATGACCTTTTAGAGTTATTGCTATAACATTAATTTATCTTTTATCTAAGAAGTATTATAATGTGCCAAACACAACACTCTCAGGTAATAAGAGGCCACTTCTCGTCCTACTTCCTCAAAAGCCTTTGAATTTACTTAGCTTGTCACTATATACAATGAATACAGTTGTATCTAATCTGATCTGGAGAATGCTCACAGGCCACTCAAGGCTTCTTGGAAAATACAATTGTGGCTCTATTCTTTATAGATGATGTTTTTATCATCTGGCTGGTGAGTAGATTTTGGCTGAGAGTTTTTAGAAATTATCTCTGAGAACTTCCACTGGTCTGAACTGCAAAGTGATCAGACCACAGAGGCACGCTCACATTTACTGGATTGCTTTAGACCAATTCTAGACACCTCAGTGACCTCGCTTTATCTTGGGCCATGTAAGATACCTCAACTCACAACACCAGGATGTAGATTCTCACCTGGGCCACACCTCTGAAAAATAAGGCAATGTGCAACTCAAACTCTTCTACACCTTTATTGAATTAAGCCCAATCTAAAAAGCCACACATTTAACTGGATGGGAATTATTAATTAACCTGTGCTTGTCTGGAGATAAATTTGTTGCACTAAATGATAAGCAATATTTCTATGCAGGAAATTCCATTTTAGAGAATAAACTAATTCCAAGGGAAACAACTACAATGCAAAGGGACAAAAATTTTGAATCAGAAAAACAGATCCCTGTCTAGTAGTAGTAAGGCAGTCATACAATTAAGATTAATTTAAAAAAGGACAATATTAAAAAAACCCATGTATTCCCACACTACCACCTATATCAGATAAAACCTCAAAGTCCTGTTGTTATTTCATAGTTTTCTCCTACTATTCATTTTTGAGGTTTATTTATCTTTAAAACAAAGAAACTAACTTAAAAATAGTGCAATCAGATGCTACCATTCAGCTGTGTATTTTAAACATCAAGAAAGAAGCATATTTTCCAATCCAGTATGAAAACTATTATTTTCTAAAATGAGTGTAACTGTACAAATGTTATGCAACCATGTAGTGCAAAGAGCATCAAAATTAGCATTATTATGAGAGTGCCTTGGTAAACAGCACTACATAGCTACATTTGTTGAAATATAATTACAGACCAAAATCAGACCGGGAAAAACAAATTCAGACCAGATAAAAGTATTCCAATAGTTGGGTCACTCAACCTCATCCATGAACTCAATCACTATCTTCAGTGAATAAATATTCCAAACCTTGTCAACTTTGTTTGATGAGAAATACTAAGAATGACTATTTCAAAACAGCCAAGTAGCTGGGGTAAAGCTGAAAGGCAGGCTTAGGATCAGTAGAGGAACTTTGAGTCCTCCTTTTGCAAACCCAAGGAAACACCAATCCCCCCGTCTGTCATGGTATCTGCCTCTTACTTGTTTATGAAGAATTACAAATGGATTTGGTCTCTTTAAGACACAGAGTGAAAAGGATCTTTAAAAAAGAGCACATGTCAAAATTTCATGGGATTGGAAAATTTCACCCTGTTCAGAATCAATGAACAGACCTTTAAGGGTCCACTGCACTGCATCAGGGAGAATTCTCCTGCTGGGTTTAATAGATTTTGGATAAGGCTCTGTTAACTTTGCTTTAAACAGCTATCAGCTCTTGGCAGGTGTGAGCATTCAAACTGCAGGGCATCATCTGCCTCAGCTGCAGGGTGAATGCTGGAAATTCACTGATGCTCAGAAGCAGCAAGAGCTCACACCAGCTCTTCTACTTTGCTCTGTGTGTGTGCAACATTAGATCTCTTCTACACGAGCCCTGTTTGCCACATAGCCAGCCAAAAGTTTATCACCAACTTTAGCTTTCACTCCTGGTTCTCATTTGCCTCATAAAATGAGGCTCTAAAGCAAAGCTGCTGCATGGCCACACTGCACTCTAGTGGGTTGACAGCTGAGTAAAGGTATAATTTAACAATCTGTACTGGGCTCATTTGCATAAAGTACTTGTCCCAGATGCCAATACAGAGTAGCCGCAATTGAGATTGAAAGATGACAATCCTCACAGTTTGTGCAGTTAAGAACAAAGGATAGAGACTTCCAGAAATGTCTGTCTTAGGACAAATAAAAGAAAACCAAAAGAAAAAATAAAATAAAAATCAAAGACCATCAGCTTGGGAAGATTTTGGACTAAAATTCAAATCAGGCAAACTAAGTGGGAAAGACTGTGACGGTCTAATTTTCTTTTTTGCCTAACAGCTATTAAGACCAGATTTTCTGAGGGAGTCTGTTCCTTGGAAATTCTTGCAAAATTAAAATTAATCCATAATAAGTAAAGTAAGTGTTGGTATTCATTGGTACAACTTTTTAGGATTCAATTATTGTCCAAAGTTTATCCAGCATCAGCATTCTAAACACTGGAAAACATTATCATCAAAAAGAAATCTCTACTGAGCACAAATTATGCAAAAAAGGGTAATCAACTACCAGCTGTAACTTTGTGCTACCCTTCTCAAAGACCTAACAGCAGGAACATGGTAGTGACACTAAATTATTTAACACTGCATTATACAACTGAAATAACAACAAAAAGCCCAAACAACAAAACAACCAAAAAAACAAAACCACAAAAATCACTTCTTGCTTTACAGGCAACAGTAACAGGCTAGCCATGCTTCCTGAGGCATAATGCCTTCCTGTGAGAAGGCATTAAAAAGACTGTGTTGACATCCTTAAAAAGCAGCTAAATGACCTCACCTGTTCATAAAGGATAAAAAAGATCCTACTTAAATGAAAGGTACAAGAAGAAAAGCAGTCCCAAATGAGAAGACATAAACGTTGCTAAGCCTGGATAGAAACCTAAGTCTTTGGAGAGTAATTTTTTTTTAAGGAGAGAACTGGATTCTCACTTACCCCAACACATAGTTCAAAATAATCTTCAATATTTAAAAGCTTTCTCAAATGTACTTATTACTGACTTTTCCCCACCTGACAAAAACTAGAACAAAACTTTAATACACAGAGCTACAATGGCACAAGACAACCTTTAGCAGGATCTATTGATACAGAAATCCAGCTCAAACAAAATTTGATGAGCCAGGACCACCAAAGAAATAACAGGTAAAAGGATATGACTAAGCATGCAGACATTCCCAGCCTGCAGTCTACTTAAACAGATGAGAACACATGAACAACTTCATGACTGTCACCAGCAATGGATTTTCTATAGCTATAATTTATTCACAGTCTTGCAAAATATAGAGTGGACTAGGTAGTTCTCATTCATAGCATTTTCCATTCAAAAGGCCTTAAAGTTTTCAAAGGGAGTTTTAGGAACATGAAGCAAGAGCAAGCAGGCAGAATAATATATCCATAAGTGAAAATCAGGGATGCCATTCCTTAACTCCCTGCATATTTCAACAGACCATGCACACAAAGATTTCTTCCCTCTTACATCACACTTACACACAACAGGCTGACAAGCAGGGGGTTTGGATTTAGAGTTAACAATTTCCCATGCTACTTTTCTGACAAAAGCAGTTTTTCCTAGAGAATCTTTGGCTCACTGAATCCCTAAGAACACTACACAAAATATTATTAGAGGCTGAAAGCATTAAAAATAAGGAAATATTTGAGCATACATAGGGGGGTAGCTCTGGTCATAGGAGACCGCAGTGACCTGTCACCGAGGAAGCAGACACACAGCACCATAGCCACACTTCCAGGTGCACAGATTTTGAGACATACCTATTAACAGTTTGGGGAAATTGGATGTTTCAATATTGTGGTAATAGACAACTGATGTGATGGCTGCCAGGAATGCCATCCCAGCCGGCATGTACAGGTGTAGGTGGCGGGATTCGGAAACCCTTTAAAACAAACAAAAAAAAAATCTGTTAAAGTCAAACCTCTCAGCTATTTAAATGTTTCCCTTTTAGTTCATGAACCCTGTACCCAGCTCTGATGTAAGATTTTCTAGAATGAGTTATGGATGCAACCCTCTCCAAATTTTAATTGAATTTTTGCTCCTAAATCACACGGTTGGATTTCAAATTCCTCCCCTGTGCCGAAAATGAAAGGTGCGTACTTCGATTTCCTACTGAAATCAATTGGAACATTGTTTAAATTAGGACAAGCAGCTCATCTCCAAAATGAGAAAAGTTAATTTAAGCTAAACTAGTTTGGGAGCTGTCCATCAAAATATGCAGATAAGACCAACTGACAGCACAGTTCAAAATTTTCTACAGAAGCATTTTGTGGAAACGGTTTGATTTTTCAGTTTAAAAGAAGGAACAGCACCACAGCACAGGAATTACTTACAGTGAGGTCTGTCTTCAGTGACTGCAAGCCAACAAAAAAAATTCTATAACAGAATCATATACCCTTATGTTTTGTCCTATAAAGCAAAACTGTGCTAATCTTTTGCTTCAGGTGGCTGCAGAAGGGGTCCTTCCAAATACAGCCCTTTGGGAATATTGGAGTATTTGGGCCTTGTTGTTAGTTTGTGCAGTGTTCAATAGAAACATGTATTCCCTCCTTTTTCCTCCTACTTATTTTCTCTTTCTCCCCTTTTCTTTCTTTCATAAAAAAAAGAATTGAGTGCCCTGTGCTATCAGGGGCTGCAGTTTCCTCTGTCTTCCAGCCAGCTTCACCAGAAGAGGTGCCAAGATGACTTCAGGACACATTTAGGGAAATGCACACCTTGTCCTCTGAATGGATTTCTTCTTGCTGCATCAAACACTACTTTTGTGGAGGCTGGAGAGACAAGAAGAGCTATGCTGGGAGGGAGATGAAAGATCACCACAGGACATCACATTTCTGAGAACAGAACATTCCAAATGTCTAGCAGAATCATAGGAGATCAGGACAACCATTTCCTGCATCTCTGCTCTAGAAAGGAGAGCCTTCCCTCAAGGAAAACTGTGGTTAACTCTCTAGAGCTGGCTGGAGCCATGCTCACAGACTGTCATGAACGCTGAATTCCTCTTGCTGACAAAAGCTGGATGTCAATACAGCAAAATAAGAAAGGATTCTGAAATTCCTAGTAATGCCAGGAGATTTTGTACACCAGGGCTGAATTCTCAGCAAGGACAAAAAAAACCCAACAAGAACAGATTTCTTCAGACAGCCTAAGCTTCAGTAGGTAACACTGCAGCAGTGGGAGGCTTTTTAAAATCTGTTTATTTCACAGTTGCTGGAATTCCCCTATATAACCGTACCTCAAATAAGCCACTTCTCTTGCTGAGATGCCAAAGCCTTTAGCACCCAGTTGCTGTCAAAAGGGCTCACCAGCACGATCCATTTTGGTTCTTAGAAAGCTGATGAGTCTCAAAACTCTCTTCTATTCACTGGAGCCCTCGCCAGCCTGCTGAGTGCTCGGGAAGCAGGACTGTGGGTTGGCACTCCCCCAGCAGAGCTCCGAGCTTTGATTCTCATCAGGTGACACCTATTACTTAACAGCAGTGCTCTGAGTCAAGTTAAATAGCAAATAAACATAATGAGAGGCATTGCTGATGAGAAAAATAAAGGAGAAAACTCAAAGCAGGGGATTTTGCTCTGAGCATCCCACACCCTGATAACTCTGAATAAGCGAGAGAAAAATTTCTTTAAAAAAAAACACCACCGGCATCAAGAAACCTCCTATTTATATATGTTTAAGAGAAGTTAAAATAATAATGATGACATCATTTTCTACACCAGAAGTCTGCAGTGCATGTCACACTTGTTGGTGGATACTTGTTATATAGATAGCTAATCAGGGAGGTTTTGTTCTATTTAATGAGGAGCTTCCATTTCATAATCCTTGAGTTCAAATTCATAATCGTTATGAAAAACCATGCCTCTCTTCACAGGAAGAGATCATATTCATTGTTAGATAATCAGCTTTTTTCACAATAAATCACTCTCCTGTATCACTTGCTTCACTTGGAATAATTCTTTTTCCCCACAGATTTCTGTTCAGTGACATCCTAAGCTGAATAACAGATGATGGCTCATGCTCACATAATATGAGCTGCTCTGCTCCAGGTAACATAGGAGATATAGTGCACAATCATCAGAAGAAACTCTGTGAAGTGTGACATAAGGCCCAGCAGATTCATTCCTTTTGTTTAGATGAAAAGAACTCGGTTTGGGGGAAGGGAATGGTGTGACCTACTATGCACATGGGAATTCCTCCTAAGTAAGGACTGTGAGACTGGGTCCTTGGACATAAAACACATCGTGAAAATGTCACCATCTGCTTGAATTATTAGGATTTATCTATGACAACTCTTTGGAAAGATAGTGTCATTAAGCTGAACTAAAAATGATTAAGGTCAGTTGTGCGTGTGTACATCACTTGGCAAGGTCTGTGGAATTTCTGATACAAGGTTGGTAGGTTAATCACTAAGAAAACAGATTATATGTTCATAACTACAAAGAATATGGTTTAGATGAGAACTTAGACAGGGAGGAAATATTTACCCTGAAACCTTTAAACTGCTCAGTGCTACCAGGAGAAGGCAGAAATGCACTTACCCATCAGACACTATGCCCTCTGCAATTTCACACACCAGCACAAACAAGAGTATAAAAGTCAGTATCCAGCGTAAATTGTGGCCAGGAAAATGAAGCCACGTGCTGTGATGTATATGTACTTTGGAACTCTGACTTCCCCACCCTAAAAGAGAATATAGAGAGCTTTCTTAACAAGAGTGACACACAAAGTTCCTGCTTACAAAAAAACACCAAACCATATATATAACAACCTTGCATACCAATATTGGCACAGATGTGTTGTTAAACAAACATGTATCTGAATATTATCAGAACTGTGCTCTCATTATCTCACTTCATATGGAATAAAATCAATAATTCAAACAGGACACAGCCTTAAATTCCTACACTTCTTGCAACTTATTATCAAGTAATTACATGCACTAAACGTTTTTCAAATCTATTCACAGTTTAGATGATCAACAAATTAATGTTTTGACAAATAAACACAAACGCTATAATAAATGCACCACTTATTTTCCCTTCCATTCTTTTAAAAAGTTAAAAAAAAAAAAGAGGAAAGGAGAAGGTGTGAAGTTTTATTTCGCTAAAAATTAGCAATACTGAGAGATTCCAGATAAACGCAGAGAACCCGAAGCAGCTCTTCAGCTGACCTCGTTTTCACAGTCTGGCTGGCTGTTTTTTCCTCACCGGACCCTTTCCCATCCCCAGGAGCGAGTGTTTCTCCAACCCTTGCCGTGGCTCTCCGCGGGCCGCTCCAGGCTTCGGAAGGGGGTACCCGGAGCAGTGACAGCCCCGTGTGCTGAGCCACCGGGCCGCCTACCGGCCCCGCCGGCCGTGCCACATCAAATCGCGGCCGCCTCAGGTACCGCAGAAGCCACCGCCGCGGGGCAGGACCCGCAATGAGGGGGGGCTGCCAGGCGGCCGTGACCCCGCAGTAATTGCTGGGAGTAATATTTCATAACGCAGCACTTACTTGTCAGGTTTCCTGGGCTTTAATGGCACATTTATTTCTGCTTCGCGCGCTGCTGGTCAAAACCGGCAGGGCAAATCCTGCGGTCTTCTCCAGCATCACCCGTTCCTGCCCTGCCTGCCCAAGGGGTTTCACCTGCGGGGAGCCCCGCGGGCTGCCCCGACAGACGGAGATGGGCCCCGCTGCCCCGGCGGACAGCTGCGGGGGCAGCCCGGGGAGAGGCGGCCGCCGGAGCATCCCGCAGCTCGCACCGCATCCCGGCACCAGCGCGCCTCCCCGAGCGGCACGGGGGCAGGGCCAGGCCGGGGGACACGGCAAGGGGAAGCCAGGCGGGCGGGGGGAAACGCGGCACACGCGCGGCAGCGCGGGGGAGGGAAACCCACGGCGAGACAAAGCCGGGAGGGGGACACAACAAAGCAACACGGAGGGTAGAGCGGCAGAAGGAAAAGGGGAGCAAATAGGAGAGGCACAGGCGGACAGGAGAAGGAAGAGCCGCAGCCACCCACCGATGAAGAGGATGGGGAAGGTGATGAAGAGCAAGAAGACGTGCGGCACCACGTTGAGCGCATCCACGAAGCAGCCGTTGTTGAGCACGCCGTGGTCCACGTTGTAGGCGGTGGAGTTGCCCTCGTCGCCGCAGAACGCCAGGGCCATGGCGGGACCCTGCGCGCAGCCCGGCGCCGCCTCCTCCTCCGCGCACATCAGGCGGGGCCGGCGCGGCCGCGGCTCTGCCCGCACCTGCCGGGAGCGGCGGCGGCCCCGGCCCGGCCGCGGCCCCGGCCCCGCGTTCCGCCCGCCCCGGCGCCGCCCCGCCCCGGCACCGCCCCCGCCCGCCCCGCGCGGCGCCCCCGGACAGCCCCGAGCGGGGCGCTGGGGGGGCGCTCGGCGGGGACGGGAACGGGAACGGGGGCGGGATGTCTCTTTCCTGACGCCGCTGGGACCGGTGCGAGGGCACCGTGACAGCCCTCGGTACCCCAGAGCACCAGAGCCGTGTTCCAAGGCTCTCGGGGCTCGGAATCGAGTGCTTTATGCATCGTTAATAAGGCACAACATTAAATATCCAACACTAAATTAGTGATGACAGAGGAATTAGGGAAAGTGTGTTCTTTCAACCTTGTCAGCTTTTGCTTTTTTCTCCACTATCATAAAGATATTATTGGATTAAGTCACATGTTAAGCCATACCCTCCTACAAAAGGAGTCTTCAACATTACATCCTGAACAGCTGCTCTGTTTGTGCCTTACTTTTTTTACCCCTAAAATGAGTTAACTGTTTTTCCCCTTCCACCAGGACTGTCTCAGTCTCTGAGAATCAGATCATTACTTTGAGTGGGCTCCAATTCACTCCTTAAGCATTTTTAGGTACACCAAAATAATCTACAAATCAAACTTCCCAAACCTTTTTTTTTCTTGTGTAGAATTTAGGCTCAGTTGAGCAAAAGCCAAACAAAAACTCTGATCAAATGTCTCTCTGCTGAGGGATAGCATTGGAAAGTAAAATGTGATGTGCATCAGAAATCTGCACCTGGCACACACTTCCCAGCACAGGCTGAATCAATGTCCCAGATTCAAATATCTCTGGTGTGCAGCCATGAAATACTCAACAAAAAGATTCGTAACCAAATTATTTCTCTTGGAACTCCTTTAATTTTTAGTCATGCTTTTCCATTGCTGAGTATCTAACACAACTGGCTGCATCCTACAAAGAGAGATGCAAACAAATAATGCCCATATATCCAGTCTTCACTCTTCAAAATGCAAAAGCTACAAGTTGGCTAAATGCCTTTAAGGGCAAGGAATCCATAAATGAAAAATTTCCTTCTTCCTTCAACATAACAGAGTGCATTCAATTTCTAGGACTGACAGCTTCACTAATAGACCTGAAAATTACTTTTGTCGTGCTGCTTTTATTGATCTTGCTGTTGGACAGGAGCAAAGAAAAAGCAGTTCTCTGAGTGGAACGTTATTTCCTATACATGGTCTTTTGGAGCTACAGCAGTGTGGTTAAGAATAAAAATTATAAGAAACTCCAAGCCAAATCCTGTGTATATGTATTTTCAAATGTGAAAGTTACACCCACTGGAAAGACTATAATTATTTTAAGTTTTGGACAGAATCCAGCATTCATTTGAGCTTCTGGTCAAGCTCAGCTCTGTTATCCTAATAGTTATTTAATAAACAGTATGGACAGTTTACATGCAGATAATTTAAAAGTCATTTATATTTTAGCATTTCCTGAGTCCCCAAGTGACACAAGATCTCTGTGTTACACATGAACAAAGAGAAACAATGAACTCTTGCCAGTTTACACTCTGGAGGCTGAAATCATGGTTTAGATTTGAGGAAGAAATAACTGTGGCCAGAGAATTTAACATGGAAATTAAAGTTTGCCACCATCTCCAAAGAACTCCAAGAAGTGAGCTCACATACCCAACCTCTGCATGTTTTCTGAACCTTTAGACCATCTTCCTTTTACTCCAAGGTGTCAATCACAACATTTAAAAAAACTTGTATCTCAAATAACAAAACATCAGAAGACTCCTTGGTTTTGAATTTGAAATTTATCTTTTCAATGATTTTCAGACACAGCCTGGTTTACACACTTAATGCAGTGGCTTAAAATTAATGTTCTAAGTTCAGATCTCTCTAAGAGTTCTGCACCTATCACAGAGCGAAAGTTGAGTCAGAAATGTGTGGGCACCCTGGACAGAAAGATGGTGGATTCAATGGGGAATTAACGACTTAATGAAATACCAAAAAAACCCCAGACTGACAGAAATCAAAACAGTTGGTAAACTGAAATTAACAAGCTGAGGATTCATAGCAATAAACAGGGACACACACACACACAAACTCTTTAAATAATTCACACTTTCATTAACAATGTTCCAAGTTTGTCCCTATTGTTACAATGAAACCAAGTGAGTAATCTGGCCTGGTCTTGCTTACTAAATCATCAAATTACAATTTGTTTTTCACTCACAAATGGCGGAACAGCCATTTTGTGACTTCACAAAATAGTGCTAAGACATAGTTTGATCCTTTTCTTAGGGAAGGCTTAGATGTGATTGTGGTGTCAAAGGACTGAACCTCCCTACCCCCAGACTGTCTCTGCTGGTCCTGTGGGCTTTGGAGCAGGTCACAGAGGAATAGTTTCTTTTTCAAAGCTGTAATTTCATGAAGCTTTGTGGAAGTAAAATTCCTTTTCAAAGTGCAGAAAAAGCAAAAAAAAATGTGAAACCAACAGGTAGACAGCCATGGTTTACCTGCATGTTGCAAATGCAACCTAATTTTCCACTAAAGTCCCTTTGCATCTTATTTCTCTTACTCCTGCCTATTTCCATTTCACAAGAAGTCAGTTTCCTACTTCATTATTTCAGTGTATCTATTAGAAATGAGACATCAAGTTAGGTGCTGGCAGCCACTAGCACATTCAGTATGTGACTGGAAATATTTTGAAAGCATTTTGATTATGTAAAATTGATTTCCAGAGAGACAAGGGGAATGTTTCTAACTCAAGGAAAAATCACTTTTTATGCTTGCCTTGGAATCTGACTTTGTCTACAGGATGCAGACAGGTTTTGGTTTTATGGTAAAGCACTGACTCTTCTGAATTCAGTTGTTTTTAACAGATATTCATTTCTGTGGGAGCTTTCATTTTATTTTCCTGCCTTTGTAACTTGTTTCTTGCTCCTCTTTTTCATCTGCTTCACACTGACCCCTCTTTTTCATCAATGAAGTGCTCTCTTCCTAAAAATCGTGGTTTGGTGCTGTAGATCACTCTGCAACTTTGTGCTTTTGTTTGCATTTAGAAACACAGATAGAAAACCCCCCAAAGTTTTGAAAGTTCTGAACAGTCACAGCCCATGTTCGAAGTTCTGATAGACAGTTATATAAATATAGGCATCACACAGGAAAATTTCACTTTCCTGTGTATTTCGAAGTCATTAATGAGGACAATTATAAATAGGAAATTTTAGGAAAAAATTCTAACAAAGCAAATTCTCATTGTGATTTAGAATTAGCTAAACAATATGCACTATTACTTCTGCTTCCTATTAAATTCTGCTCTTGGAAAAAGAGAGAAAAAGCAGTATACATGTGTGGGAGGTAGCCACCAATCCCTTTCTGAAGCACATTGGGAAAGGTTGAGGGAAAAAAATGGGAGAAAATCACCTCCAGAGAAAAGTGTTATTTTATTCATGTGAAACAAAAAACTCCATTCTATCATTTCATAGAAGACATCACTTAAAAAAATTCTTTGAAAAATTGTCTAAGGTGCTGCTATTAAAATTCATCCAATAAGCATAATCATAGAGTCCTAGGATCTTAAAGATCATCCAGTTCCAACTCCTCTGCTATGAGCAGGGACAACTTTCACCAAACCAGGCTGTCCAAAGGTCCATCCACAGCTGGTCTGGCCTTGAACACTGCCAGGGATGGGGCATCCACAGCTTTTCTGGGCGACCTGTGCCTCACCATCCTCATAGTGAAGAATTTCTTCTTGATGTCTAAACTAAACTTTCCCTCTTTCAGTTTAATAATAGTGCAGACATTCACAGAAATAGCTCTTTTTCTCTAAATAAACCTTATTAATTTTTAATTACTGTCCCTTATTAAAAATGAAGAAAGAACTTATGAGTAAGCAGATCTATCTTTGAATGGAAACAAAATACAAACTCTTTGTTGGGCAATCATCTTCAAGCAAAAAACTCAGACAAGTGTTTTAGATTGGAGCAGCTTATCCTTAAGTGTGTTCAGACATCTTGGGGCTTCAGCCACACCAGTGACCTCTAACATTAAGTCATTTTATGAAGCACATTCTCCAACATCCAATAAAACATTTAGCCAATTAATGTGGCATTGAACTAACTCCTCAGTTTAACAGTAGCTTCCTGGTTCAATAGAGCCAGAGCAGTGCTGGCTTGGCACCTGAAACCTGGTGAAAAATCTCACTTTTCTGTTCATTCACTCTCCTTTGCAGTGTTAAACAAACATTGACACATTTGGGGCTACCTGGCACGACTCAGGATGAATCATCTGAAGGGCTGCAGGCTATTTCCCTTACCAGCCTGACCTGAGGATATTCCTGATACTCCCCTGCCCTCCTGAATCACCAGGATTCTCCACAACAGCTACAGCAATGCTACACCAACTTTCTATTCACTCCTGACTGTCCTTGTGCACAGATGAACTTTTACAACCTCTGCATGATCTCACTGATCACCTCATGCTTTACTTTCATCTCCAGTATCTAAATGGTTAATGTCTTGAGTACTCCCTGTGTAGTACTTGTAGTACAAGTGTTATGTTTTCCTCAGGGGAATAAGCTGAGTGCTGTGAACTAACCCATGCCAGTGAACAACTCGTGTGCTGGCTCCAGCGTGGTATTCTTCAGCAAATACTATTTTAGTTACTGATTCAGTTCAGTGCTGTTATGGTGCTTGCCTTGTATGTGGGCACTCGTATATGAAAGATTATTCTGCCTGTTTATACTGAAAGAATTACATGCACTAACAAATAACCATAACAAATATCCAGCTTTAATTTCCAAAAGATAACAGGGCTAAAAGTCATTGGCCGTCCTTGGAACCCTTTCAAAACCCACAAATTAGACTGAAAACTAAGGTTTGAATTGTTTTTTGGAAGATTATTAGAAACAAACAAAAGATATCATCTTTCCTTTTCAGAATATAAAACTGTTTTCTGCTCAGGCATACAGTTTTAGTTAGTTGATTTGTTTATTGACCACCAGGAATCATTCCAGGTTGAAAACAATCGTTCAATTTCTCCAGTGGGTAAAATCGACACAATAATTAGAGAGAAGCAAAGCTATCAGTTGAGACTTGGATTTGGAATGTGTTTATCTTATGCTGCTATTTGACAAAATTATGCAGAAAATTAACAAAAAGGGTGCTGTAGTTTAATGAAGTTTTGCACTTCAAAATTTTTTTCTATTTATTTTTAGTAGGTTGCAATGCGGCATTTATTCTAGCTCTGAAAATAATGACAAAAAAATCATATTATGGATTCATAAAAAAACCCCAAAACGTGACTGTGCACAAAAGGTTGGTTCCTGTATAACAAATACTGTTAATTCCCTGTTGTGGTTTATCACATACCTAATTAATTTTAAAAGATCTATTTCAGGAGATGTTTCTCTTGAGTTCAGCCCACATGCAGACTACATTTGGGATTTTCAGAGGCTCAAGGGAGTTAAAACAATCAATACCCATAAAAAATAGAAAGAAAATTAATTTAATAGTTTGGTAACTGAACTTGCAGCCAGTAGTATTTTTTTTCTGTCTTTTTCCTATTTTCATGATGACTTGAACCTGAAGGTCATTATCTCTTGAAGTAGTCCAGTGTTGTTTTTTGTACAGCAAAGTGCTGTACCTGGATTTGTAGGTGTGAAGCTCTGCAGGAAATTAAATTGGCTATGACACTCTTACCTGGCAGCAGTACTTCCTGAATATCCTCACTTAGGGCAGATGTCCACAGCCTCAGCCCTCAAACCAGCCAGAGATCCTCTGCTCTGGGTAACTATTCTTTATACTGTTAGTATTTAGGAGTAATCGAGTAGCTTTTGTAAAGAGAGAAAAAGTAAGAGATAGCTGTACAACTCCCTCCAGTACTGCAATTTGGCATTATTTTTCACTCTCTACAGAGAAGAGAAAAAAAAAAAAAAAACAAAACCTCAAAAACATAGTCTATACATTTGTATAGGAAAGTGAAAAAATTTTAAGTAAGATAATTTTTAAGATTAATAAGTAAGACTGAGTACCAAACCTTCAAAAATCCCCTTAAGCTAAGCAAAATAATGCAGAGTCAATGGGGTTAAAAGTATTTGCAAGTTTGCATCACATTTAATTAGTGTTTTTCACCAAAGAAAAGAGGGAAAATTCTAAACTCCTCCTCTAAAGGAGCAAAAGCAATTAACAGAAAATAACACCATGGCAGTCACGTTAGGACACAGGAAACAGGCTTTGCTGAGACAGGCCAGGCTTCCAGCCTCTGGACAACAAATAGGTTGTCCTTAGGATTCAGGGTCGTGGAGTGTCTCAGATGTTCATGCAAATGCCACAGGTCCTTCACACTGAATAGTGCAGAGGAGTCACCTCACGGACTGATAGTGCCCTGGTATTTTGAACATACTCCACTCTTACCATTAGGAATGTCTTAAGTGGCTGAAGTAAGGGGTAAATGTGAGTAGAGGATATTCAGATTAGTTTTAATGTGTTACACAGTGCATTTACGAGTTGCCTTTTTAAAGAACAAATAATAGAAACAAGAGCTTTGTACAGCCACGGCATCCCTCCAAATTGAGTGTAGTAGAGAATGGGTTGAAAATAATTGAGAGATTACACTCCAGCAGCATTTAAAATACAATAACTACAGCTATCAGCAGTCCTGGCTCTTCAGGTTGGCTGGAGGTCAGCAAATGTGACATTCATCCACAAGAAGGTCAGGAAGGCAGATTCAGAGAACTACAGACCTGTCAGCCTGGTGTCAGTGCCCAGGAAGGTCATGGAGCAGCTCATCTTGAGTGCCATCATATGGCACAAACAGGATAATCAGGGGATCAGACAGGGGTTCATGAAAGATGGGTCCTGCTTGACCAACCTGATCTCCTTTTATGACAAAATGACCTGCTTAGCAGATGAGGGAAAGGCTGTTGATACTTCCTATCTGGACTTTAAGAAAGATTTTGACACCATTTCCTACAGCATTTTCCTGGAGAAACTGGCTTCCCATGGAGTGGGCAGGTGTACTTTTCACTGGGTTAAAAGCTGTCTGGATATCTGAGCCCAGAGACTGGGGGTGAGTGGATTCCATGCAGCTGGCAGCCGGTACCAGTGGGTGTTCCCCAGGGCTCAGAGCTGGGCCCAGCCCTGTTCAATCCCTTTATCAGTGATCTGGATGAGGGGATCGAGGGCACCCTCAATCAGTTTGCAGACACACCAGGGTGGGTGGCAGTGCTGATCTGCTGGAGGGCAGGAAGGCTCTGCAGAGCGATCTGGACAGGCCGGATCGAGGGGCTGAGGCCGACTGTGTGAGGGTCAGCCAGGCCGAGTGCCGGGGCCTGTCCTTGGGCCACAACAGCCCCAGACAGTGCCACAGGCTGGGCAGAGTGGAAGAGGAAAAGGACCTGGGGGTGCTCTCTAACAGCAGATATGAGCCCAGGTGGCCAAGAGGGCCAGTGGCATCCTGGCCTGGATCAGCAATAGTGTGGCCAGCAGGACTGGGGCTGTGATTGTGCACCTGTACTGGTGAGGCCACAACTCGAGTGCCTGTCCAGTTCTGGGCCCCTCACTGCAAGAAAGACATTGAGGGACTGAAGTGAGTCCAGAGAAGGGAAATGGGAACTGGGGAAGGGTCTGGAGCACAAGTCCTGTGAGGAGTGGCAGAGGGATCTGGGGGTGGTTGGCCTGGAGAAAAGGAGGCTCAGGAGAGATCTCATTGCTCTTCACAACTGCCTGAAAGGAGGCTGCTGCAGGTGAGGGTTGATCTTCTCCCAGGAACAAGTAACAGGATGACAGAAAATGGCCAAAAGTTGTGCCAGGGAAAGTTTAGATGGGATATTAGAAAACATTTCTTTACCAAAAGAGTTCTCAGGCCCTGGAACAGGCTGTCCAGGGAAGTGGTTGAGTCTGCATCCCTGGGGTTATTTAAAAGCCATTTAGATGTGGTGTTTAGGGACATGGTTTAGTGGTGGACTTGGCAGTGCTGGATTAAGGGTTGGATTTGATGATCTGAGAGATCTTTTCCAAACTAAATGATTCTGTGATTCTGCTTTTATTCTTACGTAGGATTATTCTCTCTCTGAAAACAAGATTATTTAGAGGTGGGACAATAATTAAGACATATCAGGAATCTGATGCTGAGTGGCACTTACATGCACTATTATGATACATGTGATAGCAAACAATTCTAGGTACCCACATCAGTTCAGGATGTAAAGCAGCTGCAGGTCTCTCTATAAGAACTGCTCTGAAGAAAGTATGAGCTATTGGTAGGAATATGATGTGCCTATTATGAAAACTTGTATAATTAAAAAAAAAAATCTACACTGTTGTGGTAAAGAAAAAAAGTTGGAAAAATTCCTTGTGTTTCTGATAATGATTATAAAGAGAATAATTCCTGTTCCATTCAGAAGTAGTTTTCCCTTCAGAATACGTATTAGTTTTTCCTGACTGGTGATACCACAAGGCTGAAGAGAATGTTTTATATTGTAAATCTCTTCTTAAAAGAGAAGCCATATTCTTTTGTTGTAGATTTTCTGAAAAAAAATTTCTCAAAGCTGAATGCTTTCTTTTCATAACAGCATATGTTGCACTGTCTGGGTCTGTAGCATTACATATGAAAACAATGCTGACTGGTGAGTGCAGCAGTCAATTTGTAGTGTGCAAAAACTGTAAACACAACAGTGATTGATTGATCTGAAATCCCAGCTCTGTCAGGATATGAGGATATAATGAGAATTGACCACTACCATGAATGACCACTGTGTCAGGTTCTATAATTTTTTGAATAACTAGCCTATGAGACCAGTTTGTAAAACATAGTAGATAGAAATGCCTTTCTTTACATTAGTTTGTAGAGAGTTTGCAGAGTCTCTTTGGGTAGAGACTCATCCTGAAATGATCTCAGGTACTTCTCAGCCTAGGTCATGGTACCTGGACAGCCACGTGCTGGCACCAACACCCCTGGCTGCCCACCTGACACTACAAGGGGATGTGTCAGAACCATCTATGTAGGGCACAATTCCCACACTCTGATCTTTCCTCCCACATGGAATTATTCCCGATTCTCTCTCTCTCTCACGGCTGTAGGTAGCCTTTCTCAGCATGCTCTCGCCAGGCTATATTTATCTCCTGTGATAAAGCAGCAACACGAGCCAGTGGAAACGTTCTGCACGTCTGCATTTTGGCAGCCCAAATGTGAAGGGCGATGTCAAGTGCTCAGCCATGGAGGTTTTTCACGTGCAGCTCTCAGCTGTCTGTTTTCATCTGCAGCGTAACAGCAACGCAGTGGGGACATGAACAACCACATCCAGCTGGAGAGTCCTGACAAGGGATGATCTTCTCATGTGTGCCAGGGACACATCCTCAGGACATGCTCGCACTAACTGTGCAGAAAAAGTAAGATTGCTTGTTACATGTTCCCAGTCCTGGAACTGGCCTTTGTTAGCTTCTTTAACAAACTGAACTTAAGTTCTGAACTGACTGTTCTCTTCACCACGTCATAAAAAAGCACTTGCCATTTCCCCATTTGCTTGTAGTTTGGGCAACGAAGGCTCAAGACATTGTAAGGTAAGGAAAGGATCAGGCCGCAACTAGATAAAAGCTCCTCTCTCTTCCACAGTTGGAAACACAGCTGACTATAGTGATCATTGCCCTGTGATTAAGAGACCCACACCAATATTAAAGAAAGAATAGTTGAGATTTCATACTCAGGTGTTATTTACTTCCTAGGAAAATGGTGATGACCCTTGTATAAAAGTCACTTGCACTGTCCTAGTGCAAAGAAGGGTAAATATTTTGTCCCTTTGTGTCATTTATAAATCTAGCCACTTTCCCCCATGTATTTACTATGGTATTTTAAACATTTGTTTATGTACACATGGGTTTAAACACGTCATTAGAAAAGGCAATACCAGGTAATTTTACCCTTGAGAAGTTATACTCTTCCTGATGTCCTTCAATAACATAATGGGAAAAAACCATCTCTGCATCTGTTTATCTGGCTAGAGGCAAAGAAATGTGAATATTGTCACAGTTGACAACAAACAAACACAGCTTTCCTGCAGCAGTAAAATATGGGACAAATCATTACAACTTAATGGCAACTTAATACACTCAATTAACTTTCCCCATGAATGAAACCACAAAATATGCCCACCACCTCTTTCAATCAGCCCTATGAGTGTTAACAGAAATTTGTTGCAATCAAATTCTCCAAGAAGAAAAACTACATTATGAACTATGTTGCACCCACCTGTAAATTCTGAAATGACTCATGAGAAATTTATACTTTAGTTGGAGAAAAGACTTGTGTGTCCTCTCAATCTGGATTCTTGCTATGTATCTCAATCCTCTGCATTTAGATGGAGCTGCCTGATTTCCACTGAGGAAGAGTATGCAATTTCTTCTGCCCTAGCAGATTAATAACATACACAGATCTGCTTCACCACAATTCTTTGTGAATAATCAAACTGGGAACACGCATTTCTCTGTCTTTCCCTCTGTCCTTCCTTGAGGTTGGAATTGCTGCTAATTGAAATTTGTTAATGGGTGTCTCCACTCTGAACATTCCACCTTTTATACTGGGGGTGGGAAGAAAGAATAAAAAAAACCACTGATATTTGCAAACTTATAATCTATTTAGTTTTGAAGGATAACCCTGAAAACTAATTTCACCCTGTCAGAGAAATACTTATTACAAGAGTTTAGTTAAAGCTTCATTTTCTCTCAAGTGCTTCTAAAAATGTTTCATATCTAGTGTTCTTTGCACTCTGTTAAGTGGCATTAATCCTCAAGAGCCTCAAGCTGTTGCCAGCATGAACATGGAATCTCAGTGCTAAAGCATCCAGAACTGCTTAGAGGGAAGGGAAATGAAATAATTTTCAGGAAAAGTAGTTTGAAATTCTTTTGGTTCTATGTGCAGCTCTGCATAAAGAATAACCATTAGCAACTTTCCCTCACACTTCCTTACTGTTTAGAAAAGTCCTTGTCCTCAAAAAGGCTATTTCTATCTTGCTCAGTTTATGTTGGGAGAATCTCAGTCTCTTTCTCCCAAACTTTACTCTGAGCGCCATATAAACAAACTCTGTTAGAGCTATTGAAGACTAATGAGTTTTACTGATGTTTGGAAGAGAAATGGTGAGAAAAGATAAGATAAGGACAAGCCAAGAAAATGGGCAGTGGGAGCTGGTGGGAGGAATAACCTTTAAAGATTATTTGAGAAAATGAGGAGGAACTAAAATTCAGTACGAATACTAGAACTTTAGCATTGACAGCTTTCCATGCTAAGCATGTCCAGGACTAAGGCATCAACTTCCTTCTGATTTTGACTTCAGGCCTCCATCCAGTAAAACACTTAAGCCTGAGTAGGATTATTGAACTCAATTCATGTCAATGGGATTGGCTCATATGCTTAAATTTAAGCATGTACTTAAGTGCCTTGCTTGTTCCAGTCTATGATTGCTTTCTAAGTGGCAAACACGTATCAAGCACAATTCAGGTGTGCCAGGGATACCCATTGCTAATCATGCAGCAGGTTTTGTGAATCATGAAGCAACTCTCTGCAAGACATCAGACTCCACGTTTTTTCCATGTAGACAAACATTCTGAGTTCAAAAACAGCCATTCAGACTTACATATCCAATATGTAGTTTACATTTCCAGTCTGCAACTTAATTCCCTAAAACTTCCTTCTGCTGGCTTTTACACTATTATGGTATGCATCCATCATCACAATTGGGAGAACACTTTTTTCTTATCTGTAAGCCATGATCCTCTGAAGCTTTACATGGCAAAAACTTCCTTTCTAGAGAACAGAAATTTTATTGATTGCTTATCCTATGTCTGTCTCCACTTCCTCTTTCATCCTAGATTTCAGTAGAGACCAAAAATAGCCTAAGTTACCTTGTTCTAAACATAAGTAGACCCTGATTCTCATCGAAGTGATGTGTTATTATCTGTGTCCTTCAATAACACATCAAATGTGGATCTGGTGATAGAGGAAAAAGTATTCCAGCAGAGGCCACCAGTATTCCAGCAGAGGTAAACCTTTAGATGCCTTCCCTAGGAAGAAGGAAAGAAAGCATCCTAGTCAGTCTCCTTAAAAAAGTTTGCATGACCTGTGAACAGCCCACCTGAAGCCACCTCGGATTTCAAATCTGCAGAAAAGAAATTCTGAAATCTGTTCCAGAAATTTCTCTCACTCAAAAAGGCAGAAATCTCCTGACAACAAGGACAATGGCAAAAGATAAAATTGGCAGACAGCTGAAAAACACTGAAGGTAAAACTGAGTATGAGGATCAAGCACTTATTACCTTATCATAAATTGATTGCAAGGGACTCATCTGATTTATAATCCTAAGGGTCAGGTTCTTACAGTTAAGACACTGGCTTTTCTCCACTAGACTAGGTCCTTAGATGGTGTAAAGGAGTCTGTTCATATCAACAGAGATTCCAGGAGGATATTTCTGTGGTGAAAGATGGATAAGAATTCCACAGCAGCTACCCAAAATCTCACCACACTTTATCAGCATCAACATACAGCTGAAGCAAACAGGAAGACCTGTATGAACTATTGCATATCAAGCTCCTTGAACCCAGATAGGCATCCTTTGACCCAAAGACATGATTTTTCTTTTTTTTTTTAATGGTGAGAGTGATTATAACAACTTTCATCTATTCAGAGGTTATGTCTCATATTTGTGAAGTGCTGAGATTATTTGTACATGTGTGCTCCCCGAATTAAGTTAATTTTAAAAAATCTTACTGGTGTATGTACATGTATACACCCCTCCATATGTTGTACATCTGTTTGCAAATACAGCATTTTTTAAAAAAACATAGCTTCTCTGAAATGTATGCACAATTTCTAAAAGATGCCATGCCACATGATAAATAGTAGCTAAATTATGAATTAGCAGAATGGCAGTAATAAATAGATCAAAGACCTCCCTATGCTAATATCCATATGAGTAATAAGCCATGGTATTTCCTACCCTGTAATGCATGCCATGGTTCTGATCCACAGGGTCTCACATTTTTTGCCTGCACACAGGCACGCACAGGCTCACAGAGCAGATGTGAAAGTCACAAGTCTCTAATGTAATTCATGCTCCAGTTCAGCAACCGTGAGGGGTTTACTAAAGACAACGTGGCCAAGAAATTCCTGAGAGAATAAGAATGGTTGTTAACAGTTCTGAGAAAGTCTTCCTCAGGGTTATTATCCCATAGAGAGAGAGAGCGGGGTTTGGCGGCCTTAACCAAACAAACAGCTCTGAGAAACTACACATATTCCCTCTGAGATTACAGCAAATGAAAAACAAAAAACCATCTTCTCTTAAAAGTGGTTTGAAACATTCGTGATACTATCAGAGAAGGACTTGGACTTCTTCCTGCTTTGTGCATCAGGTCACAGTTTCCATACTCCCAAAGGAAACTGAGCATTGGCTGAACAAGAGAAAGTCCCATTTACTTTTACTGTTATCTTTTCAAAGCTAGCCTTGTTGAACAGGAGTGAGGCACATACACATGTAATGACTGACAGCCACCAAAGAACAATGCAGTAGCAACTCAAAATGTTTAAATTATTTACACGTGGGACACTGCTCAAGCACATCAAAGTAACTGAAAGAGAAGTTGCTTGAAAAATGTATTTTCTTGTAGCGTTTTCCAACCCCTTGAGCTAGCTGGCAAATGAAAGATGGGATGAAGTTCTAGGGCACTGGAAGTCAGAAATACAGTAAAAAACTATCTGGCTAATGGCTTAAGATCATTTTAAGATTTCAGAAGTGTCAGGCTCCTTTCTCCTGACACCACCTCCTTACATAGCCTAAAGCAACACAGGTTAAACTCTCAAAGCAACATTTTCTTAACATACTTGGAGTAATGAGCAGGAACTATTTCCTCAACTGCCTCTCATGCATTTTAAGCTGTATCCAAGCAAATCAAGTTAACAGGGTAGATGGGGAGAAGAAAGATAGTTCTGTGACTAAGAAGCAAGGCTACAACTCAACTGCTGGTACTCCCACAGATTTCCCAGCTCAGTCTTCTGTGCTCCTTCTGTCTCTGAAAAAATAGCACCAGTAGAAATAGCTCTAATAACTAACCTCTAAGTTTTGTTATGTTTCTTAGTGTGCTCGGACAGTGTTTAGCACAATCGAGCACCGAAGTTCTTTGCTAGTGCATTACTGTGGCTCTCTATTTGCTGGTACAAAGCATTGGAGCAGCCCTTGGGAGAGCATTGGATAGCACCACTCATCTCTTGATGCATTGTCATATGGCCCAGATGGTCGCAGTATGTAGGCAACTGGGAACCAAAGCAGCAGGAGAAGTACATCCTGCTGCAATTTCCTTCTGGTGCTGATCTTGATGCATTCAGCATTTAGATTAGTAAAGCCCTGGGTAGATGAATGCTAAGACCTAGCAAAAAAATACACTGTATTTTGCCAACTATCACGTGACCAGATTTGTCCCCAAAAACTGTGTAAAAGATTACTGCAGCTCAGCCAAGGGAAAATTCCCTTCTGTGCAGAGTGAATATCGAGTTCCACAAGGGTAGCAATCTCTTGCAAGTGGGTCTGTTCTTGAACAGAAACTCAGAAATCTGTGTACATTAGCAGATTAATTGTTACTATGATGTGCAAACCCAGAGACAAATAGGAAACTAGACTTCTTCCATTTGGCAAATGCAATTTTATTATTGGATTAGTTATAAGAGTTCAACATTTTAAATATTCTAACATATATACCCTGCCACACACATTAATTGGCGTACTGCAAGAATACTGCAAATAAAAAAAGTCAACGTAAGTAAGCATCTGCATATAAGTACAGAGTTCTCAGGAATGTAATTATTATTTTTATGTGCTGGAGAAGAGTAGGGCTTCCAAACCTTGAAAAGGCAAGGCTTCAGTGGGAATTTGATATGCCAATGAACAGTCTCTCAGTAGAACAGGTGAGAAAAATCCAAACACAACACGAAAAACTGAACACAAACTGGCAGGTACACGAAAGGAAGAAGACAATGACATTTCTAAGGAGGGATCTCTATAATGTAATTGCTAAGTCTACAACTGTAGTAATACTTAAAGCCAAGCTGGTATTGATTTATGGTCTTGAGGAATTTACTTAAACCTAAGGCACAGTGTCACCAAGAGCAGAAAGTTGCACTTGATGGCTTTCTGCACAGTTTAGTCACATATATAGGCTCACGGAGAACAAAGTACAAAACAGCAGACTGTGAATCACACTCAAATTTTCCACCCATGACTATATGAGGGAGGAATTTTTGCCACCAATACAAATACTCAGGAGTATGAATGTGACTATGCATACTGATTTTATCTGAGCGACATGCTAGTTATTTACTCAGCTGGTACAGAAGATTCTCTATACTGTATGAGCAACACAATCAACATTATTCCTTATAATTCTCGCATTCCTGGTATTCCCAGTTCTTCCACCAGCAAGGGTTTTATACTCAAAAAAACCCTCATAACTGAGACACAAAAATGGACATTAAGAGAGCTACAAGAATATGAGAACAGAAATTACCTGTGTACTTTCTCATTTTACCAGGAAAATCACTATCTAGGAAGCAAAAATATAATTCTTTTCACACCCAAACTGGCCTGTGAATGTGTATTCAGAAGTATTGCATGTGGGAACAGACATCTGTGTTCTATCTTCATTTGTCATTTTAGAGTCTATTTCCAGGAAAACTGAAAGATGATCTGTAAAATTTGGCCCCTCAAAATAGCAAAAAGAGATCGAGCGCTCACAGACTGAACTATGCTGGTCAGCAGTTCTTTTCAATCACCTTGCTAAAAAAGTTTTGCTGTATGTCTATAGAATGATAATAAATTATTCAAATTATCTGAAGAATCTGATGTCTCGTTCAATTTACAAGTCAGTCAATAAGGAGGCATTCCATGTGGTTATTGATTTCCTATTAATTTACTGAGCAGCGGGTTTCTGCTGAGGAAAGATTTCATTTCAACTACTAGTTGTAGTCTTCCTTAAAAAAATGTCCTGTGGAAAAAAGAAAAAGATAGTGAGAAACATGCTGTTAGCTCACATGCAACTTTTCATCTTTCTAGTAATCACAGTTTTTAAACTGGATCTTAAGCAGTTTTTATTTGTATTATAAGTAATAATTGAGAAGACCCGCATGCAAGATGAAAACTTACCTTGGTAGTTCTAGAGATCTATGATTGTACTTACAGTGATTGCACCCACAGAGAAACCACACAGAGTAAACTGAATTTCTGAGATAAGGATAATTTCAGAACAAACCCTTTCTATAGGTATATGACAAACTAAGAGAGACAAACTTCAGTGAAAACCAAACACTCATGAATACTTGTTTACAGGCACACTGTGAATAATCCAAATGGAAACTTGTTCTTTGGACAAGCCTTCACAAGCATATAATTTGTAGTTGGTTATATACTTATAAACTCAAAAAGCCACAGCAGTGGTCCACAGATAAGGAAAAAACTTTAGGTTAATCCTACATGTTTAGACAGGGCCTATTTATTTAACAGTCTGGCAAAGTGATAAACCAATTCTGCAGAGGATCTCTGAGGGACTTTATGAAGTAGAAACTAAATACTTATATTTTAATAGCACAGGCATGGCAAAAGCCCAAAGAACACTCCAGCTCCAGCATGCCAGGAACAAAAGCAAGGATGGCAAGCAATGCACAGGCAGGCACATGCTGAAAAAATAATGCAGCCTCACAATGGCCAGTCATATTAAGCCAGGTGTGCTATTCACCGTGAGGGACACTGCAGTGGCTACAGCTGCAGGAGGTACCCTTGTCTGTACACAGGTGCACTGCCTTCAAAAACCTTTCTCTGTGTGTTGGGACTGACTGATGATGAGGGTATGGTAGGGCTAAATATACAAGATATGAAAACAAAAACAACAGTGGCAGTTATTTCCTTGCCCATTAGTTTATGCACAGGAATTAAAAAAAAATTCATGTCAATCTACAGTTGGTGTTAATCAGTCAAACTGATTTACAACTAACACTCCAGTATTCTGCATAGAATAAGATTAACAGTGTTAACAGCCCAGGTTAACAGTGACTACAAAACCTTGCTCTGCCATTTTACTAGGTAGTAAGGATATCTTCAAATCTTCTCCTTCAATCAAACTAGAAAGCATGAGTTTTGCTTTTGAAACTGTTTGTCCAAAGTAAAGCAAGTTGTATAGACTTGATACACACTTGTAGCTGTAGATTTGTCACACCTATGCTAATTGTCTTTAAAACAAGGGTTCTGTGAACATTGCCAAGACACCCAACTTAATATCTTTTGAAATTTTACGTGTTTGCTTATATGAGAACAGTAACTGCAATCTAATTAAAAAAAAACAAACAAAAAACCAACAAAAACCCCCAAACCAAACAACAGAATTAAATGTCTGTTTGTGATGCAGTATGCTTATGGGGATTTGTTTCCCTAAACTATGATCTATGGGAATATAGTAAATGATTCAGACTGAAGTTAAGTGTAACTTCTAAAAAAAACCCCAAACCCTAAATCCTCAAACTTTAAACTGGAAGTATGAGTGTGTAGTCACGTACAACCAATTCTGAGAATCACAATTTTGCAGTCTGGGAACCACTGCTGTAATGCATGACAGCTACTTAATAACTATCACATTAGCAACAATGTAAAGCAGGAGGTTATATAGTCCATAAGAAGAAGAAGACACTTGAAAAACTGGCTATTGTTGCTCAGCTTTTAATCCCCAGAGAAAAAAGCTTATGCACTTACATTTCATCATCATATTCTTTTGGAGGTGATGCTGCAATGACTAAGTCAATCCAATCCTGAAAAAGAAAAGCACAGGCAAACATCTGCTGCTAAATACTGCTTTTAGAGGTGGCCAGTGGACCACCACAGAATGTCAGATAGAGAATCAGGGAGTTAATCTACTTCTGGAGAACCACAGGGAACAGCAGCAAGGTCTCTATTAAAAAATTCTGCAGGGAGGCCATTTAAAGATTGAGATGTTTGATTTGTATCTTGAAATTAAAGAAAAATCTAGTTACAACAGGATTTTTTAAAAAAAAGTTATTCTAAAAATCATCCTGTATTTGTCATCTGAGCAATGAGTACAGTTCTTAGTGTGGAAACACTCACTGTAGCAGAAGGGCAGTGTTGCTTGTACATCAAGAAATCAAAAATAATCTCTTATGAGAAAATTCCAATCAGCTTGCAAGTAATTTTCAATATCAAAGTGTGATTCTACATATAAAGGTACTATAAACACTCAGAATGTAATGTGCTTAAATACCAATCTTGAGATGTGTCTCAATGCCGTGAAATTTCCTAATAAATTACACACATGGTTTTCAGAGATGCTACATGCCAGCATCTTCTGCAGATTTTAGCTTACTTTTAGAGTACCTGACATAACCACTACTTTTGATGTTTGTAACCTTGTTTGTGTTGACGTGACAATATGATAAATGATATATATGACAATGATAAATATATATGATAAACGATAAATGGTAAATGATAAATACGACAAATGATAGAAAAGCAGCTCTCATATGAGCTCTGTAGATAGAATGAAGTCGTATTCCAGGTTACTTACCCCACCCATGTTCCAAGCTTTTGCTAGAGTTGCCTGTGCTTCTGCCAGCTTGCTGTCAATTAATATCTTTCCATTTACAGCCAGTATTTCATCCCCTTTCACTATGCCTCCTGGGAAAAAGATAAATGTGTTATACATACATGTAAGCAAAACAAAATTCTGGGAGTGTTTTCTGTGTCATATTTGTGCAGTACGGACTATAATGGAAAGTGTTCTCACTGGATGCAAAGGTCTGCACTAACAATTGTAGGAAGTTTGCTACAGGCAGACACAAAAGGAATTTTTAAGCATGACAAAGCCAAACGAATCTCTTATTGACCATGACCAGTAAGAAACTAGTTCAGCATGATTTTCTACAATTTGCCTGTTTGGGTAATCCAGCTATACACCTTACAAACGGTGACTGACTGTAGGATGTTACTACTAGGCCCCATCCCTGGAAGTGTTCAAGGGCAGGTTGGATGGGGCTTTTAAGCAACCTGGTCTAGGGTAAGGCATCCCAGCCCATGGCAGGGGCTTGGAATTAGATGATCTGTAAGATCTCTTGCAGCCCAAAAATTTCCACGATTCTATAAAAATGGCAAAATTCATTAAATTCCTGAAGGAATAAAATGGCATTTGTCAAGGGTTTCCATGACAGCAATTTCTTTGCAAGTGTATGTGTAGTGTTTGCCCCTTAGAACTGATTCTGATTTGACAATCTGGAATGAAGCACAACCAGTTAATTGGAACTGGATTTGAAGGGGATGATAAGAGGACAGTCTTAGTTATGAGAGATCCTGAAAAGAGTGAATAGCCAAAAAAAGCTCTGAGGAGCTCAAATGAATGAGATGTTTTCACAGCAAGAGTGATTTGAACTTAGGTGCAGGCTGGGACAAGGACAGCAAAGACAGTGTAAGGGAATATTGCCCTCTCTGTTGACCTGGTCATCACAAGAATTCTCAAGAAAAGGATGGGACATACTTCCCACCAGGTGCAAAGCCCAGATGTGTTGGAGAGCATGTTCTTGTGCCTTCAAGAGATAAGCTTCAGAGGCTCTGGCCTTTAGTTGGGTTTTGGGAATACAGCCAGGTGCTTAACTAGACAAATTACTATTTAAAGTAGCATAAAGAACAAAACTAAGCAGCGTAGTGTAGCTGTGGTCAGGTAATTGCTTTGCATGTGGAAGTACTACAAATGTCATTGCTTGGAAATTGTGAAATAATGGAGAATGTATTCCTTGATTAAAGAATATACCAGAGAATCAGGCATTGCTTTATAAATTTTATATAATTATTAATTTAGGTGGCACATGTGGGCTGCCCTTAAACTTGAGACAGAACTTGGGTTCTTGGACAATGCTAGTGAGCCTTTCAGTACCAGGCTATGAAATCAGCCAACCATTCTCAGCCAGTATAAGGAGACACTTTGCAGCAGGATTCAAATTCCCCATTGTTGCTCACCATGTTTATCTGCAGCACCATCCTCGTAGATAGCAGATACAACTATCTTTCCAATTGGAGAATCAATTCCCCCCTCGACTGCAAGGTCCAGTGATCCTTCCTATGAAAAAAACAGTTCTAGTTCAGAAAAGTCTGTTAATTTTTGCCATTAACAGGAACTTAATCTTCCCTTCTTCCCAGTAAGGGATGCTGTACATCAAATACTTACTTGAACCTTTTAAATATCAATCAGCCAACACAGTATTTACCTTTTTTATTCGTAATAGCCGTACATCTTTTCCCATAATCTGGTCTGGGGTAAACTGTGAAAAGATGTAATGATTAATCATTTCCACTTGGGAAACACACAAAAAAAATTAGGCTGATCTATGTAGTTTCTGGAGGAAAAGGGACCTTTCCCTCCTCTAAAATAGTGTAAGAGGAAGATCAGAACCCCGCATCACCTTTTCCTGTAAGAACACTCCTGTTCAACATGACTAGAAAAGACAAATACATAAGACTCAGAAAAGCAACAAGCAAGAATCTTACCTACTCCCAGCCCTCAAAATCAATGATTAGCCTTTTTTCCCCAAGTATTTAAGATTAAACAGTGAGGCATGTTTAAATTCTCTCCTTACCATTGAATATGGATCAAAATCTTCCACATACTTTTGGAAGCCCTGAGAATAAAATGATATTTAATTGCAAAAACAGCAACTCATTCACACGCTTAACACAAAAATTCCATCTTATTTATTAGTGAGAGAACATGTAATTCCGTAAGCTATGGAAGAAGACAGCAACTGGGGAAAAGCCCAGAGAGACAGCAAAGAGTCCATCCTGACAGTCAGAAGACATTTCAAAACCTCATGACAGATCAATAATTTGAGTTTGTCGTATCATGGAGCATTTCTGAGGAAGAGTTTACCACCTGTCAGCTCCACAGTTCCTCTCTACACCTGACAGGACAGAAACAAATCTTGAAAGCACCACAGGCAGATATGTTCTGCCACGCTCTTTGGAGCAGTGTTTCTTGGGTTTATCAACATGTTGGATGGTAACAGGTAGAAATGACAGGCTCCAATTCACCTGTCAGCAACATCACTTCATACTGTCTGGGTTTTAGGATTCTTTTTCAGCCCCGTTCTCTCCTTCTTGGAGTTTCAGGGAGTTGGCTCTGTACCACAAGCAAGTGGAGGACAACACTTTGTTGGACAATTTTCAGGACAGCAATGATTTTTGTTTTCATATTGTTCTGTGGAGGACTTAAAAGTTTTGTCAGGGAATGGCTGAAATGCAGAAGATGATACTGCAGTTAGGTACAGCAAGATTTAAGTTTTGAGAGGACCCACAAAATGTGGTGCTTAACCCTTGTCAGACCAAGACTGCAGGGAAAAGCAGGAGTTACCTTTTCTGCAAAGATGGGAGTTCCCACACCAGCCATCAGGAGTCAATGGTGTTTGAGTGGCAGTTTCTTGAGGAGGATAAGTAGCTACTGGGTGAGACTGTATGGTCAATGCTGGGGATTTGTGAAAGCTCTGCATTTATCCTTTATGCTAAACTAAGGACTTCAGAACTTCAGAAAATCTTTACTGAGGCACCTAGCTCCCACTCTTGTGGCCTCAAGCTGCAATCACCTGGTGATAGGGGAACACAGAACCACACAAACCTTTGCAGACACAGCAGGCAAGCCAATACCTTACACAGACCAGTGGTTCAGTGCATGATCAAGATTGATATATCCATAATTGCCCTCTTTTCTACTGGATCCATTTGACAACAAAGACTATTCCATGGTCAGACTCAGCTGAGCCTTTTTTCACTTGTAAACCAAACACACAGCTTGAGTTTCCTGTGGTATATTTAAGGGCTGGCTGTTAAATGGCAAAGCTGCAGCAGAAAATACTAATGCCTCCTCTGCTATACTCTCTATCACCTCTTTCAGTTGGCCAATTTTGATGTGACTATGAACCCTCCAGGGTCTGATCTCACCCATAACAGCACTGCCTCACAATAAGTTTGTTACACTGCATTACATTTGTTAACCAGATAAATGGGAATTTCATCACAGACATCAGCAAGAGTAGAATTTCATCCTGGGGGAAAAACTTCTAACAATCATTCATTAATTTACGAAGTATACTAATATTAATTATGAACCATCCAACTAAAACTGTAAGAGAAACATTTTACAATGAAAGCTACCTAAACAATTAGTACTTTGAATAACTGAATTAGTAGTGCCTTTTGGAATCATGGCTCAAGTAGATATCTATGGGTTTGGAGCAAGTAATTTAGAGAAAAGAACTCCAATCTCAGCCAAGTCACTAAGTCATTATGTAATCTAAAGAAAGTCAGTGAACTCTTTGTCCCAGGTTGTCCTCATGGAAAACAGATGTTGCCCTGGAAAGAAGTTTTCCTGGGAAAATAATCTTTAAACAGGAAAAAACCCAAAAAACTCCACAAAAACAAACACACAAAATAAAACATCACCAAAAACCCAATCTGCAAGCAAAAGTCATAGAAACACAGAATATCCTGAGTTGGAAGGAACCCTCAAGGATCACCAAGTCCAAGTCCTGGCCCTGCACAGAGTGACACCATGCTTCGGAGGGCACTGTCCAAACACTTCTTGAGCTCTGTCAGACTGGTGCCTCTTCCAGTGCCCAACCACGCTGTGGGTGAAAAACCATCTCCTAATATTCACCTAAACTGTTGACCCCTTGGGTTCAGTATGTACCAGAGATATGATCTGGATCCAATAATGTACAAGTATTATTAAGACAGAAAGAAGACATGCACTGAACTGTAATAAATCTTCCCTGAAATGCACATCACAACTTCAGAGGTCAGAGAGTGCACTCCATATCCAAGCAGGGACTAATGAACCAAGCTACACCAAGTGGACAGCACAGTCCTAAGATACCCTCCCACCACTCACGATGTTTCAGGTGAAAGAGTTAAGACCATTCAAATTCCTTCTTGACTTACAAAAAACATTCAGAGGACTGAGCATAAGTTGAAAATGGAACACTAAAATACTTGATTGCGCGGAAACAGCTCTCTGTCTGGAATTCCAGGTGAAAGCTGAAGTTACTGTTTAGAGAAAAAACAACCTCCAAAACACAAGCACTTATACAAATGGTACTGCTTCCCTGGTTTCTAACAACAATAATCAAGAGCAATTGAGACCTGAAATAACAACAACAAACCACAAACAACCAAACAAAATCCAAGCAACAACAACAACAACAACAACAACAACTAATTGAAAGAGAAACTCACAGCCAGAAATAATCAAATTTTCAAACCACCACCTCTTTTGAGAACACAATTGTTGTATATTCAGAACATACTGGCATTTACTGGCAAATAAATAATATATCTGCATCTCAAAGCTGGATCTTTTTCAGTGAGTTTTCCCTTCTAGATATAGATTGAAACTGATTAAAAGAAGAAAAAATTATTATTAATCTTAATGTTTTACCTCTCAAAAGCTCACACTGTGAGCTCACTGCTGTGGGCCAACTTTTTGTATAACATCAATACATCTAACTTAGCTTGCACTAACAAAGGGGGTTTGTACAGAAACTGGCACATTTTACAGCAGTGGAGAAGTTCAGCATAAAGTTCACCTCTTCAAGGAACCATCTAATGAACCACCAGCCAGCTAAAGACAAAGAGATGAAAACTTCATCATTATGAATGAGGAAAGCAATGACGGTAAAAATGCAGCCAGAAAATCCTACACAATACAGGAAGGCTGAACGAACAAGGCTTTCCATCACCAGTTCTTCTGATTTCATACCAGTAACCATGTTATGATGATAGCTCTGTTTGTTAAACTGATAAAGTATTTTATTACTGACAGCATTGCAGCTGGGGACTAAAAGAAACAAGGAAATCTTGGGAATATCAGTATCAGATCAGTTATCAGCATTCGACTATCTAAAAGGTTGCACTTAACCATATATGTAGTTACGGATGATTCAACCTGAAGGATTTATTCTCATTCTTCTTCTGCCTAGACTAGCAGGAGCCACAGACACACACTTAAAAGCTTACAAAGACCAGCAGACCAGCAGTTCTCATGCACTAGGGCTGTCTTGCATCTTCTGTTTTAGAAACTGAGCAATAGAATTGGAAAGGAAAGTTTTAGATCTATGATCAGTCAAACAAGAAGTACCACACAAAACACGGAAAATGTTATTTTACTTGTTTTTTGTTAGATCTAAATGATGAATTGTAAACCACCATCCTTTTAAACATCTCTTGTGGCTGTAAAAGAAAGAAAATTGCCAAACCAGATATTAACTTTTTGTTGTAAATAGGTATCACCTACTGATAAATTATCTTACTGCTTATTTTGCTCTCCTGGGGACTGAATCATACTTGTACTTGTTAATGCTTGTTCCCTGTATCATTTCAAAATGAGAGAACACACACAGAGAAATAGTACTGAATGCAAAGTGGAAAGAATTCTACATAAACTACATAAATAATACACATTTCCATACCACAAGATTTCTTAAAAATATTTTCCATGGCTGCTTTTACAACTCATTTCTACAAAAGAGTACTTGGGTCTCTCATTCATGATATATGAGAAAAAATTGAGAAAAACCTCAACCCTAAACACAGACAAAATGGTAGATAATAATTTACAAAATATTGAGAAGTCATGATAGATGTATGTTTATGCATTTAAGATTTACTTTCCTACCAGGGATTTCCTATACTGAAGAGGTGAATTCTATTCTTAAATGGATTTTATTTTATTGTGTTTGGCTTCAAGGTCTTAAATTACATATTCATTCTGTTTTTCTGTCACTTCCACTATTCTAACAAAATTATATTCTCTAGTTTGGAATCACTTTAAAATACAGAATATCTTATTACAAAAATTTTCAAAAATGAAATGGGTAACCCCCATATTGTTATATAAAACACTACTGACACCTCCCCAGCCTCCACTCAAAACCTTGCAGCAAATCAGGATTTCCATTTGAATCTTCTGAAACAAGAAAAATTTTCTGCAGACCGAACTCTGGAATTTACGTTTTCAAACTCAATTTGCTTTAAAACAAATTACTATGTATTACTATCAGTTTCACCAATGTTTCTCTCAGTGTCCTACAGTCATACCATTACTTGGAAAAATATATTCCAGAGTTAATGAAATGTGATTTATGTTTAATTAATACAAACTATGAGTTTTTGTCTTGGAGGACATATGGGCAAGTTTGAAATGCTTTTCCACAAATCTCTTTAGAACCTAAAAAAAAAAAAAAAATTTTCAACACAGATTGTTCTGGTATGGCTATAACCAATACTAACTGAAATTTCCAATCCTCCCCCATCTTGCCACATGGTATCTAAGCACCTGTCTTGACTTCAGTCCTGCAGAATCAGGCTTCAAATCTTGCAAATTAGAGGAAAGCTTAAATATTACTTTTTTCCCTTCACAAATTCTTCATCAGCCACAAAGGAATAAGGAAAGAAAAATCTTTTGTAGCAGCAAGTGCAGCAGAGCCTTGTAACTCACACAACACATTTTTGATAAATGGGAGAGCAGAGACTAATGTTCCTGGTGGTTCTGCATCTATGAAAATCTCAGCACTAAATTGTAACAGCTCCCTCCTGTTCTCTGAGCTAAAATTTAATTGGCTTTGCCATGAGTGTATTCCAGTTCACTCTAGTACAGCTCACACTGATTTTGACTCAAAGCAGCCCTCAGTGTTCAGGGCCACACTTAAGGTTTAACCATCTCCCATAATTTCTCTGTTTTTAAGTAAAACAATTTCATTTTCATCAACTGTTAAAAGACCTGGTAATTCTGACCTGAATTTAATTAATACGATTACTTAAGTCACAACAGAGACTATCTGGCCCAACTACCTTCTAGGTAACAGAATTTTACCCATTCTTGCATGCTTATTTTATTCTTAAGTGCATGCTTGTTCCTCTTCTTTACTAGTCAATTGCTTGAATATAGGCCAACTGGATTAGTTGCTTGAATCAAATAAATCCATCAACGTCTGTTTCTTGAGCTTGGTACTCAGGACAGTTAAATTCAGGTAAAAACAAGTTAGAAAAGGTGGTGTGCATTATGCCAAATTAAGACACAAAAGCTGGAGTTCCATAGGTGTGTGAAAACTAGGAAGACGAGAAAGCAGGCAGCAAATGGTATGTTGTCTTTGGTGATACTGTCCTTCACTAAGAGAAGAGGAACTGCTCCTGTATCTGAACAATGAACTTAAACACACATGCACAAAACCACACACAGCAACCAACCAAACCCCACTCCCCTTTCGCATCAAATCTAATTATAATTCTTACACACTTCTGGAGACAGGCAGGTACCATCTTGTTTGTTTTGTCATACACTGGCCTTTTCTATCTGTAACTAATAGGAGTAATCTCCCTCTTCGGTATCCATGCAGGTTTTACTTCACATACCACTTGTGCCTTCATTGCAGGGAGGAGGAATAAATACCTTCTGCCCTCTACCCCCTCTAAGTCATCGATGGAAATAAGAGCTATAAGGTCTACCAAATCAATTTATAGACTGATTTTTCTCTCAAAGTCCTACCAGAATATTGCTCCCAAGGAAATTTTGATCTTCCAACTAATATAAGGCAGTTTGGGAGGGAAGATAATTGAATCTGAAAGATTTTAGCAGACGTGATTTGGAAAATGTGTATGCATGCATAACAAATCATAAGACATTTCCCATGAAGGTGGATCTTGTTGCCAGTTTCTTAAACTAATTGTATGTAGTCAGTAAAAAAAAAGTGCCTTTTAAAATTTGTACCAAGACTGTTTGATCACACATAAAGGTATTATCCATTTTGCAGTTTGCACATACACACTTCTTTAAGAGCTATATGATATTAACTGCAGATTATGACTTCGTTCATTCCTCCCCTAAGGAATTTCATATTGCTTAGAGATGTTAAATTACTGAAGACAATCAAAATGAGAGCTCCAACTGAAGGAAACATCTTCACTAGCGGGATATGAATTTATTTTTAGCTCATGTGCCTGCCTTCTCTTAAGCAACTTATTAAAACTGCTTCCAATTACCATTCAATTAATTTATAATGTAGAAGCTTCAAGATGACTCTGGTTGTGGGAAAAGCGGTTACTAAGTATCACTTAAATTTGTTCAAAGTGTAACTGGGGAAAATACAGGAACAAGAGTATCTAAATTATTAAAGTGAAAAATGACAAAGAAATCCATCAAGTTTTAATGAAATACAGCTAGGAATATAGTGCACACAATCTCTTGCCAAAAATAGCTTTTAATTAAATAAATGCAACACAGATTTGGTGTTTTTTTTCTGTCACTTACCATCTTACAAATGTATATGTATGTGTCCACACATGTGCATGCAACAAACACAGAACTCTGATACTAACAGCTTAAATCATGACAACCCTCAAGAATAAATACTACTAATTAGTTCAGTAGCTATTTTGGGTGAATTTCAAGGACTGTCAGCCGGGAGTTATCACCTGTCTGAGACATTTTTTTTTTTGCTCAGTAAGCCCTGGCTCATCTGTCATAAACTACAATTCCCAAGGAAGGTACATGGTCCTAAAATGTTTAGCCTCTGACTTTTCTCTTGCGTTTGAAACAGAAACAGAAAAGAAATAAGAGAAAGAAGCTGATTGTGAGTGAATTTTGCAGTAACACTGCATGACCAGTATATTGGAGTCTGATATAACGACACACCTTTTTTCCCCTGGAAATTAAAAGATACATTTAAATATAATATATATATATCCGTGACAAATTTTATAATAAGGCATATATCTTCAAGTAAATTCATGACTGTTTACAAAGGAAAACAGCAGTTGACTTAATTTTTATTATTTAATTTCTGATGAAATCAGAATTTTTAAAAATAAAACCCGGCATCTGAATAAATGAGAAATAAGATGTACAAATTCTAGGGCTTTACGATGCTCTAGAACTATGCACTCCTGTACAAAAATTGTCACTACAAGTGGCTTTTCCACCATGGAAAACAAAAGGAAAAATACTGTGTCATACTTACCATTAGTGACTGCTTAAAAATATACAGGAATTTTAGTAAGCAGGAAATGGGACAAAGATTGATTCTTTGAGGACATCTCAAAGAACAATGTCAAAATCAAACCCCCACAGTACTGGAGCACTCAGAAAAAGGGTATTAAAAGGCTTACCAGGGCCTCTGATTTGATTGTTGGCCTGACCACGAAGTTTGGGTCAGGATGCAGCATAACTGGCTTAGACACTATTGGTACCCCTGGATGGCGCTGGGTAGGTGGACTTGGAGCAAGTTGCTATGGAGTTAATTTAAGAAAATTACAGTTCACAACCTTATTTGTGCAAATCCATCCATCAAGACTCCTCAGTTCAAATGGTTTATCATAAAGAATTTAATGACACTAATACAAAAAAGAACTGACAGAATTATTTTAACTATGCCGTACAATGCCAAAAAAACCAAAACACTATTTCTCTTCTATCCAAGTAGCAGCTTTTCACCTAAATTCTGGCTTCACCAGCAAGATTATGGAAAAATCTTAGCCCTGCTTTTGGCATTTTTCCCATAAAGGCAACAAACTGAATGAGAAGTTAGAGGAAAAAAAAAACCCCAAAACTGCTAAAGTTGAGTGTAAGAACACAGCGAACCCAAAATAAGATTTTAACTAATCCAAGGCTAAATAGATCTTTTACAATGAAATTCAGCAGAGCTGCAGCAAACAGCTTTCCATAAAGAATTTCAAGTCAAATTCTCTTGATTTAACAGCAAGGGTTTCCTAGGTTAATTCCCTACCCTTGATACCACAAAGTAGAGATACCCAGAGACATCTGAGATGTAATCATTCAGCATGTCCTAGTCCAATCCTACACTTCTCACTCAGCCAAAACTCCCACTGACATCAAGCACGTTTCATTCAAGAGAAGAGTTCAAAACTGAGCCCTCTGGGTTCAGTTTCTGACTTAACCCCAGCAACTCTTGGGACACTTTCCTCAATGTTTCTCATAGGAAATGTGATGTATTCCAGAGGTGGTTGTTATGGTACAAGCTGTAACCTCTGAAATTATTTATCTGCTTCCAGCAAATGGATTAAGCCACTTTTTGGATTTGGTTTTTTGTTCGGTTTTTTGTGCATGTGTGTTTTTTCCCCTGTGGGTTTTTCCACCCCCCTCGCCCCCCCCCCCCTTTCCTTTCTTAAATAATTTTTTAAAAGGTTTGAATCAGATATTTGAAAGTCCCTGTGGATAAAACTCAACAAATGTTGTTCCACACTGCAAAATACATTGTATCATTAAGCATTCTGAACTTAGAAGAATCAGAATCAACATATTCACAGATACCAACTTGTTAAGCTGCACTGGAAGTGGGTGATTTTTCCTGGAGTTGCACAGTTCAGTGACAGATTTTTCTAGAGTGCAGAATGGATGTCTGATTATTCTGACTCAAAATCATTGCAAAGAGATATCAAACTACTGGTGGTTCTGAGATGAAACTTGCATCCTAGCACCCATTATATTTAAAAGGTAGTTTGAACCTAGAAATTTTTGCCTTGATGGAAGAACAAAGCACGTATGCTGTGACATACAGACATTCCCAACATGCAAATACGGACTGCAATTTGCTAAACTGTTCAAATACAAAATCCTTGGACCATCAGGAGTCACTTCCACCACTTGTGCTTCCAGCACAGCAATGTATCCACACGGATCATTCCATGTGCTGAATTTTAAATAAATTAGCCCTGCAGAGTGAAACCCTTGACAATTCCTTGCCCCTAGCACTACATGGGAAGTTCATGAAACTACAGCTATGATAAATAGCACATGACATACCAGCGGGTTGCTTGTCACAGGGGACGTTTTGCCAACGTGGGACGTGTTTCTTACAACCTAAACAGCAACACACTTAGTACTGGGTTCATATAAAGTATAAAGGTAATATTAATTTTTTCAGAAACAGACAATTTATACCAGATATTTTAAGAGCCAGTTCTCACGAATGTCTCTGACAGGATTTTTATTCCTTTTGTCGGTTTTTGTTTGAGCTGAATTGGAAATTTAATGATCTGGGTTAAAACCAAAAATGGAGCAATGCAGAGAAGATTCACCAGCTTGAGAAATATTAGAAAAATGAACTTATGGGACAACTACAGTTGTCTTTATTTTTTGGCTTTAGCAGGCATAAACACAAAATTTTTAATCCATAGTCACACAAATGCACTGCTTTGGCTTATCTGTGGTGTTAAAAACTGACTTTTTAAAAGGTAGCAAGAATAAATTGTCAAGCTTTGTATTTTTCTTCCATTTCTGAAATGACATCAGAAATACTGAATTATCTATTTATAAACAAAGCAGCTTTGGCTCAATTAATTTTACTAAGAGCCTAGTTATTTCCTCATATACGCTAATTATATTCAGTGAAAACTGACATTAATTTTAAAGGCTAGGTTATTTGTTGTTACCTAACATATTTTTCTTAATTATTAATTTGTTTTCTCTAACATAGCTAGCAGTAACAAACTGCCAGAAACAGATATTAGGATATATTGATTTGGAGTCAGATCAGTATGGCAATTTCTATATTACTCCTATCTGAATATTCTCTGTTGTCTTTAGAGGATTGTATTTCTCCTCTCAACACAAGTATTTTGTATGTACACTTGTGTTGTTTCACATAATTTTTGTTTTGCAAATAACTTGGGAAACCTGCTATTCATAAAAACATATGATATTTCCATTTCAGTAGATCTAGCACGTTCTTGGCACTTTGAATGTATGAACCACATAGAACAACCACTATCAGAGGTCCACATAAGTTTACAAGAAATTCATGGGTCACTTTGGGGCATTTAGTCACAGAGAGAGACTCTACCAGTTGGTTTTGTTTTTTTTTTTTTTGCATATCCTTCCCCACCCAAAGAGAACCATGCAAATACAAAGACTATTTAGTAAACATGCAAAACCCCCAAAACTCCAAAACAGTGCAGTCAGTCAACCCATGCAGAAAACTCTGTAGGACGGAAGTGACCATATGGGATCCTCTTCTGCTGCTTGAAACAAGTAAGCATCTTTTGCCAAAAGAACGAGTACATGATTCTCACTACAGGACTTAGCAAAGGGAATTATGATGAATCAGCTGCCATTTCTTTCCTAAAGCGAAGCTTGGCACAAGATTGCTTTCATTTGATCCTCTTTTGTAATCAGATTGCAGTAAGGAGAAAGTCAATGCTTTCTCAAAGTGCAAAAAGTCAAACCAGGTTAACCAGCTCTTGCTTTTTTATGTTACACAGTTCTGACCTTTTGAAAGTTTGACTTTCTGACTTTAGGTCAATTTTCTTCATCCACTCTTCTCACCTAACAAAGCACTTCTACAAGTCATTTGCACTTCAGGGATATTTTTCTCAAATTTAACAATGAATTAAATCTGCTACCTGCGATTGCTTTTTTTTTT
>VZDJ01007753.1:3448666-3571701 GCA_008694505.1 Cyanoderma ruficeps
CATCTTTTTTTAACTGA
Source organism: Cyanoderma ruficeps (assembly GCA_008694505.1). NCBI lineage: Eukaryota > Metazoa > Chordata > Aves > Passeriformes > Timaliidae > Cyanoderma > Cyanoderma ruficeps. The sequence continues at coordinate 3,448,684 of VZDJ01007753.1, forward strand.
TACATTCTGCCTAGGACATATACAGGTAATAGGGCTACAATGTATGCAGGCAGGAAAGGAAACTCCTCCTGATTTATGCTAAAAATTGTTAAAAGAAAACTACCTCTGGACTGCAATCACTACTGAAAAAAACAAAGAAACCACCTCATTCCCTCTTCTAACATTGCAAGGGGCAGAAGGGTAGATCCAGTGGGCAAAGAGGGCGATGGATCAGGGCAGGGAGGCACACAGGAGAACGGTAAAGGCGCATGCATCCAAACAGATCCCGAGGTCACCTGGGAAGCTGGTGTTACCAACAGGGAAGGACCTCGTGGAGCATTTGAGGAGGGAGGTGGATGAGCTGGTGGAGCCGGGGTGACAGTGGGGGGTGGCGGTGGTGGCGGTGGCGGCGGCGCGCGCTGTTTGGGTTTGTCAACTTCATCGAGGTTTATGTCGTCGAGATCCGTGGTGTGCAGCTGCAGGCCCCCCGCAAAGCGCCGCATGGAGGTGGCACAGGGAGAGGCAGAAGGACGTCCACTCGCCAGCTACGTGTGACAGAACAGAAATCCGCCTCAACGCTGCTGCCTGCAGCAGCTCTGAAGAATGGCCAGCCCTAGAACGCTGCTCAGCCTGACTGTTCCTCCACAGGAAGATCTCTGCTTCTCTCACACAGAATGTACACAAACATTTTCTCTGAAAGTCTTTCTAAAAGCACTCCTTGGGATTCCAGTTTAAAAACAAGAAAAACAGGAGTGGTGTGACAGCAGCTGTTGGGGTAAGGGGGTTGACAAAAGAAACCCCACAAAACCCCAATGGCATGAAGTTTTCAGGAGGCAAAATCACAGGACAAACCACGATAACACAACTTTTGCCTCTCTGGCTCTTATGAGGAGAAACCAAGAATTACTCCTTGCAAAGGTGATTATTTGAAGGAAAATAATCAAAGACAGGCCTTGAGATTCTATGTCATCAAAAAAGGGAAAGTGGTTAAAGTTGTGTAAACATAACCACACATTAGTACAAGAAAGGAAACTAAGCTTAAGCAGCTATCAAAACAAAGAGTGTACTGTGCTATAAAATTCAGAACCTCAAGGGGCTTGGGATCTTATAATTTATGTTAATCCACACCAGATCTATTGGGTTACTGAACAACTTGAGGGTTTGAACACAATGAGCAGCTCATAAAAAAAAATAAGGATATGTGTGAGGAAGGAGTCTACATATGCTGTTAGAGTTGCTAACATTTCTTTTATCAGTGATCAGACTGGAGTACTTGAGAAAATTCAGTCATTTTGCTATTTCGTAGACTCATCTGAGGAAACCTTACGTAGATAAGCTGTCTGACAGACACATTCATCTTATTCTAATATGGCAACACTTTCCACTTTTCACATTCTTCTGATCTAACGTGCTCATGGCTTGGTGCTGAAAAATAGCTGTTTCTTTGGCAGAGGTTGAGATCTCGAATGCTCTTGTTCCCAAGAGACAGTTCAAACCTGTAGCACTTGAATATTTTTCAGCTGTATTTACTCCTAAGAAGCACTCATGTTTTACATGTTTTAACTGCTGGGGTAGGTTTGCAGAAAAATCATAGTAGAGCAATATATATAAAGTAACAGAAAAAATTATGGAGCAAACACAACACAGAGTGCCTGTCTTAAATCCAGGTAGAGCTCTGAAAGTGTAACAGTGTTTGTAATCTGTAATGGTTCCTTCTTACTTTACAAAAAGTGGGACAAAGTTCTAGCAGAACACAAACTGCCAAGTTTGAATAGGGAGAGAAAAACTCTGCATAATCATTCCACTAAAGACCTGCACTGAAAAACCACATGGGTCTGAGCCTAGGGCCATGAGGAACAAAAGATCAGCTGCTTTTTTCAGAGCTGCTCCACGCTGACCAGAAGGAAAATCATGTGAGAGTGTTCCCCAAGGTCCCTTTTGTGGTTGCAGTTTCTCGGGGATCCCACGGGAGCTCACTAGATTGCAGTGTTCCTCTTGGAAGTGGCTTTCCTTGGAAGAAAGCCAGAGCAACAGGATGGTGGGAAAGCCTCACTCCATGTCTAGAACCATCAGGCTCTAAGGAACAATCACTGTCTGCAGCTCCCCTAATTAAAGGGGTCTACTTAAAGCACAAGCCCAAACCCTATTCCTTGTGAGTTTCCTATCTTTTGGTAATTTTCTTATCCCATTCCTTTATTTTACGCAATACAAGGAAGCTTCTAAGAGCTCATCATCAATGATGTTCTTATATTCACATGATACTAGTAAGTATAGCTGGATCTAGCTTTTCTTACTGTTAGCATGTTCCACCTAGCCCAAATATTTCATGAGACAATAAAACTGTTAATTTAGAGGTGATAATATAGCTTAAAATTACAAAATATAATCAGTTCATTAAAATAATGTTTGAATGTTCATAAAATATAGGAAAAGCAAATTATATAGAGTGTAAGTCATCAATTATTGAATTTTTCCTCCCCTCCTCTTGGAAAGAAGAATGTGAGGGAAAGACAAAGACAGATTTTTTCACTCATAAAACCTGTTGCTTTTAGGAGACAACTTTTGGTTATTTAGAGACCATGCAATATATGGAAAACTAGAATTTTACCTCAGGAGACTCATTCTCCACAGAGGAAATCTGTTCTAACCGTGTTTGACAAAGTCTTTCCACCCAGTGCTGCACCTTTTCTGATTCTTCCAGGTCTTCTCGTTCTGTCTCAGACACCTTGACCATAACATTGGTGCATTAGAAAAGGTTATAGGTATGGTCATAATACAAATAGGCTTCAAAAGTATGAAATGCCACCTAAAATAGTTTTAAAAATAATATAATACTTTTGCAAAAGTAAGAAATAGGAAATACTTTTCCTATGTTGCTGTTTGTCATTAAATTCATCACTACACACGGACACAACTGCACAGCTATCTTCATCTGGGCAAAAGCTGACTAGAAACAATAAAATGTGGCAACAGAATTTTGCAGTGAAACTGCTTTTAAAAGTTAAGCTTTTAAAATTTCATTATCTTTGACATAATTAAACAAGTGTCCTGCTAAAATAATTCCACTAAAAAGCCATCTGATTTTCTTCTAATATAGCTTTGTACTTGGTAGATCACAACATACCTCTTGAACAAGACGATTTATTTTCAGTTGTTTTTCTTTCTCCAGCATTCCTTCTTTCTCTTTGGCAAGTTTTTGCTCAAATTCCATTTCCTTTTTATTCTTCTTCTGTTCACAAAAACTATCACTTTTTGACTTCTTTCGTTCTTTCCCTTTCTGGGAAGGTTTTTTAACAAAAATTTTTACATCAGCTATAAACACCACAAACTTCAATCTTAGTACATGAGTGTCTGCCTTGAAAAATTAATTAGTCTTGGCAAGTATGGGGATGGTTTTTAAAAGAAAATCCAAATTCCATTTACCCAGTAATTTGCAAGAAATTCAAACTTTTTGGAGGGTTTGTGCTCCCTAACATAAGCTGGATGAGATCCGACAATTCAACTTTTTTGTTCCTCTTCAAAGTTACAACTTTAGGGCACACAGGCCCACTACAAAATGTTGAATATTTGAACAGTGTTGGTTGGGTCTTCATTTGCCATTTCTCTCTTTTGGCATTTATATATATATATGTATGTATATATAAAAGACTGATTGTATTCAAGTGACAGATGCTCATGTATAGGCAGATGTGAATAGTCCATGCATCCAATGGCTTCATGCATATGCCCTAAAATCAGCATTGCATCGCCTAACAAAAATGAGAAAAGGAATTCTAAAGGAAAAGGTTTCGATAAGTACAGAAACTTGAGTTGCTTCCAAGAAGGAACACTGCATCACGAAGACCATGTAGCTCTACAATCACTGAATAAAATCTACTCAGATGAGTTAACTAATACAGCACAAAGTGACTCTAAAATTTTAGATGTAGGATACAAAGAAAGGGAAAAGCTACATGGTCTTTTGGAAGCCTCTGTTCCCGTTGTCTTTAAAACACACACTGCTCATTATTTCTATTTTAGTGGTCACATTTCTGCTACTTTTTCACATTTGTACAGGTAGGACTTAGTTCATAATGGGAAGGCCATGATCTCCTTTTATTTATGAGAAGTAAAGCAGAGGAGCAGGTGGCCACTTATTGACAATTACTGCCCCTGCCAGAAGGGCTGTGCTTCAGCTTTGATTTTGTTTTTCTCATCATCATCAGCTATTGATTTTCCATGCTTTGAATTCCCAAAACCACCACAAACTGCTTCACATTAAATAGCATTATTTGTCTTCTTTTCACCTTTTGCATGTTAATATTGATAACAAAGCCTTGGAAAACAGACATTTTCCCTGGAAGCTACAAAAGCCAATTCCCCCAGTCAAGCAGTTAACTGAACTTTGTACTGCTGAGTTCAGTGAGATGTGGTCTATTGCTTCATGGTTACATGGTGGTGGTGGTGTAGGGAGGGGAGCAAGGGGAAAATAAACCCCAAAAACATTGGAGATAAAGGTTAACTAAAAAAAAAAATCTAGCTTTTCACACTAATGTTTAACCACAAACCTAATTCTGTGGTGTATTTTATTCAGGGATATTTGGTTTTTACCTTAACAACACTTGCCAATATCATTCTCTAAAAAATTCAAAGATACATTTAGTACTGTCTGCCAGATGCAACATTAGGCAGGTCAACTTTCTAGGTACCTACATTTGAAGAATTACTGAATTCAGAGGTATACTAAGCAGTGCACAACCCAAAGTTTTCTAGAACATGAACATATATCTGAATGTCTTAGCTGCATTTACAGCATTCAGATACAACAAGATGATTCATCCTTTCCTACAATTTTCCCCATGGATTCACTTTACTTCCTATTATAAATATTTTTAGTACAGAGTGAAATTTTGCTTTTAAAACAAACAAAAAAATCATTAGCAATAGGGAATAGGATGAAAATTCATCACTGCCAAAAGCAAATGATTAAAAAAAATCTTTTCAACTTTCTAGTGCACACTGTGTGGTAAAGTTCAACAGGAATTGTGTAAGATCATTAGTATATAAAGAGGTATCTGGGCATTCTCTGAACTATAGTTGTCAGCAGCAACACAAAATATTACCTTCCCTTTTTGTGTGAAGAGTTTCCATAACATGCATTTATAATTTTCTGATAAAAATCCTAACTGCCCTGGCTTTCACACAGGTTACAGATCCATGATGATTTACAGTCCCTAGCAGTACAAAATGATATTGGAATCCACCATCTCTTCCTAATCTCTTTTAAGGGGAACAGGTATGTCCTGGGCACGCACAAGGTCAAAGTAATAGTCCTGAACAGTGATACATATACTTCATCTGTTTGAAACAATCCTGACCTCCTCTGAAACCTTGAGTCCTTGCCAGATACAAGCACGAAATCTTCATGGCTCTTTTACTACAGTTAATTACCAAAAAACCCATCACCAAAGCACACAACACAATAGCAACCCCCCTATAATATGGCTAATATACATTGCAAGAAATAAAGAAAAGAAAGAAACAGAAAGTATAAAATATTATTTGAAATGCTCATAAATTGCAATACTTCAGCAGCATCTCTACAGACACAGAAGTATTCTATTAGCTTAAAGTTAATTTTTTTTTTTTGCACATATGTGCATCCTAAAAGCCTTTTGACTTCAGCACTCCTCCAACAGGGAGATTTGCAAAGGTATAACTATAATTTTTGTCTCTGTATTGGTTTTTATGCATACATGATTCTGGGCACTTCTGGAGAACATGAAGACATGCACTGCCCTCCTGTAATGAGCACCTTCTGCAGAGTATTTTTATACAATTCCCTCTTCACATGGCAGAACTCAGAGCCTGAAGGACTTAAAAGGACAAAGTACTAGACACATGCATCCCAAAAGCATCTTAATTTGTGCACACGTTCAAAGAAGGAGCATTTGACTCTAAAAAATGTTTACTAATAATGGAGAAGAAGAAAACTGAGGAATTCCAGTTCAAACACACACACAGCAAACAAATTCACATTTCAAACGTTTTACCTTACGGATTGTGGGAAATTTTCCATCATACCGATAAAACCATCCAAAAGCTACAAAAGGTAAAGGAAAAGTTGTTTTTTGAAGAAGAGCCAAGGACAGGCTCGTACTCAGACCAATCCATGCTGATATGTGTAACTGATTAAAATTTATTTGAAGGCGCAACACCGGAGGTTTGATATTACATGACAAGTTCTTAGCTAAATTCTTGGTAAATGGTTCTAGTACATTTAGCATAAGTTTCCCCTATTTTAACGATATTAAAATGATATATATTTAATGATATATATTTAATGATATTTTATGTCAAACAAAGAAAATGCAACAAGTAATCTTCATACAGAACCACACAGGCATGGGCATTGCTAAGATTTCTATTGTCACACTCCTACTTTACAGTAGTTCTAGCAAGCCTTATGAAAATTAAACAGATATTCAAACTCATTCAAGCTTGTGGCAGAGCATGGCTTTTGAGGAGACATGAAAAGCTCCATTCCCCAGGACAAGCTATTTCAAGCCATGTTCATAAGTCTTATAAAATACATTGCTAAGTAAGAACATACAAAAGAATATATTACCATAACTTTATATACGAAACACTGCTAACACAGAGCACTCAATATAGTCCATCTTTCTGTAGGGTTGTTAGATTTCATATCAAGGTATCTTTAGATGCAATGACAGCAGCAGTGTCAAAATCTTTCATCATTTACTAAAGGACCACACATGTCGCCCTAGGAAAACCAAATGGTCAGTTCAACGTCAAGACTGACTGTCAGGAGGAGGTGAGACACAGGAAGAATCTGAATCAGGATAGGAAGTCAGGGCTGAGTGGCAAACCTGTTTGTCCTGCTTCATGTTCACTTCATCCATGTCATCTGTTTCAAGTTGGTCATGTGCAACTCCCTCTAAATCTTCTAGAGAAACAAAGGAGGAAAGGGATGAGGGGACAGAAGTGACAGTAACTGGAGGTTCCCATGAAATGAAAAAGAGATCAGTAATGTGTAACTAGAAGTTTCCGTGAAATTAAAAGGAAGTAGCTAGTGATGGGATGTTTTTCGACAGAATTGTTTAAAAAAATGGCCCTACTTAAATCAATCTCCAACCTCCTCCAGTCCTGAAGACCTGTTAGAATCTACATGTGAATAATTAGTCTGCTATGTCGTGAAGGGTAAAGTTTGGTGGCTTTGGTGGCTTTCCCAAAGTCACACACAAAACAATATAATAAAATGACATCAGGTGAGGAGTTGGCCCTGGTCTCCTATAAATTATGCAGCAGGTACTTTCCACATTTCTCTTTTAAAATACAATTTTAGTACACTCTCCACATACAATTTGCAGCTTCCAATTTAGCTTCATAACTGCCAGCTAAGCTCCAACTGTCGTAATTCCTTATGGACAAGTAAGTCAGAAAGCCAGCAGCATCCTGGGTTGCATCAAGAGCAGCAGGGGGGGCAGGGCAAGGGAGAGAACTCTGCCCCTCTACTCTGGTCTACTCTGAAACCCCTCCTGGAGTGCTGCATCCAGCTCTGGGGCTCCCAGTATGGATGTGGACCTGTTGGAATGGGTCCATGAAGATGATCAGAGGAGTGGAACACCTCTGCTATGACAAAAGGCTGAGGGAATTAGGGTTGTTGAATTAAGGCTGGAGAAGAGAAGGCTGTTGGGAGACTTAGGTCAGCTTTTCAGTACCTAAAAGGTGCTATCAGAAAATGGAAAAGGAACTTTTTAAAGGGGCTTGTAGTGACAGGACAAGGGAGAATGGCTTTGAACTAAAAGAGGATAGATTTAGATCAGGTATTAGGAAGAAATTCTTTACTGTGAGGCACTGGCACAGGTGGCCCAGGGTAGGTGGTGGATGCCCTATCCCTGGCCATGTTCAAGGCCAGTTTTGGATGGGGCTCTGAGCAACCTGGGATAGTGGAAGGTGCCCCCACCCATGGTAGGGGGTTGGAACAAGGTGATCTTTAAGATCCCTTCCAAACTGTGAGAAGGTTGAGGTTGACACAACATGCAAAACAATGCACCAAACCCCCAAGCTATAGAGGTTGATGCTTCAAACCATTTCTTAGTAAGCCTTATTTTTTTTATTTTTCCTGCTGCTGATTGTTAAAAACCGTGACTATTTGAATGGATGTAGATTTTGCAAGATAGGTACCTGTTAAATAAGAGTTATTTAATTGATCTATCATATGCTTCCAGCTTTCTGAAAATAACCAATTAATAGCTAGCTTAACTTGGAGACAAACCGGTGGTATAATCCATACAGCTCAGTCATATGTCTGAGACAAATTGAAGGAGGCAAGTTGTCATCGATTACTTACTTTTGTGTTTGGAACGAGGGGCAGAGTGCACTTCCGCAGTTACAGTTTTTAGAGACTTGGGTGGTTCTTTAGGACCCCAGTCTTCTTCCCACTCCTTTTTAAATTTCTCTTCCTCTGCTGTTATCCTAGAGTAAATAAATGCATTTAGACATTCTGAATACAAAACCAACAAGATCAGTATATATTCAATACCATTATAATTTTTCAGCATATTTGTTTTTTTCTCTTTAATATAAAGCATAATAAACTGCTTCTTCTTCATAACTTCATCAATCTGTTTCATTTACTAAGCTACTAAGATAATTTGCAAAGTGTAAATAAGAATATCTTATAGTGTAAGATACTCTTGTTTAATATTTAGACTTACAAGGCCTGTTATATAAACACCTGCACAGATACTAAGCCATGAGTGACACACCACAGTACTGACTTTTAAATGAAGTAAAAAAACATCTCTCACTTAGCAATTTTTCACTTTTAGGACTGGAATTACTTACTAGAAAAACTGTCAGTTTCAACCAAAACACTGAGTGACAGAACATCTACCTTACACCTAAATCACATATCACAAAGGAAGATTATACCTAAAGAAACGTGTCTCCTCTCTATATCTTTAAATATATTTTGATGATTGCTTCCTAAACACATAATTCAAGGTTGCCATAAAAAGTGACTGTTTCCAAAAAGAAATAAACACAGTTGAAATGGAAACAGTATTAAATTCTGTATTCTAGGAAAAAAAAAAGGGAAAAATTAAGAAAAAGAGAAGAGAGGGGAATAGATGGGCACAGGGTGTTGCACAGACTGTAACACTTCAGGAAAAGAGCATGCAAAACAAGTATGGCACCATGATCAGAGAAAAAAGACGTTTCAAACAAAAATTCAGCAAATACCATGTCCGTCACAGGAGAAGTGCTGAATAGCCTAACAGCATGTAGCTTCATATATGTTGCCTTAAATGATCCAAGATCTATTCTTGACTATGACTTGCCTTGAACTGATAATGTGGTGCCAAAATTTACCATGTCTTACATATATATGATGCTATTTATATTTAGATTATCTTTTGCATCTCTAAATTAGCTAAAGTAAATTGAAAAAAATTCACACTCTTAAATCTGTAGCTGAGCTCACTATTTAAATTTAGAGGCATTGTCAGAGAACAATGGACAGAATGTGTTTTCAATTAATTTTAATTTTAAAAAGTTGGCGTTACAATGTAACTTGCAGTACATAGAGTTAGGGACCTCTGCCATTTGGGCACATTTGAAATTTTTTCAAATGTAAGGTACCAAAAAAAGGCACAGTGAGTTTACACAAGGAATTCCTGCAGAAAGAATTCTTAAAAGAAGGCAAGGCATAATCCTCACAAACAATTAATAGAGAAAAACATTGTATTTTAGCCTGCCACAACTGCTCATTACATCTCAGCTTTAGATTTCATCTAGGTTCCTCTACTACCATTCTCCCTCTTCCTCACTCAGGAGATTGACACCGACTTAACAGTTTGGATTGTGATATGGAAAAGCATAAAAGTGCCTGAGCAACACTTAAAAATTATACAAGGAAGTAAAAAAGCTGTGCTAGACCTTACACTGAGCACTCAGGGCATGAAAGCTCTCCCTGGGTGAGTAAAGATGCTCTTAGTGCAGAACAACACGGCAGACATCCAACATCCATTATAACAGACAGGCTATCTAGATCTGGAGAACAGAATCATCCTTCACCTGTGATGGCCTGCTTTTAGAGCAGCTTTTGGCTATTGCAGGAATTTCTATGGCAGGCCACAATAAAGAACAGGATGTTATCAATTCCCTGGGATCAGGAAAGGGAAATGCATAAGAATTCATCCATGTGCTGCTGTAGAGTCCACAGCAGGATGGCCAGAAGATTCTTCCCTTGTGACAGCTGGGGAATATATTTCTTTTTGCACCTTACAAATTCAGAAATTCCTGCTCTTTTTCTATCAGAAAATTTTGGCTAATGCAGATACATGAAAAGGGGGTTAAATTAATTAAATTAATTAAAACCCCCTTAATATGTCAAAGGAGCAAAGCCAAAGATTTGAGGGTCAATCTAAGCCCTAAAAGGCTGAATCAAAACAGATATTATTCTGCAATTTGCATTTTCATGCAATTTCCCAGCATCATTTAGAAGGAAAGTTAATTACTGCGATAACAACTGGATAATTTCAAACTTCCAAATGTAAAAGAATGTTTAAGTTAAACATACAGTACTGATCTGTTTCTTAGCAGTACTACTTTTTTCTCTTAGAATTAAATGTAGTGTTTCAGTGACAACAGAGTAAACAAGTTCTGGGACTCAGAATTTCCTTAAGTTTCTCTATATATTAATAATACTTTTAAAGTAAGTGCTCAACTTCAATTTCACATTGAATTTATTATTGCCATAAGCCTCATGTTTACAGGTGCTGATTTTCATATCAGTTTCCTATTCTTTAACTGTGATGTATTTACCCATATGTACTGGATCCTACATTTAGCTAAATGGAAATACTACACAATTTTATCTGAAAGCAACATGCAGAATGTTTTCAGCCAGATCTAATACACAAGGAACCCTTTCCCAGGTGGCACATTGCCTGTGTAAGGTTTTTACTCACTGCTCTATTTCTCTGCGATATCTCTCTTCTTCCTCTGCAGCCTTCTGGGAAATCTCCAGTTTTCTTCTATAACAAGAGGAATTAGGACAACATGATAAAAATAGTTTTTTATGAGTAAGACACCTGAACAAAGTGTGTCAGCATACAGTTAGTAAAAGATACAGACAGTAAATACATTTCTATTGGGGGAGAACACTCTGTTTCAAAAGTCATCTTTAAGATACCAAAGATTCAATATGGTCTCCTAGGAACCCTGAGGACATCCCTGACCATCTGGATAATAAGGGCAGATCATCTACTTAATTCTTTAAGTCACTACCTCCTACTGAGGCAAGACTATAGCATGTTTTTGTATGAGTATAAAATCTCTATCTGTCTTGCTAAAAATAAAGTATGAGTGAATAGCATCAGAAAACTAATGAATATCACACTGAATCATTGGGGTATGATAGTCAGGGAGCAGAGACCCTTCTACTCAAGATGGCTTTGAATGATACCAGCTTTGAAAGCCCAGAACATCAAGAGCATCACAGGACAAACATTTTATGAACAGAGACTCCACAAAAGCAAAACAAAGTTAATGTAAGTTGAGAATCTTCTCACTTCTGTGAAAAGCATCACAGAAATAATCATGTGCTCCTGTCTTCCATGCCCTCTCAAAATCCAAGCTAAATTTTTCAGACTATCCTATAGAGAGTTCTCACAATCTCTCTTTCTCTTGCTGCTCTTTGATGATTTTATTGGTCTCCAGTGCAAGCCGCTTCTGATGCATCAACTCCTGGCGTTCCTGCTCACGGAGACGTGCTTCTCTTTGCCTTTCTTCCTCAGTCATGAACAGCTCCTTTCCCTGCAATCAAAACCACCACCCCAATCAGTTGTGGAAATATCTCAGGGATGCAATCTTTCTAGGAAATAATTCAAACCCAATTACATAGTAGCACATCTGCCATTTCCTCACATTGCTGTTCCTGAGGAACGTACCCTGAAAGATTCTCCAAGATCTGACTGCTTACTCCAAGGAGCTATTCTAGTTTCAGCCTCTAAGTTATTACGTGCTAAACACTTCAGGAGAGGTTTGGCACTACTGAAGTCAGCAATGACACCGCAGGGGTCACGCCAAATACATGCAGAGTGTGTCACCCAGAAAAAACTTCACATTATACTTCTTGAAATCTCACTGAGCAATGAAATGCCAGGGAACAGAACACTGCATTATTCCCAATGTGAATACAAGTACACAGTTACTGTGTTTTAATGCTCTTATGCCTGACTGCTGCAGAAATGTGTCATCACTCAGGAAAACAAATACAGGGAATGTACATCCCCAAAACACTCTAAGTTTTATGTATTTCGGTTGGTTTGGTTCCTGTTTCATTTGCCTTACAGTTAAGACACCAGCACTACTTTCTATTCCAGAAAGATATTTCCATACTGCTATAGGTAAACACTTTGATAACATTAACCTAATTTTCGTTTCTGAAATTAAAATCCCAAGTTAATTAGGAAGGTGGGATTTTTCCTGTCTCTAAAGTGCAAAAGCAGACATCTTGAATAAAACCAGGCATTGAGGAATGCCTTTGCACCACAGTAGGGAAACTGTTTCCTTATGCTTTTCTGTTCTCCAGACAAAGATGTCTATTGAGAAGAGGCATGCAAGCTGAAGGAGTAAGGAAAGGAAGAATTCCATAGCAACAATTTGCCATCACTCCAGTGATGCAAGCTGAGGTAGATCTCACATTTTTAAAGCTGTTAACACAACTGGGAGTTGAAACTAAGTCTTTAGGATGTTGGATTCCTTGAGCTTAATCAATTAGCCCAGAGTATTTGTTTAATGTCTACAGTGCCTTTGGACAACTTAATCTTCTGTTCTGTAAGAATAGATCAAATAAAGTATTAATTCCTTAATGCAGCTACACAGTATACATGAGCCCTTAGGAAGTAGCTGAAGTGATTTATTAAATCTTTTTTTCCCAATTTAATTCAGTTGCAAAGCAATTAGAAAACACTGTCTTTGATTAGTCTATGGAACTTGGTTATCCTCTTGTATACAACTACACACTTCCTACAAGAAGGATTAAAGCAGTAAAAACATTAAAACATTTATTGAAAGTCACACTGAAGTCAGAGGGAAGATTTAATTTCAGCTGGCTTTAGATTAGACCCTAAAGGTTTATAGTTCTGCTGCACAGAACAGTGGAAATGAAAAATTGAGCAATTTTCAGTGTGTCAATACACTAATGAGATCAGATAAACAATTACAAAAGGAACTCATTTGGAATAAGACTAAAGCATCAGCTATTCAGGATTAAAAATTATTTGTCTTCAATTCACCTTTCATGTTTCAGTAGAAGCAGATATCTAATGGAACAGAAGCTCTCAAACATGAGAGACCATTACAATAAAGTTAATTTCCATTCCTTGTCAAGGGAATGGTTTTGCATTGGCCCACAATTATGTTTTGAGAATACTTTGTGTGGTATGAAAGAATCACAAGCCACTCAAAATTGTCCTGGTTTGACAGAAGTATAGATCTTACAAAGACACACAGCTTTTGTTTTTATACATTTTTACCATTTATTTACCCACACAGCAATTTTCTGCTTACAAATGTTCTGCTTTTACAAATAGACTACTTACAGCACCTGCCACCACAGAGATAGTCAAAGTACGGCTACTCTTGAGCACTCTGACAGCCTGCAAATTAAAACAAAATAAAATTCAATTTGAATGAAGAGATACAAGGCCAGTATAATGCTGGTCGCCATCTCTGAATTCCCATGTTCAATACACAACCCCTTGAGTCAGGAGCCCAGTAACAAAACACAGTTTTTGTGGACAGGGAAACAGGACAGCTGTTTAAGAAGAAAACTACAAATCTAGGGTATTAAGAAGACTTGATTTTACCTCTTTATGATCCACATTAGAAAAGTCCACTCCATTCACCTCAACAATCTGATCACCAACCTAAAGAAAGGAAGGCAAATTTTAATACAGATACTAAGTTAGTACATATTAAATGTAAACAGAAAGAGATGTGCTCTCCAACACGATAAATACAACAATCATGAGTACTGGCAGAGCACAAGGGAAACAGACTGGAAACAGATCAGGCCTGCACATCCTCCTACACTAGGAACTCCTACTGCCACTGCTTGCAATCAAATCCTGAGCTTGAAGGAGCATTGGTCTGATCCAGGTCGCTCATGTTCTTAAAATTTTAGAAAACTAGCTTAGTTTAAAATGTAATCACCACGTATTTCTTTTCCACGGAGGAAAAAACCCATGGATCTTGAAGCAGCTATGAATAGAAAACAAGAATTCCTTGTGGTACCTACCTTGTAAGGTAGCAAACTTACCTCTAAGCCTACCTCTGCTGAAAGAGAGTCTGGCTTAACATTGCTGATAAAAATGCCTGGTTTTTGTGTTGGACCACTGGAAATACTGAAAATGTAAAAAATCCCAACCATTAATTGGATATAGTTTATAGAATAATATTTATGGGAAAATACAGTGTAACACAGTGAGTAGTTTTAGTTGTTTCCTCATAATTTATTTTTGCTTAAATATTTATGGTATTAGCCAACACTGAAACAAACACCAAATCTTACCAGTACACAGTCAATGTGTGGTAGGTTTATCATCCTGTTGTTTTATTCTTTATACCAAAAAAAAAAATAGCTTTAAAGAAATAGCTGAAAGAAAAATATTCAAGCTTCTATATTTTGACTTACATGCTGAAACTTCTATGTATGCTGACCTACAGTGTCTAAAGGATTGGGACACTAATGATATTTGAAAGCAAGCAAGTAATACAATGAAGAATTACTAATTATTCACTGAACAGCAACATACTCAATGTATAAAACAATGTTATTTTGTTCAGATTATTTATTAGAAGCAAGAAGGATGTTTCAACCAGGGGCCAACATCTAGCTCAGGAACATTAAGCTGCCATCTAAGCTGGGCCCAAACACAGAAACTACTTTTGTAGGTTATATATCCAACAAGTGATGATGAGCCGCCCTCTCCAGTTCATAAATAATTTTTTAAGAATCTTTACATCCTCCAAATTACAGGAGAGAAAAGTCCTGATAATTTCAACTAAATATTTCTAATTATACAAGAAATCCTACAATGTCCCTTCTACTCCAAAACCTCAATAAGTATTGCAAAGACAGGAGTCCAAGAATCCCAGAATCATATTTCTAAAATACCTTGCAAATTCAACATTAATTTTAGAAACTGGATATACCTTTGTGATGGTGTTTTAGTTCTGAAAAGGGTCAGAGAAGGCAGGGAGTGAACCTGACAGTGTATCGATAGTGCTGGAATTTGCTATGTCACTGAGCAGCACTTTTAAGTATTTAAAAATGTAAAAGCATTTAAAAGATCCAATTCCATGACAAGTTGTACTAAGGCACTTTCAGTCTGCTCTTATTTTTAAAGTATTTTTCTTTTTGAAAAAGCTTTTAACACAGCATAGCAAAGTTATGCTTTTGCCTAAAAACATGTAATATATGCCACAGATATCCTGCTGTTGCAGTTTGCCTTCCTGATCCAGCATGGATCTTTATTTTCCTGACATCACATCGAAGAAGTATGGAAATAACTGTCTTGAGTGTCTCATCTAAAAAAACAGTGATATGAAATAAAAATCGTGTACCCACCTGCATCCCATGCCTTTTGTACCAATCAAACTAATGAAGACTTTCTTCTCTTTAGTGTCTCTCCCTCCAGAAGAAGCAAGTCCAGCAACACTGCCCTTTCCTTCCTGTAGAGGGATTAAAAAATGCTGCAGATGTTAATTCTGCTTTTAATTTCTATCAAGACCACTATAAAATTTCATGTAGCTAGGATGAATCCCAGCCACCATCAAGATAAGATTCAAGGTTCTATTCAAGGCTCCAAAGTCCTATCCTGCTGGAAATGAATGTGAAGTAGAGTAATTTCAGTGGAGCTGCATGGCTGAGGTGAAAGACTGAACTTATCTGTTTAGAGAAGATTACTTAAATAGTCAAACTTTGTCTTCAGAAAAGGGTGAAGGAAAATTAGAGGAAAGTGATATGGAAAAATGATCGTTTAGATGTTCCCTGACAAAAGGGCTGGAGAAATACATAAGGCTCACTATTTAACTAAGTTTTTCCTCCTGAAAGCAAAAGAACAGTAACCGTGGTGTTTCTTTTCACTTCTGCAACCCTTAGAAGTCACTCCCATTCAAACTTGTAATTCCTCCACTAATATGCCTAAAATAGGCCAAATAATCTGATAAAGATTTATACAGTAGAACTACAGCCTGGGAAGTTAATAAGCTCAAGCAAAATGAAGAAGCAATTAATGAGTAATAGCAATTTCATTTGTGCTCTGCCCTTTCCTTACCTAATAGCTCTAGAATCATTTCATATCACAAAAGATATTCCTCACAGAATACTTTCAACAAGATACTGCATTATAGTAATGCATACAATAGCTTCTCTGATAAGGTCAGAGACGAAAGTGTTTCAGAACCATCACAGATTCCCCAGAAGACATTTAAAAAAATATTGATCTCTTACCCCAGACTCTGACACAAACTGATCCACATATTGCCATTTAAGGGGTTCATCTGGTGAACTGAAAGGAAAAAATAATTTTAAATAATGGGACAACATAAATGTCAATATATTCCAGAAGCTACTTTGGAATGGAGCCTTCTGTTTAGCATCCAAAACTTTCTTTGGATACCATTCACATCTGGTTTATTTTCTAGCAATTTAAATAGAACATCAAACAAGTGTATAATTATTTGGCCTAGTAAAGGTTGAACATAAAATTGATAAAGCCCTCTCAGGTGAAATGATTTTAGGAAACTCAGAGGAAGACTACAAAACGAACCGTCACCACTTGAACATCTTACACAAATGTCTATGCAGAGCAACACCTCCCATCATTAACATTTCTCAAACATTCCACTTAAAGATTCAGCTTTTCAACAAAAATTGGAAGACCAAAACAATTTTAAATTTTTCTAAACTCTGAAGTCATCATCAAGTGCTACATACACAAAGAAGCAGTCTCTGCTAAGCTAGGTGCATTGATAATTAAATTTCCAGGAGATGTCTGTGACAAATGAGGAAATAGAAATTGCTTCATTTAAGTAGGCAACTGGTATAAAATCAGATTCATCAAGAAGACAGCTGCCTGTTCATTAAAAAGGAAGTGACATTTTAATCAGCATTCACACATTTTCATAATTAAACACAGATTCTTTGGATAGAAGAGGCTGTATGAAAATAAATAACCTGGTTTCAAATGAAAAGCCATTACCTTTTGACAGGTATCATGCCAATATCTGAAAAGGAAAAATAGTTGTTTAAATTTCTACAGACCACGAGGAATCTATTAATAGCAATCTTTGGTGACTTTTTTGGTGATTTTTTTGTGTGTTACTTACGTCTAACTTTTATGGACACGACTTTCTTTGTACGAATGAGGTTTATGACTTCTTCGTGTGTGCACGATGAAATGGAATATCCATTTATGCGCACTATCTCATCTCCAACCTCAAAAACCAAAGGAGAAGAAAAAGTAATTGTGAGTTAACAATTTAAAAAGTTTTTAAGATTGGATACAATCTGGCAATCATTTTGATGCAAAGGTTAGTCCACACCAGACTTACCTGTATTTGTTTTGAATTAATACCAAACACCAAAAGAGCAAATTAATGCCAAATAACAATTTTATAAATACTGTTTACTATACATCAGATTTGTACTCCACAGATTACCTCAAAAACAAGAGTCTGTGTCTTACTTCAAATAATTCTGGAGTTATTTTCTTCTTTTATGCTTCAGAAGTTAAAGTTTGCTTTTACCATGCGTTTTCTGAGACAGCTTCCTTAATATATTTGATCAATAGGAATCCTAGTATCTTGCCTGATTCTGGATTGGGAAAACACATTATTTTAAGGGATTTTACCTTTGTCTTTGTTTGGGGATCCTGCTAACATTTATCGGCAATCCAACGGCAGCACCCTAAGGACATCCCCTGGCAGTGCTCAATTTAATAGTGTAGAACAGACAGGGTGCTTTCAGTCACTTCTATAAAATTTCAAATTTTATTTATGAAAGTACAATCAAAAAGTTTCTCTTCCTCCAATATAAATCCAAATTTGATATGCTATGGTGACCAGAGAGAATTTTTCAAATTTTTATGAACTCTGTCCAATGATCCTCTTATCCAGGTAGGCTGAGAAGCAATCAGTGATGAAGATATTGCCTACTTCATTTAAGGTAGTGCCTTATTATCTGCTCAAGACTACACTGAAAAATGCCAGGTCCTGGCTAGAGCACCATAAGCAAAGACTTTTACTTGGTGTGAACCACGTGAGGTGGTTGCACAAAAATTAGTGTGTGATTTCTTCCATTATCAATGCAGATCAATCCACTGCACAGTAAAATATACAAATGTTTACCAGGAAATTACCTTGACAAAACATCAACATCTTATACCTCTGATCTCCACATGGACAAAGTCAAATACTTTGGGTTGATTCCTCTCCAGTAGTATTTCCTCTGAACTACTGTGAATATTTGTTATGTAAAATGTATTTGATGAGATTTTTCTCATTAACATCAACAGGGATTTTGTTCTTAGTCTATTAAACTTTGGGTGCATCCTCACAAATGTGTCTGGTTTCATGGCAGCATTATCCCTAATTAATGATTGCCTAAAATGTTACATTTCAAGACTCAAGTGCCAAGCTCCCAAATTTCATTTTAAGCTTAAGTTTTTCATGTTGGTATCTGCATTAGACTGATTTCAAGTTTCAGCAAAGCTAAAGCAGCTGTATTTTTATTCAACAAAATTTGGGTGCAATGCATTATCAAGCTTGCTAAAAAAACTAATCTACAATTAATTTCTTGAGAAGCTCTGTGCCTTCATTTTATATGAGAGAAGTGAGTAGAACTGGAAGTAGAAACTCCTTAATATAGTCTGTGTTCTAGAGACTGTAACACACAGAGTCACGACAGTGGGTGGCAGGACATTAGGCATGCTGTCACCTTCTGTCTTTTTTCATATTGTAATAATGACTATTGAATCTTCCTACTGTCATCTGTCCAATTAAAGAAAAACAAAAGGCACAAAGAAAAAGCCACTAGTATTTCTTTTGCAAGTTTTTCTAATTCTTCTGGGAAGTGTCTCATGCTCTACAATACTACAAAACGTGGACATTAACATGTCCACTCTACCATCATTGCTTATGTGTCACACTTTCCACTGAAGCTGAGGAATTTTGTCTGACACAACACAGCATTACAAGGCTATAAAAGCAAAGAAAACCGTCCTGAAGAACAGAACACACTCAGAAACAAAACAGGACTGTGGTCCCCAGCCCCTGACCAGTGAGACATCCACTCCCTCTGCTGGGCATCCAAAAAACTTTCACCCAGGGCAATAGTCTGCACTCCTAAGAGCTTGACAGTCAGATTTTTTAAATAATGTTTAGTAAAAGCAGAAATAGGTCAGTAGTGAAGGCTTTTGAACATACAAACTGTGGTAAATATACAGAATCAGACAAGAACAGCACATGAGGTCAGCAGTTGATAGTTACACTCCTGAAAGCTTTTTCTGTCATTCACTTGAAATCAACTTGTTCCTAAGATTCAAAACCACATCCATCCACCCCACCCATTTTTTGTTGATTTTACATATGTGGTGAAGGGGGAGGGTTTTTTGTTTGATTTTATTTTAGTTCAGGATCCCTCCTTTACTCACATCTTCCACACCACACACACTGTAACAGACCTTGGGGTCTGGGTTTGCACAAACCCAACACTTTAAAAGGGTAACCTATCACACTGTTACTGACTGTGGTGCCTTAACACACAGAAACCCCTTACTTTTAGGGCTGCAAATGACAATGCCATCATGGGGCTTCTGTGTCAGTAGAACACAAGTTTTGAGGAGGTCATCATTCACTGAGCCGAATCTGTTCCCATCTCCCCAAGAGGCACTTGCAAAATTATAAATGCACACAACAGCATATTTTTATTTTTCCCTCCAGTACGGGAATGAGCTTTTCCCATATAGACATTTTTAACACT
The DNA here is from genome assembly GCA_008694505.1 of Cyanoderma ruficeps. Lineage (NCBI taxonomy): Eukaryota > Metazoa > Chordata > Aves > Passeriformes > Timaliidae > Cyanoderma > Cyanoderma ruficeps. The sequence goes on from VZDJ01007753.1 coordinate 3,468,722, forward strand.
CTCCTTTACTAGACTGTCATCTTATTTCTGAAACTCAACACTCTTCACTCAACCTAATGACATTTGTATTGCTGACAGGCGATGACTGAGGCTGCTTTACAAACAACAAAATCTAGGCTGAACTACTGGAGATGTATGGGCAGACAGCAAACTGCTTCTCTTTAGGATACTTGAACAGCTTTGCCAGAACAATGGTATCTAATATTGGGGTAATTAATAGCTTTTTCATGTATTTTGTTACTTTCGTACAGGTATCACTGTATACCAAGCTAATGAATCAGAGCTGTAGAGATAAAAGTCTGTGGGACTGAGCAGAGTAGAACAGGAACAATTATTTTGGTATTATATCACAGTTTCCCCTTTCCCTATCAAACAGAGGGATGACAGACCTTTTAGAAAAAAGATGCAAACCTAACTTTTCTGAAGTAAAATGCCTATTATTTCTAACTTTTAACATGAGAAATATAATATTTAGTGCTTCTAGGAAGTTGAAGGGCTTCATATAATAACATCAACTGTTTCAAATTTCCCATTCGGTATACTGCTTCCACTTTCATCATTCACACCAATCTCTTTGTATTCAGCAGAATCCTCACACACAAGTATCAAAAAGCAGTTTGGGGGGGTGGGGGAGGAAGATGAAGTAAATTTCTTAATGGAAGGACAAAATACTTGTGCCTTTTCGAGAAACTGTAGTCAAAAAAGGGTCAAAACTACAAGGGCCACAGACAACCTTCATTATTATTTGATCATTTTAATATAAGTTGGAAAACACTTCAAGGAGAAATCATGCAATTTGAACTGGAAATTTTAAAAGCAACAGGATGTAAAACTGATGGTATAATAGAAAATCATTATACCTTCCTGAGACTGCATTTTTGGGATTGAAAATGTGTAGAGATTTTGTTAAATAAAGCAGGTGGGTGAAATTTCAGAAGCAGTTGGCTTTAGTGTGAGACAGCAATTTAGAACAATGGGCTGCCTGTCAGGTCTTGTTATTCAGTGAGGTTCAGAAAGTGCCAAGTGCCACCTATTATTCAGGCACTTTAGGCTGAGCTTTAACACCACATATCAAAAAACAGAAGCCAGGCAGTTACAGGAGCTGCAAAGCACCATCTGCCCTTATTAATTCATATAATATAATCCTAACTAATTCTGAGTCAGTTTCAAGCATTCTTCTCCTTTATTGTCCCTACTTTGTCTGCTAAACCCTAACTGTGTTCTGAGTTGCAATAGAGTTTGTACACTCCAGACCAAAGTTCCTTTAAAATCCCCTTCACTGACACCAACATGTCCTACGGTGACCTTGGTCACAGAAAGCCATGGGGCCTTTTTGTGTACAGAGAAAGCAGGAAAACTGACATCCTAATTAGGAGCACAACAGCTGAACATCACTCCTTATCCAGTGACCGTGTCAAAATGTTAGTCTGAAACAAGCAGAGACACAGAGCTGCAACGCAGCATTAACATGAATGTATTAGAATGGCAATTTAAGGCAGCGCCTATCGAGTCCTTTATTGATCAGCATCATTAACGCCTTCCAATATTTTCCAGAAGATGTTTACAAAGCCATATAAGTGACTGGTCTTGATCTTTTTCCCAAGTTTCTAGCAGTTGAGGAAGGAAGCAGATGGAATCTCTCCTGAGCTAACCGCAGCCCAGGAACAACTCCCTTGTCTACATTTCTCATTCTTGCTGTATAATGTAGAGGATGAGGTACATGAACTTTTGTAGTGCAAACTCTTGAGAGGGTGCATCAATGTCTTTCCTGCAGTTGTCCATTGGCAAATCCCAGACTTAAATTAGGCTGACAATGCATAGAGCACAAGGTTTGTGCTAAGCTGTAACACCCTCTCAGTTCTAATTACCTATAGAATTTGTGGTTTTGTCCTAAGGAGTTTCTAAAGTATCCCTCTGGAAGTACCTGGCATGCATGCCAGCCACACACCTGTGCAAAGCAGGTTGACAGAGATGGAACTAATTCAAAGGTGATTCTGAATGGGATATATAGGTATGAATGCACAAACAGAAGGGTATGTACATGCATGCAAACAGAAAGAGGAACAGTTTAAATCTTAGAAAGCTTTCAGCATGAGTGACACAAACACAGAAACTTAACTTGAACTGGCTTGTTGACCAATATATGTTTTTATTTTTTAATCTAAGAGATTTGTGAGGTAATACTGAAGCATATCTACAAAATATGCTAGCTTAATTAAACACTGTAATGAATCATGCTAATCTAATATATTTTGGACTTGTGTTAAACGTAGTCCTTAGTCATCGATACTTTCAGCAAATATTCAGACTTGACAAATTAAAAGTAGCCAGGCACATTAGCCTTTCCAGTCAGAAACTCAGATCTTTAATACACCTTATCAGATTCAAAGTCTGATTGAAAGATGCAGACATTTGGCACAGCAATTTCTCTTTTCACATCTCTTTTCACTAAGCAATGCCACATTCAAAATGAAACCAAACACCTAAAACTTCATTCATGTAAATTGCATAACTATTGCAGTGTTTCTACACATAATTATTTTTGCCAGCCTTACTGGCAAATGCATGTATCCAAAATTCAATCACAGAAAGTGAAATTCTATGCAGTACAGAAGACACTGGGAAATGCCAAAAATATGTTCTTTCTTTTATTGCATAAATGGAAATCCCCACAATTTATACATGAAGTTTAAGTAAACAGTTCATTACATAAAATGTATCTGTGCAAGATGGAATTAACACTTTTAGTATTTATATGCTCTGCTCTACATTTTTTCAGAACTTGACAACTTAAAGCACTCTTGCACAGTCTAGAGATCTTTCTTTCCATCTACTTATATATAACTGTTGCTACTTATGAAGTATAAACATTCCAGAAAAACCTTTAACCTTCAAAAATTATGAAATCCCAAACAAGAAAAAAAAAAGTTTACATATCATTAAACCCAGCAAAATTAACATTTTTAATGACTTGATTCACCACTCGTATAATGTAATTTACCATGGCATTGCCTTACATATCTTAGGAATTTTATTACAAAAGACAAAAAGCATCTTAGCAAAAGAAATTTCTAAATGTTAAGGAACAACCCTTACCACCTAACATGAAGAGAATTTTCTTACCTGAAGTCCAGCATTGTCTGCCTGTCCTCCTTTAACTAACTGGGAGATGAAGAGGCCACAGTTGAATTCCACTCCACCTCTTACACTTAATCCAAGCCCTTCAGGATTCAAACGATCCAATCTCACCTCTTTCAGCTTTCTGCAAAATTGGAAAACACTTGAGTGTTCAGCTGCACAACACCTTGTCACAATAATGTTTCACATGAGAGTTAGACAGTATTTTTCCCTTATATAATTTAGGCATTAAAAAAACCAAGTTCACTGAAGTTTGGATGGAAGTGTGTTAACTAAAACCATCAAGTTTATTCATATGAAAACATGAATTTGCAATCACTGAAACTGCTTTAGAGGGTTAGAGCTATGAGATATTTTTATTATTACTAAATGCAGGGAAAATGAGAAAATATTGGTTTTTTACTTCTTTACCCTGCTTTTACTAGATTAAACTACTTGGCAGACAATTTAAGTACAGTACATGTAGCTATACTTCTAGCAAATACAGCAAAAGTAAAATAACTATGCCCAACTTTACACAGATGAACTGTGAATTTACCTCAAAACTCAGTATTTACTGCTTGTATTTAAGTCAGCTGCATTGTTTTTGTTGTTGTTCTCCATTCTCTTACCGTGATCGTTTGGGTGTAAGCTGATCATATTCCACCTGGTGTTTTAATGGGATGAGTGGGCGGATAGCATCAAACAGAGGCAACCTGCTTGGTTCATTGATCACGAGTTTTAAGTCCCCCACAAGCACTGGGAGATTCATAGACCTGCAAAAACACAGTAAACAAACATACGTAAGAAACACACCAACAAAAAGCTTCATATTATGAGTTGTTGTACACATGGCTTCAATATTTGCATGTCTTTTCAAGCTACCAAAAAGATATTTATGCAGATAATTGTTTGACAAAAGCAAAATAGCCCCTGAGAAAGCAAACCTTCTGTAAATAAAGAATACTTGCTTCAAAACATCTGAAGTCTTCTATACATTCACTTGATCTTTTAAGGTCATGCACATCACAATTATAGATGACACCTCCAATTTGATTTTCAGAGTAGCCACAAGATTTACAGAACCATTTGAAAATAATTATCCAGATTAGACATACCTGCCTAATAATTTTTTTTTCCTTACTAGTTAGGGATGCTTGTAAGTAAATCTAGGCTACAAGCTTCCTCCTTTCCTGAACTTAGAGAAGTGACAAATTGTTTCAATCCAGGAAAAAAAAAATTACGATATCCAGCAGCTAGAGCAAAGTCTTTGTTTAAGTTTCAGTTTTTGTTCAAAAATAAATTTGAAGGATGATTAAATAATCAACAAAACCTACAGAAGTTAAACTGCTGTGAACATCTCTTTAATGAGAGTTAAGCAAAGTGGTCTCCTAAAAATTGTCAGCACTGAGATAGTTATAGGTCTACAAAGTATACTTTGTTGTACAGCTGCAGGAGTGGAGGAATAGCTAAGGCTCAGTGGAGCTATTCCTATAAAATATTCAGTTAATTTTTTTCTGTATTGTTTGCTGTTCCCTTTCTTTTAATTTACATTTCCTGGGATGCAATATTTCTGAGGCATGGGCACTGAAAATACAGATCAGGAATATCTATATGGGATTAGAGGTCAAATACTTCTGGAAATGCTATTCACAGTGAAGCAGATATTGAGTGCCAACTCCAACAGCAATTGCACGTATTTTTGCCCTGGGATATTTCATAATGTATTCCCAGGAAGTGATACATCATCATTATGTGTTCACAGAGATATTGAAAATTTTGCCCAAGTCGTTGCAATTGTGGAAATTGAAGGAAAGTTGCCATATGCATTGTTAATTTTGTAACTGCAAGAAGATTTTAAATAATTCAGATCTGCTGAACCAACTGGCTTTCCAAACAGGAGTCTTTATGAATGGAAAAGCAATTAGACAGACCTGAGTGAAACTGAATCAGATATGCAGCTGAATACCACCATAACTGCAGCTCAGTGCAAACATCAGATGGAAACGTCTACATTTCACGCCACTGAAAAGCTCTTAATTACAATATTAATGGGAACAATGTCTATCAAAGCCACTTGTCTATGATTAGTGGAAAATATATTCTCATCTTCTTTGAAAAACAATGGATCATAGGCTGATGTCCTTTGCAACGAAACAAGTCTGACGCAAGTGGTTTAAATCAGTTCAGCAAGAGGACTGGTAATGGGCCTATCACCTTTCCAATTTTTTACCATTGTGTTGTAATAAGCCAAAGTCATTACACATGCCAAACAGATTCCAAGACTAAATCTTTCCAGCTTTCTGAAGGACAGTTGCGAAATTTTTACCTGAAAAGTTAGCAAAAAATCTTTGAAAAGCGATGTCAGTGAAAATTCTGTATCAAATGAATAAGCATTATTTAGAAATATTAATGAATTTTATTTAATGTTCCCTTCCTGTTTCCTAAGAACAGTTTCATCATGCAGGAGCCTCCCTCCATACACCCCCAAATATGAATCCACCAAACTCTTTTAAAAAACTGTCAAGTCATAAAACCAAAGTAACTTTATAAGTGATTACAGACATGCTCCTTCTCTGGCTGCAGGTCATGCTGTGAAACCACAAGATTTCATTAAACAGGAAAAAAAAGCTCTTATTTCACTGACTTTTCTAGTAGCAGACTACTAGACTACTTAAAATTGTGAATATTAATTCTTCAAATTTAAAGTATTAGTAAAATTCTACACAAACATCTATAAAGCTAGATCTTACTGGTGGTACATCCGTAGCACATCATAAAGGTAATCCTTCTCGGCTTCATTGTCAATTAACAGATTGACCTGAAAACCCAAAGACATTATCGTTAATCTCCACTTCATAGCCACAAATGCTGAACATGAGAGACTTTCACAGATTCTTAAGCCATAGAGCAAAGATTTCATCAAGGAAAAAGACTTTTTTAAAGATAAACATGTTTTTGCAACGCAGCATTACCTCACAATGTCACACCTACAGTGAGACTTTCTAAAATTAGTATGACAACAATAAGACAAGGTGATGAATCCTGATATATTCTGTATGCTAGGTTTCCCCTCAGCAGTAGTATTATTACAGCAATATTATATTGGTCTTACCTGATAATCACTGTACTGTTGAATAAATGTCTTCAGAAACCTTTTTGGCCACTCGTTAATGTAGCACATGCTGTCACAGACAAAACCACCACGCTGAGATATAATCTCTGTCCTGTCGTCCAAACCACCAGTTTCAGGAGCTCACTTATAGCATTATGCAAACTGCTACATCTCTGTTCCTCTTTGCTCCAGCTCTTAACTGATAGAACTTGCTCGTTATTCTTTCCTCCCCCCACTAATAGTACCTTTACTTAAGCCAGTGTCATATTACTATGCCCGCTCTTGGATAATTACAGTAAATTAAAGTAAAAGAAAACCAAACCCAAATTCTTACATGAGGAGTTCAATTTATATTCCGTGATAGGGAGACCCCCACTAATCTTACTTGTAGCGGGAGGTCACATCACATTAGTTTTACATCTGGACAAGCCTGATGTTTAGGAAAACAATTCACATCTGACCTAAAGGGTAATATTACTGTGACGTGAAGACTGAGAAGCAATTTGCATACTTAAAGAAAGGCCCTTTCTTTCTAGGTTTGCAATGGTTTGTATTATGTTCTAAACTTAATACATGCTTCATATTCCTTTTGTCCCACTTGGCCCTCTAAAGCCAGCAAGACTTCACATACCAGTGGTTTTCTATTACTTGTGCCTCCTGGCTCTCTAAAGCCAGCAAGCCTTCGCATACAGGTGGTTTTCTGTTACTGGTCTCCCCTGGAAAAAGACACTTTCAAAACACCTAAAGGCCAGAAAGCTACAAGCAGGTCAAGATTGCTTTACAGTTATACTACTGAGTATGCCCATTTATCCACAGTGAATTTCAAAGTGCATAGGATGAAGTCTGTCTTAAAAGGAAATAAAATGTTTGCAACCAAAACTTCAGCAATACTACGCAGAGACTCAAGGCAGGGCTAATTGTAAAGGTAAAACTCAAGGTAAAACTAATTCCAGTATCCATTTTTCGCTCCCCTGACAGGTAAAGCACAGCGTTCAATCCTCAATGCCAGCTGTGATACTGTATGAGCAGTGTCCCACAAACAGCAGTAAATGTTGAAGTGCACCAACCCTACACAGCAAAGGGCAAAACTATAATCATCTCTTTTTCCTGACAGGGAAAGCAAAGATTAACAACATTCCATTTTTCTCCTGCTATGCTTGCTGATGGATATATCCCCGTTTCCTCTCAGAAAATCGAGGGCCACATTTAAATTCTGCTATTTCTTCTGACAAAATATTCAGTCTTTATGTTTGACTTCTGCACTTCTCATCCTACAGCAGCAACCTCCTTATTGTCTGACAAAACCCAACACCCACATGATTTCTAATACATTCAGATGCTACAGCTGGGTTAATCATCCAGGACCATCCCTAGTAATGGGTCATTCTCCTCCTGCTGCCTTCTATTCCATCAATTGTCACTGCATCATAGCCACCTCCATCTCTTGCCATTTTCCTAATTCTTTAACTCCTTGGGGTAAAGTCTTACTGTAGACATATGCTTTACCTGGACTTATCATCAGCTTCTAAAAGCTGACTCTGATTTCATAAACCCTAAATATCATGCCCCCACTATCCTTAAAAAAAAAATAAAATCTGTGGTGACATGGTACAGCTTGGATCACAGAACTATTTTAGTATCTATTTCTCAAGAAAATGACTGTAGAGTCATGGGATAGGTGATTTCACACCTTTTAAACCAAGGATATTTAAGACAAACCATCTGGACACAGCCCCGGACAGTCAGCTCTTGGTGGCCCTGAGCATGGGAGGGGTTGGGGCAGACAACCTCCAGCTGTCCTTTCCACCCTCAACCCTTCTGTGGTTATTTAAAGAGCCTTCATAGTGGTTGTATCATTGATAATCCTAGAATACGTTGATGCTTATGCTCTATTTCTCACTACATATGTTGCACTGTTCTTCATCGAAATTAATAAAAAAGGAAAAGTCATCAGAAAAAAGCTGTGAGAAGGAAAAAGAACTTTTTGGTGAGGAAAAAGTTCAGATTACAAAAATGCACTATGTTAGCACTATCCCAATCTGCCAGGTTTCAAAGCAGAGTATGAAGTCCTGTTTAAGCTGCACAAATTTTGGAAAACTATTGAAGGAAAGGGAAAAACTGCTTAATATGTTTCCATATATTACATATCTTAGATTGCTGTCTGGTTGATAGGGAAAGTGATTAAAATTGCTAAGAAAAAATGAACTAAGAAAAAAAGAAAGAAAATGGCCATTAATTGAGGGAATTTAGATCTTGTAGCATCTTCACTGATATGTCACAGAAAAAGTAAGCATCCAAGACTGTGGATGCCACAGAGGTCACTAGAAGCAGGATGATACAAAATAAAAAAGGAAATACCTGTTTCAATGCCTTTTAAATCAGATAAAGCTGTCACTGATATCTGCATCCCAGCTGTTTGCAGCAGCACTGACAATACATCTTACGTTATCAGGGGTGGAGTTTGAATGATTTATGAATTATAGCAGCAATGAAAGGGGGAAGGTTTAAAGTTCAAGACAGTAACCACCCACCTGGAAACCAGAAATGTTGCACAACCCACTGTTGAGTTATACAGTAATAGGGAGCAAGGCAGAAACAATGTGCTAGATGGCTACAGTCATCATTGTGGAATATCCAGGTCATTAATGTTTCTGAACTCCAGTTTGACATCCAGAGCTTTTTTGCTGCCCCTCTAATTCAGCCTAACAGTCCTTTAGTTAATGTGTTTATTAGCAGGTGACAGATACTTCTATAAAAGTAGAATTACATTACTTGGTGGAAATTGTGTGTCCTTGCTGACAAAAATATACTAAATAAAATGAACCACAGTTCCCTTCACAAAACAAACCAAATCCTCACAAAACATTACAGAATACTTTACTCTGAGAGAGTCCCAAATGGCTTGGCAAAAACATCTTTTACACACTTAAACTATTTTCTTCCTCTTTTCCTTAATTAGAGCTTTCTGAGTGTTCTTCGCTCGTACAATTTTGCGCTCTGCCGAGCACTTATTTAACCGGGTAAATGACAAAAAGACGGTGCCAGGCAGCCCGAGCCGCTCCATATATCAAGTGCGTTTGCACATGAGGGCACTGCCCGCGCCGGGGAATGTTAAGGTGGAACCCCGGCGGGCCGAGCGGGCACTGCCAGCGCCGGGACTTCAGCACCCGCCCCAAGCAGCGGCGGCTCCAACGGGGCATTAAACAAAAAATAAACTGTTCCGAGCCCTGGAAAAGCTCGTGCACTGGGCAACGCTCCTCTTCTCTCCCTCTCTTTCTAAGGGTTTCAGCACGCATCCCCGCCCAGCAGGCTGCCACCCGCGCCGTTGGCAGGGCAGTGCAAAGTCCCCGAGCTTCTTCTGCCTTCCTCCTTCCTCACCGGGGCAGAGCCGTGCCCGGCCAGGGGGGCTGTGCCACCCGCAGCCTCCGCTCCAGCCGGGGAGGCGGCCCTGGCTGTCCCCGCCGCCTCACCTTGTGCCGGAACTCGCGGGCGACGCGGCGCTCCATGGTGCGGTGCGGTGCGGGCGCTGCGCGGGTGCGGGCGCTGCGCGGGGCGGCTGCGCGGGCGGGCGAAGCCGCGCCCCGGGGCGGTGGGAGGCGCGCCCGCCGCCGCCTCCTCCAGCATCGCCGGCACGGCAGGGACACAGCCGGGCATCGTCGCCCGCCCTGCTAACCCCGGGCCCGGTTTGCGGCCGAAACGGTGGAGAAAGGAAAAGGAAAATAAACATCCATCCATAGACGGCCCCCCGGCCCGCCGTGTGCTACCTGGGCTTTTCCCTGGGCTGGTTTTTACAGCTGGTTCTCCTCGAACGGTACTCAGCTCCCATACGAATTTCTCTCCTGTATTTGTAGGTATGCATGCATGTCAGTAACACGAACAGTTAAGGAAAGCACGAAGATGTGAGCTTTAAAGCATACTAACACCTGGGTTAAAAAACAACCAACCAACCAATCAAAATCTAAGCCCAAACAGAAAAACAATTGTTTCAATAAATTGTTATAGGGCAAGTAATTTCGATTTCTTTATTTTTAGGTAAGCAGAGTGAAGCTGATGCATCACTGTCTAAATCGGGCTTACCCCAGCCTTCCCCACTAACACAATGTTGCTGCTGACAAATAGAGCCTCTGACGTGGCTGCTGTAACTGCGGAAGAATCAAGCTCCGAGCACCTGAAAGGGAACCTATTTCAGACTAATCTCTTTCACACGATTTTGTCTTGAGCTGGTTCTTCTCCCATTTACCCTTCTGTAGTACAAGATCATAGATTTCCTCAATCAGGAGGGCAGGGAGCGGAGGACACCTGCTCACCCAAGTCTCTTGGTCTCCACGCAGAATCACCTTTAACCACATAGCTCCAGAGAGAGCAGAGTTTACTTAAGGACAGGTAACTTACCTCTCCCCCTTCCAAACTAGTGGAAACTTGTATGAATACACATAAAAGCATGATTTAAAAAAAATCCATACTGCCATAAAACCCCCTGCATCCTATTTTATTATTTCTGTGTGTTAACTTCTGTAAGGTATCCCAGCTCCTTAGAAACTGCTCTTTGCCCCTTCAGTCGGTTTTGCTGTATTGGAACATTTACACTACCCATTTCACATATCAGGTGTCAGGCATATGAGAGGAGTGCATATTAAACCGGTATACAAATAAATACAGTTGCAAAGTTGCAAGAAAAAATTTGCAACTATTAATAAATAAATCACTTTCACCCAAGTTCCAGTACCACACAATACCAAAAAGCTATTCTCTCCACACAGATATAGAATTAAACACACAGATATAGAACTTCTTCCGTGCACATGCAAAACAAAGCTATCTTGGATTTGAAAAGAGAAAGAAGGAGATAAAAAAATTTAAGGTGCGCATTAGAACACATGCATGTTGCCCTTAAATTTACATGCAGTATAGAACAATCACTGATACCTATCAATCATTTCTAGAAGGCTTTACAGGAATAGATCTCATACAAGCTCAAAGTTTTGTACATTTGAAAGAAAGTAACTGGTTTTTATAATACAGATAAACTTCTTAGGAGTCAGAAACTCCTCCACATAGTAAACAATTGTGGAATTAACTTCACTAGATCATGTGAAAACTACTCCAAATCATCATGTAAAGGACATAGTGCAGAAAGGATGACAAGCTTTAGGCTGTTAGTCTGCTCTTACATGAATTCCTGTGCTCTACTGTGTGTAAATACAAAGCAAACAAACCCACAAAACTAACTCATGCTCCAAAGCTACAAGTTCTACAATCAGTAAATTTATGAGATGGTTCTGAGGTTTTCATTGCTTCAAATGAAAAGATTTTTAAAGATGGTACAATTATGACTGCTAAGTATTTTTAGATAATGAAAAATTTCCTAGGAAGAAATGAAATTGCATCTAAATTGCCTCTAAATTAGCTTCAATTCTTGTTTGCTACTTGTGGCATAAAGGGAGAATGAACAAAGCAAGCAGCTCATTTAGTAGGCAAAGAAATACATTAAAGCGTGTTGTGTAACCTGATCCCTGTTGCTTTTATCTACTTTCTCTACTTCCATTAATGTAACTTGGATCAGTGAAAGTGCACCAAAGGCAAGCACATGCTCCACTCAGAGCAGATAGGGGCTGAGGCTAGCACATAATCCTAAAAATCTGCTTGGGGTTATTTGGAAAGGGCTGTGTCAAAGTTAAAGGATATATTTTATTCCTCACGTTCTTTTCTCTCAAGCACATTTTCCCTCCAACACTTACAGGAGGGAACAGAATTCTCAGTGAAAACATCACTAGTTTTCCATCATTTCATTAGAAATGAAACACAAGAAACACAATCCACAGGGACAAATTACAAAGGCAGAAAAGAGATCTTTTTAATGACTTACTGTTAACAGACTTCCCAAGGCAGTCAGAAAAGGCCCCTTTTTATCTGAGACAGTTTCTCACCTGGTATGGGCAGCTTCTAAAGCTTCTGTCATAAGATATGCAAACCTGAGGAATGATGGGGAGAGAGACAGCAGCAGATGGGAAAGGGAAAATAACAGAGGAAAGGTAACAGTGAGAGGAGAAAAGGGAAGAAACACAATAGAATGAAACAAATTTAATAATAATAAGGGGTGAAAAAAACAAATGAAGAAGAGGAATAAACATGGAAAAGGCTCCACAGAGCGCTCCAGAGTGTGGAGAATTTATAGTAAAAAAAAAGACAAATTATCAGAAGCTATAGAAACCATCCATACACGTTGGCTGCATGTTGCGTTCAGCCTATGCCTCACTTATGCCTGTCGGTATTCACGTCCTGACACTTGTTTCAGCGGGGCCACGCTCCGTGCTGAGCACGGACGAGAGTTGCCGCTGCCAGCAGGAGCGGGCGGCTCCTCGGCCCGTGCCCATCCGCGGGATGAGTGGGAGCATCCCCGGCTCCGCTCGCCCCGGAGCGGCTGCTTAGAGCCGCGCTCCCGGCTGCTGCTGCCGAGACACCGGCACACGAACCGGGTCCCCAAACCGCGCAGGGCGGAAAAGTGGATGTGTGCAGGCGGCGAGGCCAGCACCCGACACGGCCAGGGAAGGAGAGGAGATGGCGGGGGGCGGCCGGCCGGGGCCGGACCCCGCCGTGGGGCGAGGGGCGGTGTCCGGTGGGTGCCGGGGCAGGGCAGGGCCAGGGGCGGGGGGCGGGCGGCGGATAAACCCCCCGGCCGCCCCGCCCGGGAGGGCGGGATGAGCTCGGGGTGCAGGTAGGGGCTGGAGCTCTGCGGGAAGTCGCTGCCGCCCTCATGGAGACCCGGCTTCTCCTCGGGGCGCTGCTGTGCGCCTGGCTGCCCTCGGGTGAGTGTCCCGCCGGCCGGGGCATGGCATGGCACGGCATGGGAGGGCGGGTAGGGCAGTCCTGGCCATCACTGACCTGGCCGTCACTAACTTGCCCCCGTTGCCTTCCAGCCCTGTGTCCGTGGGGTGCCCGGGCGCAGCTCCCGGCCGACGGGGACCTGCCGCTCCCCAGGTAAGAGCCGGCCGGGGCACAGCGGGGCTTTTTCTGGCCTGGCGGGGTGGGTGCGCTGCCCGGACCGAGCTAACCCTGCTCTTTTCTCCCCCCGCAGCCGAGGCAGCACCGCGGGACCCCGGAGCAGGGGTGGCCTGGCCGCGGCGGGGCAGGTGAGGATGCGGGGCGGGCACCGCGGGGCCGGGCACCACGGCGCCTCACTGGGGAGACCGGGTCACCGGGATGTGCAGCTTCCCGCCGGGCAGACCCCAGAAAGAGCATCGGCCACATTGCATGCGGGGCTCATGGGGCTGATGAGTTCAGGTGGTGCCAGGTTTCCCAGCGCCGCTGCCCGGGGAGACGCCTCTGAGTGGGGCTGGCGGTGCGGGACAGAGGGATGGGTGTTCTGGTTGTCATCAGGATAATGCGCTTCTCCTATCTTGCCTCACTAATGGATCTGTGCATTGCTGTGATACCATCCGTATTTTGGGAGGCTGCTCTACCCTTGGTGATTCTTCAGGACTTGCCCTCGAGTGTGTTTTTTATCCTAGCCACGAGGACTGTCAATCCTGAACGAAAGTTTAGCGTTAAAGCAGCGAGAGGAGGTTGTGTGACTATATTTAGCTTGTTCAAGAAGTTGTGTTGTACAAAGCATCCTTGCTCGAGGAGAAGCTCAGGTCTGATCTGGCTCATCAGCAAGAATTGCTTTGTGGGAGCCCTTTTGCTTCTCGGTAGAGGTAAACGAGCTGGCAGTGTCAGGTCACTGCCGCTCAGCATTCAGGTTTTTGGATGTGGTTTATCTTGGCAACTCGACTGTGTCACTCATGGCACGCTGCTGAAATGTAATTAGGGTGTGTGGCTCTCACTCCCTTGTTCGAGGGTGGGAAAAGGAAGGATTGCTTTGTAGTCCTTGTTCGTGGTTCCTCAGAGGGAGTCACCTTTCTCTGCTTTCTCCCCGCTCTTTCTGGGAAAAGCTCCGCAAAGAAAAAATGTCACATGCAAACAGGAAACCCAATCAACCACCAATAATAGTGAATACTCCTGGATTTAGGTTCTCCCACCAAGAATTCAAGATATAGTAATAAAATTTTTGTTTCTTTCTGGGCTAGGCTACTGAGCAGAAATCTTCAGTAAGAAGTATGTTTAGGAGGAAGGAAGAAGAAAAAATATCGGAGTCTTGAGAAGAGTATACTTTTTACTTTACAATGGAGTTTTTTGAGAACTTTATAGTAAGCCGATACAAAGCAATGATCTTTCTAAAATTTACTGACAGACTGAAGAGACTTTTACAGGTCATGTTTATAGCTGCTGATTTCTTTGTTCTTTCTGAAAGGAATCTGGAATGGCACTTTATAACTCTTCACATACAACACTGTCCTTGTCTCAGAACAGGAGAATTCACAGTATGAAATGTGGACCATCCAGTAAGTTATTTTTGTTTCTACATAAAGTGACTTCTCTTCTCCCTTATTTTCTGCATCATTTAATCATTCTTAGGAAGAAAAAAAATTCCTAAAATAGCTATTACAGGCCTTAATGATAATGAGGCTCACATTGTTTGGTTTCAAAGATATCCAGGAGTATGGAAATTTGTCATGGAGTTTCACCTAGCTTTAGATTTACTCCTGGTTTGGTTTGATAATTTGAAAGACTGTTCCTAACTTCAGGTTTTATAATAAAGAGTTTTCAGAAAGGAAATCTCTTATACTGGTACACCTAAAAATGTGGATTGATGTTTAGATGCCATTAAAGTGTATGTCCTATACCTTTTTTGTGCTTGGAGATTGTTTGTTTGTTTCTGCTGAGGTAACCTGCAGATTTTTGTTGTGTGTATGATCTATGGGTTAGCAGGATAAGGTCCTTTTCACCACCAGATTGCAGTGCTGGGAAATGGCTTGAGGAATGTGCATCTTTGGTTTTTTGATTCATCTTATTTTCGGAAGTGAAGTGGACAGACTTAAAATACCTTTGCAAAAGGGTGAGGATTTCCTGTGTCGACTCTGAGAAGGGTCTGTGTCATGCTTGCCTTGCACAAAGGAGAAGAATGAGGCAAAATAATTCAGAGTAATTTTAGTTAGTGATGCAAACCTAGTTTCTCTTCAGTCAGCCTGATTGCAGTGGATGTGGGACCTGTTTTATAGTGAATAGTTTCAATTTGCATCCCATAGCTTTCCATCCCAAAAGGCAAGATGATGTGTGGAATGGACTCATATATTGTGATGAGGGCTGTGTCATCCCCAAAAGCTTTTAATGTCTTCGACACACACTGTTTTCAGAAGCTTTTGGGAAGTGTGTAGCTGAACATGAAGGAATGATACAGGAGTTTAGAGAAGAATGATATTGCTCAAATAAAAACTATTACCTATGAATCTCTTTCCTGAGTATGAAAAAAATCATAGATATATTGTGAATGATAAAATTGATTTAGAAACCTAGCACTCTATACTAATAAAAATTCCTTTGTTTTTGAGGATTGCACCATCTTATTTACCAACAAGTTGTTATGTCTTTTTTTTTTTTTTAATACTAAATAAAGCAGCTTACAAAGATAAGATATGCTTATCATGCTGGGAAATTTGTTGTCATAATAATTGTTTCCCTGGGTTTAGTCTTTGCCTAGTGAAAGTTTCTTTAATTGGGACTAGTAGGCTTCATTTTTTGCTTCAGATCTAGAAAAAAGCTTCTAAGATGTATTAGTGTTTAAATGTGCAATAAAACCCACGCACATAAACCCTTTACAAGGCTTCTATTAAAGTGTTTTTGTCAAGAGTTCATGTGCAAGTTTATTGCTTCCTGAATAGCCCTAATACTTAAGAAATGGAAGAGCAAATGTGGAGCTAGGCAGAACAAAATATTTACAAATGTCTCATGCTAACTCATCATGTGGCTAAGCTTCTAAAGGAGGATGCAGTTATGATGGCAATAATTAGGTTTTATTTCTCTCTGTAGAGAGAAATAGTTTTTGTTTTCTTTTTAATTTGTGTTTCTGTGAGGCAAAAATATTCCATATGGGTTTTCCATTTCTGATGCACTTATTTTGGAGAGGTGATGTTGTTGAAGATTTGCCTTAAAAATTATCGATGGTTGCCCATACTTGAAGGCAAATAAAGTCAACATTATTAAACTCTTTTCTACAGTGGAATATATAGGCTTGGAAATCTCCTTTTTAAAATCACAGCAAAGTGTGTGGCAAATGGAATCTATTGTTGTCTGTGTGTGAAAGACACATTAAAAAAACAAAACAAAAGAATAACCTGATCTGTACAGTGCTCCTAATGCTTAGAAAAAGTTTTCCCTTTGGTCTCTCCAATTTAAAGAGAGATGCAAGCTGCTATAACTCTACCCATGGAGTGGGATTTGCAAACATCTGGGTATATATGAAATAATAAACCCTCTTTGTTTAAAAACCTGAACAAATGGAAACCCAAATCAATGACAAGAAAACCAAAGCAGCAAGGTAGGCTGTTTTCTCTACTTTAGCAATGTCTCTAGAAAAATTATTCTTTGAAATACTTGTAGAACTGTGGTTATAATGAAATTATATGACAGTGAATTCTTTCTGTAATGCCAGTTTTGCTTGCATTCTGTAACCCTATAAAGATAAACCAATGTGTTATGTGGAATAAGTGCATGGCTTTTGCAAGAGGTCTTTTTACTTTTGTGTTGTATTAGTTAATTAGAAGCATTTCAGAAAGTGATGTCATGTCTTATCTGTCAGTAGAACAAAAAATTTGTTATATCACAAGCAAATGCCAAGAGAAAAGTTCTGTGTTAGTTTCTTGTAGCCAGAGAACATAGAATTTGAGATGTGTATCAGAATAATTGAAGTTAATGTGTAGTTATGTAGCTGTTAAACTTTTAGCTTCCTTCCACACAAATCTCATTAATGCAAAATTAAAAAATAACAATTATAAAAAAACCCCCAAGCCCGAAAGAGGAAACTCCTGAATATTAAGTATATTCAGAACCTGGCATAAAATATTATTTTAATAAAAATATTAAGAACCACAGTCAGGCAAACCAAATTATTTTTGGAAGTATTGAGGCTACTGCTGAGAATTTCTAATATTCTAAACACTACAAATGTTTGTGTTGAATTGCTGTAGGAAGCATGAGTCATAGAAGTCATAGAGGATACTTGTCCCTTACAATGTGTTCTTGAGAACTGATTTCAGGAGATGTACCAGAGCAGAAAATATACTGCTAACTGGAAGGCTCTTGGAATTGAATAGTTAAAATTGCATCTACCTCATTCACCTCAGAATCCCAGAGAGGAAAATTTTACATCCTAGACAGAGGTGATTGGCCCTGGGCTGTATTGCATCCTGTTGAAGTCTGTATACCAGGGAAAACCTGTGGCACTGCAGGCAGGTGCTTTCAAAGGCTATGAAGTTGAAGGGCAAAAAAGAGTGCAGGAAATACTTGTATTAATTCTCCCATAGCTGAAGGAACACCTAAAAGCTTGCACCTAGAGAAACGTGCAGTGGAAATTATGCAGTTACAAAATACAGAATTTCAAGGATGTTGCCTGCAAAAATTTAAATATTACATTTTAAGCATATATTCTACTTTTTTATGTGTGGGTCTAGATCTAATTTAGGTTTCTTCCAAATTCTTATCCTGTTCTGCTTTGCTTTTTCACCTTTCCATTCAAAAATAAAACTTGTTGATTTTTAAATAAGTGGTCATTTTAGTACTGTGATTACCTTTAGACTCCTCAACTGAAGTACCCTTCAACTCTTGCATAGCTACTTCAAAAATGTGTAATTTTTAAAGAATTCTGAAAAATATAATTCCTGTCTATTTCTGTAAATGACTCCAAATTTCTAAAACTGTTTGGGTCCAAGTTGATATCTAGGCAGAATCATAAGAACTGAAGGCATGAGCATTGTATCTATCTTGCTTCAGCATAACTTTATCACTTCAGATCTTCAAATTAATCTTTCATATTTAAACTTTTCTGTCCAAGTGAATCTAGTAATGAATACCCTGAAAGGAAGCCTGTGTCTACTATTTTATGTTAGGCATTTTTTTTTCATGCTGTACCTTAATGAGTTGAAAAAATAGTAGCACTTGGAAATACTTAGTGTTTTATGGAAAAATACTCATAGGATGGTACACATCAGGCACACATCTTCAAGAATTAATAGTGTACTGGTGATAATGGTGTATTATTGTGAGGTCAGACCTCAGCTCAAGCATTTGTATTCATGTGATAATTAAAGCAAAAAATCAAGTGTTTTAAAGTGAATGTTTTCTTGAATGAAAGTGAAAAAGCTTTAATTTAGATGTCTCTTTGATTTAGTATCTTTTGTGTGGAATACATAGAGAAGATTTCTTTCCTTGTGCTCCGAGAGCATTTCTTTAGTGACTTCATCTCACTTCATGATGAAGGACTCCACACTATATAAATTATTTATTTTATTCCTACTGAGCATATTGGATCAGAAGACCAAATCATGGATGAGCAAGTCAAGACAGAGTTCAACTGGAACTGAAATAAATTAAAGAGATTTTATGTATTCATTGGAGAAGAAATAATAGAAGAAAGCAGATAAAACTAAGTGTGCACTATATCAGAGATGCAAAGCCACAAAATATATTGCATCAGTAATAATATTTCAAAATAAATGTGTATTCTGATGAAGGTGCAAGATGCTTTTGAACAGCTCTCATGGTGCTGCTAAGGAATGTCTCTGTGTGAAGCTTGGACACTGCTCTGCAGAATCCCTGCAGTGCTGTGGACTGGATTACAGTCACACTTTTTCAAAGGCTGTAATAAATAATGGGCTCAAGGTTCTGCTTCTGCTCGTAGAAGAATTTAAAAGGGGGATGAACGTAAAAGGAGGTCTATGTGCTCAAGGGGCTAAAATAACCGTACCTATGGGACTGCAGCCTAGTCAGTAATTATGAGGGCTTGGGGTATTTAAGATGAGAACAACAGAGAAGAATTCAGACCTGTGTTACAGGCTGATCCCAGGTCTTCACCTTATTTGATAAAGAAGGGATTTGGGGCTGGTTGCTTCACCGCAGCAATGCTGGTATCATCAGGGTGATCTGCAGGTTCTAGTGGCAGCACTGGTTAGGAATGCCATTATTACTTGTGAGTCATCATGCTACTTAGGCCTACTGTTTTCTGCTAGAAAAGTCTCACCAGTTTTCAGTTTCAGATTCCAGCCCAGTGCACTCGACTGGCATAATGTCAAAGGGGAAAGAGGAGCTGAGGAGTTTTTAATAGGTGTCGCTTTCAGGTTAATGGAGGACAAAATATTCTTCCGTAAGTTTTCCTAATTTTAACTTTCAGTTAGTCTTGATGCCTTTTCCCTTCCTGCAAGTATTAAAATGTTTCTTACATTTCTGTAGGAGAGATAAACTTTTGATGTGATCATATGGGTCAGCCTATTTGGAGAGCTCATATTCCTTTATTGACAAAGATTAGAATGAACCCCTTGTTACAGGATATTTATTCTGAATACTTCAGGAAGTATTTCTGTGTTAATGGAGCAGAATGGGATGATTAAAGGAGGCCACATTTACAGTGGTAGGAGCACTAAATGTGACCTGAAACAATGCTGCTTTCCTCATCACCTGCTTAAGAATAACCATTGTTTGTACACACAGCTGTTTTATGCAGTGTAAGGAAAGACACTTAACAATGATGTAAAAAGAGATATAAACAAATACAACAGCTGAGATTATATTTTTTTCTTAGAATCATACACACACATAAAGAAGAACTCTTCATAAAGAGGAAAATGCATGTGATTGAGTAATTTGATTTTTTTGATTCAGGTTTGACTAACACCCATTCTGTCTAAAAGAGAGCCAGAGAGATCCTTCACAGTGACAGCAAGGGTCCCCAGGTCAGCTGACTGTTTGCACAATCTGAGCAAACATGGCTTGGAGCAGGTTACCTGAGCCATGCTTAGAGTAAAATCATTCAACCTGAAACATCAAAAGGGGGCTAGCTTCCTCTACAGCTCAGAGGAACATGACTTGCAGCCTAATTGCACATTATTGTGACTGGACAGGCAGCAGGGCATAATCTTAGAGAAGCAAAGAACAGAGACCAGAGCTCTGGTTACACAGGTCTCACAACAGTCAAGATGAAAGAGATCAATGTCTGCCTCTCTTGACAAGAGGAACAGGCTTTTGCATTATTGACAAGATTGGTCACTGTGAGCATGTAAATGAGATGGCTCAGCCAGTGTAACTAGGGACCTTTCTGCACGGTACTTGCATTATTTTTTATTGACCTGACACTGGCCAGGCAGGGAAGGGAGCAGGATATTTGGGCTAGCAGGCAAAGAAGCATTGCCTTTTACTTTGTCTACCTGCCTTGCTCTTTTGAGCATGTCTTCTGGTTTTTTGGGTGGTTTTTGTTTGTTTGTTTTTGTTGCTGTTGACAGGTAGGAGACTCCTTGTTGAAACCAAGGGAATCAAAATTGATTGTTTGGGTATTTTGAAAGTCTTCAAATAACTACTTGTTATTTATAATGTGAATGCAAATAGAAATTATAATGGCTTGATGTTGAAAGGGAGTAAGTTGAGATGGTGAATAATAAGTTATTTACTGTAGGGATGATGAGACACTAGAATAGGTTGCTCAGAGAAGTGTGGATGCCCCATCCTCAGAAGTGTTCAAGGCCAGGTGGGATGGGGCTTTGAGAGACCTGGTCCAGTGGGGTTGGAATGAGATGATCCTTAAGGCCCCTTCCAACCCAAACCATTCTAGGATTATTTTTCAAGAATGATGTACTTTTGAAGATGCCTTCAGTTTGTCTCTTCCTGAAACAGTTTCTTCTGAGCAACTTGTCTGCTTTCTGCAACAAAACAATCAGTTTGTATTCTAAAGTAAAAAAAACTACTATGACTGCATAATAGTAAATTATTAAAATTAAAATCCTTTCCTAAAAAAAACTTCATAGGAGCAAATACTAGCAAAATAAGTAAATGAATCACAATTTTTATAAAAGATGCAATCACGAAGTTTAAATTTAGTAACAGGAAACTTGGTTTCTGTTTGTGCGCATTTTTCTTTAGACTGTGAAAACTTTTGTTTATTTTGATAGGGATCTTCACAGGGAAAATAAAAATAAAAAAAACAAGCAACAACAACAAAAAACCCACCAAACCCCAGAAAAACTAAAAAACAACACCTCTCTCCCTCAAGCCCAAACCTGTCATTTCAAGTCAGGGATATGTGTCTTTACAGAAAATGCTTGTTGTTGGTGTAGTTGGAAGCTGTGAGATGGAAGGAGGGCAGGCTGGTCAAGATACACAACTGGGATAAGAATATATGTATTTCTAAGGTAGCCTGCTCTCATCCTGGCAGAGCTGACTCACAGGGTGTTATGTGTGTGTGGATGTAGGCACTGGGCTTCTTTGTGGTGCAGTATTTGTTCACTTCCTCTGTTTGTTGCTTTGTGGCCTGAAAACACGTCAGACTAACAGATGTCACAGACATTTTGACTTGGCTTCTCTAAAGGTGCAATAGATTTATTAATTTGGCTGTGTAACTTGAAGCTTTCACGCTATGTTTCATTTTTGTGGGGCTGGTTAGATTCTCCAGGATGCTTTAATGCTAAGTTAGCAACTCCTGTCATTCTCAGAGTTCCATTCAGTGAAAGAACTGGTTCTTCAGAAAAAAACCTGATCAGGATTTATTTTTGACATGCCTTGTTTTTTTCCACTCAGATTCACTTACATGTTTTAATGGGGGTGAGTGTGTCTACAGAGAGCTGTGCAACTGCAGTCGATTCAATGCGACGGGGCCAAGGTGCCAGACAGGTGTGTAAGGAGAGAAATCTGACTGGGTTTCTGGGATTGCACTTGTGTTCCCACAGCTACAATGACTACTCTCTGCCTAAAGGTTCCCTTCATGCTGTAGCGCTTTCTCCCTCCCCTCTTTTATGTCATTATATTTCACAGCATGCTGCATGCACTGCCCCATCTCAACTCCTGTATCGAAACACCCAGGCTGTGTCTCAAGTGACTGTCCTTTTGTTAGTGTATAACACAGGTGCTGAAAGAGATCATATATGCAGGACGTGGGGCCAATATAATTTTGAAACTTTTGATGGACTCTATTATTACTTTTCTGGGAAATCCACATATGCCCTTGTGAGACACACCGAATTAGATGAACAGAGCTTTTCCATACAGGTAGGGAATGATACTTCTACATTCTTTTGAACTGTTGTTGGACATACTAATGATGTGTTAGTTTCAAGAGATTAAAAATAACTTGAGATGATAATAGGCGGCTGTGAAATTCAATCTAGATGTGATTTTAACATGATGTGGGTTACCAGGGACCATAGCATAGAGTGTGAACAGCTGGAATAAGACTGATGTTTGTCCTTGCAAAGCCTGCTTTGTTCACTCAAGGCTGTGAGAAGACCACTCCATGACCATGCCTCTGAAAACACTGCTCAGTTTTTTCCACAAGAGGGGGACCAAACTTCTTGTTCCCATGCTGAGTGGAGATTTGGGGGTTTTAGTTCTGTTACATGTTTATTACAAAGAATTTGATTAAAACATTGACTTTGTGATTTTATTTGGCAGGTGAATAATGATCCTGAATGTCATTCTTCTCCTTATTTCTGCAAAAGGTCCATTAGTTTATTCTTTTCCGGAGATGAACAGATAAAGATGAGCAGTGAAGTCACCTACAAAGGATTTGGGTAATTGCAGTCATGTTTCTAATGAAGGTGTAGTTACACTGGAGTTAATATCATGGTACCATTTTGATAACAGAGATGTAAACTTATTCCTTGGTAGGTTGAAAAAGCATCCAGACCACAGCTGCAATAGTTAATTTCTATTTACAGAATAGTGTCTGAGAAAGGTGATACCTAAATTAGTGGTATATAGAATTAAGTATAATCATTGGCATGCATGACTTTTGCTATTTGTTACTTGCAAATTCATCTGGTTTAGTGGAGTTTTTCAATGTTTACATCAGGGATTTTCAGTTGTATGAGGAAGGCATCAGCAAGTAATTTATTTTTAATTGTTACATTTAATAATGTGATATTTTTGCTTCTGTGTGTTATGCCAGAGTAAAATTACCTTATGTTGTTGGAAACTTACACATCCAGAAACTAGCTGGATATTTCCTGGTCAGGCACCAGTATGCCTTTACCCTGGCTTGGGATGGTACATCCGCAGTGTACATCAAAATGGCACCAGAGTACCTGGGCAAAACACATGGACTGTGTGGAAACAATAATGCTGTTCTGCAGGATGATCTGGAAACTAGTTATGGTGAGTATTTAAGATACTTCCTGTTGTGTAATGTGGTGGGGTTTGGTTTTCTTTTTTCTGGTGAAATAAATGTTACTTTGCTTAGCTTTCCATTGTAATGCTGATTGAATCTAGGATGGGCTACTTTTGAACTGCAAAATACGATATGGAAATACTTCTGTTAAATGATACTTAGTGAGGAGGACCAATTTCGATGTAGGTGGGCTTCTAGGGGGGAGGATCTTAAAGCTGTCTTACTGAATTACCTACAATGGTATTTGTACTTCAGTTTCCTGGGACCTGAAAGGTAAAATCTGTTTTTAAATGTTCACTGCTCTTCTAGAAGTTTTGCGGCTTGTGGAAGCCTGAGGTATTGCTACTGGAAATAAATCAATGATTAGCAAATCAAATTCAAGAAAGCTGTCAAATCCTGTTTGATCTGGCATTTCATGTGTACTAACACTTTCAGAAATCATCAGTGATCTTTCAATGTCAACTTCAGACATTTCCAAAAGGCTTGGCTTTCAGTAAATAATCAGTGAAGACCTCTATAAGATGAGTGAGAAAAAAGCAGGAGGAAAAATCAGATCCCTTGAAACGTATCTCAAGTGAGGCCATAAAAACTTGAGGAAATCATTGCTTTGGGCTGTTTAACTGTTGGCTCCTCCTCTTTCACTTGAGGATATTTCTGTAGAGCACTACTTCAAAGCTCAGAGTGGATGTGGCTTCCTCTGTTTTTCATGCATTCCACTCAGTTTCAGAAAGCACCAGCCCTGCAATGTTAAGTCATCACCCCCACTAATACTTGGCTCACTAAATCAAGTTGTTTATACTAAGATCGAGGGGTCATTTCTGCAGAGACTCTTCTCTCTTCTCTCACCTTTCTCAGTGTCTCCATCCCTTAAAGCTGCATTTGTAGCACAAGTGGATTCACTGTGCATGAGCTTTATCCACTTGGCTTGGGGAGCAGTAGTAGTAAAGATGTGGCAAGATATGCATTTGTGGGTAATCCAAGCAGTAATCAATATCACATGTCCCAGGTGGATGATGATGATAATAATAATGATGATGATGGATTAGTTGGTTTAACCCTAGTATGGACATTTCTACTTAAATAAGAGTCGCACCTGTATTTGGCTAACGTACCATTCAGACAATGTACCACTGCAGTCACCCAGGAATGCCTCATCTTTCTTGGGTTTTAGACTCCCTGTTGAGAGCTTTTTATCAAGTAGCAGCATAGATCTATGTATTATTTATTAGTTTATTTATTTATTTTTATTAAAGCTTTTCTTTCCTTTATTCCATTGCTGGACTAAGGCAGGCACGGTCCTTCTCCCTTAAATCCATTCCTTGCCAAATTGCTCGAGTAAGCTGCTTTCTGCCATCTGAAAGCCCACTTCTGTAGTTCCCTTTAAAAGTATTTTTTGCTTCTTGGAAGGACCAGATTGATTTCAGCTGATTGACTTAGTAGTAGGAAGGGTTAGATGTTCTCTTCTTGATGTGCTTTGGTTTTTGAAATGTTTCCTGGGAAAATCCTACAGAAACACTGTTGTTCTTCTAAGTCACTGTGTGACTCTGTGTGTGTGTGTCTTGTCTAGGAAAACTGACAGATGACGTAACAGAATTCGTAGAGAGCTGGCAGGAAAACCCTCCGCAAGGAACACGCCATTGGGATAAATCTTTTCTCAATGAGCCACCGTGCCTGACACAGAGCCGTGAATCTCTGCAGGTTTGCATCAACAGAAAAGGATTGTTGCCATAGCTGGTGATTCTAATTGGAGCAAGAATTTGACTTAATTTTAATTTTCAATGAGTAACTTGACATCTTTTAATGATTTGAAGGAGACTGGAAATATTCCCATCCTTTTTTGGGAGAGATTAATTAAAATGCTTGCTGCAGCAAGTCTTCCCTTGTCCTCTCATCAGCCCACTAGTCCCTGCCCCCCCTTTTCTCCTGTATTTAAATCCCGTATTTTATCTTTTTAAATGTTATACTGTCTGCATAGCAGCCAATAGAAGTGTTTGACTATGAAGCTGAATGAGTGACAAGTTATAAAATACAAGATTCTTCTAGAACTGATCCATAGGAAGGATAAAAAGAAGCAGGGAAGCAAAACCAGAGTCAGAGCACAGTTCATTTGCCATTGTTTAAAAAGAGAATTATTGTTGCTTTTTTCCATGACTTTGAAGTAATTTTTCCTTTTAATTAGTATTTTCAGGATATAACCCTTAAATTAAAGTGCTTTGAAGCTAAAGCTGATGCCAGCTGTGGTTTATTTCTCTTCCCTTTTACTGTGTAATTCAATTAAAATGAAAGCTTTTTTCAGGTCATCTTGGCTTTGTTGCAAAATTGTCTGTGCCCTTTTTGGGGAAGGGATATGTTTTACTAGCGTGGGTATGACCTTGGATAAAAGGTTCAATGTTATGGAAACTCTGACATGGAGACCAATGTGTTGCTAAACACTGCTTCTATTTGGTGAGAGGAAAGTGATTCCTAGACACAGACAAATGTCTATTCTGATTTTCCACAGCATTCTGTTTTATTCTGCTTATGTTTATTTTTGAAAACCTCATTACAACAGCTGCCTCTTTCATTTCAGAGGGCATATGCTCTGTGTAATATCCTGTTACATCCCCCATTTAAACAATGTCATGAGTATGTGAGTCCTCTTTCTTTTATGGCAAGCTGCACAAATGATCTCTGCATGTAAGTGAATGTTTTTTACTAATTCCAAAGCTATTTAAAAAACCCACAGTCCTTTTATCATAAGAATAAATTATAAGTGTTAAATGAACTGATCTGACTTTCTGTTCATGTAAGTTTTTGTCTAACATTGTTTTGTTATTTTGCTTTTCTCACTTGTTCTAGTTTTACTGCTGTGGAGTTGTTCCAGCTTTCTTTGGTATAAGAATGACCAAAGTCAGGCCCAGATATTTTCCAGTTGTGTTATTGAATATGTCATCTGTTTTGATTCTGAGTGTGCAACATCCTTAGGTGCTTTCTGCCATTCTGAAGCCTTCTTTCTATAATGAAAAGTCATAGTGGATGGGTCAGTTTGACTTCTGCAAGCTGTATGGCAATCCATTAAAAACAGGAATTTGATAGCCATTTGAACTTATGTCAACATTTCATAGCTTGCTATACTCCTAGTCTGAGCAGGTTTGATCAGTTAAATAAAAATAAAAAAAAGGCAGCTCAGGAGATAATTTCCATTTCTCATACCCTCATGGCTCACTGGTAGAAATTTTACACTTCTTGTGAGTTTTCTGCAGGATCTTACTCCTTCTGTGAAAATCAAGACCTTTATTGAAGTCTCCCTACACTGCTGTATTTTTGGCTTTTGTGGATTTATTCAGAAAAATAGTGTCAGGTCTCAAATGTATTGATACTTATAATGATGACCTCTCTTCAAGGGTGGCAGAAAGTTTTTATCCTTTTAAGACTTTTAACCTACTCCAACAGCACAGTACCTTAGAACATTGTGAAAGTAGATTCAAACAGCATGGGTGAATGCAATGCAGGAGCATTCATGAGGTTATGAGTGTGTGTTTGAGTGGAGGTATAAAATAATATGTCACCTTTTATTTGTGTAAGGTCAGCAGCTGATGATGCAACTTGGTGTCGAGCACTCACTGAGTATGCCAGAGCGTGTGCCCAGGCAGGAAAGCCACTCCATGGATGGCGTGTACACTTCCAGCAGTGTGGTAATGCCTGTGCTCTTGTACTTGGAAATGTGGCTTGGCCCTTGTATTTTGGAAAGGGTGCCCTTCATAATTTCACTTCTTTGCCTTTCTCCAATTTCAGACTCATATAATTCTTAATGAAGCTATTGAGTGAGTCAAACTCACTTCAAGGCTATATAAATGCAATGGATTTTCTCTTTAATATGTGCAATTTATATGGATTATTTTAAAGCAGTAAGCTTATTACAGTGTGATTCTTTAAGACTATTAACCATTTTTATTTTCACAGAGCTACACTTCCAAATATTGCCAAAGTCTTCATGGCTTTGTGATATATAAAATGTGTGTCACACATCTTAAAAATAAATTTAAATTTCACTTGCATAAGACTTCATCTTAAAAGTCAGATAATGCAAGTTTGAAAGAAGTTATCTAATTTCTTCACCTACCAGAAGCACAGGACCAAAACTGTTTTGGTCATGGCAGAAGATTTCCACTGTGGTTCCAAAAAAATCTCTGTTAATGGGTGTCCTGACTGCTCCTGATGATGGTCTGAGAATCTGAATAGGTCTACTGTGAGAAAGTGTAATTTAAGATTATTCCTTCTTAAGACACCTTTAATGAAGAGAGTGTGAATATGCAAATATGTATTGATTCTCTGTGTTAGGAAAGCCATTGTTATACACAGTGTTTATCTAGAGACCAACTACTCAACTGACATGCCAGAAGATATATACCTGAAAGGAACATGCACAATCCATTTAAGCCCTGTGACAGTAGCTCTACACCTTTTCATTTCTCTGCCTGTTCCTATATTTCAGTCATTACCTGTGCTGAACCCTTGACCTACAGTGAATGCATCAACTGCTGCCCTGTTTCATGTCACCAGCAATCCCAGTGCATCGGCAGTGAGCTTCACTGCATTGATGGCTGCTACTGCCCCGATGGTGAGTTTGGCTTCTCAGGTACACACCTGATTCCAGGCAACATCCACATTATTCCTCCCCAAGTTTACATCTGTCTTGGTTGGGAAAGGCAGGTATCTGCCAGGGAAAGCTGGAGCTCCCCTTGGTATGGAGAATGTAAACCCCCTCCCTCCAAATTATTATAATTTTGTGGTTAGGGTCTTTCAGGAAAAGATTTGGGAGTAGGAATAAAAGCTCTTTACTAGGAATATTTTTAAAAAAAAGTACAAATGTAGTAGTACAAAAATACCCAAGAAGACAAACAAAAATCCTAGAAACCCTGACAGAGTCAGAAATATGACTTGACACCCTGTTGGTCAGGGTGTTGGAAGCAAGCCAAATAAATCCTCCTGGAGTGACAGATGTGGTTCTGTTGGAATAGAGATGATCCTGTAGAAAGGGTCCAGTGGTGGTGAGATGGGTCTGGTCTTCCTCTGGGAATCCAGTGGAAAACAGGCCACTCTGCTGTTCTGAATCTCAGCTTTTGTCCAGGTGGGAATGCTTGGCTCCTCCCACTGTGTGGAGCATCTCACAATGGAATGATGTAATTTTATCAGTCATGCGGTGAGCCTTAATGGCCCATTAACAGAAGATATCCCCGTGGAGGGAGGATGGGTCGTGGAAGAGATAAGGAACATTGCTCCACCTGGTTTTAACAGCTGGCCCATTAACAGAAGGCACCTGCCCCCTCCCCCCTGGAGTTAGGAGGAATGGCTTATACAAGAGATAAAACACCTCCCCAACTGGTTTCAACAGATGGAAAACAGAATACACACTTTTTGGTTACATGTTGCAAACCAAGGCAACATCCTTCTATGACCTGACTAGATTAAAAGCAGGAGCTTTTTATAAACTGAGTGGATAGCTGACCTTGTTTTCCTTACTGACTTTTCCTCCCTATAAAAAGTAGGAATAAATTTCAGCTCAGATCCACGTTCTAGCTGTAGAGCTACACAATTTCAGTGAAAAAACAGGGTTTTCTCTGCTGTTACAGGGCAGGCATCCTCCTGGTTGTGGTGGTTGCTGATTGGTTTTGGTTGGTATGGGGAGGATTATTGTGTTGGCTTGGGGTTTTTTTATTTTATTTTTCCTGGTTAGGTTGCTTAGTAAAGCTCAAAACCATGACACAAATAAAACTCATTCCTGTGGCCAGAAAGAGGTTTTGATACTGAAGTTTGTAGACTGTTGCATGATTCTGGCAAGTGAGGTATTTAGCAGTGTGGTCTGCAGCAAAGCATCACCAAAACAGGTATTGATATCCAGTTTTCTCCTAGTTAGGCTTCTATTGAGTACAAAATTCTATCTAAAAGAAGACAAAGAAAGTTATCCCATGCATCTTCAAGTCCTACCTCTTAAATGTACCCTAATTATTTATAAGTTTAATAATATTTGTCATAAATTATGCCTTTTATGGTTTGGTTAAGCCTTTTTTCTTCTGGTCCTCTGGTCAGAATAGAGTGATAACATGATATAGTAATAAGGGAAGAAAAAGAAAAAAAAATCAGTATAATGAGGACCATAGAGGCAAAGAATTGTAAATGTGTTGAAAAATAAGCCAAAGGTACTCAAAGCAGCATGACCCATATGTTTGGGTTTGCTATTTTGTGTGTATGTGGTTTCCTCTCCCTCTCACCCAGTAATTAAGTATTTGTTATTTGCATTATGTTTACTGTATCTCAAGAAGTTTAGTGACTTGATCCCTGAAATATAATTTTTTGATCCCAGAAATATAATTCAAATGCACTTCTTTTGATAAAAATGACTAATAAATATTCTAGAGATTTATTATCATACATGAATGATCATTGGTGTTGCTCTTGAATATAATTGTCAGTGCTCTGTAAGCCATTGTCACGGATATTTTACTTTTTTTCTTGTTATTTTTGTTTCTTCCAGACTTAATTTATGAAAATGAATTGTGTGTCAAACCTATGGACTGTCCTTGTGACTACCATGGAAGTTCCTTTGAAATGGGTTCGGTGGTTTATGAAGAATGTAATAACTGGTAATTTTTCTTATTACATTGTGAACCAAATCCTTTAATGATCAGAAGAAACAGCTTCTTTAAGGCCTCTTTCAGTTAGAAATTGGATAAACTTGATAAGTACTCACTGTTTCTACATTAAAAATTGTTGTTCTGTATATGTTTTACAATCAAGAAAAAGACAAACTAGTGAGTTATTAGTGTGGAAGAGGAGAAAATGACAAATACTGCAGATAATATTGCAATATTTAGTGCTGATTTTCACTTTGAACTCTCCCTTAAAAAAAAAAAAGAATCTAGAATTCAAAATCTTAACACGAGAACTGCGCTGACTTTGGCTCCTGTTTGTGTTGTCTCACTTGGACATGAAGAACCTAATGTAATTGTGACATTAAGCTGCTGTTTTGGAATTTCTAAGTTGATTTTAGATATTGGAAAGAAGAATTTGTAGGAAGAGAGAGTGCCTTTTATTGGGTCACTTTAACTGAAGAAAATGGATGAACTTGCAGATGTGCAACCTTTTTTCCCCCCCAACAATTCTTATCTTTAAAAGTCGTAAAATTCAATTTGCTTGTGTTTATTCTTCTCAATGTTATTGATCCTTAACTTTTCCAATGGTTATTAAGGAGCTAAAAAGAAACTATAGTGGCATTAGATGCATATATGAAATTTCATATGATCATGTCCTCATGACAAGCTTTCAGCCATTCTAAAGACCGTGATTAACTCTGTTGTATCCTTTTGTAAGACTCAAGACACTTGGTGCTCCTTCCATAGGAGAAGGAATCCAGGAAGAGCAACTGAGGGACAACTGTGTATAGTTCACAGCATAAAAGTTTGAAAACTCTTTGTTTTGATTTCAGCACCTGCATTGGAGGAAAGTGGATCTGTACAAATTTTACATGTCCAGGTATGTGAAAGTCTTGAATACTTAACTGTTTGATAACACAATTCTTACTTCAGTAAGTATTACTTTTAGATGTTAATATGACGTTTCATTACGTAATTTGCATTTTTATTTCAGTCTACACACTCAGTGGATTACATATTAAAAGGCCCTGGCTTATCAGTTAAATGTGTTAATGTTTCTGAAAATCAGTTTTAAGAGCCACAAATCAAATACTCATAATATAAGGATGACAGATATTATTGTCTCCTTCTGGGGGAGGAGCTGGTAAGGTATCATGACCTGGCATCAGGTAGGAACTCCATAACAAAAGCAAGGAAAAGATTGAGTTCCTAAATGTGTTCCTAATATCTGGTTGTAATACAAATACAATTTTATAATTATGGAATGTATCAGGGTGTATGAACTCTACAGCAGTAACAACTGTGGAGAGTAGGCTGTATTTGCTACATATTTATGTGCATTATTTATTATGTTTTCCAGCTGAATGCTCAGTTTCAGGAGACACTCACTTCATGACCTTTGATGGGCGCAGATACACTTTCCAAGCCACCTGCCAATACATCCTGGCAAAGAGCCGCACGTCTGGAATGTTCACCATATCCCTGCAAAATGCTCCTTGTGGACAGGTGGGACTTGCAGCCTTCTTGTAACATTCATATCCTGAAGGGTCTATTAAGTGAGGAGGAAAAACAGCATTTAAGAAGAAAAGCAAGCTACAAGCCTGGGCATGTGTATAGCTGATACTAAGGGCGCTATTAAAGGCGATTCTAAGGATGGTCCTACTTTACATTTGAAAGTTTCTGATGCTGTGCACAGGCATCAGTAAATGTTTTGTCTGCCTTATGTCCAAGACCCATTCTTTCCTTTATTTTGTATGTGCGTTTCCGAGCATGTATTACAAAACTATGTGTGAGGTATGGAACACTGGTAACATTTTTGACTACAGAGTTTCATTTTTTTCACAGTCTTAATAGGGCTAAAATTTTCAGGAAGTTATGTCAAGATAGAACAGATCTTAAAAATGGTATGGGAAGTGACTGAGCAGGTGACTGAGCTTAGCTGTTTTCTGGAATCAGGCTTTTCTCATAAGAGTTCTACATGTGCACGTAAGGGCAGGATTTGCCCCACATTTATATTAAAGTCCTGATTACCTGGCTGCTGGAGAAGGTGTTTGTATCTTGGCCAGGTTTATGTTCTGTCTCCAGTGGCCTTCTGTAACGTTTTTTATTTAGAAGCAGCTGTACAGGCATTTGAAGTGTACATAGCCTAAAATATGACTCTGCTTTATTTCTAGATCATCTATTTATGTTAGGCCCACATTATTACATAATTCACATAAAATCAGATTTAGCGCCATTGCTTTGTACTTCTGTGGAGGTAACTACATTAGATTTCTTTTGTGTTCTAAGTAAATGTATGATTCTATAAGTCCTTTTACATTAATGATTGCAATCACTCTTCTCTGCAGTTTCTATTGTTCATGCACTTGAGATTTCCTTGGGGAAATGAAATGGTTATATAAGTTGTGATGCACTTTCTAAAGGCGTATTTCAGTAGTCATTTTCTATTTCTGTATTTTAACCTACTTCTCTGGATGACAGAAAAGACTTAAGTAGAGAGTTAGAATAAAGTTGCAGTGACAAGTTTATTATAATAGAAATTATTTATTTGCAATCCAGGTAAAAGATAGGAGACTGAGTGCAGTGAGTCCCCTCATCTCAGTGATAGAATTTGGGAGGTAAAAAAATAGCTTAACTGGATAGAGACCAAATACATTTTGAAGTTAGATGATTCACAAATAAATGTCTCTTCTATGGTTCTTAGGAGAAGCGTATCAGGACACCAGCTGAGATATGTGACAGGGCCTAGAAGTTGCCACTATTGAAAAAGTGGATTCCTGGTTAGCAAGTAAAATTGCTGTATAATGCTTTACAGTGTTTAGCTCTTTGAGATAGAAGTGTTACAGTGAGGGCTGTGGAAAGAAGTGTTGGCAAGGACATGCACATTTAAAAACTTCTAGGCCTTAACCTCTGTGTGCATTATTCTTGTGATCCTGCTAGTATTTCCAGTTTATAGGAAGATGGTGGCTGTTTCAAGATGTATTTGGTAGTTGTGTCAGTTCCTCACTTCAAGTGCGTATTTTAGTTAGCTTGGTTGTATTTTAGCAAGTTGGACTGGCTTCATTCTATACTAACCTTGGAATCCTGAGGAGCTGATTAAGTTAGTATCATCTCAATGAAAAAAAATTAAAGTATAGCTGTGAAACAAAACATAAGCATAGGCGTGCATCTGTTCAGTCACTGTCACAGAATTTTGCAGAGTCCAAGAAGTTTGAGAAAGGTGATGGTGTATAGTGTAGCTGTACTATATCATTGAAGAAAAGCAAAGGAAATCCCTAGAGAAACTGCCTAGGCAACTTTTTTATCAAAGGAGTGTTGAGGCCAAAGTGACTTTTTGGAGAAGAACCAAGGTACCTTGCAGCCTGACCTGTTGAAAAGCTCATCAGTAGAGCAAATATCTGCTGTGGTAATGGGGAGAGTATGCATGTGTGTCTCATTCCTTTGTGTTAGGAACACTTCCGTCTGTATACAAAACAGAATTGTGCTTTTTGGTTTAGTTGTTGTGGGTAACTTTTGTTGGGGAAAGTGATAATCAAACTAGTTGGCTTTCTGCCACACTGGTGAGACTGCAAAGTGCCTTGCAGTAACTCTTGCATTCTTCTTCAGCCTGACTTAGTGACTTTGCTTAATGTATCTCTGTCTCCAGGTGGTTTGTAGGTGAAAAAAACCCAGGTTCTCTTAGCATTTACTGCATATTGGGCTTCATACTTCACCTAGCCTTTAACAAAGGTAACCTGATCAGTCCCTAACAAGTATAGATTTTCCGGAGGTCTGAGTAAAGCATTCTGGATGTTAACAATCAGGTGGGTAATCAGAGGATTATGAGATATGTCCCAGGGCTACGTGCTGCTAGTTTAATTATCAGTGTACTGGTGGTAAGAGGGTAGTGAGAACATTTTTTGTAGTATAATGCAAGAATGTGGGGCTTCAGTGCAGCCATTCAAGTGTCTAATTATCAACCAGCTGGTACAACTTGGCAGAAGAGCTGCTTTTCAGTTCCCCAGGCACCCTCTATTATCTTTTCCCCCCATTTATTAAAATTAATGAATTGAAATGGGAAGCTAAAAGATTTGTAATGTGGAATCTCATATTTCTTGATGGTTTGAGATTTTACGTGCTTCTTTAAAAAAGTCTTATCACTCCCATCTCATTCAAGCAGACTAGAAAATGTGGAAAGAAAATACTTGGGGAGATTTTAGCTTTCTGAATCACAAAGAATCCAGTCATCCTGAGCCTTAGATTTGGTGACATAAACAGTCATCAGGCAACAAGTTATTTCAAAACGATGTGAAATTTTGTTTAAGCACTTTCTGGAAGGAGAATCAGTCAAGTGATCAGCACAGCTTAACCTTATCTGAGTTTCAGGTGACAGCCTCACTGGCTTTGTAGTTTGTATGATGAGAAGTTCTTCTGAACATAGATTTTTTTTTTTTTTAAGTGTCTAGTGAGAGAAATGGCCATTCCTGTGAAAACACCTGCCAAAAGCTGGCAGGGGGGCAGTGCTGTGAAAGAAACAGTCTATTGGAACAGAGGAGGATTGTCAGGCAGAATTTCTCCTTCAGTTTAAGCCTGAAGGAATAATAAAGCTTTTGTCGATACCGTGCAGCAATGTATATACTATGGAGGGTTGTTTTCTTGGTTCTCCTCTGCTCTTCATGTCACCTGCCATTCTTTTATTTTCAGCTTTTTAAAAGACCAACAATATTGCCAATTTGTAGCCATTGTTGCTGATTCAAATGCACAGAAACCTGATTTCTTAGTAAAGAGGCAAGACAGGATGATAAGCTACAAGTGCATGGCTTCACAAGGCAGATTTCTGTCTTCACTGTCACTCCAGGAGAGCTGGTTGAGCTAATGAAGTATCTCCAGTTATTTTTATAATTTCCTATTTTTGAGTTTTGTTTTATCATTTTACCTGCTGGTGAAAGGTCACTGTTGCATTATTATCTAGAGAGAGGGAAATTCTGCATGGAGTTCTTAATCTTTACGCACCACTGTGTGTACTCGTGTCTGTGGTATTTGAAAAGCTGACAGATGATCTGCACTGCTGCTAGTTCAGCGCCTCTCAGAGCCACAAGGCACCGTCCAGAGATTCTTGCAGCTCTAGTAATGATTTTCAACAAGCAGGGCAACATTTTCCCTGTATTAGACAAGTCCCAGTGAAAGTCAGAGAGAACTGAATAAAAGTGTAAGTCTGTGAGCTGAGCATTCTGATCTCTTTACAGTGGGAATGATGCTATTCACTGTATAATTTTGATGTTCTTGCAACTGTCCAAAAGTTATCTGGACTATATCTTTTTCAGTGCCTTTTTCAGCACTGAAGGTGCTTAAAACTTTACTGTTTCATCATTAGTCATGCCTTCACTGCAGGCAGTGGGGCTGAATAATGCAGCCTCCATCCAACATTTCTGGTGGTTATTCCTTGGCTGCAGCATGGTTCCAGATTCAATCAATGTGGAATTTTCTGCAGGAAGACCTAGACTGCTCTTTGAATGAGTGATTTCAGACATGTCTGTGTGTAAGTTCTGGTATATAAAATTGTTTTGAATTTTTGCTCAAACTGGCGTTGAAAAGAGATGTTTTTTGTTGTGACATTGAGACGTCGAAGATGCATAATCGAGGTGAGTGTAAAATGAACAAATAGTGTGACAAGAGTGGATCCAATTTTTGTCATTGTTCTGGAATAGCTGTTAAATAATTACAAGGTCTTGCAGTGAAGGAGAACAGAAGAAACTGCAGTTGGGTTCTTCCCCCTTTCATCTGTACGTGGCAGGAAATGGACAGTCTCTTAACTTTATCCAGCCACACTAAGCCAATGTAAGTAAGCTGGTGTCTCAAGCCGTGATAGAAATTTGAGTGTAGTAGGAGTGTCAGAAATCAAATTTCCTTCTAGATCAATGAGAGAGTAAAATGTAGACTGGGATACTTATGTCTTTCATCATGTAGCAAGGTCAGTGGTGACATGGGGAAATTCAAGTCATCTCTCGATCCACCTCTATGCCTGATTGTCCTTGATAGAGGATTTCTCTTTTTAAAAATTTTAATGGTGATCAAATTTCTCCTGTTAAGAAAAATGTTACTCTACTGTAATTAATATATATGCTTTAACAAAAATTCTTTCCATATTGGTATTGGAAGCCAAACTACCTGTAGTTACTCTGCTAAGTGGAAGTCCTGAAAATTTTGATTGTAACTAACTACTGTTAATCACTTCTCTGACTTGTTTCCATGTTACTTAACAGAGGTGTATTTGTTGTAGATTTTCAGTTAATTAGCTGCTTTTGATATTTAACAATTAAGTGTCACTGAAGAGTGTGGATGTAAAAAAAGTAAATAGGATTGGTCTAGGATTTTTTTAAGAATGTCTCATCCAGACTGCAATGCAGTATTCCTACTCGTGTGTTTTTCCATATGACATTTTGACTTGGAGAAGTGAAATGCAAATAAGAATAAGCAATGGTAGCAGCAATAAGCAAGCTGGGTCAGCTGGACGTTGTGATATTAGATGCTGGCATGATGCTGCCTTTCTTATATCAATATTCATCCACAGAGCTTATGAACATGCTCTACTCTACAACTCCTGTCAGAAATAATGAACTTAAGTGCTGTTTTAAATAATCATTCACAAGATGTTTCTGTCTTTCATTAATGTTTGCCTTTAAAAGAATTTTATGTCTTAAAATATGCTTTAAAAGAACCTGGGTGTATCAGAACACATTAAAGTACAAATCTGGAGTTTGGTGCACTGCTCTGTAGATAATGCAGATTGTTAGTGGGCATCAACTCAGCCTCAGTGGGTCTTTAATCAGGATATCTCATGGATTGCATGTGTCTTGGTACTAAGCTATGTGAGTTGTTTAAATTTCTCTTTCCAAATCCCACTTCTGCGCTGTTTGCATAGCAAGTTAGAGTTATTATTAAATACATATGGGAAGTCATTCAAAATACAGGGTTTTTTTTTTCTTAGCTGTAAAGGCGCATGTTTTGTAAGTGCTCTCTGCTAAGAAGCAGAGTATATCTTAAAATTTTTAATCCCCACTAAGTGTAACTTTTCTTGTTTGCTTTGCTCTCACTCGCAGAATCAAGATGGATCATGTATCCAATCTGTCAGCCTTATTCTTAAGCAGGACCCCAAGAGGCAAGTGACCCTGACTCATTCAGGAGATGTTTTGATCTATGACCAGTACAAAATTAACCTGCCTTATGCAGATGGTAAGGAGCAATACATAAGCATATAACTCTTATCAAACACTAGGGCGATATTTCAAAGACATTTGTGCATGTTATGGTGATACTGTCAATATTGCTAACATACTGAAGTTAAAAGGCGGTTAATTTTAGTTAATTTACTGAAGTTAATTTTAGTGCCAATATTGTTATTTCTCCTTAAATGCTTCACAAATTAACTTTTGATGTACTTTTTACACTAATGGCTGGAGTTGTGCAGTAGCTGCATTAGCTAGCTGTCTCTTACATTAAGATTTTGTTTATTTTAACAAGTCCAAATGTCATCCCTCACATTTGCCACATTTGCAAGGCTTTTTAGTTCTTGCCTGAGGGGAAATTCTTTCATCTGATTCTTGAATTGAATCATTTCTTCTCCCATTTTTGTAAGCAAGTCATGTAAATTTAAGCAGAAATAACTCTACTGCCCCTTAGAGATGAACTACAGATTTTCAGACAAAAAATTTTGTTTCTTTTGCTCTGAGTTTTTAAATCAATTGGTCCTGAAGGTGTCTGGCATTCTGCATAGGAATATATGACTGTGAGATTCAGTGTTATCTTTAATGAGAGCTTTATGTGCAAATCATTAGTGCATTTGATGTCTGCAAGGCCTTGGCTCTTTGGGAATTTCACAAGAAAGGTTTTAACATAGGAATCATGTTCCTGGTTTTACGGATTTGTTTGTCTACAAAAAATGGTCTGCAATGTTTGTATCTTTACATTGATTTCATTTAGTTTACCTTTGTGGATATCTCAGTGAACTCTCAATGCATTTTAAAAAAGTGTGGTGAGTCTCACGAGTTTCTTGTTTTGTTCTCAAAGTTTGAATCGGTATAACCTTTCATGAGAAATGTTTAGAGGAAAATAGGGCATTAACAGGAAAGAAACTTATGTAAAAGTGATAGAAACCAACACCAGTGAAATGACACAAAACATAATGTAAATTTCAAGCTGGTTTCCTTTGCCTTTCAACAATCTCTGTTTTTACTCCACAGAGTTATTTGAAGTACGGAAACTCTCCTCTGTATTTGTG
Source organism: Cyanoderma ruficeps (assembly GCA_008694505.1). Lineage (NCBI taxonomy): Eukaryota > Metazoa > Chordata > Aves > Passeriformes > Timaliidae > Cyanoderma > Cyanoderma ruficeps. The sequence goes on from VZDJ01007753.1 coordinate 3,507,082, forward strand.
CAAGTAAAGACACAGATTGGATTGCAGATCCTCTATGACAGAGAAGGACTGAGGCTTTACCTTCAAGTGGATGAACGGTGGAAGGATGACACTGTGGGCCTTTGTGGAACCTTCAATGGAAACACAGAGGATGATTTTTTGTATGCAGAGCTGCAAGATTTCTGTCTACCAGTATATGAATATCCATAGTTAGAATGGTAGATCAAGTGTGTACTGAAGCTGAAAGGATAGATACCAAGAATAATTTATTTTGAAGTTTTTCATTAGTGAGATAGATAGTAGGGTTCAGTTTGCTAACAGAAAATCTGTAGCTTCAAGTACAGGATATCAGGCTAGGTTTTGCTCAAAATATTTTAATATAAAATTCTGCTGAAATATATATGATGCACAAGGGCTATTTTCCCAGAAAAACGCTGTCCAAAATACAGAGTGGCCTATATAAGGAACTTTCTGCCTCTCTGCAAGACTTTGTCTCTTTCCAGCTCCTGTTTTCTCCTGTGAGCCCTAATCTACTGTCTCTGACAGAGCCTCCATTGTTCAGTGCCTGCAGACCAGCAACAGGAGCTGGCTGCTGCCTGAGCTTCCCTTCGTTGTGAGGCAGGGAGAGGTGGCCAGAGCTGCCCAAGCACCACAGTCAAAGCTGCTGTTTGCCCAGTTTCTTTTGCAACATATTTCTCACAGACACTAGAGAACAAATTGGCATCCAGTGGATTAGGGTAGCCTAATGGAGCTGGGAGAAGACAAGTTTAGGACATGGCAGGATAAAAAAAGGAAATAATAGAAGAACTTTATGCTCTCAGAAGAGCTGGGATTTTTCTAACTCAAAGCTAATTGAAAAATGGAAAAGCTTTCCATTACACATCACATTAAAAAAGACAGATGCACAAATATACCAGTGGAATTTTCAACAGTTTCTACCTTACAGATTAAAAAGTATTATCAGACTATTATTTATAATGAGACTAGGAAATACATAGACAGCATCTCAATGAAGCGACATTATTTATGTAAAACTACTTAAAATATTTCTCTGTTCGACAGGTAGTTTTGCAGTGTATTGTTGGTGACAGTCTTTAGATTGCTGTCATAAAAATGAGTTGCTCTACAATAGTTGATATTTGTAAAAAAAGCCCTTAAACCTGGGGTCTCACCAGTTGTGCTGAGACATGACACAGACAATGGTATCAAGGCATCTTGATACATACACAAACAACCTGATCCACAGGAGATTTGGGAGACTTACCAGAGGCAATGGTGTCTTTTGCAACACCTTCACTCCCAGCTGCTGTACTGGTGGCAATACTCTTGATTGTGTGCCTAAATGTGATCTTTTCCCTCAAGTATAACACTCCATATTTAAATGAGGTTTTGATCATTCTCTCTGTACAACGTTACTGTGCCTTGGTTATTTTGATCCAAGTCTCTATTGTTCAGCTTCTGTTACCTAGGCCTCATAGGTAACTCTTCAATTGCTTTTGCAGTTATATTTCTGGAGGCTTGAGTTTCTTTTCTTTTCTCTTTCCTGCAAAGAATAAAGAGGCTGGGAAGTCAGCAACAGACAGAAAAGTTTAGTCAGAGGAGAGATTAAAAATGGATTGGATATCACTAAGGAACCAAAAAGAAAAATAAGGGAGTTTAAACTATCAGGACAGTGATGCTCCCTGCTCTCTTATAAAAATGGAATTTGGCCTATTTTGGTCTTTTCTTCCTTAAAAAGTCTCTAAAGGACATCTTCTCTTTTGTTTCTGGGCCTCTACCTGCAAAAAAAAAAAAAAAAAAAAGTCCTGAAACTTACAATTATAGTTTTATGGGCGAGTGAGTGAGAATATGGAATAGTGAAAGAGGAGCTTCAATCACAGGGTGTAAGAACTGAGACCATTCAGCAAATTTACTCTACCTTTTCTGACTGACTTCTGTTTTGTAAAAGATCTCCAGTTGGAGTAACAGAAAGCACTCCGGAGCTGTTTGGAAACACATGGAAAACTTCATCGGCGTGTGTTCTTGTGCATGATAGTTCACAGGTGGATCCATGTGATGTTCATCTGCAGGCAGGTGGGCAGTGAGGGCAAGTTCTTATTGACAAATGCATTTTTACTTAGTACATCTGTGCCCATCTTTCTAGTTGGATCAGGTACAGTAATAACCAGTCCTACCCATTAAAGAAATTAGTACTTAGGGGTAGGTCGAGTTCAATCCCTTAGAAAAATCACATTGTGGATTGTTTGAGGATTTTGTAATACTTGCAGAGGCGTTTGAAATACGTAATTTTATTTCTGGTTTGCAGTTACACTGTGTTAGGTTAGACATGCATTAAAGTTTGGTAAAATGTCTTGTATTGGTGATGCTGCTAGTTAAGACAGAGACTCAAAACTATTGCGGTATTCATTTTTGAGAATGCTGAAAAACCCCTAAATGCTTGATTTATTTGTCTACTATGGAAGAGAATGAGTAGTAGAAAGATGCTTACACACTGTCAGCCTATAGATTTAGCTGAAAGGGTCCAGTTGGGATAATATGCTGGTGGTTGATGCCATGAGGATCACAGATGGTCACTGTCATCCTGATCCATTCACTAATGATGAACTTTGTAGAGCATCAGTTGTATCCATTTCACAATTCCTACCACTTTTTCTATTGGACACTAAACACTTGTAAAGACATAGAGGTAGAATATTAAGGCTTTTCCCTGCGATTTCAGCTAGGGAATTGTCATGTCTCCTGCTACAACATCACCGGTCTTTTGAGTATTTACACAATGTGCAGTGCTAAAAAGCTGCATTCTTGGTAACAGATTGGGACATGAAGGTTAATCCTTCTGTACAGCTATGTAGATATCAAAGATAAAAAGATTTATGTGACAATAGTATATAACCATGATGGGATGCATTGTATGGAAGACACTTTTTGTTCCAAGTCTCTTTGAACTCCCTCACTGAAACAGTTTTTAATCTGTTATTTGTGTAGCCTCTTACGCAGCGGAAGCTTGTAGCATCCTTACGAAAGATCTTTTTGCTCCATGCTACCCCTATTTGAGTCCTGTTCCCTATTTTGAGCAGTGCAGAAGAGACACTTGCAAATGTGGACAGACTTGTTTTTGCTCTGCTCTGGCCCATTATGCCCATCATTGCCGAAGGTTTGGAGTTGTAATAGACTTCAGAGGAGCTGTTCCAGATTGTGGTGAGTTTCCTTTCACTTCGAGACCTAAATAATTACTGCCTGAGGACTTTAGAGACAATCAGAAAACAAAATTAAATGAATAAAATCTTTTAAATGAGAAAAGGATCAATTCTAGAGTGATCTTTTTTGCACAGGACAAGTTTAATTTTTAAGGAGTTTTCTGTCAAGACAGAATTTGTACCAGTGTTTTTAGATTACTTTTTTCCTTTATAGTTTACTTTCTGTAGTTCTTTGGCTTATGAAACATCACAGATATTTTTTAAGTACTTGGAGGGCTTCAAATGTAAGAATTCAAAACGTCTGTCTTTATTATATGACATTGCATATGTCATACCATATAGGTATAATTCATGAACTGCATAAATAGATTTCTTTTCCTTGTAGATGCTAAGTTTATCAGATTCTTTAAATGAACAAGATGAGGAATGACGGTATTTAGCAGTTTTAGTTGGATTACTGTCGACTTCTGCTGTCTGACAATCTCTTGGCTTATTCTCTTAGTGTTAGTGACACTGAAATATGCAAAGTGCTGATCAAGTGTTGAAACTTGGTATTGCTGTTATTTAGTTTAAAATGGATAGAAGAACATAGAATATATGTATCTTTATAGATAAAGGTGATGTCTGTTATCGACTCTATAAATTCTCACAAGCAAAGGGTAATGTTAAATTCTTTAGTTTATGTTAATGTTTAGTGATATGAAAGATATTGATTGGACATGTTGGGCCCTCACATACATTTTTAAAAAGTACAGAATTGGAAACCCTTTTGAACAACCTAAAACTGACACCCCTGATGTAGGTCTGGCTCTATTAGCATGTCTGAGAATCTTTTCTAAGGAGCGTTCAGGAACCTAACATTTAGCAGTTGTCATCACATCATGTAATTATCCATGTTGTACTGCATGATAAAGAGGATTAAGTTGGTCCAGCTTAAGCATCTCAAGCTGGAGTATCTGTATGTATATCTGACAAGACTGCCTCATTTGCATTTATTATGTCATGAATGACTGTGTCCAATTATGATTGAATGAGTCAGTCAAGCCATTTGATTTTTATTTTACTTTTCTGGAAAAAAGTATAGTTTTTTTACAGTATGTTTAAAAAGTTGTGCTTGTAGCATTGAAAAGATGTGAATCTGTTAGTATTTCAAGTGCTTCAGTCTTTGTGTAGTAGAGCTTTATTAGATATATATATCTATATAAATCAATATGGTATTGTACAACATCTTCAAAGTACACATGTTTTATTTAAGGCTTTTAAGTTGGGTTTTTTTTTTTTAAGGTGTTGCGCATTTCCAAAAGCTCATGCACAAATGCTGAGTATTTTCAGAGTTAGAGGCAAAAAGGCTTCAGCTGTTTGGTTTCCACAGTGTAAATCTGGATTAACTGCCCAGATTCATTGCACTTGTTATTACTGTGGATTTACATCTGTGTAGTTTACACAGCATAATGCCAAGATAGCAATTTTAGTGGAATTTAATGTGATTGGGAATGAAAGAATGGAGATGTTTATCAGAAAACTGTTGGGAGGTACTTGAGTCTCTTGCACCGTAACTTGAGAGATTTGTTTCGTTTGGACAGCCCTTTCATGTGAAGACACAAAGGAGTACAGTACTTGTGTATCTACCTGTGGCAGAACTTGCCAAGCCCTGTCTGTGCCAGAGACATGCAGCAGTGATTGTGTTGAAGGCTGTGCTTGTGCCTCTGGAATGTATTTGGATACCAAGACTGAGCGATGCCTACAGAGGTGGGTAAAGTTGCAGTTCTGATAGTCGCTGTTTCAGACCACCACATTTGCAAGTCAGAGAGGAAAACTAATTAACTTGTACCCTTGTAGATGATACACATCTGTGAACTTGACAGGGTCTCTTACAATTATACAGAACTGATGTCTGTGTCGATCACAAATAGCTTTTCTGTAACATGGACACTCATCCAACATCATCAGCGCTAGTTGTTACATTCTCTCTGGTTTTTGGCTTGTGAGAGATACAAAACACAAGTTCCATTTTCCTACTGATTTGGTTTGAAATGTGCTTGAGTTATACGGCAGTGTTGAGATCAATTTCTTGCATTTAAAAAAAAAAACCTGAACAACCACAAAACCACTGGCTAATCAAAAAAACCTCACCAAAACCAGCAAAGGAACTGAAATTTGAACAGCAGTTAAGTCAATAGGAATTCTGTCCCTTTTTTTTCAGTTTGAGTTAATCAGTTACATGTTTTTCCTCTATTGCAGAAATGAATGCCCATGTTATTTTCAAGGAATTGACTATCCCCCTGGAGAAAATGTCATGACATCTTTAGGCAAATGGTAGGATACAAAATTGTGTTTCCACATAATTAAGTTGTGTCAGTATAAGAGCTCTATCAAATCATTTTGGCTAGTTCGTTGTGTTTTCCTTTTGTTGTTTTAGTTATCTTTTTAATGAAACCTACAGAGTAAACCTGCATCAGTTTTCTGTGTTTGACAAAGGTCCTTTAGAGCTTAGGCTTTTCAGGCTGCTGTTCTCTGTAATGCAATATATTGAAGTGCAAAACAGAAAGAAAAGCCACAATAATTTCTTATATCCATGCTAATGTGGAAAGCTCCAGAAAAGCGCAGGCATTTCCTGACTGTCCATAGATCTTCATTGCTATTCTCCTTCCCTTTACCAGATTCTAATCCATTTATGAAGAATTATTAAGAATCTCTCTTCCACTAGTGTAGAATCATTGTTAAAGAGCAATGTGGCTTTTATCAACTAAGAAACAACACAAAAAACTCTCAGCTGCAGCCAATGGTAAATAAGAATCTCTGTTATTGTTCCTTACATTTGGCATTTGTTCTTGTCCTCTTGCTCTTCCATTTGCATCGTTGCAGTCATGACATTAAAGAAGAAAGCTTGTTAGATGATCCTGGCTCCTGCCAGATGCATCTTTTTCAACAGTTATTTCTGTCTGGAGAAGGATAAGTAACGTGGATGACAAGTTCTGTAAATAACAAGCTTTCAGAAATAATATCTGAGCTCTCATTGCCTGTATCAGTTGTTACAGCACTTAATTAAAAGCAGAGCAGACCAAATCATGTCTGTGATGGATCAGTGTAGTACTTCAGTTTGTTAACAAAGGCCATGTTAGAGGCTGGTGTTGTCAGACTCCTATTGCATTGGGAGCACACTTATTAAGCACACAAAAACTATTTCTCATTTGTCAGCAGTCCATAAATACTGATTATTGTAAATTGATATCTTACTCATCAAGTTAGCTTATTTTTTTACCTTAGGGCAGATTCCCTGCAGTGTGCCAGGCAGCCCATTGTGCATATGGGACCCTGCAAGGGCTGGGTGCCTGCCCTCCCAAGGTGTTTTTGTTTACAAAATGTGCCAAACAGCCCTGGCAGTCAAGAGAAGGGGCTTCTCCTGGTAAATCTTTAATCCTCCTCCTCAAAGGTGTAGTTCAGCTGATTTTTGCTGCCCCATGTGTTGGATATGCATCATATATAGATGGATCCATGTATGGATGTGTATCGTGTGATGGTCCACAAATGTAGCTTTTTTGAAATTGCTACAGATAAAAATCCTCTGTTGATTTCAGTGGAGTTGTTTGGGATCTGGCAGCTTATGATTGTTAATAAAATTAAAATCTACTGATTTATAACTACTAGAACTTTAGCTAGAATTAGAGATCTGTGTCTCCCATTTGGTCACAATTTTTACTTGAGGTGTTTTCTTAATGAGGCTATATACAGATCAGTTAAGAGGAAAGGCTTTCAAATGTAGAGGTACAGACTGTCAGCTCCTGCGAATTGCCATGTGCTAAGTAATGCATTAGGAATTATGTAGGAATGCATGTGTGGATGAACTGGAAAAAATACTGTGTGAGGAAAGCTTTTTTATTTGTCACTTACTATTAGAAAAAATTATTGATCTTTATTGTATTCTCCCCATCCTTTATTCCTCTCAATTGCTTTATATTTGGAGCTTTCCACTTTCAAACTGGAATTTCTTCTCTATGGAAAACCTTTGCTCCTCTGTTGCTTTCAACAAGTTCTTTAAAGTATTTTCATTGATGTTGTATCAGCCTTTCAGTTGCCTCCCTCTCAGTTCCCTTTGGCACTCCTTTTCCTCTTGCCTGAGTGATACTGTGCAGTCCTTGAGCGCTTTTCCTGGGCTTTGGGGTCCATACGCAACTCCAAAAGCACCCACAGGGAGGCTGTAGCACATAGAGAATTTGGTTTTGAATCTGCTGACCAGCAGTAGGAGTCCTGGGGATGCTTTAGCCATTGCAAAAGGATGGGAAAAGACTGCTGGATTTCATGGCCTCGGGTTCTTTAGTGAAGACCAGGACCTGAAACTCAGCCAGCAGTGCTACATTTTCCCCCTGACAATGAGTTGCAATAGGAGCTGCTGCTATTTTAGACAAGTACTGGGCTATTTTGGCTCAAATTAGAAAGGAGCAGACAGTGTTAGGCTTTCTCACTGCTTCCCTGCATACAGGATCCTGTTAGGTTCAGTTTTATGCAGTTTTTAATTGTTTCATGGAGGGGAAATGCGTTTTGGGGAGCAGTATGGGGGTGTATTCCTGTATGTATTTTTTGTCAGCCCATGCATCTTAACTCATAATAACGTTATGCATAAAGCAAAAGTTTGAAGTTTAATGTTCTTCATGTGTTAAGGCAATACACACTTTATCCACAGTTATGATGTTCATTGCAAACATTTATGAAATTATTTTCTATTGACTTATTCTGCATTACTAGATAGAATATATTAATATTTTAGATCTTCCTGGCTCTCAGTACATCTTTGTGTATTTCTATTGCAGCCATTGCAGGGATGGCATAATGAACTGTGATAGCAACATAGGTGAGTGGAGTGAGAGGGAAAAGATACTTCAGGTCCAGTGAATACATTTCCTGCGGTCTCTGTGGAATCCCTTGTCTGAACTAGAAGATAGTGCAATGTGTACGAATTAACTTCTGGGAGGGGATCCATAATTGTATATTTGTGTTTGAAAGTAATGCTCCTGCTTTGTACCAGTCTAACTGTTCAAAGTACTGTTAAATCTGAACAAGGTTTTTCCCTCAGTACTTTAAAATACTAATTTTTGATTGCTAATGCAGATAAGCTTAGCTGCATGATAAACAGCAGCCCTTCAGCAGGCAAACAAAGGTTAGCTTGCCCCAAATAATGAGGCGAGGCAACTGAATGTTACTACTGTTGCTGGATGTTATAATCTCTGTGTTAGACATCCTTATTTGCAGAATGCAGAATTCCAGATGTGAAGACTAAAGCATTTGTCAATTTTCCCCCAGCACACAGCTGCCCAGTTGGACAGATTTATATAAACTGCAGTAATCCACAAGTGGATCCTGAGCTCAGCAGAGAGAGGACTTGTGAGAATCAGCTGCTAAACCTCACTTTCTCAGCACACCTTCCTTGTGTGTCAGGTTGTGTTTGCCCACCAGGGTGAGTACAGACAGATTTGCATATTTTGGTGCACAAACATGATTGAGTAACTAATTCTACTTGGACAATTTGAGCTACTAAAGGCTGAGCATCGAACTTGTGAAGGCAATACTGGGTGTTAGTCATAATAAATGCTAAACCAAGAGACAAGTGGAGTTAAATACTTCATCATAATATGATCAAAAAACCAAGAATATAGAGATGGCATTGAAACAATATTATTCAGTCTGTGTGTTACAGCAGAATCAGGTTTATCTAGATTTTTTCAAATATCTAACCTTGTTTCAATATTTGGCTGAGAGGGACAAGTTTATTTATTCATAGTCATAATTTTCAGTGTTTTTTCCCTCAAAAGGATCTCTTAAGTCTTATGCTGATAATGTACAAATGAGCTGCTGTGGAATCACGCACTGTACTGTTGAGAGAATTTTGATTATAAAAATAACAATAATGTGTTTAAATTATACTGTTCTTGATGAAAGTTAGTTTCTTAAGCACACAGCCTGAAGCTCTTTAGTGTTATTACTCTGAAATAATTTCAACTGTTGAAATAACTCAGTTGAAGTCTGTGCACTTGTACTGAGTGAAGTGTAGATATTTCTCTCTCATGATAAAATATTGCTACTTTTGGGGTTTTACTTTAATACTCAGAAACATGAAACGTGAAATGGTTCATATGAGTTATCCACCTGTAATTAGTGGAACTCACAGTTCCATGGTACCGTGTTGAAAAAGTGCAGGGTTAAGGTCGGCTTCAAAATTAACTGGAGGCAAATATGTTCAGAATTGCAAAAATTCACCCTCTTAGACCAGGCTGACATACTTCAAAGCTATCTTCAGCAGCTCTATATGACTGCCAACACAGATCATATAAACTTTTTATTCTCTGCTGTTTTGCTGTGCATTACCTCTGAATTTGTGATCTCTACTGCTTCCTGGTGTAATTTAGGTCCAGAATGTAAGCAATTACATTTGTTTTTTAGCATTGGAAGACTCAGTGTCAAGTGTTGGTGACCCCAAAGCTCTGATAATATGGTTTTATGGTTGTAAGAAGCTAAGTGTTATGATTTCCTAGGGATAAAAATACCAAATTAAGAAGATTTGTCTTTATTGTAACTTTGGCGAACTGAATTATTTTCAACAGTATATTGCCTGTAGAGATACAAGCACAAAATTATTTGGTTTTGTTTCGTTGGGTTTTTTGGGAGTTGTTTGTTTAGGTTTGGTTTGGTGGGGTTTTTGTTTAGTTATTTATTTATTTATTTTTAGGGCTTGCAAAGAGAGAGGCTTTTTTGTGTCTCAGGATTTTACCCTCAGTGCTGCTTAAGGCAGAACCAGGAAACAGTGTTACAAGTCTAGGGTTTGAATTAGGAATGTCAATTTGTACTGATAAAGTAGAAAATATATTCACTTACAAACATGTCGAAACTCGCATCTTTTAAATATTCAGCTCTAGTGATCCTATATTGCTCATATGTTTGTTTTTATTTGAGGTTGCTTTAGGAAAAATTAAGATGGTCCTAAAGGTGTGTGGTTTTTGGTGTGCTTTTGGAAAAGCGAGAGACTTATGCTATGGATTAACCATGCAGGTTTTTTATTTAGATTAAAAAAAACAAAACTTTATTGTTTAGGAATTTTAGAAAGAGATGCTTTTGATAGAAGTTGGATGTGAAGAGCCCTAATGTTTTAAGTCAGTCACTGAACTCACACTACAGTGATTCATGCTGCAGATTGAACAACTTAGTCAGAGCCAGTACAGCACAGTAATGAAAAATTTTTAATTAAATTTTTGGAAGAGAAAATCGGGTAAAATGCCACCACCTTTATACAGTACCTCGTCGTGTGTTCATGTCATTTGAAGCAGTGCAGGATTCAATGCGCTGTCAGTTTGTGCAACTTTGAAATCCCTTGTCTAGGCTATCAGTTTTTACTGGTGAAAGAAAACTGAGGTGACATTGTCCACTTTAAAAGGGTAAAACAACCATGGAATATCTTTGATCTTAACATTAGTCCTTTACCTGAAATAATAAGTTTCATTCCTTTATTCATGTTTCTGTTCCTGTTTGAGATTTTGCATCTATCTTGATTCATTACGTGTAAACTAAGCAGATTTAAGTAGCAATTAAATCAGTTTAATGTGTTTGACTAGTTGATTTAGGTAAAATAATATAAAAAGTGAGTGAAGTGAATATGTTACAACTAAGAAATCTGTTTTATAAAGCTACATTTTTTTCAGGAGGAATGACCTTTCTGATCTTTTGTGGGGTGATTATTCCTCAGTGGTACCCTGAAGGGTACTTCACAAAAAGAACCTCTTCACAAAAGTGATGTTAAGATTTCAAGGGGGCAATATTTTTATTTTGCAGTCTGTTTTTCTGATGTCTGGACTCTGAAATACTCTTTCAAATACTTCACTACTACTTTTTTTGTGCCTACAGTGCAGCTGTAAGCTGCAGTGAGTAAATCGGATGCAAGTAACCATGCTTAAGTAAATATCTAAATTTACAGGAGCTCATTCTATGGATTAGTTTTTAAGGTACAAAAACTGATGATCTCCTTTTCATCTGTTTTAGAAGCTGTTGAAATCAAAAATTAATTCTCTTGGAACTCACTTTCTAATGTTGATTCACCCTACTTTAGTGACTATTCACTGACTATTAATTAATTTTAAGACTTTATTTATATTTTTTCTTACTGGTTTTCATCTGTCACCATTTAAAAGGAAATATTCTATATTTCTATGTTGCATTTCAAAAAAAAGAAAAGTAATACTCAGTGCATATTTTTTTCAACTGCAATATTTGAATTACATTTCCTGCTTCTGGGTTTCTACGAATCAATTTTTCTTTTCCTCCTTAACTATAACAAATGTGCATGATTTGACATGGAGACAGAATCCTTCATCAGACCGCAGAAGAAACAAGGAGGAAAGACAGAGTAAAGGAAAAGGAGGGGGATAAACAGTAGTATTTTCCTACATTTCTGGATGCTGTGTGGCATGTTGGCTGCAGATGGACATATGCTGGTTCATGCCTGTCCTATTCCATTGATTTTCCATGGTCTCCAGTCAGACCAGTAATCTCCAAAACAGCTTCTGTTCATTGTTGCTTACAGCCTGCTCTTAGAGCTGCTGCCAGGAAAAGCAGTCATTTTCCTGAAGGAATTACTTGTTTTCTCTCTTCCCCCATTGACAGGATTTTACCCTTTGACTGCAGCATGAGTTGGATTTAACTGATCTATACTTTATAGAGTGCACAGCTTAACATTTGTGGTGTATTTGCAATATATATAGTTTTGTGGGGGTATTATAATGGTTGGAGTTAATTAGCTTAGAGGTATTTTCCACTCTAAATGGTTCTATGATTCTAACAAGAGCCCTGTCATATTGTTGAAGACAGGTGCTCTCATTTGGACTGACTCAGTCAGATTATTTAATAACAGTATTTATTTTAAATCATGGTATCCATTCATATTTCCATTAGCTGAAATATTTAGCAATTTCCATGTCTATTTCATAATAATTCCATCCTGCTGAGAAAACCAAGGCCCGCCCGCCTCTGAACATGAAAAATAAATACAAATTCTGAGAGTTATGTCAATAGCTTGAAATACTTATTTTCCCAAATGCAAATAGTAATGTTTTCTTATTGCTTCTGTTACATCTGCCTATGACATCTTCATCACTTTTCCCTTTTATGTTTTTGTTCCCTCTATAAAGCTATATTAAACCAACCACTGTAAAATTAAGCTAGATAAAGCGGTCTGTGCTAACTTTGCAGTATTTTGAAACTTTAGTTTCAAAATTTTCACGGTTAACTTTTTTTTGAGCTTTAAATCATAGTCAAAATTCTCTTCCTAATCATGCTTATAAATCTGGCCGTAATTTTCTCCTTGTTTCAGTGACCTTTTTAAATTTTTTTTCTCAATGTTAGTATTACAAGAGAATAAAAAGTCAGTTCTCAGCTGGCTGCTAGCAGTGGTTATCCGTACATCCAGGTGACTTAATTTCTCACTGTTCAGCAACATCCAATACCCAACTCAGTATTTTATTGAGTGTCAACAGACTGATCTTAAAAAGAAAGCAACACCATTCTAGAATAACTAAGAACATAGTGTGCTTCATAATTCCAAGTATGTGTATTTACTTTTGTGGCCTGTGAGTCTGTTTGAACCTCAAGAACTCAAGGCAATTGTATTGAAGTTTCCTTTTTTCCTTGCAATATATGTTTACAACTGTGTGGGCCACCTTTTTAAGCAAAATGTCTGACAAATTTTTTCTTATGTACATTTAGGAAAAAATAAAATCGGTCCTTCTTTCTCCCACTCTCACACCCTGGAGACAACTTACTATTTGTGACACAGAAGAATATCTTTTGTGCTAAAACTTGACTCTAAAATTGAGGGAGTTTAATATAATTAGAATTTTTATGGCTTTCCCTTTTTTTTGCATCACTTATTGCTCTCAAAAAATAGATTAATGAAGAGTAGTAAACCCAAAGCTGTAGTATTCTGTAATTGTAATGAAATTTTGTAACTAAGGAATATCATGCCCGATTTTCTGTCTAAAAATTTCTAAATTATCATTGTATTTCTTTAGTATATATCAAGTGGCACGTAACAAGCTTAAACACATTCTTGGAAGGTTTTATTAAAAAAAAACTCATCACTTTCTAATTTTCACAAAAACAACAATGAATGTTGTCATCTTATAAATGTGCCTATGGACAAACAACTCTATTAATAAAGAATTAAGATGGGAAGAATACTGATGAGTCTCAAATATTTTTTAGAAAAGTAATCTTTATTAATGTAATTACATTGACCATGTTATGTCTTAAAATAAGTCTCCTTCGACTAAATCAAAGTCTTGTGCTTTTTGGTATGTGTTTAGTATCATTTTTCAGAAGACCTGCTGCTCCTCAGTTTAAATTCAGAATTTACTGTTATTATTAACATGAAAATAAAAACTGTGTTCTGTCCAAACCTCACTCTTCTGGATGGCCCTGCTGCTGCTATCAGGCTTAAGTATTTTTAATAAACCTAAACTTCTGGTTTAGGCAGAGCTTTGGAAAGGTCTGTTGAGATTTAATGTTTTCCAGGCAAATAAGGATTAATCCCCATGGGGGTACATCCCATCATGGCTATACACTTGACTATGTCCTCAGGAAAATACAGTTCTCCTACAAAGACTGCATCATTGTTCCTGTGTTTGGGTGTTTCAGTAACCAGTATTTATTCACACCAGATTTCATACTGGTTTCTATTTCTGATGGCAGTAGACACAGCTTGCTAAAGGCACAGGAGCTCATTTCCAAAGAAGACATCTGTTGCAAGACAATCCAGTTCTTTTCCGTCCTCTTCTGCTTTGCAGACTTGCAACTTTCCTTGATATATTTTAGAGGTCCTTGTTTCCCTTTGCAATACTTACAAACCTTCTTGGTCTCCTACTTTCTGGTTTATACCAGCTGCAAATAAATCTGTTTTTTTTTCCTGTACTTGTATTAATTGACAGCAAAACTTCACCAGTGTCATTCAGTTTCTTGAGCACCTTTTCGTATGACCTTCTGCTTCCTGACTAGTTTTTAAGAAGAGAAATAGTAAACTCAGTCACTTAGTTCAAAGGAAGACTTCCATTATATTCAGAGTTACTTTCTGAAATTCTGGTGCTCGTGGCGGAGCTGATTGCAGGAAGGTTTCCAATCCAGGGTGAAGCTGCAAAAAAACCTGAGTATCTCTGTTAAAGCATCAAAATCATTTGTTAACACAGAAAGATGGAAGGGTTTAGTGTGAATAATTAAAACCTTCCAAGCATTCTACAAGATTACTTAATATTTTGGTATAATAAACCAGGGGAAAGGGGAAGAAGGGATTTTAAGATGCTTCCCACACAAAAAAGAAAAGTCAACCAGAATATATTAACTCTCCCTGTCTAGACAGTGAGTGAACTGTAATGAAGGCATTAGGTGCTACAGTAATGTTACTAATGTTGGATTTTTCTCTCAAAATTTATCTTGTTTTCTGGTTAGACAAGTCAAATGCTCTCTGCTGCTTATTTTGTTCATTTTTGCTTCCCTTAAACTCTATTACAGACCTTTGTAGGACGATCTGTGAAACCTTCAGAGAGAAAATTTAATGTTGTGGCAAAAGTACTTGTGGCTGCATAAATCAGTTGATGTTAGGCTGTTGCAGGAGAGAGGGGGAAGGAGCTTGTGCAAGACACAGACTGTTGAAAACTGTTCTGCTGGAAGCTGGGAGAGCAATTTTTTATTGTTTTGGTCCAGATTTGTGATCTTTGCAGAAGTGAAGGAGTGTTTGATGAGGCACAGGTGACATAACTTCTAATGGTGCCTTTACCAAGACTATTTACATATTTCTGTGTGGGTGCAAAAGGTATAGATAATAATGAGATAATAATGAAATGAATGCTCAGCAGGGTGAAGTGGGATAAAGAAAGTAACTTCTGTCTTTGCAGTTCATTGTAGGCTGGACAGTAAGTACAAGCATCAAGAAGAAATGTCTGATACTTCAAAGAGGAGCTGTGCAAGGCGTCTCTGTAGGGTATTTGTGGTGAATTCTTAGATCATTGAAATCTATCCATTTGCTTGGCTTTACAAGAGAGAAAGCTGTTATCACTTTTTTTTTTAATCCAGTGTAATAACGTGAGGAAAAAAACTGCATTTAGTGTTACCTTGTCAGTGTGATCTCTTTGTGTCTGAATGTGCCCTGTTCAGTTCTGAGCAGCTTTAAACCAGTGGGAATTTCAGTCTCACAGCTGATTGTCTCCAAGTGACACAATGCTTGAAATAAGTATGGATTACAAAGAACACTTCACCTACCCTGGAGGAAAATGACAGGTTTTCAGTTTGATGGGGGAGGAGGGTTTATGATATTCTGCATGTTCCCATTCATAAGCCTCACAGAGCTCTAAATTTCTGTCTGGTACATAAAACACCGAAGAAGAGTCAAATACAAATTACAAGTTTGTACAGTTTAATCTGTCAAATACAAATTACCAGCTCATTAATACGAGCAAATAAAATGCCCCAAGCTAAATTCAATGATGAAATGTCTCCTTTTGGATAGCAGGGAAAACAAAACGTTATTGTTACCCTGTTTGTCATGGATGTGTCTCACACCTATCGCATCCGTGGTGCTATATCTTGCCCAAATGTCAGTGCTAAACATCAGGAACAATGAATCTGTTAGGAATACAGGTTTTCCTACAAGTGTCTTTGTATTTTTTGTATTTTTTTCTATTACTACAGTGAGGCACTTGGATTCCAAACAAATTTGAGCTTGAAAAAAAATATATTATCTGCCCAAAAGTAGCATTTGAAGAGACTGTTTATTTCTCAATACAAATAGGTTTCAAACATTAGAAACAAGGATAATCCTAGACTGCATGGTGCCTGTAAGGAATCCTTTTACTCTGGAGCTGGCATGTTAGCTGCTCTAGATTCTTGTGTTGTATGGAATGGGGCAGGATCAAAACAACTTGGAGCTGCAGCAGTTGGAGTGAAAGACACTGCTGCAGCTTGTCAGGAGTTCAAGTTTCACAGCTTTCATTTGAGAGATGGATTTGTCATCACAGCTGTTCTATCTGTTATTGGACCCTCAGGTCTCATGTTGGTCTCACTTTGCTTATCCAAGAGCATTACAATATTTGTAAAAAAAAGAATTTGTTTTTGGAAGAAATGCAGTTTTCCTGGGCTCAGTGAAATGATAACTTATTTAATAAAATAACTCGATACTTCTGGTATATTTCCTGACATTTGTTTGTAGAATCTGCTTGAGATCTCTCTTTATCTCTCAATCTAATTCCAGATTTTCTGAATATTATCAAAAAGCCACAAACCTTTTACTTTAAAATTAGGACTATTTACTCTGTTTAGCTTGCTGAGCAAGCATTCTTCTGCTCTTTTTCTATGAAAGTAATATTTTTCACTTTCCTTTTTTTTTGGTTTCCTATTTTTTTTTCCTGATTGTCTAGGAGTTGTGTGTAACCACAAATTCATAGCATTAGTCTTGAACTGTAAATAGGTATGCATATGGTAAGCTGTGTTATAATGAAAACCTCCTTTGAAGACTGTTGAGGATACTTCTGCCACTAAAATTGAGTATATTTGTAATTGCCTGCATGAAAGTGCCTGTCATGCAGAAATATTAATTAAAACAATAATTTCATGCAGCCAGGATAGCTCTCTTGGTATTGATTAAATTATTCATGGAGCAAGAGGCCTAACTCCAGCTATAGAATAACTGCAGCAAAATAAAACTCTTTAAATTAGGGAAAGAAAGGAAGGGGATAAGAAGAAATCCTCATTTAAAAATCTTTAGACTAAATATGCCACTCATTTTGGATAGTAAGAGTACATACCACTAGAACAAAGGGTTGTAATGGCTCTCACATCTCATGGATTATCTCTTGGCTTCAGTTAAATGTAATTTAATTGACTGAGTTACAAGAAGTTAGAGGATTTCTAGAAATTCTGAGTTCCCCTGACCTTAAAACTTGTATATTAACAAGTCAATCTTAAGAGGGTTAGTGCCCAAAGTAAAGATAAAATAGTAAAGATAAAATATTAGTAAAGATAAACTTAGTAAAGATAAAAAATTCAGGTACCTGCGAAAGGAAGATACCAAATTTTTCATGCACAATTATTAATAAAATTGTGCCTTTTCAGTTTCAGAAGACTTTAAATATTATTTGGGTCTCTAACAAAACTGGTAGTAACTTTAAAGTTCAGGAAAATATTTTTTTTTTCTGGATACCAGTTATACTGCTGCTGAATGAGTATTTTTTGTTCTTTTTTTGATAGTCTTGTGAAACACGGGGACATTTGCTTGGATGCAGATGAATGTCCATGCTCATGGAAAGGAAAGGAATATTTTCCAGGCGACAAAGTAATTTCTTCCTGTCATACATGGTAAGTGGAGATCTATTTAAGTGACAAGTTCATTTTAGTTGTGTATTTGTAGGTTGCTTATTCTTTCTTGATGTGTTCTAATCATAAATTTCACAGATTATCTAAATCATCCACTTTGGCTTCGTGTTACATTTCCTCAAAGAGCTATTAAAGCTGGTTCAGGTTTTGTTGTTCCAAAGTGCTTTGCATGACAAAATAATAGCGATTTGGGATCTTTTTAGTTTTTAAAAATCTTGTTTTAGAAAATGAAATTTTTTATTTTCGAGGTTGTGGCTAGTATTCCTAAAGTACAGGTAAAATCCCTTAAATATTACACCTGAGTGACATTTTTCAAAAGCTTTTTACTTACTCATTTTCACATTTGGCACTGAATCTGAGCAGTCTAGAGATCAGAACATAACCCTGTGTCCTTAAATGTGCATCCACTACTATGTTGAATTAGGGGGGTACTGAGCAACATCACGTACCGGGCAAAGAAACTGACAAACTGGTCACAGATTTTGTGTGTGTGGGTACCTGATGAATCAACCAGCGTTCAAAGGGAGAATTCCAATAGGCAAAGCTTGATAGGATCATTTAAACACACTCAGACACCTGCTCCTGTTCCTATCCAGTGTTGCACAGGCAGCACATACCCTGTCAGGTTTCCTCTCAGTAGGATGTGTTTTACTGCCATTTTAATGAGCTTCACAGGAGTGTGAAAGTACACCCCACCTACCTGATCCTGACACAAGCTCCTTTCTTGACAATCTCTGCCTGTTTTCCTCTCTGACCATGGCTGAATGTTGCAGGCTGGCACTAAGCAGTGCTGTTTGTCTTGCCAGAGCCTCAGAAAAATCAGCTGCACTGCCAACCACCATGATGCTGTGGTAGAGGTGTAGCCTCCAGATTCCCAGCAGAGCAGTTCCCTCTTTTTGTGCCCTCCTTGTAGCTGACCAGGAGCATTTAACTGGTGTCCCCTGGTGAGCTGCTGCTCTTGGCCTGCCCAGCCCAGGGAAGGCTTGTCCTGTCAGCACCAGGCTCTGCCTTGTCTGGATGTGGTGTCCCCTGCAGCCTTGTGCTGACTGCCTTCCTCTGCCTCTCGTCAGGTCCTCAGTAGCTGCTCTAGAAGAGATTTGTAGCCCTTTGGTCGACTGGGGAAGCGACTTAGAAGCCATCTCCACTGGGCAGGCAGGTAAAGTGACCCGGGTTATTCACCCCCTTGTCTCCAAAGGCCTCTCCATTTGGACCTGGTGTGGGATTTCTTGCATCAGAGAGAATTAATTTATCCCATCTAATCTGTAGGAGACTTCACCAAAGGCAGCAGCAGTGCAGGCAGAAAGACACTGGATATTTAGCCTTATCTTTTTCTTTTCTTTTTTTTTTTTAATTGCTGCTGAGGCCAGGCTCATTAATTCATGCACAAATCCTTAATCTTGTCGTGGCTTTTGTAGTCTTCCATGTCCAGAAGCAAAGACAGATGAAGTGATAATGGCTTTTTGGCAATCAGCTGTTCCTAGTAGAGGGCAGTCTGCAATAAGCTCTGCTTCATATAAAGCACATAAAATCTCTGAGTCTGCTGAGTGTGTGTCTGATATGTTTAGGGAAAGGTGCAAAGCATGGGAGTGCTTCCGTGCAAACAATCACACTTAGGCACACATAGAAATTATCATATAGTGGGGTTGCTGCACTGAATTAGTGTGTGTTAATACTAAATGTCATCTTATTCATATTTGATGTAGTGTTAGCAACATAAGTGTTGATCTATCTATTGAACAGCAACATGATAAACAAAATAATTTCATAAGTTGGCAAAACTACCTGTAAACTGACAGGAACTTTCAACCCAAGATCTGGGGTCTAACTGACCTGTGGTTCTAGGTTTCCCAAGTTTTGTTTTCAGTGCAAGTACCTGAAATATTTAGCATGTAGTGTCAACATTAAACACAAAATGTTCTAATGCTGAGGCTATCAGAGAAACATTTTGATGGGGTGCTGTGCCAGGTCAGATGGGTTTGTGCAAGAAGATGTGCTGGTCTGAGATGTGCTGAGACCATTGAGCAGCTCCTGTCTCTCTCTGTGGGCTGCTGAACTGGGCCTCCTTTATTCTTTAACAAATACTTCTTGGAAATACGCTTTATTAAAAGCTGTTTGTAGTTTAGAAGGTTCTGATAGCTCAGCTTTTCCAGCTAGAGCTCTCCAGATTCTGATAACTAAATGCTAGTTCACTTAGTATGAAACAAGCCTGGTGTAGAGGACTTCAAAGACATTGTGTACCTCTTAATCCCTTCCTTCTGACTATAAATGTCTTCCTGAAAAAAAAAGGAAAGGCTCTCCCTAGGCTTCACATGTTAAGAAATGTTTCTGCACAGCCCCTTAAGAGGTGAGCACATGGAGAAGGATTTGAATAGACCAAGAAACTAAAACCTAATGTCTCAGGAGAACATGAGAAGCAGCACTTAGTCTTCCAGTCCTAACATAATTTCTTCTGTTTGCCTCTCTCTCCATCACCTTGATGAGGTTCCTTCCTTTGGTGACTGCAGTTAGCAAGTCCTACTGCTATTTCCTTGTGCTTTGGTACAGCAAACACCTCTCACGTGTTGTGTTTTTAACTTATTTTAGCCATATGCTTTGTGTATTGATACATGAAGTGATGCAAAACACAAGCAGGGAACTGAATCAGTGATGGGATAAGCAGAGTCTTGGAAAATCTGGACAGTGGCTTCATGTAGGTACAAGTTAATTGTTAAATGAGCTGGAGGAAACCTGATGCTACCAGTAGCTGGAGCTGCCTAGATTTTCTAGATATTTGCTGCCCTTTTGGAAAGAGTGGTCCACTGGCACTGTGATAGAAATATGAAGGAAAAGTTACACTGACAAAAGTTTATACTGAAAAAAACCTTAATACTGCCTGCTGCTTCAGGATATGAGATGTCAAATGTTAGAGATTTGTCCAATATTTCTGTAAGTCAGATTGAGACTTTAATTGTAAAATATTCGGCATTCATTTAAATGAGGAAATGAAAAATAATTTAAAAAATAAACTTAGACATGTACCAAAATTATATCACATGCTGTATTTAGTTTAACCTACATTTATAAAGATTCCTATACTAAAGCTATGCCAGGGCACCAGCTTTGCTGTCTTTATCAAGGAAAATTTAAGTTTCTGGCTCATTTGGGAACACAGAAATGATATTTTAATGACTACATGTGGATGCAGGAAATGAAATTCTATCCATTATTTATAAAACTTATGTCATTACTGAAAATATTATTTAGATTGCAAGAGGGTGATTCAGGAAGAGGCATGATGTCCAATGCTGGAAAGCCTCTCATGCTGCAAAGAGATTCCATTTTTTCTCTTATGCTGCAAAGGGAATGCAGCAAGGTCTGAAAAGCCATTCACTAGATGTGTGCTGAAAACCCTTTGATGCTTAAGGTGGCCATAGACATAACTTGAACTGTTCTGAAAGCTCCTAAACAGGCTGGGGTTGCTTTGGGGGTGATGACACCCAGACATCTGCAAAAAGAGTAAGTCCAACAACATGGTCCTTCTGAGGAACCCAAACACCAAAATAATGCTACTGTAATGTTTCCTTGGTAATTCTGTGAAATTCTCATTCAAGCAGAGAATGCATGAAGACTCTAATGGCAGGACATGTTACTTTTTGACTCTAAGATTCAGCTTGTACTGAAAAAAAATGCTGAAAAGCTGAAAAAGGCGGCTTTCACCTCATGGCATGTTATTGATGTGGACTAGAGAATAAATTGTATTACGTTGCACTGGCTTTTTTGTATTTTTGGTTTTCTTGGTTGTATTTTTGTTTGTTTTGAGACTTTTGCGGTGTCTGTATATTCTGGAGCCTCTAAATTCTCATGGAAGAGCAAACTTAGATGTTTTGAGTTCAATATGTATGCTTTTTTCCAGAGAATTAATTGATTTCTCCTGCTTCTAGCCAACATTTCAAAATGCTTCTGTCTGCACTCCTCACACTTGCTGCACAGCTTTTGCTTCTTTGCTTCTCAGTGCAATCGCTGTGATCATTTTTCTGGGCTTGCAGCTGATATTCCCATTGTTGGTGGTGCATTTTTCAGCATTTGCCAGCATGGATCATTCCAGTGCACCTTCCAGCCTTGCCCATCCATGTGCACGGCATACGGGGACCGGCACTACAGGACCTTTGATGGACTCACCTTTGACTTTGTTGGAACTTGTAAGGTTTACCTAGTTAAGGTGAGATTATTATTTTTTTTTTTTGTAAAACCTCTCTAAAAGTGGATTTAAAACTTTAAAAGTGGATTTAAACCTGTTAAAATCTACTGTTGTACCTACTTCCTGTCTGTGCATTTTATTGAGTCCTACATCCTGTTTTTTTAATTCTTCATTTTTGATATTGTTTAGACTTTGAATCGTACATAACATAAGCATACATTGAGGTTTCTGCTAATTGAACTATGTAACAATACACATATTTATATTAGTATATTTAAAAATGGACGTTTCTTTGTTTGTTTTTTTCCTTCAGGGTACTTCTTCAACCAACCTTTCTGTCATTATAGAGAATATTGACTGCTTCAGTACTGGAATCATTTGCAGAAAAAACGTTTTCATTCATGTTGGAAAATCGTTTTTAGTATTTGATGATGAAACTGGGAATCCAGTAAGTTTCAGTTCTTGCTGCTGATCAAAAAGCAGCATATGTACTTCTCTGGGTGTTTCTCCCTTTCATAACCAAGAACTTACTGTCCCACTTCAGTAGCAGAGGCGTAAATATCTTTACAGTGAATGCTGCTCACATCTGGATTGATTGAAACCTTAAACAAAATCTTGTCTATATTTGACAAAAATGTTAGATGATATAATTGTAGCTCTTTAGTTCAGACTTAATTCCTGTTTAATATCTTAGGAGAAATACAAGTGTTTTGAAGTCAGTGGGTGTTCTGCTATTAATTCCACTAGAACTAAGAGCTTAGGTCTGGAATGTATAGGAGGAATATTTCTATACAGTTAGAAAATCCCAAAAAATTACAGCCCCTGGTATTTCCTCCATAGCCTGCATTTCATATTTTTTTTCCCAAACTGCAATCTCTATTCTGTAAACGTTTAGTACATTAGTAATTATAGTATAAATAATACTATTTACAGTTTGTAGACTGACTGTAGAAAGGAAGTTTGAGATATTGAGTAGTTAAACCAGGCATCTTAGTCCATGCCACAAATAAGTTGCAGTCTGATTGTTAGTGGATTGAGAGAAAAATGCTTCATGTAAATAAGATTGTAATCTAGGGACGTGTTTGGACAATTCCTTATTTCCAGAGGCTGCTTCATGCATCTTTTTTATCTATCCATATTAAAAAAAAAATCATGTGACTGAGACAGAATTACTTATAACTAAGTGACTATCATAATCAGGAGCCTTAAGACTATTCATCTACCTCCCAGATGAATCATTAACCTTCTAATCTTCAGTCCATTACCCATTCTGTAAATTTGATATAAAGTCAACTTTTAACATTGGAAAATCATAAAAATACAATACAGTTCACATTCAAAATCCAGGCCCCTTTTGCTTAAGCATTTCTCCCTCTGTGGCATTCTGTCTTTTTTTGAATGTGTCTGAGAACCATGTTGTTAATTTTATTTAGGTGTTTCATTTCCTGTCAAGTGAACATTTTATGAAGATATTATTTGCATTATAAGCTCCCTCATTTTATTTTGAACAGAGCTTATCAAGTCATATAGATGGCCTACAAAAAATGCAGTTATGGAAAGCTGGATTTTTCACTGTTGTTCATTTTCCTGATGAACATATCACTATTCTTTGGGATCAGAGAACAACAGTTCATGTGCAGATGGGTCATCAGTGGCAGGTAGGTGGAAGTCAACACTGTTATTGCCATTTCTTTGAGGTATTTATGAAAATCTTGTTAAATAAGGCATAATTATTCAGAGAGCAGACTGTCAGAAATAAATTAAAGCAGCATTCAGCTAACTTGTCAATGAAAATATTCTCATTTATCTTTTTTTTTAGTTACTCTTTTCTGTGTAACTTCTGTAACAACAGAGACAAATACCTTTGGGGCAAAGTTCTCCTTCAGTACTCATTCCTTACATGACTGAAGCAGATGTTATTTTGCTGAGGCTTAAGAAAACACATAATTGGCTAACTGCTCCCTTCCCTGAACAAAAAGATCATCTCCTTTACTAAAGGCTTGGGGATACATAACTGAAAAGGCATAATAGTGACATTGCCAAAATAAAATATCCTCCATATCTTTGTTACTGAATTCTTTTGACTGAAAAGATTAATTCATTTGACTGAAATTTAGCTGAAAAAAGATCAAAATGTGACAAATTTATAATTAAATAGCTGAAGATGCATGTTTTGAAAATGGTCATGACTAACAGTATTTCATCTTGTGAAAATACGTTTTTATATGTGTGTGTGTGTATAATTTTTTTTCTCAGGGAGAGCTAACTGGATTATGTGGAAATTTTGATTTGAAGACAGTAAATGAACTGAGGACTCCAGATAATTTCGAATTAACAAACTCACAAGAGTTTGGAAACAGTTGGACAGCTGTAGAGGTACATGGCAAAAAGAGAATGTTCTTGTTAGTATATTTTGCTAGTAGATTTTTTCCTGTTATACCATAAAATTAATTTCAAATGAAATCAGAAGTTCATCCTGGAAGAACTAGCCAGGCAACAATACAAATGAAAATATCAGCAGCTTTTAACAAGGTCATAATCAGTTAAAGAAAAGAAAATAATCACTTTTTTTTTTTTTTGCTGGAGTGTTATAGAGCAAAGAAAAATGCTTTTGAATGTTTTTGATTACATTTGAACAGTAAAGTAGTGGGGGTTTTTTTGTAGTGGAAGAATTTTGAGTTCACTTTAGAGTGTGTTGACAGTTTAACTAATTTTTCATGGCTGGGAAATATTTAACTGTGCAACTATAGCAAATGAAAGAAAAAAAAGATTCCATGTGCTGTAAAGTTAGAAACAGAACTTCTTCTAAGGTAATGTTTCTAGTGGTGCTCATAGAAATGTACCTTCCTAGTAGTGAGGGTAAAAAGATCTGATTTCTGACACTGCTAATGCACATTGTCTGAGTGATCTTTGTTATTTATGTAAGGGAGACTGTTCAGGTGCAAGTACTGCAGGTTGGGCTTCTCTGGCACCTCTGCTTGGAAGTATGTGTGTGTTTTCCTGCTGCTTTCAGACCAGTGAAACGTTTCTTCAAAATGTGTAATTTTCCTGTTCTTCTTCATTATCTTTAGCTTTTAATTCTATGTCTTAGTCCTGATTTAGTTTAATAAATGATGCATTTGCTTCATGTTTTGCATCTCCCTAAAAAATACAAAAAGCACAAAAATATGCTTTGCAAGTTCAAAACACAAAGTGGCTATGAAAAAGATTTCTCACCTTCATTTTGCTTCCTGGTTTAGTGTGTTGACAGCTCTGACATTCGAAATCCATGCAGTTTGAACCCCCTTAGAGAGCCATTTGCCAAGAAGGAATGTGGGATACTGCTAAGTGAAGCATTTGAAGCTTGCCACCCAGTGGTGAGTTGTAGTCCTCTACATAATCAAGTGAAGGTGAACACGGCACCAGAGAGAAATGTTACTCTTCAACATGAAGCACTTTGTAATTAACAAAGACAAAAACACACCCAATTTGGGATATTTTCCTTTTAATCACAAGTGTTATTTGTGCCAGCACAACCACTTGCTTGCCTTTCATGAAATGTGTTACATGGCACACACATTTTTCGTGCATGTATAAATAAATTTATTGAACGGGCAGTGTCAGGTGGGAAGAACTCATTCCTAGAAAACTTACTCAAATGTGAATCAGATTGAGTAAATTATGTAAAAGTGTAACATTTCCATTAGCAAATTAGCATTGACAGTTTTCTTTGAAATTTTGTCTCTTAAGACTTGAAGATACTGTAAGGAAAAATGACAAATTCTTGTGTGAATTTGTCTGATAATATGAAGAGAATATGAACTGCTCACATGTAAAGAAGAGCTTTCCATCTACTTTGATTTCTTACATTTTATGTGTATCTGACTTCCTTAAAATTTCTGAGTTTTACTGATTTGTGATCAGTTTAGCCTTTTATTTCATAAGGTTTTTCACAGTTTATTAGGGCTTAAATATTACAGAACAATATAAAACACAAACCCACATCAATATCTTAACATGCCTGTTCCTAATGGGTCATTGATTTAATTCTGTTGCTAAGTGCTGGACAGGATTTTATGGTTCATTCCAATGAATGTTTTCTCTCATGTTTCAGGAAGCATTGAGAATGAAATCTCCAATGCTTCCAAGTTTGATATATTGCCTTTTGAAAGAGCCATAGCTTTGTGTCGAGGTGTTGGTTGGCAGTTTCTACAGGAGGGTTTTTTGATGAGCGATAATTTTCATTTCCAGATTGATGTCACCTGGTTTTACTCCAACTGCCTGACAGATACTTGTGGTTGTAACCAAGGTGGTGATTGTGAGTGTTTCTGCACAAGTGTCTCAGCATATGCCCACCAGTGCTGCCAGCACGGAGTTGCTGTAGACTGGAGGTCTCCCAGAGTGTGCCGTAAGTTTGTTTAACCAATATTGCCAAGGGCTGCCCCGCATTAATGGGAGCCAGACCTGAAAAATCAGTCACACCAGGTTACCTGGGGCCAGGAATTGAACCTAAGCCTCACTGGTAGGAAGATGAGTTGGTGCATCTCTGGTCTAGCTGGGTTATGTGCTTTTTCTGTGTTGGTGAGTGATACTTTCCTACTTGTAATCCCTTGTCCTATGGTGTGAAAGAAGAAGTCCTGGGAAGTTTATATTAGGGTGCAGAATGCATCCCTCAAACTAAAGGTGCAAAGTTGAGAGCTCAGGTGATTTTCACCTTCAGGAGAACTTCTTATTAAGGTCTACTAAACATATGTGCCTTATTAGAGCTCCTAGAGCAAGTGTGAAAAGTATTTCTTGCCTTCTGAAGAAAAACAAGTAAGTTTTTAAGCAGGGCATAATCATTACTTTAGTATTTCTCTCCAACAATTCTTAGAACTTACAAAAACAATCTGAGGCCTTTTTTCCTAACACCGAGTGGAAATGCCTAACAGGAGGCTGTCGTTTCCCCAGAGATGTGATAAAAGAAGGGGAGATGTAAAGAATGGAAGGAAACAGGCATTTTTCTAACTTTGCAGTTGCACAGAGACAGTATGCAGCTTGCTCAGGGTCACACAGCAAACTGGCCACAGAGTGTGGGTTACTCTTAACTTCCGATGGAAAAAGCGAGTTTTAATGTGAAGCTCAATCACAGCCACTAGAGGTCACAAAAAGACAGCTGTAGGTATGCAAGCTTAGTATTTCCTGCTGGGAAGCAGTGCTTTCTTTAAATCTGTGTCGTTTAAATTAGTATTTTGTCTAAAGTACAGCAAATATTTGGCAATAACTTTCAAATAAATGTTTGTGTATGATCTAATTTGGCTCACATCTTAATTATAAAGGGGAGTAGAAAACCTGTTTGTCTGTAGAGTGACTGTAACTGCATTTTCTCTCTTTTTTTAGCTTATGATTGTGAATATTTCAACAAAGGTATGTTCTAAAGGAGATGACAAAATATCAGTAGAATGTAGGATTTTTTAATGTCTTAGAATCTTTGTATAAAAACAATTGTGTTACTGAATGTTAAGTTGTTTATCTAGCCAAGATTCTGTTTTGTTGCCTTACTTTGCTTTTCCAAAGGCTTTTAATTTCATAATACTTTTCATTCCTGGACCTGTCCCAAGAACATGTGTCTAACTGATTTTCTTTGCAGTGATGATGGTTGATGATTAAACAATTAAATCATAAAGTAATTAAAAGCATATCAACTGAAAAATGCTAGTGGCACTACTTGCTTGAGGCGCAGTGAAGTTCAAAGCCGGACAGACCCCCGGGGGTTGTTAAATCACCCACCCCAGTGGGTTGTTAAATTCTGTGCAGCCTCCAGAGGGAGGCAGATGTTAACCTATGACAACTTTTTGTCGCCAGATGGGGAATAACAATACTTTCAGCTCTGTCTGACCTAGCCTCATGTTTCTGAGCAACCAACATTGCTGCTGCATTAGAGTGGCTGCCAACGAGGGGTGCAAACCTTGGAGAAGGTACTAGACCATACTTGAACCTGCACTGAGTGCTGTAGGGCTGTGTTAGCCCTGGAATCCATATTCAGCCTATTTCCCAATTCCCCTAGCCCTGTCTGCACAGTCAGATGTGGCACACAAGCCAGCCTGGAGTGAGGAAGAGGCAGGGGTCCTGCTATTTATGCTATAACTTTTTATCAAGCTCATGTCTATCCGCATGGCATGGCATATTTAGGTCTTCTGATATTTGCTATATGCTTATATATTTGAGATATGCTTCAATATTGCAGCAGCTCACTCCTGGAAAGGTCTGGGAAAGGGACTGATTTTAAATTAGGACAGGCTCATGCACTGTGCCAGGCCCAAAAAATATAGCTAAGAAATTTGCTTTTTCTCATACGCCGACTCCTGAGAAGATTTTGTGTGGAGTCAAATCACTAATGCCTGGGAATTTCATCTAAATCACCATTTTAAGACTATAAATGAATTCAAATAAAGGATAGTTGACTATAAGAGGTGATTGAAGGTTTTAAGTTTTCTTTTTGGTTTGTTTGTTTCATAAAAGAGACACAGCCTGATAACAGACAATCTTAGTGCAGGTAGACTGAAAATGCAGTGCCTCTAACATCTGTGGTGACAGTGAAGCTAGATGATAACACATGATTTTAATGTGTGTTATTTACTTTATTTGTTACTGAATTCTCACTGGGAGAAATTAGTGGACATAGCAGAGATATGTGCATGTGACCAGCCTTGCAATAAGCATGGTTATTGTACACTACTTACTTTGTATTTTTGTACTCTTTGCTAATCTGGCTCATCAATATTCAACATAGGATGTTTCAGAGCTGTCAGTGGGGAGAAAAACTCATCCCCATGCTGAATATTTTCTTGTCTATATAACTTAGAGTAGGATGACCCAGGATTACTTAGTTTTGGAAACAGGAAGGTTAAGAAATTGTCTTAGAACAGATAGAAGTTATCTCTATGTAACTTTGTAATCAATCCAGAGTGAAACAGTTCCAGTCCTACTAGAAGCAGGAGCCTTTTGTCTTTGGTCAAGGGAAATCCTCAGCTGGTGGCTGTGGTCTCTCAACTTTTGGATGGGCCTGAGATGGGATACTTAAACATATAAGGACATTTCCAGAGTACTGGATGTTTTAAGTGTTAATTTAAAACGTGTTTTTCCAACTCCCTGCCCTGAAAGTAAAGAGGTATCTTTGTACATGTTTAGGTGGGCATGGACTTGTGTCCTAACTGGCTGCCTTTTCATACCATTAGACTATAAAGCTCTACTTGTAATGCAGCATCCTTAGGATTTCAAAACTCTTCATAAATTTTAAGGGTTTGGAGAACCAGAGTATGAAGGCAGGCTGCAAATTGCTGTCCAAACTTTTAACCTGTTGGAACAAATTTTAGGAGTCAATTTTATTAACTTCCCAGCTGATAGCTGCAGCTATCTGAGATGTATGCTTGCCATGTCCTGGCTTGTGGGTAAAATGTTAATGAGGTGAACTGCTTAAGTGAGGCATAAAATGCCTAATTTTAACAGAGAATTTATCAAAAATAGTTTCAAACATGTAAAAATAAACTCTAAACTATTTTTTCTGCAGTAAAGTTTGATCTAAATGAGAAGGTGTAGCATTTTAAAGTTTGTAAAATAACTTTGCATGTTTTTAGCTGTTTTTTACTTATAGATAAAATATGGCCATTCTTTGCTTATGATGCTGATTTCTTCCTGTCCTACTTCACAGTGGTTATGTTTCTATCTTCACTGTTCAAGGAGATTTTTGATGCTTGTTGTCAACAAACTTTTATTCTCTGCAATATGCCTCATGCTTTGGACATTAATAAAATAGGTTTTAAAGAGTAGTAAGACGTGTATAATCAGTTTGACCATCCAAATAAATAGTTTAGAAGAATCCTAGCTCAAATAACCGAGGGATCAGCTAACTTCAATAATTTTGAAACCAAAGCATATGAGAGGGACAGAAATGAGAATGAGTCTTGAAAATTGAGAGTAGGTATTCTTGATAGTTTTCAGAACATGTGTTTCCTAAAAAAGGTTTGTTTTGGTTTTCATTCAAGTTTAGTGCATGGCACCTAGATCTGTTTTCAGAGTGATGAGATGTGGTTTTCTTCATGTGCTCTGCCCTAACGTTTAGAGCTCAAGCATTTGTGACACTTGACATGAAAAATAATTGGTTTTTTCTCCACAGCTCTAGGAAAAGGCCCATACAAACTGGTCAGCTATTTGGATGGAAAATTTGTAATAGCAGCAAAATTGGTGGATGGTGTTGTTTTCCCTGTGAAAGAAGATGATCTTGTTCCTGGGCATGTAGTGAGCTTTATGCTGACTTCAGGACTTTACAAACCCAGAGCACATGGTAAAGTCATAATAACCTAGCATCTTAAGACAGAGGAAACCTTGCCCTTGTCTTTAGGAATAGACCTGGGTCAAAAAACAAAACAAAAAACCAAACCAAACCAAAATCTTTGCTTTACCATTCAGTTGAATGTGAACTTTAATGTCTGCCAACGTTTTGTTTGGTGGGTTTTAGATTGTAGCTCTGTAAACAGTTGAAAAGCAACTGTCTCCCCACACCCCAGCCTTCAGAAGCACCAAACTGGTATTGCAGCCCAGTACTCCATGTGTGTTGCTCCCTTTACCTCTCTTCTGGTGGAAGTGGGGAAGAATGGGAGAGAAATGTTGCAAGAAAAGTGCTCCCCACTTCCCTCACTCTGCCACTATCACTCATTGTCTGCCCACACACAGAGATGCCCTTTGGCACTAACTGGGCTCTGTAAGGGCGTGCTGCAAATTTGTCTCCTTTGGGTCCCAAGTTTCCCCTGAAGGAAACTTCCTTCTTCATCAGATGCAAGACGTGTTGCGCACCTTCAGACATGTGCAGAAAGCCTACACGAGTACATCCAGCATTTGTGACATTAATTAAATGCTAAAGTTGTCTGCATACACGACTTTAATGCCCACAGAGCACTTGGGTAGCAATGGTTTTACTGACCAAAGTCCCCTGATGAGCTCTTTGGACAGCCTGCCGGTGGCTGTCTTTGTGTAATCAAAGGAGGGATGTGGGTCACTTAAAAGAATGATAAGCATTTGATTACTAATACTGCTGTCTGTAGAACTGACACAAGAGCTCATGTAACAGAATAGCTGGGGACAGATTTCTTTTATTAGTCATAGTTTTGAGGCACTTGTACATTGCGTTCAATTTAAGTTTGGAAAGGGAAGGTCAGCCCTACTGTTCTATTCCCCTGTAAAAATCTCTTGCTCAGAATTGAACCTGGCAAATAGAATTTGTGCCCTATGGTCCAGTTTGAGCAAATGGCATTTCATCATTTGGTCATGAGGAATTTGTACAATCAATATGATGTATCATTATGGGACATTCTTGACACTTTGGTACCTCAGCAAAATGCATGTCTTACCAGTTTCAGGCAGTTCCTGGAAAATGGAGAGTTTGGGACATTAATGCACTGATTGGCTGTACTACAGGTGTTAAAAATCACACTGACTGTCCTTTGTTACTTATCAAAGAGCTAATTGCTGCAGACAATTCATAAAAAGGCCTTCACTAGTACTGCTAGGTTTTTCAGAATGTCTGAAGCTTTTATGCTCAGAAAACAAGGTGGTCTTCCAGAAGTGTTATACCAGAATGTGATAATATATCCTTTTAATAGAGATCATTTGTTTTCTGAGCTTTTTTTTTTTTTTTTTTTTTTTTTTTTTTTTTTTTTTAAAAAATTTCTCCCNACCCGGTCCTGCAGGGTTAGTTGATTTTACAGTAGATTAATGGCTTTTTTCAGGAGACTAGCAGAGTTTACAGCAAAATAGAATGAAGTAATTCTGTGAGCAACAGATGCCTGTAACAGGCTCAAGGTCTGATGCCCTGCAATTGGCTGTACAGAGGCTGCTTGAAATCAGGAGTACTGCAGGGTAAGGTATCATGAGGGAACATTTGCCAGAAAAAAACTTTGCTGTAACGTTCTTAGAGCTCGGAGACCTAGAGAGACGAATGCAAAATACAGTTTTTTTAATTTATTTTTAATGAAAGGCTGAGCTTTTAAGCTATCAATTCCTGATGGCAAATGTTACTTTTAAAGCTAGTTAGATGGAGTCAAAGTTTTTATTAAATAAATAGCTTAGCAAAGACTGTTAATTAAGTTCTGCTTGACTGCAGGGCTACATTCTTTTATCCTGGTGTGGGCAAATGTCTCAATCTCTTTGTATTCCTGTTGGAGTCTGTAGAGTATTTAGAAATCTAAATAACCATCACAATCTAGCACTCTGCAATCCATACATAGTGTATTTTCTTACAAGATTCAGGCTGTTTTCACTGGTAAGGCCAAAGTCAATTTTCATTCCTCGTGCTATTAGTATTAGTAGTGGTACATCAGAATTAACTTGGTCTATTATGCACATATCAACAAATAAATAAGTTCAGTGTGCTCTCTTCTGTTTTGTTTTTTCAGATTCCAGCTTGATTTCATTTGAAACAGCCGAGAGACCGAATTACTTTCTTCAGCTGGTCTCCAATAATACCCTTGCTGTTTCTAAATGGGAAAAATCAGAAGATTTTCACAACAGATCTACATTTGTCATTCACAAGAATACGTGGCTTTCAGGATACAGTTCCTTTGAGTCATTTGCAAAACCAGGGCACTTCATCCACATTTCAGCCTCTTCAGTTGAGCTTTTGAAGTACCATCATTCAGAGGAGTTCAGACTGTCAACCCTTTTTAAACTTGCAGGTAGGTAATTATACTTTCATGTTATGAACAGCAGTTTTCTCCCTGTGCAAATCCAGGATAAATGGTGGTGTTATCTTCAGAGGTGATGAGATTTCTTACCTCTCCCCTACGTTACTGGGAGTTGTGGGGACTCCGGGACATCTAGGCTCAAAATATTTTTCCCTGAGCATTGTAGTGAAGATGAGATTCTGTTTTCTTGTGAAAAGCCATTGAATAGCTTAACACACAATTTTGTTTTATGTGCCAAATGGGTTTGGAAATACATATATATGTGTATACAAATACATATGGTGCATAGTTTCTGGACAATACTTGCTGTGAAAGTGGTAAGAAAACTCTTTAGGAGCAGAACAGTCATACTCATAAAAAATGTCTTCACAAAGGGATAGGAAAGAAAAGATCTCTAAAAGTTAAGGTGTGTGGATAACATTTTCTTTCCTTTGCCTGCCACCAAGAGAGATTTCTCTACAGTGAACTCTCATTGCTAATCTTCTGGCCTCCTCAGGAATAATGCCATCCAGTGCTAAGGACTTGGCCTGTAGGTTACACCTTTCAGACTTCATTTTCTCCTGAAAAACACCTTGACTTTTATCCACTACCCACTCAGGGATGCTGTGGCTGTTGAGATGTTAACTGCTAGTCTTTCACTCATCATCTAGTTGGAGGTATTTACCCCTTCTTGGGGATCCAGGTGTTCATTTCCCTAACGTTTCTTGAACAGATACAGCTTTTGAGTACAAAACAGACTGCTGTGAGGGTGTTTCTACCTACCTGTGAGATTCCCATTCTCATAATAGTTCAATTCCATTGGGACATCAGGATCAGAAATGGAGAAGATATTCACTCTGAGGATCCCTTCATTGGAGCTGGCTGCAGATGTTGCTCTTACAAGAGCTGATGACAAAAACACACATAAAATCATGTCAGTCAAGCTATTTTTGTTTTTGTTTGAGGTTATTTCTTTAGATTAGTAAGGAAAAGAAATAATAAGCATTACAGTTTTTACATATTCTTAAACAAGTGGGGCCATGCACTGAAATGAAGATGGTCTTGGAGGTCAGGAAAAACATGCAAGAAGTTATATTGTAAAGCAAAGCAGATTTTTCATGTAACTACTCTTTGCTTTAGCTTTTATTTGCCTTAACTCATTAGATACATCAAACATTCATTTATGAAATTTGGTGACAATAATTACTTGCTGAAATTAAGTGTAGTATATATAATTCCAAAACCACTGCAAGTGATTATGTTCTAAAGCATTTTTACTGTACTGCAGTTTTAAATGGATTATTTATTTAGCAGAAGTATTTTAATAAGTGTTCATTGTTTAAAACCAGTTGTTCATTCTCTGAAATGTGTTTTACAAGCAAAGAAAGAAGATGAAATATTGTATCAAATAAAGCAGGGCCTGGCTGTGTTTTACAGTGTCCATGTTGAATTGTGGCACTGATAAAGCAACCTCTGATTTCTGGGACAGAGGAGGCCAACTGTATGCCTCATGGAGCTTGTTGTTATCAAAACACTGAATTAAAGTGTTAATGGTGTCATTGTGAATCTGCCGATGTTTTGCAGTACATTTCGCTGACAGCCAATGCAGCTGTTGACTGGCACACTCCAACTTCAGAAAAATGACAGATTTTGTCATTGCCAAATGCCTGTTGCCTCTTGACAAATGCTTGTAACCACAGAGCTGTTGAGGTTTTTGAACGGCAGAATTAGAGGGCTAATGCTATTACCAGGATGTTCATGCAGCATTTCAAGTAAAGGAACTTTTTTGGGACATAACAAAAATATCTCCTTAGTCTTTTATCTTTGAGGGAGGAATGAAGAAGGTTAAAGCATGTTCCAATTCTCAGTGGTCGTCCATTAACACAGAATGGTATGTCTTTTCAAGTGTGAAGTCTTTACCCTCCAGTCATTATACCAAAAAATCCTATTTATGCCAATGGAAAACTAAAACAATTTACCTCAGCAAGTGGGATCGGATCAAATGATCGAGAGGTATTTCATTAATCACCACATCCGAGGGCTTGGGTTTCAAGAGTTTTATAAGCAGAGGAGCATAGGGCTCCAATCTTTCTCCAGTGTACTTTCACAAGGGCCAGCCTGCTGATGTAGGGTAATTACATGGTCTAAAAATACAGCAGCATTTGTTTAAGTTAATGGAAAAGTTACACCAGCTCCAGAGTGCACAGGCAAAAGCGTATTGGGTTTCCTGCTGACTATTGTAAATGCTTTGCATATTAGATCAGAAACCCTTGAACCGGGAACAGCTATTCCTGCGGAATCAGAGGATAAATATCAGGAGCAGAATAATAGGCCCAGTAAATCCCCTTGGCCAGAAAGTTCCTCATGAGACTTCTTCGTGCTCTGTGACGCACATTCAGAAGGAAAAATTTTTAAGTGACCTGATCACCACAGCAGTGGACACATATCTGTTTAAAGTCAGCAGACGAGTCACTTTTTCCAGTTTCATCGCAATAAATATTGTCACATTGGGATACATCAAGGTTGTGAAGTGTTTGCCATGAGAAGTCACTTCAGCTTTAAGATTGGGTTGTTTTCGTTATACTTCGCTTTTTCTGCTGTCCTGTTCCCATTTGAGGAAATGGAGTAGAAAAGTGAATTTGGATATGTAGTGTGTACTCATTTGGAAGAAAATACATTTTTGCATTCTATTCAGGATTTTTTTTTTTTACTGGCAAATGGATTGGTATGCATTCAGTCAAAAGAAAGAATACCCTTGCTCTTACCAGATGGACAAGCACAAAGGTGTCATGTAAGAGCTATCAATTCCCATTTTAAGATTGTGGGGAAATCAGAGTATGTAGGGAATTGATGGCCTTTTTATGGATATGGCTGCTGTTTGCTTACCCTTTGTAAAAATAATGTGCTCAAACTAGTTACCTTTTATCACCCATATAATTGTCACCCGTTCAGGATCACTATGAGTTATTTTTATGTATGTTATGAAAATGTCACTTGCCCCATATAAATTCTGCAACAAAGTATTTAATAATGCTGGTTATGTGCTGTAATAGCTAACTTGCTGTAAATATAAGGCCTGTTTTAGAGAGGATTTTCAGCTAAAATTAAAATATCAAGAGGCACTAAGTATAGGCACACTGCACAGAGGCATTTTTCGGTATTTAAGTTTGATACAGACCACTCTCAGTTCCTTTTAATCTTGGTATTTTAATTAACTGAATCACATTCAGAAACATGGTGCAAAACTGAAAATGGAATTCATTTCAATGAAGAAGTTTTTTTACGAAACATTTTTACCTTTACTTTTTTTTGCCTTAAGTCAGTTTTTCACACAATACCAATGACTGTTCTAACGTCAGTTTACTCTTATCCATTTCCATCAGTAGATTTATTTTTCTGGAGTGTCCTGATTCACTCATTATGAGTTGCTGTTGAGCTCAATATGAGCCCATTTGCTTTGTTGGCCCAAAAGATCATGAGATGGGCCCTGGGGCTGGAAAATGCTGAGCAACTGCTGTTGTACCTGCAAATCCCACGTGTGCCACTGAACACATCTGCTTGGTAGCTCCTGCAGTCAGACTGAGGTTACTGTGCAATAACATCTTTCCTTTTTATACCACAAACACAAACATTTGACCTACCATTTTTAGCTGAATAAATAGGAGGAGATTAGAGAATTGCGTTAACACTGAAATAGTAAACTGAACCCATAAGTAGACGAGAGGTGGGTAATTACACTTCGCTTCCAGCGATGTTTTGGCTGGGCACAAAGTTTAATTTTTCCAGTGATATTTGCTTACATTTCTCCTTGCAGGAACTTAGAAGTCATGAGCAGGGTTTGACTAGTTTGTGTGTGTTAAGGTAGGATTTCATGTTTCTAAACTTGTAACTGAGGCGACAGGCAAGCTAAGTTACCAAGCAGAGTTTTGCCTCCATTATAAATAGAACTAATTCTAAAGCAATTTTTGTACCTACTAGATTTTTTTTTTTACATTTTGCCTTGAAGTAGTAAAAAAAGAGAAAAAAAAAGGATCAGGTAAGAATGAAAATCCAAATACTTGATTCTTTAAATTATTTTTTAGACCTTTATTTTAAATACAACCTTTTATTAACACTGGAACATTTCAAATTTTAGGGTTTATTTTTAAGTAAATAGCCATTTTTGAGCATAACTTCAAGTTATTAATATTACAGAGATTCTAACAATTGCAAATTTTGTCCCTGTGGCATAAAAGTCAGCATACAAAATAAAGGTCAGGTGGACTTGTGAACAGTAGGAATTCTCAACTCGCAGAATTGGTCAAGTTACTAAGAAAGGTGGTTGTGGCTCAGCAGAACCTCATGGTCTGTCAGTGATAAAATAGTAAAAATCTTCATTAAATGGTGGCAACTACTGTTGTTATCCCAGTTTCATTTTTGAAAGCCATGAAGGATAAAAAATTACAGGGAAGAAAATGCTTCTCTGTTGAAAATGCTTCAAGAAAGTGTGAGAGCAACAGGGTTGGGAAATACCTTTTAATATATTGTCTTTGGCATGCCTGTGCTCCTACAGGGGGTTTCTGCTGTACTGTAGCGTGTTGATGTGCTCAGACCCTGTTGGGTGAGAGAGCTGTGGGCTCAGCTGGCACGTCAGCTGGAGCCACTGTCACCCAGGACACAAGTCACCATTTTGGAAAGGATTTGCTGTGTCACCAAACAGGAGGCAAATGCTGGTAAACTTGACAAGAAGACACATGGTTATCTCCAGATGCCATGACAAATCCTTTTGAGGAACACGTGCCTGGTGCAAGAAGCTTGATTCATTGTCTGTAAACTGTGTATCATTGTTTTGTGGTGAGGGAACTCTGCTGTTGCACAGGCTACAGCAAGCTCGTGTTACTGGTTGCTGGAGGGGGAATTTAAGTATTAAAAAAATGGGAAGCATGTGGTGGAGGTGGCTGAACAGACCAAGTGACCTCAATCACTCCTCATGTGGCTTCCCCTCAAGGCTCTTCACCATCTTCATTGCTCCTTTGGGCGCTCTCTAACAGCTGAATATCCTTTTTTATATCCTGGTGACCAAAACTGCACACAGGGCTTGAGGTGAGGCTGCACCAGTGCAAAGTAGGTGTTTTTGTGCTGTTTTTTGTTTTGTTTTACAGTAGCTTGGTCCTTGGGATGCTCAGACATTCCAGAAGTCAGGTTGACAATAGTGAAAACTTTAAACGTGATTAATTGCTGAACTGAATTACTGAATTCTAAAAAATTTCCCCACAATTCATAACACAGCACAAATATCATCATACATTATGGATTTACAGAGACATCCTGAAAACTTTTTGGAAAAAAGGAAACCAATTCATACAAATACTCAACTCTTGCTGTGGTGATTTGGTGTGCTCTTTAATGTAGTTTGCACACTAAAAACACTGGTACAGCTTGGCCTGGCATACTCAATTCTATAAAATCCCTTGACTGGAAAATTAAATGTCCATTGGTTCGACAGCTCTGTGAAAGCAATTTTTTATGACCAAGCTCACAAATTCTTTTGTTGTCCATAGTTCTTTTTGTAGAAGTAGAGCCAAAATTTGGGAACAAGCATGACTTCATTCTTGACTGAAAGCAGCATTTATGAAACACTCAACAAATGCTATGCATTTATGTGGAGATTCACCCTAAAGGTGAATACCTACCAAGGCATGCAACAGCACCAAACTCTGTGAGCTTAGTCTGTAGGAAAGCTTGAGGAAAATGTAGCTATCATTTCATAAAAGTCTAGATTCATTTGGGGAATGGGAGATGGTATGTTAATCCCAGCACTTGGAAGTGTTAATTCACAGCCTCTGTTCTGCTAAATTGAGAAACTATCATTCTTCATCGGGTTACAGTTTGTCTTCTGCAAGCTTGTACTTTTATTGTGTTTGAAACTTACTGTGTGGTTAGTGGTGTGTTCTGTGGCCAGAGTTAAAAGTTCTGGATTTGTGTCCATACCTAATCAAGGGTAGACTAATGAATGAGATTTCCTAGATTTGACTTGGATTTATTTACTGTTATCCCTGCTTTTGGTGATTGCCTGTGTCAACAGGTCTCTGATGCATTTTGTCTTTCTGCCATATATCTTACTTTTCTCTTTAAACCTTGTATTTCTGCTATGTATTTTCTTTTGTCCTTAAACCTTACCACTCAACCAATCCATGCATACAAAACCTGATACACCAGTCACCAAAATGTATGGAAAAAATTCCCTTCCTCCATTAGATTTATGTAACTTATATTGGTGTCACTAGAAGGGGTCACGGAAAAATTCAGTCACATGCACTTAACTTCTTATGAGAACATAATAAATGCATATTTTCCTGTCATAATAACTGAGTTTTTAAAAGCAGTGACAAATTACATTCCTGGATAAAATGAGATGTAAAAGGGGTAACACTAGATGGCAACATACACACCATTTTCCCTGAGTTTGTTTTCTATTTTTAAGATAATTATTTGTATTTTAAGAGAAGACATTAATGATCAATAATGACAGAGATAATTACTTGTAAGTGCAGATTCCCTAAATTCTAAGAAAAAAAATTTCTTAGTATCTTCATGGAAAATTTCACTGTCTTTAAGAAGGTGTAAAAGAGCTACTTGTCTCTCAGTCAAGCAAAGAACAGGAAAACATAAAAAATACTTAAAAAAAACCCAACAAAAAACCCAAAAAAACCCAAAAATGGAAATTCTTTCTTTCTGGTGTTTAATGTGAACATTGTTTAAGAGCAGTTACTCTTTGCAGGCTCTGAACCCTTTGCTCTGAGCTGAGGCTTACCAGTTTGGAGGGGATTCATATATGACAATGATTGTCTTCTGCAGGCATAATTGTACAGGAAATGTCACTGCCCTCCCCTGACTGCTACTAGAAGAGCTGGAGTGGGCTGTTATAGTGCAGAAACTGAAATCCAGATATATCATGTAAATCTTCCAGGTGTTGGAAGAGCCACTGGGCTAATCCAGCATTGTGCAGGAAACTGTTCTGCATGGAGATGGGGAAGGGCTGGAGTGCATTTGAATTTGTGTTTCTGTTATGTGACTTGTACGTCTTTCAGTAAACACTGTGTGTGTGTAGATGCTGCAGTGAATGTAAGGCATGCCTCTCAGTGATATGTATCTCTGTGTGTTTCGAGAAATATAAGAATAACAGATCTTTGTTGTTTTTCAGATGTCAAATTTAAGCTTCTGTCCCGTTCTACGTGTGAATGGCGTTATGATGCCTGCACAAGCCCTTGTTTCAGGACATGCAGGGACCCTTTGGGGAAAAACTGTCAGACAGTACCAAAGTAAGTGGCTGTATTTTTTATGGAAAAGTGTGTAATTTAGGCAAGACACTTAAGCAGGACAATAGGAATACAAGGGCCCAAATGTACACATAATATATCAGGACTGTGTTCTTGGGTAAGGGGGCAAGTGAAAGAGAAAAAAAAATGCAATAAAACCTATGGCTGCAGCCACATAAACCTGACATTTTAGCCTTTAGCGTAGTGTCAGGTTCTGGAATGACTGCTATATTTGTAACTTTTATTTTGGGAGTATTAAAGAGTATTAATAAAGAGAGGTTATCACAACTTTGTTCCGAACAGTTGTGCCCCTGCTTTTCCATTATGTCATTGCAACAGCTATATCTGGCCTTGCTTTTTCCTGCAAATGGAATTTGTGCTAAATCTGGTAAAATTGACACTCGGATTTTGACATGTAAAAAAGCTGGGTATTTCTTATAGAAGTAGTATTTAGTCTTGACCCTGTGACTGTTCATTTCAAAAGCTGAGTGTCACAGAGTTCGTACTTTCCCTTAGATCTGAGTGGGAATGGATGTCATGGCAATGACATTTTGGAGGAGTACACTGAGGTGAACCAGACTGTCTGCTTAAACGTACTTTATGTGTAGATTCTTTTCCTGAAATTGAATGCTTGATCCAGAAGATACTCTTCAACTAGTTAATACTAATTGTTTTTCTTTTAGAGTGGAAGGATGCATCCCTGCCTGTCCTCTCAACATGCTGCTGGATGAAATCACTCAAAGATGCGTGTATTTTGAAGACTGTATGTCTGAAAACTTATGTCATGTATTAGACTTAGCTTAAAAATTAATTAGTTCTTTAGTCATAATTTCTAATATCAATGTCTACATTTGTGTAACAGTGACCTTAGTTATGTGAACTTTGAGCCACTAAACATACATATTAGTTCAAATAATTTAATTCCTCAAAAATATGAGACAAATTTTAAACTAAGAAAGATGTTCTTTCTTCATAAAGCATTTCAGTAACATTAGATGTCAAGCAAGTTACTTAATGAATTTATTTTTTAGTTTGTCTATGAGTTTTAGAAGTTTAAAGGCAATTGAAAAGATCAGTTATACAAGTTAACCTAGAATTCTGCTGGCTCCATGACTGTAATTATTCATGGATTTCAGGCTGTTTTCTTGTGTCTGATTTCAGGCATTGAACCTGCAGATGACAGTCCACCTCGGCTTCCCAGCATTCAAACCCCAGCAGTTCCACCTGTAACACCAAGCGCAAGTTTGGCAGGAATCAGTGAAGAGGTAACTTCATTTCCTGGACCTGAAGCAAAGGACAGGGAAACAACACTTGCTACAAAATTGCAACTCACTGCAACTACAGGGAAACCAGAATTTTCAGCTGTTACATCCAATAAAACACTTCCAGCCATAACTTTATCACCAAATATTTCTTTACAGTCAACAGAAATTACATCTGGGAGAAGCACTACAGCAATGACTGGGACAACAAAATCTAATGTAAGCTTGTCTGCTTCTGTAGACATTTCTCCTTTGTTTCCATCTACTGTCAGTTCAGAAACTTCCACAAGGATACAGCTGATAAGTAGTGGTTCTACTAAACTGCTGAGGGCTACAGAACCTCAGACAGCAACTGCTACACATGCAGTGACCACAGGAACAGAATCAGAGAGCAAACCAATTGCTACTTCTGTTTCTACTGGGACACCACTTATAACAACTGAAATGCCAGTCAAAACTAAAATAATGGAGTTATCAGAAATGGCCACAAGAACGCTTCCCACAAAAGAAGCACAAGTAAAACCAGAAGGACTTACAACATTTACACCCAGTTCATTTGAATCAATAACAGAAAAAACTACTGCATATGTGCCACAGTTTTCTACATCACCTCTGGGTGTGCCTTCATATACACCACCAGTAAACTTAACAGGAACTTCAGAAGGGACAAAAATAAGTGTAGGACAGTCTTTTACCACAGTAGCTAATGTTACAGTGACATCATTTTCTCCTATACTCACTACTTCATCTTTGTTAAAGCCAATGTCTTCAGCAACAACAGAAGCAGCAGCTGTTTTGACCAAACAGAGTGTGAAGACTACATTTTTACCAACATCCACGCCACCTATTTCGTTAGGAAAGACAGCTACAGAGCCTCCTCTTGGGATGGTTCAGCACCTGACTGGTACTCCAGAGGTGCTTTTCACTACAACTCAAGGTCCGAAGATGACAACTCTACAAACCCAAGAGACATCATCAGAAATTCAAATATTTACAACTCATAAAAAGGAAATCCCAAAAATAACATCTCATGTAGAGCATACGTCAAGTTCCTATTTCCCTCCCTACTCACCACATCCTAGTTCTAGTACTGAAAAATCCTTCATTCTTTCTACAAAGAGACCTGCAGTGTCTGCTCCTACTCCTGCTTCTCCAGCTTCAGGTGAATTAAAAAAAACATTTAAAACTGTTTCAACTACAGGATATCCCTTACCCATGGTTCTAAACACAACTGAGTTCCTGACTACATTACACACTAAATATCCTGTCATGGCTGAGACTACCAGTGTGACACCTTTGTCTGTTAAGGTAACATCCAGAATAACATCCCCTCTTGAATTAGCAACAAAGTCAACTCTGTTTTCTGGAAAAATAACTACTGAATACAAGTCAGCTCTGGTTTCAAGTACAATGACGACAAGTACTCCAGCAGATTCAGGTAGTGTTATGACATCGGCAATGAAAACTAAAGAAACCACCACAGCTCCTTTTGTAGCTACAGAAAGAGAATCACCTCAAAGAACATCCATCCCTGGATCTCCACTTGATCTCCTTAATGGGACTGAAACCACACTGTTGACAACACAGCCTGATAAATCACAAGTAGAAAGTATTACTACCATCTCTACTGGAAAGCCATCCGCTTTGTCTTTTTCACCATCAGCTTCTCTAATCTCTTTAAACATTTCTCTTCCTCCACTACCCTCAGATGGAAAAGAAGCATTGCTGACAACTCTCAGTCCCATGCATACATCCCATGAAATAACCTCATCATATACTAGAACAACTACACAAAAACCTATTCTGTTAATAACAGAAAAGACCTCTCCAGTTCCAACTTCCTCTATTCTATCTTCTGTATTAGAACAATCAAGTTCAATAACAGCAGTACCAGATGAAAAATCACTAGTGAATGTCACTGATGCCACATTCTCCCCAACCTCTGAATTCAGCAGTCAGCTCATAACAACCAAAAAAATAATGACGGACAAAGAAAAATCCTCTCTGTCTCCTTCTGTTGCACTTCCAGTAACAAAATCTTCTTACACTTTCTCCACCTCTCAGTATCTAGGAGATAAATTAGTTTCTTCACCTTCTTTAACGCAACTGCTACCAGAAGTAACAACCACACCAAGATATTCAGTAGAAACTAAGATGGTTTCTACAGCAATAAAACCTGCAGTCCAAAGTATAACAGAAGCAGTGAAACTTCCAGCAGCTGCAGCTCAGCCTTCCCTGCCTCCATCTTCAGCAGGCCCCTTCTCCTTGCAGACATCTTCAGGAGCTAAAATTTCAGTGCATACCACAAGGACCACCATTATTCCACCTCCTTCTACTCAGAAGACTACAGAACTTGGTCGTCAGACCTCTGAACCTTCATTGACAAGCCAAGTTCACCAGTATCCTGCAGAATCTCTAACAAAATCCCCTGGGCAGCCACCACCTGTCTTTATCACTAAAGCCACGGTGGAACTGACTTCCCTATACCCCTCAAAGACCTCACTACCTGAAGGCACCCATTCAAGTATGTTACCTACCTCAGTAGGTCCTACCAAAGTTATTTTACCAACTCAAAAATATTTGCATTTAACTGATTCAATCACACATCCACTTGTATTAAGAACTTCTGTTTTGCAGTCTACAGTCCCAGCTAGAACAGCTGACTTGATTTTTGGCACCAAATTTCCCCCTTTCTCACCAGAAGTGCTTGCCACTTCCTCTTCATTAACGATTAAAAAAGAACCATTTCCTTCATTTTCCACACAAAAGGCAGCTACAGATCTAAAATTCACACAACAGGCCTCATTCACTAAATCTCTTGATTCAAGACAAACACTTGAAGCATCACCTTCACCAGATTCTGAGTCAACCACTTCTGTGGTTTTGCTACCAGAAACAACAGAAATTCCTGTTGCCTTGGGATCCACATCCAGGAAAAGTGGTACAGAGAAAACTGTGGTGCTGCCTAAGCAGGTCACACCTGCAGCCACCCCCTACAGCTCCATGATCCCACCAAGGACAACCTTGTTGACTGAGGCCCGTTCATCAGCTGCAGCTTCAGCTTCAGCCTCTCCAGCGATTACCAGCGCTGGGCAGAACCTCAGCACTGCATCAGCAGTTTCAGACAAAGCAGCAGCAGTCACAGAGCCCATCTCCAGCTCTCCTTCTGTTACTCCAGAAGGAGCTGTGCCCCTCGACACAGTAAAGTCCGAAGAGTCAGAATTAACAACAGGATCCCAGTCTGTCCTTACTCAGGGTGTTACTGTTACACCTCAGACGTTTTACCCTCTGTATTTCACAAACACAGCTTCAGTTCTGTCCACTGTGCCTTCACCTGCTGAATCAAAACAGTTTTCTTCTGTAGCTCCATCATCCATCGTCAGTAGTACTGAAACTTCAAAATTTGAAATAACATCTAGGATGCAAATGCCTTCTGTGAGTTCATTGCTAATGATATCTGATCATCCAAATGGCACAGCAGTTCCATCAGTTTCCTCATTTCCTTCTTTATCCACCAAACCACTTCATGGCTTGACTACAGCATTTTCTGATGGACTGACAGTAGCTGAAGCCATGGCAGGAGCTGCAGCATCACCTTTTATGTTGCCTCAAGAAACAGCAACTCTTCAAACTTGTACAGTGAGTAGATATAAATAATTACCTGCCTGCTTTTAAATATGCCTTAGTTGCTTCTACATACTGATTAAAAAATAAAATTATGAACCATGCCTTGATCTTTAGGATTTAAAGTACCTGTATCAAACAAGAGAGGCTGATTATGTTATCCATTGTATCTGAAACCTTGGATAACTTCATTATGCATAATAATTTTTTCTAAATGTTCTACTACACTGGATTTCAGGCCTCAGTTTTCTGAGTGTGACTATTACAAGAATGGGGTTTTTTGGCAAAATACGGTGTTTCATATTGTCCAGTGTCAGTGTTTTGCCACTGACAGAATTGTTCTTCTTAAA
The DNA here is from genome assembly GCA_008694505.1 of Cyanoderma ruficeps. NCBI lineage: Eukaryota > Metazoa > Chordata > Aves > Passeriformes > Timaliidae > Cyanoderma > Cyanoderma ruficeps. Next base: position 3,552,042 of record VZDJ01007753.1, read on the forward strand.
GCACAACTTTCCAAACACCCCTGTTATGATTCCTGCTTGTTTCCTTCCATATTTTCCCTTCTCAACTTTTTTCATTGTGAAGCTAAAAATTCAGTAGTGCTATTCTCATCTTTACTATAGGACAACAGTGTTAATCTGTCCTCAGAATGGTCAGGTTTTCAAAGGTGCCCTTTGCTTGTAGCTTCCATCAGCATCATGGGGATCAATAAGTATTCTGTGCCTGAAGAATGTGAACTCCTTTTTCAACAAAAACTATACAATATTGTGATACTGACTTGGTATGAATGGTAACCACTGTCTTTTATTGAATCTGCCTCAGCCGATCACAGAGAGTGAGTGCATAAAACACATTTGTTTGGATGGACAACTGATCCAGGTTAACAAGTCACAGAACTGCCCATACAATGCTACTCAGCCCAGCTGTGGAGTTTTAGGATTTGCTACTCAAACAAATGGTGACAAATGCTGCCCAAAGTGGGAATGTGCATGTAAGTTTTAATTCTGCAGTACTTTTGAAGTGCATTCATGTCTAAGAAGGGTAAGAAGTGACACTTCTGTACTATAGCATTGACGTAGAAGATGCACGTTTTTTCAGTTACTCATTGTCTAAGGAAATTTATAATTGCAGTTTTACATTCAGGTAAATAAAATTAAAATGATCTTTTAATGTACTCGGCATTAAGTATCTGCAGTGGATATGTTTAGTTCTGACACATCTTGTTGTCTCTCTAATCAAGGGACACCTAATAAATACAGATTCTTTGGTTTGTTTTTTAACTATTTCAGGATGAAACGATTCCCTAGACTGTTAGCTACTTCTGTTAGCAGTCTGGGGACTCTGCACTGTAGTCACTCCCATCAATTACTCAGAATTGGGCAGAATGAATCCAAACCCTAAAGAAAATTCAGTTTCATCATACCAAAGAAAGTATGCAGAGATAAGCAATTGGAACTTCTGCTTAGGCTTTGGAGTTTGAAATAACTTGGAGTAGAACTCCAAGCCCACTGAAACACAAAAGCTTTAGCAGTAAGACTGAGGAAAAATGAAACTTTTCACCTTAGGAATAAGAATACAGGGGGACTGTGGATCTGGTGTGATCTGTTGTTACTCAGGATTTTTATTAGTTTGGGGTTTCTAAAAATTGCAAATCTTCATTGGCAAGAACTGTAAGGAAGTAGCTGATTGCAGAGATCTGCACGTTGTCCCTCTGAAAATGTGCAGGATTGGATTCTGTTGCCATTTACAAAGATGCACCAGTATCAAATCTGTGAAAATATGCGCTGCATATATGAACCTCTTAGTAAGCTAGTTCATCTTATAAGATTTATTGGTTTATCTTCATATTTTCTAAGATTTACTGGACTTCTTAGGTAAGTTAGGAAATACTTTTACTTTTTTTTTCCGTAGGTCGTTGCACCATTTTCTCTGATCTGAGCATTGTAACCTATGATGGAAATCATTTGGCTTTATTCAAAGAAGCATCCTACATTGTTAGTCAAACTCCAGATGAAACTATAACCATCCATGTCCTTGACTGTAGAATGGTAACTAACATTTATCAGCTAACAAAAGGTGTTTGGTACTACTAATAAGATGCATCTGAAAGGCAAGAGCGTAATAATACTTTATGTTGTAATTGTATGTCACTTATGTGCAATATCTATGAATTGTGCTTGCATTTCACAATATTTATGAATTGTATAACACTCTAACACCTGAATGTATATGCATAGTTCCTTGTGAAGCAGCTGGAGGATGAGGTAGGTCCATGCCATCCTGTGGTATGTGTAATATGGACAAGGTGGTGAGAGATTAAGTGGATTTACATCATTAGTCACTTCTGTGAGTGCTGTCTTACTACAAATACCACCACAGTCGTACCAGTACACCACCAGTCTCTTCCAATGCAGGATTTTTATCTATGTTCATATGGACAAACTTGGACTGGAAACACCCATCTTCAGAGCCATAAAAGACTGTAGGAATGCCAGACTGAATGGGACCACCCTGTGCATTCCAAGTTTCTGACACAGGAGTAAGAGAGAAAGCCTAATGGGGATCCTGTCTAATGGGTAGTGTGGGTTGGCTCTTGTCATGAAAAGTTCATTTCTTGTGAGCCTTTTCAAAACTCCTCTTAACTCCAGTCTGTCCTGTGAGAGCTAGGCAATATGATGTCTAAATAAATGTCCAAAGTTTTGGTCCCAACTTTCGCCTTACAGAAGTTAATTTCAGAAGCTCAGTATGAATGATATGAAGATGATGTGTTTGTGGCTTTTAGATTTCTTTTTCCTTTTGCATTCAATATTTTCTGTTGCATTCACCCTTATGTAGCTCAGGAAGTATGCATTTATTTCTGATCCATTACTTCTGTGCTGTACATGTCATACAGATTCATCATTCCCAGCCTCATTCTTGCTGACCTTCAGATATGTAACTTGTAATTTTTTTCCAAACAGCTAGTCCACCATATTTTCTTTTCCCTGAGCACCTGTATTTCTTGTTTTAATTCCAAGATTGTATGATATAGAACAGTTTCTCAAAACAATGAGATAGTTTATCCAGATAAACTCTGTAGTATTGACTTGAAACTGCAATCAACAACGGGGTTTGCTCTCTTAGTAATATAAAACCCAAAAATCCTTAATGTCCCAGTACCTAAAACCGGTAAGCAACCAATGTATTGAGATTTTGCACATCATGGCTATGGGTGATCTATTTTTGCTTTCTCCACAGAGTAATTCAAATTCAACTTCTTTGTGCCTGGCAATGCTGAACCTAACTTACGAATCAAATCAAATTATTATCAATCGTTTAAGCAGAAAAGTAAGTATTTTGAGGGGTTTTATTTTCCTTTAGGTAACCTTGTTTCTGCAGTCAGAGGAATAGAGTAGAACATCATCATCAGGTTATATCATTCATTGTTCCAATTTGGTAATTAGGTGAATTTCTCTTTGTAAATTCAAAGAGCCAAACTGTGATCCAAGGGCAGTTAGCGAGGTAAGTCTCAGAACAAGGCACATAAATTGTTAGTACCTTTGGTACCTGAATTATCTTTGGAGGAAAGCCTGACCGCTTCTGAAATTACTTACGACTTAGATTCCTAAGCTGTTAAAAATCTGTCCTTAGTTCTTCTACCTGACAATTAACCTCTCTTCTATGTGTCTTTTAGATATCAGTAAATTCAAGATCTGCTTGGCCTACTGTTAGAAAATATGGATACAAAGTTGAAGATTCAGGCTTCAAGTATGCAGTTGAGACCCCAACAAAAATCAGAATTCAGTGGTTTCACAACACAGGTGTGATGATTATTGAGTTGAATAGTACCAGGGAACCAGGAGCTTTGGGACTATGTGGTAAGTATAGACTAGTGCAAGAAAAAAAGGCTTTCAAATGCTTTGCTAGGGAGACACATTTTCCTAATTGTATAAACTATTTATTGCAGGGTCTGTCCCAAAAATTTATTGCAGATCACTGCAAACTTTTAAGATATTGTTACAGTTAATCTATCACTAATCTTGTTTATTGTTGAAATTATATGTTATTTATTCCTCTCATCACTCTTTGCTCACCGTGTTGCTTCTGTCTGTAAGCTGCTTGCACCACAGGCATTTTTGCAGTTACCTAACCCAAAGAGGAAGACTAAGTCCATAATTTCAAATACAGTCATTTATAGATTTAGTGTTTGATATCCTTCTGATAGAAAGTGGTATGTGCTATTTTCAGTTTCGAAAGGCCAGAATTCCCAGGAAATGTAAACTTTAGAGAACGAATCTTAGTTTAGCTATTGGAGAAAATACTTTAGAGGGAATTTCTCAATATTGTTGTTAGGCACTCTCTTAGGTCTGTTCAGTAGTTTCCCCTAACTACTTTTTTTTTTTTCTGAAGAGTACAGCCTTGAATAAGGTGGTGTTACAGCTTCTGCAAACATGTATTTGCTGATGTAAATTCCCTCTGTGGTAGCTGCATCTGTAAACTTATGCTGTAAATTTGAGCTGGAAATCAGGATTAAGGAGATCATATAATTACAGTGAATGTCTTTCCAGTTTCAGAAAGGGCAAATGCCTGTAGCTCAGTATCAAATACCAGGAATAGCTCAGTCCAGTTTCCAGTCCTGCTGACAGAAATGTGCTTCTCACAAAGAGAGTTTGAATTTATGCCATTTTGAAATTTGGTTATTTCTTATTTTCCCTAACTTCTGTTTTCAGTATTGTTCTCACTCTGTTTGGCTAATTGTTACTGTAATTAGAGCAAACAGAAACAAGACAATAAAGACAGTGGATATTTTTAATAAGCCTGATTCAAGTTATCCAGAGAATCTCATTTGCCTTTACCTGTTTGGTTCCTGTGGTAGGGAGGATTGGGAACATTACATTCCTGGTTTACAAGGCATTTTGACTAGATGACAACACACTTGTGTGGATGGTGTTGCAAGTACAACTTCAGGGAATGTACTGTGTGTTTCTGGTGTTCAGCTCTGGCTGGGAGGTTCTCTGCATAAGTCTGCCTGCACAGTGCTGCCTGGTGCCACTTACAGGGCCTGCCTCAAATGAGCTCATGGTACTGCATCTTTTCAGGGTGAATTAGCCCAGCCTAAACTCCTTTCTGTGCTTTCTGTGTAAGTGCAAACAAAAGCAGCATATTTTCTCAGCTATCTTTTAGCTGAACTGCAGTATTGGTACGTCTTGATTTCTCAGCTTCATGGAAATGCTAAAACTGAAAAGACCATTATAGATTTGTAGCATGAGCATTCTTTGGAAGGATTCAGAAAAAACAGTGTCTTTTACAGTGCAAGGATTGGGCAAATGTGACAGCTGGTGAAGAGCTGGGATGGGAGATGAGGGATGTGGGAGGGGAACATGGACATCTCTATAGCAAAACTGGTGAAAAAGATTGAAAGCGTGTTGCAACTGGATCCTGCCAAGAAAAATGTGAAGCTTTAGTTTTGCTGTTTTAAATCTCCTTGTCAATGTGTAAGAGAAGTAAGAAAAGATGTCCCTGACATGACAGCAATCCTTTGAAATCTTTCAGAACCATCACGTACTTCCTATCTGTTCTGCAAATAAAGACTCAAAAGGTTCAGTCAGAAACAATTTGGAAAGCTGTTTTACTCTCTGAATACCTGTTGCTGTCAGCCACTGATTGTTATCAGAAATTGCTAAAAATGGTAAAACAGATCAGTTCTTTAGAAAGGGGTGGAATCCACAAATACTTCTTTGAACAGGTATCAAATTAGGATTGTGTTTGTGGAGACAACAGAAGAAAAAATTCTAGAAGCCTGATACAAAAGTCTCAGAAACTGATTAGGAATGGGGGACTGATCCATCATTCTGCTTTTTTCTACCTGCTGGTTTTTAAAGGGTATTCTGAGGAGACTACTGCAATACTTGAGCGTTCTTTGCTGACCATGGTCACCATCCATGTTATGTTGCTCCTTTTGCTCCAAAGTGTTTCAATGTGATGCTGTCTTCTGGTATCAGATAAGCATCCTGCCATTTTATGGTTGTTCCCTTCTCTGATAACATATACAGTTTTAATTTGTTGCTATACATGGCAGTGCTTTGCAACCTTTTTTTTAAAATGCATTTTTGTTTAGTGTTTGTGCAGCTGCCGAGCAAACTTCCAGTTTCATAGCTGGGCTCTCTGAGCAGCTCTTTGATGTGCAGTAGATTTCCAGTCAGAGATGCATCTTTACTTTTGCTTTCCTTCATTCCTTCATTTTTCTGAATTTTGTGTGTTTTGATCCTAACAAAGACTTTTTGCATCTGTTGCAGGTTGTGATTCTGTCATGTTGTATAAGATTTTGAAAAGGTGTTTACTTTCTTGAATATGCCACTTCAAACATATTTCACACGTGTTAACCTGCTGCCTTTTTTGTCTTTTTTTTTTTTTTTTNNTTTTTTTTTTTTTTTTTCCCTCCTTCTTATTTTTTTCTTTTCTGGTAATTCATAGGGTTTTGTGATAGAAGCTTGGAAAATGACTTGATGCTCCCCAACAGGACAGTTTTAAGCCAAAGCAGTTCACTCTCAACTTTTATAGACAGCTGGCAAGTGCCAGACACGTTAAACTATGTCGGAGAAGACAGGCATCAGGAAACTAATTGCTCAGTCATGGACTGCTCAGAGTGCTTAAGAATGGTGTTGAACCAGACCTTCAGCAGCTGTCACCCTTATGTATGTTAACTATTTCAAAGCTTACATTTTGAGAGAGCTGCAGTTCAGATATAGTTTTGTATACTTGGTAATTTCACTGATGTGAGGCTACGTGTAACCATATCTGTTGAATGAGATGTATATTTTTGTGTGTGCGTGCAGTTGCAAGGTAAAAGTACTTGAAGAGTGTGGTTTGATAGGAGAGTTGCAATAAGCAACTTTCAGAATTTCACCTGTTAGTTTTGAAATACCACATAATTCATAAGCCAGTCACAGATAATTCAACTGTATCAATAAGATGTAGAAAAATATAAAAGAAAATAGTTTCAGGATTTAATTAATCCTTAAGCCTTCAGTAATTTAACAAGTCCCAAACTGCAGTAGGTAATCTGAGAACCTGCATTCTCAAAGGCTCTAGAGACAGAGTTCCAGCTTGGAGATGTGAGACTGCAGAACAGACCCTTGAAAGCACGCCTAGAGCAAATAACAAACTCCTGGTGAGCAAATAAATTATTTGTGGTCATATGAGTACATTTACCATTTGACCTTTTGTATATGGCTGATTTTGATGAAGAGGAGACCAAAATCAAGTAAAAAACGTAGAGGTAAGAAGGAACAAATTAATTGTGCCTTCTGCTAGAAAAACTGTATTACTTCTTACCTTGACACTTAGAAGAGATGAAATTAAGGGGTATAATTGTGTCAATGTTCAGGAAGTCTTACTTTTAAATACCAGCAGATTATCTTTGTACACTAATGAAGGCTTAGCATGAACCAAGAACTCTTGGCTTCTTTGTAGTGGATATTTTTAAAGCTCAGTCTTTCCAACTTAACATAGTCTCTATGAAGATGCCATGTCTTTTTTTATCTTTGTTAGATTCCACCTGAGCAATTCTGTGATATATGGGCTCGAGACACTGAGTACATTCAAAGTCCATGTGTTTCACTGGCTGCCTATGTGGCAATGTGCAACAAATTCAATATTTGCATAGAGTGGAGGAGCTCTGATTACTGCCGTAAGTATTCTGCATGTATGCCCACCTCTAGTGTTCACAGAGACAAAATTTGCCTAATTTAAGAGTTATTACAAGTTGAAAATATCAATGCTTTTTGAGTCTTCATGTACTTTGCTGCTGCAGAAAGCTGTGCCTTTGGAGAAGGGATTAGAGAAATGAAACACCTTTGAGATGAGATGGAGTGTAAGGGGTAAAACCTGAGATCTCAGTGCAGCCTGGCTGCAGAATTCTCCCACAGCAACACTAAAATGTAAGGGCAAATGAGATCTGTAGCTGGATCACAGCATCTCCTTATGCTGTCCATGACCACATAGGAAAAGCCCCCTTCATTCATAGCATAAAAAGGTCTGTGGTTTTGAGTCAAAAATTTTTTTTTTAAGTCTTCAGTCTGTATGGATTTTATTAGCAAGTAACTGTTAAAAGGAGCTCCTTCAAAATATAGCTGTAAAACATGTATTCTATCCATCATGGACACATCACACTTATTTTTATACAACAGTGATGCATTTTCTTTGGCCACTGCAAGTTATTCAGAAAGCTCTACAACTGATCTGTGTAGTATTTGAAAATGTTTTTTGAAGTTTGAATTGTTTTGTGTCAACACTGTCGCATGGTTTGAGATCTCTACTGCAAAGTGAAGCTTGATGAAAATGTTATTACAAGAAGAAGAAAAGTAGAAGTGCTTGCAGGTTCCTTATGTTTGAATTGGTTATGTAGGCAACTGGTCTGTGTTGGTGTTTCAGGCTGGTAGATCCAACTCAATTGGCAAGCACAGGAAGCTGACAAGAAGACAGTGATGTGTTCTCTTAGGTGTTGCCTCATGGGATTACAACTTGAACAATGTCTGATTGATTTATTTCCTTCCTAGCCTTCCCCTGCTCTGAAAACTTCTCCTACCAGCCGTGCATAGCTGCCTGTGAGGTTCCAGAGAGCTGTCAGAATGATGAGGTTGCTCCTCTGGACTCAGACTCCTGCTCAGTGCTGACAGAAGGCTGTGTCTGTGCTGCAGGGACCATCCTTCACCGGACTCATACTGCTGTCTGTATTCCTGAAGAAAAATGTGGTATATCTGGATGTGATTTTCTTCTCTATTCTCTGCAAGTTCTTGGTCAGATAGTTCATTATTCATAAGTTGAGTTCTGGTTTGGTGTTGTGTGAGTTCTGAATATGTTGTTCATTTGAGGATTCTAGATATTCAGTAAACATTAACTGTGCAGGTGAACAAGCAGGGGATGTCCTTATGACACACAGTTTTGCCCACTTTCAGCTGGAGGATGCTCTTCAAAGTCTTTGCTTAAGTTTATGTATTCAGTTATTTCAAGTGTGTTAGTCTTGGCTTCCTTTTCACTCAAACCCTTTGCCAAGTGTCCAGCCTTTTGATACCCAATTGCATTTAAATGACATGTAGCAGCAGTTAATTACACATTTTGAATAATACATGCGTGTGTCCTGCCAGCATTCCTGTTTATTTTCATTGCAATTCTGCCTCACCACACCAAGTAATGGACCAATTCTTTTCCCTAACAGCATGAACCTTAAAGATGCAGTTTATGATAAATCAGACTACTGTAGCACTGTAATTTAATAATAGTTTTGACATCGGTGAAATACAAAAGTAACTTCTTTTCAGATCATTGCTTTAAAGACAAAGGGTTGGATTGTGATTTTAAGTGACTGGCCTTGCAGTGGAGAAACGAAACAAATTGGAGGTCTGGATCTTCTGGAAGGTGATGAGTGTCTTGCTTTCCCGTACAAACTCAGTCACAGAACTGTCTCCTCATTGACTTTTTTGTGGCGTGACGGATACAATCAAACCTTTAAAACTCTGGGATTTTTATGCTTCATAGATCCACAGTCACTATGGAAAAAATGGTGATCAAAATTGGAATTTGAAAGGAATTCTGTTTTCTGTTGTCCTGATCTAGCTTGTACAGACAGCTCAGGAGCACCTCATGCTGTGGGTGAGATCTGGAGAACTTCTTTGAGTGGATGCTGTATGCAAAAATGTGTTGACAGTGAGACCATTATTCCAGTGGAGTACAACTGTTCAGAGATCCACGATTTGGAGTGTCAGCGATTTGCAGAAGTGGCCTTGCTTGTTCCTGATGATCAGACATGCTGTCCTCAGAAGATCTGTAGTAAGTATTCCTTCGTGGTTGTGAATATTGCCCATTGGAACATGCTGATGTCCGTTTTCTGAGGTTTCCTTTCCTGTTACACATGCTACTTTTGAAGAAAATAGAATTTACTTTGGTTTGATTTTACAGATTATGTAGAAAACTGTAGAAACTCTTTGGCTCAATGTCCAATAGGTTTTGAGATAGAGGGTAGGAGGAGGACTGAAATAGGGCTGTGTTTATTGGAATATGAATTGCGTTTCTCTCAAGTTTAGAGATTACTGTTTTAGTTTTAATATCCAAATACAAACAAATGATCTGGATAATTCTGAGGAAGAAGAAATCAGATGATTGTTTATCTAATATATAAAGTGAGCAGTAAAAAAATGATAGAAAGGCAGGGTTTTTTCACTTAATTCTTGCTTAGCTTAGAAAGTTTCAAAAAGAAACTGCAAGCAATTTTCAGGTTTTGACCACTTGGTATGGTGCTGTAGTGAGTTTTCCAGAGGAGGTTTGGTTTTTTAATTCTCACAAGGAATCAGCTCTAGTTTAACGTTGATTCCATGGAGAGCATTGTAAATGATGAGCACTTCTGAATCCTGCCTCATGGGAGTTTTTGCTGCTCTGCTGTGTTTTTCATATGCCTTTAATTTGGAATTTTGGGGTATCTGACTGCAAATACTGTTTGCACTGCTCTACTCAACTTATAAATGTATAGTTTAGAAGGTGCTTGTTCTCTTTTTTTTTCCCTTTATGCAACAGTTTGTAATCAGAGTCTCTGTGAGCTCCTGATCCCTGAGTGTAGCAGCTTGGAGAAGTTGGTCACCTACTACAGTGAAGAATCCTGTTGTCCCAGCTATGCTTGTGGTAGGTTTCTTTTGAAAGGTGAAAAAGTGCACTCTGTAAAAGACATTCAGTAAACTAAATAGATACCTCAGAAGGATCAGGGCAGTGTAGATACCATTGTTAGTATGGCCATTCACAAAATTCACTTTGTCTATAGCTCGGGGTTCGTCTGTGCCTCAGTTTGAGCAGATGTGATGCAATGTTGTATTAAAGAATCAGGCAAGATCTTGGGATACAAGGTAAAAGCTTTCCTAAAGCAGCTTGTAGTGCCTCTATTCTACGCTGCCTTTCCTTGGGATATAGCATAACAAAGGAGGAATGCTGAGCTTCATCTAAAGGAATATATCTGTTGCTCTTTTTTCAGAATGTGATCCAGAAAAATGTGAACCATTGGAGCAGATGCCAAGCTGTCAAGATGATCAAACACTGATTGCTGCTCGGGTGGAGAATACCTGCTGCATTTCCTATATTTGTGGTACAGTAGCCTGAATGGTTGAGATCGAGTGTGGTTTTACATATGCAGTTATATCTATTATTATCTTGCCAGTTAAGGCTCCTTGTATTCCCTTTAGGTCTCCCAACATAGTAAGGCTTGAAAGGGGTTAAAAAATTTGTATTAATTTTCTAAAATATAAGAAGTGGGGGCAACCATCAAGAGTCACAGAACAGCTTTGTGCAACTGAGTAGTATTCCTTGATCAAGTAAAGGAGTGGTGGTGTAGGCCATGGATGAAGGAATTCAGGACTTTTGAGACAGTCCATGTGCAGAGTGTGAAGTAGATGCACAAATATTTTATCTGAAAGAAGACTGAAGTTATATAGGCTTTTATGCCCTGTATCCTTCTGTCTCACCTATGGCCCATCTTAATTGATGACAAATATCCCATATTAGAGTATTATGCATATTTATTCAGTTCTTTTGGGGTTTAGCCTTTAATGACTTAATTCAATAATAAAATTGCACTTTTGCCATTAGTATATGAGCTCCAGTCTTACCATGCAGTTGTTTTCTGTTTGATGATAATCTCATAATGAGGTGCTATTGAGTTTATTTTATTTTTGAACAGATATCTGGGAAGTAAAGGCCATTCCACATGTAAAAATTTGAGTGTTAATTTGGAATGTGAATTACAATTCTGTTATTTGCAGTAATCAGATTGTTTTGATCATGGGTTAGCAGTGGGCAGCATTTGGCTTTTCTCACTGTCTGCAGAGTCCCCTTTTGACTCCTTTTTGATGAAATGAGTCTCTGCACTGTACATATTGAAAAATTCCTGTTGTAGTTCAGTGGGAGGATAACACTGGGATCACAGGTGATGCATTTTACTGAGGATCAAAGATTCCTGAAAAAACCACAGCATGACTTAGTAGGAGAGAAGAACTAGTAAAATTTTTCATAACAGGAGAAGGAGGGGAAATCGTGTTTGCTCACAAAAAATGTATTAATTCTTTGTGGCAGCGAACAAAGGAAAAAGGAGCAAGCTGCACTGAAATTAACCTTTTGTCTATAAGTAGTGAATGCAGAGTACCTCTGCTCTCTTTTATATGAGTCTGGGACAAACTTACAGCAAATTTTCTAGGCAATAGTAAAATTTCTTCCAGTGCTTTAGATTTAAATAATTGTTTTCTCCAGCCTGTGGGGCTTGCTCGGATCAAATTCCCAAATGTCAAGAAGGAGAAGTTCTCATTGTGGATGGCAACACTACTGACAGGTGTTGCCCTACATACCAGTGCAGTAAGTTTGACTTGATTTTAATATTTTAAATAACAGAGAACATGGGAAATTTTGTGGTGTGGATGTTCAGTGTCAAAGTGGTGGATTAGAGTTACAGCTCCACTTGCTGTATAAGCAAGCTATCATCTGTAGTCGTCAACAAATAATCTTTACTTTTAAAACTTCATGTGTGTGAAGCATTTTCCAATATTTGTATCATCGAGACAAATGAGTAGTTTCAGACCTCAAATTCTGGATATTTAAAGTATTTAAATACATGCCTAGAATATTTTGTATTCCATACTGTTCTTACCTGATAGCTAAGAGTCAAATTTTTAATATTAGTCTTGTAAACTAAGCTGTTATCCAAATGTACTTATTGTAAGTCATTTACTAGATCTTAATTAATATTTCCACTCATCCAAAAAATTACAAACATCGCGTTTATGCTACTTTCTTTCCATTAATTTTAGTCTGTGAAATACACCGCTGTCCTGAGTTCAGATGCATGCTCGGCATGTCTCTGGTGGAGGTGTGGAGCCCGGAGAAGTGCTGCCCCTTCCGGACATGTGGTAAAATCACTGATTTTCACTACAGCTGCCTTTGACATCGAGAGATGAGAACAGCATCGGCCCCCCGGTTTTAAGCCTGGTTTCAGCCAGCTATACCATTGTGACCTGCTCACGAGCAAACGATACAGAAAAGTCATTTCATGCTTCCTATTCTGCCTGCTTTGCTTTTCTTGCATCCTGTAGAATTTGTCGGTCCAAGCTGGGTTATTTCCCACCTTGAAAGTGTTGTAAGAGTTACTGTACTGGGTTTGCTGACTTTTATAGCTGGGATTCTTATTCTCTCTGCTGTAAGCAAATGGCATATAAATTGCTAAACCACTGTTTCTGGTGTTGTATTTTGTTTCAGAATGTGCATGTGAAACAGTTCCCAAACCTCAGTGCAAACTGGTATGGAATTTATCTTGTCACCATTCTTTTATTAATTTCTGAATGAATCTGTTTATCAATATTGGAATAGTAGTTCTATCAGTGAAATATGAAATGGCACATCATCACCTCTTTTTAAAAAACTTACTTTAGAGTAAGATATACACAGTTTTAAGAAGCCACCTAAGTCTAAATACCTTGCAGAATAAAATAACTCTACAGCCCTGATATGTCCAGAACTTTTTAAATTGCCATATTTTGCCCCAATGTATTGGTAGAGTAGGACTGCTTTCATGCATGCAGGATAAGTCAGGATAAAATTTTGGGTTTAAAGTGTTGAACTAAATGTTTTCAAGTATCACTGTTAATATTATTTGTTTTGGTGAATATGTTAACATACATCATGCGCTCAGGCTGCTGACTAAACAGAACCTTCAGGAGATACTGCTACCCAGATTCTGAAGGAAAGTTGTTTAAAAGAAAAAGATGAAATAAATAAGAAGATCCACTGTTGTTTCAGGTATAATTTTTTTTCTTTTTTTTATACCCATAGGGGCAGAAACTTCAGATAGATGAACTGTTTCAGAACAGTACAGAAAATGTCTGTAACTGTGTGAAGTACAAATGTGGTAAGTCAGAAAATAATTTAAAGAAATTGCCTTTCAAGGGCTAAGGGAAATTAGGAATTAAAAATCAGGTGTTCACTTTAAACATGGCACCGAAGAGGACAAGATTAATTCATTTAATTCAAAAATAGCGCTAATTCTCCTGTGTCCTCTGTAGTTAGTGGGGAGAAATAGACATTCCTCAGGTACATTTCTTATCCTGAAGTAGTCTTCCAAAATAAAACAGTTGAAAAAGCCTGCACTGTCACTTGGGTGCAGCCAGTAGAATATTATTTATTTGGTTAGATTCCATGCATGGCTATATTTGAAAAGATTTGGTGACTGCAGTGAAGCATTAGATTACTATTACTGATTTGTCTGAAAATGTGGCCCATAATTCTAAAATAGGTGGAGTAGCTTTTTCCATTCCTGTTTCACTGTTTGAAACATTTTTAGTGGAGTTTTGATGCCAAGCTGGTTGTCCTGAGAATGCTGTTTGTGTTTTCTTGCAGTGAGAGACAAAGTTTGCCTGAGTAATGAGAGAGGTGTGCTGCTTCCTGGGCAGAGAATTGCAGAACACAGTGCAGATGGCATTTGCCACATTTCCTACTGCACAAATGTGATTGATCCCTCCACTAAATACTACAAAATAAACACCTCTTCGATAGACTGTGCTGTCAAGTGCAAAGCTGTAAGAAATTCAGAAATTTAGACCTGTATATGTCTGGTGGCCTGAATTACTTTGTGATGGGTTCTGTTGAGCAGATGACAGTCACAGAGCAAGCTGGAAAGAGTAATTAGGGTATCTTCCTCTAATGATGTGCTTCCACAATTCTGATGCAATTTTATAAAAGTCTCTGCTGCATAAATCTTACACAAACTAAAGTGTATAGTGAATGCCTCTGTGCAAACTGGTACAAATTCCTGGCAGACATTAGCTGAATAAGAATCAGAAGGAGAATAATTATAAGTAGAAAAAGAATTCTAAATGTGGTGAAAACAGCTTTTTAAAATAAGCAAATGTTACATTGTCTTTTTACAAGATATGATACATTACCATGGGAATAGTATACAGAAATTTTTCCTTATTGTATAATTACTTGATGTCTAATATGTAAAAAGTTAAAATTTCAGTGGTTCTTGAAGTAAGCTGTCACATTTCAAAATGGTAGAAAGACCAGTTAATTCTCTCAGATTTGGAACTCCTCCCCTTTTACTTAATTAAGATCAAAGGTGCTTTATAAAAGCCTCATGAGCGTGCAGTGCGTGCAAATGTAAGCTATGTGGTTTGGAAAGTTATTTTAGAAATATCCCTAAAATCAGATACCTGAAAAAAAAAAATCTGCCTGTTACATTAGTAAAACGTTGAACTGCAAGATGGTCTCACACAAGGAATAATCTATTTGATTTTGGCAGAACCAAGTCTATCAGCCTCCAAAAGATTTAACAACTTGCTGTGGTAGCTGCAAGAACTTGTCCTGTCTCCACACTTTCAGCAATGGCACAGTCACCAGTTTTAAGGTGAGTTTGCATATTTTATTCCCTCAAAACATTTAGAAGTAAGCAAAAAAATTATGAAATACTGTACATATCTTGCTGTGTAAAATGGGCAGAAAAGAGCTTTATTTGGCCAAATACTAGGAATAGTTTTGCATGTACACAACATTCATTTCTTGGAAAGTCATCCATATGTCTGTCAACAAAAATTAAAGGATTCTGATATATATGAGAGAATAACCATCAACTCAACTATTTTAGAATCTGCTTAACATTATCTATTTTTATTGGACTTTCAAATGCAGTACCTAAACAGAACTTGAATATGCATCTAAATTATATTTTACTGTATTACTGTTGATTCAAGCGAGATCTCATTCAATGAAATTGTTTAATAACACTTGAAATACTGTTCTTGCTGAGTAAAATTTCTGTTTTAAAATTTTTGACAGCCTGGTGCTGTTTGGATTTCAAACTGCATCAGATATGAATGCACCAACACAGCAATAGGACCAGTTCTGGTTTCCTCTGCAGTCGGATGTCCACCCTTTAATGAAACTGAATGTGTGAAGGTCAGTGCACAAGACACTGTTTGCATTCCAGCTGTGATTTATGTTTGGATGAAAAAAATTAACTCTGACAAAAGATGCTTTTACCTCAAGAATGAAAGAATTATTAATTTTTGTAGTTCCTGTATTTTTTCTTAGATATTTAAAGGTATAAGTTTAAAAGGTATAAGTTACACAGCTGGACACACCTTTTGTGATTCTTAGATTTATTTTTTTTTTAATTGGGGTTTGTAATATCTAACTAATTTTCATACAACTGTCTGAACTTGGATGGTTTTCTGGGCTGGACCTCCCCTTTCTAATACTTTCTGTGTACAGCAATGTGAATTCAGCACGGTGATCAAAAACATTGAACAAAAGACAAGATTGTCTGAAAGTCAGGAGCATTTTTTCTACAGTGACACATAAAATTTTATGAGCTAGTTTTGGAGCAAGAACAAAAGTTCTGTTTGAGTTTGCAAAATGAGATTATACTGAGTGCCAGGAAATGGAGGCAAGCAGAATTCTCTTACTGCCCTCTGCAATTCTACATTTCCATGTGCATAGCAAGATACTTTCCTTGGTGGATGTTGATGCATAAGCAGGGAACAGTCCTGAAAGAACTGAGTGGCTGTAGTTCTTCCTCACAAATAGCAGTGGCTGGTTCTTCAGAACTGTCTCAGTTTCGCACCCAAACCTTCATCCATTCACCAGAGTGTTGCATTTGCCTAAACAATGATGCAGAGCTTTATCTGAAAGATATTTGTAATAGTGCAGATAAATGGGAATTAATGCTTGAAAAAAAATCAAGTTTTCCTCTTTATTTTATCTCTTGGTAGGTTGGAGGCTATGTTGTGCCATTCTTAGAAGGATGCTGCAAAACATGTAAGTGATTACTGATAATTCCTGCCTCACAAGTCTTTCTGATCTCTTACTTATGAATAAAGTGGATTAATTCCCATATGAAAGCTTGATTCACATCTCAAAGGCTGTGCTTTTGCCAGGTTTACTCATGTAAATAACACTGAAAATAGTGGAGTTAAATCAAAAGAAAACGCTTCACCATGGAAACATTTACTCCACTGATAGTGATTATAGCTGGTCAGGTCACTGAAATTCCTACCCTCGAGTATTTTCTAATTCTTGTGTAAAACTCCTCAAAATTTTAGGGACTGCATTTAGTAAAATAAAAGGTACTGTATTTTCGAAGACACCTTAAAACAATGCTTCATTGACATTAATATCTTCATATTTTGTAAAAATGAAGATTGATCTATGTGGTTTGTAGGTTGATTTTGTAAATAATGAATATAGTAATTAATAGTTAAGAAACCTTCAGGCAGTATCTTTTAAAAGATCCTACAATTTTAAAATTCCCCATCTTGATTATCTGCAAGAGCTAATAAAGATTCTCAGGGGAAAAAAGAAAACCAGATAAAAAATTGTCTACAGAATAGGTTTGAAAAATTCTATGTCCTAATAGAAATAAAGAGAATGGAAATAATTTTTTTTTTAACACATTGGTACATAGCTGAAACATTTTGGCTGATTTGATGAAGGCCTTAGGCTGAAGTTGATACTATTAGAAGCAACTGAAAAGGAGATTTTTACACTGGGCAGTATAATAATATTTTAAAATGTAAAATCTAATTTAATTTGCATAAGTGGCTGAAATAGTGACCTGAAAGTGTGGGAGAGAGCTGGAGAAAAGTGCAGGCATTTCCTGCTGGGTGGGATGGAGCTTGCACAGCTGTGACTACCTGACATGGTGCCATGTGCAGTGGGTTGTGTCCTGCCATCTGGGAGGTGCCTTTTGACTTGTATTACATTTTGTAGTAAAAAGTTTATGGAAACTGTGCAATATTTATCTGGGTTGGTTTTTTTTTTTCCTCCGTTCCCACCACAAGGGAATGATAATATCCAAGTTTTTTCCCTCGGATGGACCTGTGTTTCAAGCACTTGTCCTACTTAGTTCTGTGGCAAGTTCTCCATAGGCACTCTGAGATCAATTTTTGATTATCAAACAATGCCCTTCAAAGCAGCCAAATAAACCAGCTTCTGAACAAATTAGTAAGACAGTTAAATGGTACATTAAGCTACTTTTCAACAGGGCAGAAGATCTTGCTGCTATGCTTAGAGAAGGATTATAACCACGCTCCTTAATTGTTAAAGACAAAAGTAAATTAACCTGGGGCATGCCTCACAAAGTAAAATTAAACCCTTGAAGAACCCAGTGACTTCTGAGATGCATTTACAAGTACATTCCTAGAGTTTTGATTTAACACCTGTTTGTGCACAACACAGAACCTCTGTGAATCATGTAGCTCATGGCAAACCAGCCATGAGAGCTGTCAGTCAGCTGTAATGGTGGGAGACGTTTTATGAGAAGGATTATCAGTGTTTTGTTTTCTTTTGAAGTACTTTGCCATTAGAAACAACTGTGATTTTTATTTTCAGTTTTAATTGGTCTTGAAAATTAAGAGCCAGGAGCTCCATCAAAACCTAGAGAGGAAATTACACTATCTCTTGTAGCCCTAAAGGACATATTGAACTCAGGATACCAGATTGGCTTGGTAATACCAATGCAGACCAGATTGTTTCTGGTTTGCACATGAGGTTAGCAATGCAAGTAATGCCTGGATGCGGTACTCAGCTGCTGGAACCACGAACCCTGCCTGAGCAGGGAAGCAGGACCAGATTGACCTCCAGAGGTCTCTTCCAGCCTCAGCCATTCTGTGATCCTGTAATATGCAGGCATTTTAAAGCTGAATTCTGTTTTCCAAAATCTAGCAGCTCCCAAATGTTTTCATACTACCGGAAATCCTCTGTAACACGTGCTCTGTTCAATGTGTAATATTCTTACCAGGTTCTTCAGTGTCAGTGCTCCTCCCATTCCTTGTTAGCCCAGTCACTCCTACAGCCTATGTTGGCTGTCACACAGGTACCTTTTCCTGAAATAAGTAGGACCAACCCAAACAGCATCATTGTTGATTTCCAACAATGTACTCCCGGATAGGAGCGCCAGACCTCTCATTACCCAATTATTGCCAAAGCTGCAGTGTAGCACAACTGCTCCTGGCTGTTCAGAGTGGCTCCCATTTTGGTTTGTCTTTCACTTTGCACTGTGTGGGCGGTGCATTGTTGTCAGCCAACAATGTACTGTTGGTAGTAAGCACTTGCATAGTCTTTAGCTTGCTGCATGTGTAAAATTGCTATGTTTAAAAGGGTAAACTAATTCCATCATGTTTACTGTGCACTAGAACATAGAGACTAATTGCTTTGCTTGTTAAAGCTTGTTATGTCAGCCACATTTTTGCAGATGATGTGTCATACAGTTTTGCTTCCAGTGCCATGTACAGTAGAAGCAAGTGATTGTTTTCCCATCCATAGTTAGGACACTATACTGAAAACAGCAAGCCTGTGTTTAGTCCATGAAAATTGGAGATT
Organism: Cyanoderma ruficeps; assembly: GCA_008694505.1. Taxonomy (NCBI): domain Eukaryota; kingdom Metazoa; phylum Chordata; class Aves; order Passeriformes; family Timaliidae; genus Cyanoderma; species Cyanoderma ruficeps. The sequence goes on from VZDJ01007753.1 coordinate 3,570,919, forward strand.
ATCTTTGTTCTTTTTCATAAAGCATGTTAATTCTTTGAATTTTAGCATACTTGTTTTAGCATTTATTTAGTGAAAACAGCTCTCCAAATTTCTGTAAGAGGAATTATGTCGACCGTAATTTTGTAAACCACTGAGTGATACATCCTACATTAAACTACACTTATGACTCCAGGACTACTAAATCAAAATCTGTATTTCTCTTTCATATTGCTGTCACTTTAAGAGTGACCACAGTGTTATGAATCAACCAAGAAACCCAGCAAGGATTTTCAACCACACAAATGGTGCAAAAGTATCTCATTATATTATGACACAAATAAAATGCTCCTGTGTTTTGTAAGGTCCTCCATGTAAACGTATATTTGTTGTAAAGCTCATTTAAAAAGCATTGGGTATTAAAACACATGCATGGAAATACATTATATATTTATTTTGTATGAGATACGATGTACTTTCACCATAGCCTGGATGAAGTCATAGTCACAGCTGCACTGAATTCTCCACCCTACACACCATGTATAATGTAAAAGAAGAAAGAACCATGAAAAGAACTGTGAAAAACAAGAAATAATGGTGAGTTGGTGTTTTTTAAAAACGGTTTATTTCTTTCTTCATTTCTCAATTTATTTTTTCCCTAAGCAAACATAATTCAGTGACAGTCAAGCAGTAGCCAGACATTTCTGTCTATACCAAGAAGATTTATTGCTATCCTTTCTGGCATGTTGTAGAAAACTCTGCTATGTCCAGAAAGAGTACCAGGCTTATATAATTAAAAAAAAAGGG
>VZDJ01007753.1:3571709-3800376 GCA_008694505.1 Cyanoderma ruficeps
GGGGGGGGGGAGAAAAAAGGCAAGAAAACCCCCAAGCAACAACAACATCTAAATAAAAACTTCCAAGCAAGCAACTTTTGAAAACTGTTTCTCTAAGAAGCAGTATTACTAGTTTGACAATGATTAGAGTAGGGAACTGGACATTGTGCATCAAGATATAATTAAATTGTGTCACAGTTCAATATGGCTATTATTCAAACCAATGAATCCTTTATTGCCCTTGTTTTTGTGGAGTTAAGAGTATTCCCCTTTTGTCCACATCTTTGGGTTTCTTGGCTCAAAGAAAATGGAACTGTGTAAGGGGAGAGTCATCAGGGGCTGCATCATGGTGTGTAAAATCTGGTGTGAAACAGTGGAAACTATTCTAATGTTCATTCTCTTACAGATCTGCAATGTGATGTGGTTTATCAGCACAGAGAGGACCATCCTCAGAAGATACTGTTCTTCCTGTTCTCTTACAACTGAACTTTACACTGAACATCTTTGTTTTTCTTCCAATGTTCAGCTTTCTCTTGTTAAATTAAATTTAATTCCCCATTTAATTTCATGATTTCTTGTGATCTCTTTTATTTGATCTGTATGCCTGGTACAAACTTCTATGAGAAAAACTGTGGAAGTAATGTAAATGAAAATAAAAAGTTTCATTTGTTCACTGGTGTTCTTTGATTTAATAAAGACATAAAGAAATGTAAAGTCCCCGAAGCCCTGTTCTTCATCATGTTCTATTATGTATTCTGTTATGTATTTATTTTAGTTTATACCACTGGAACGCGAGTGCTGCTATTTAAGTTTGTACTATTTATTTCATGGAAAATGCACTTTAGTTTATTAACAAATTTACCTTTTGATAATGATACCATTTGGTGTCATTAACAAGTCAAATTAATTAACAAGTCTTCTCACCGGAGAGCTTGATCAATTTTACAAAAGTTTTTGAAAACAGTGGACTTATAAAAGGCCTCATAAAGTCAAGAACAAGCCTTTTATAGTTGTTATTAAAGATAAAAAGAGACAGATACTTTAATGAACTAAATAGTTTTAAAAGTGATTCAATGTGCAGCTAATGTCACTTCACCAAAGTTTTGTATGTGCAGTAATGTACTGGGTATTTTCTTCTTTGTCTTTTGAACCCATTAAATGGTCACGAGTGTTCTTGTCTCTGAAATGTTAGAAATTTGAGCTGATATTTTTAAATCTGCCCATTTTGCAGGTAAGGAAGATGGTAAATTCTGTAAGAAGGTGACTGTTAGGATGACCATCCGCAAGAACGACTGCAGGAGTAACACACCAGTAAGTGGATAGCCATTGCAATTTCTTTCAATAGAAGGGGAAAAAATATGAGATTTTAAAAAGAAGGAAGAAAGGGAACTCAGATTTCCTGTTTTAATGCTTCCCTATATTCTCAGCAGTCATCTTCTCAGTAATAAAAAAAGGAGGTTGTTACTTCTTTTTGTGTGCATTTAGATGCATGTCGATTTCATCTCATTTCACCCTATACTGCAATTTTTCTATGCAAATTGACTATTATAACTGAACCTTGCCCCTGATATTCTACAGCTAAAATGGCTGCAGATGTGTGTAATTTTTCATCTGCCCAGGGACAGTATTTAAATGCCAGCTTCATGAAGAAAGGAGTCCTGTGTCCTGAAAAGCTTTTTTTAGGCAGCGGCATGAGCACATTGTAAAATGTAAAGGAAGAATGAGGCACTATCTGTGTGTCTATCCAAGGATTTAATGTTGGAGGAGACCAACCATGTCCTGCTGAGCAGTGAGGCTGAGAGCAGCAGCAAGGGTGCAGACAGACGTCTTGTGTGAGATGTGCAAGAGTGCCTGGAAAAGCTGTAATAAAAGAGCAGGGAAACAGCTGTAGCCTCTAAAATGACTCCACGAGTACATTTAGTAGAGTAAGCTGTTGAGAAGCCAGGAAATTTATTCTCAGTGTTTCGTTGAAGAGAAACACAAATCCTGACTATTAAATTTGAAAAAAATGATCAGTTTCTTAAGCCTATTTGTCTTACAGTCTATATTACACATTTGCTATCCTTGTAATTCCCCTCGGCTTTCCAAAGGATCGGTTCTTTTATTCCTCCTTGCTGATACCCAGTATAGCAACACTGCATCAGTGTGCCACTGAAATGAATACTGTAGGGAGTTGTGGAAGGAACATTTGGTGCTGTGCTGAAGCCAAGGTTGGATACTTTAAAATTCAAAACTAAAATTGCTTCTTTGTATTTGTTAAAATAGCACGAATCTGTCGCCAAAATGGACAGAAAAGTCATCATTAACATTAAAATTGAGACTTGTCTGGGCAGGGCACTTCAGAGCTTATTTCAAGATGTAGTGGGTTTTCATGAGGGGATAGAGGAAATACATTTTTCACTGCTTTGCTATTGGATTTGGGTGCCTAATGTCTTCAGAATGCCTTAAGAGCCCCTGACTATCGTACCTGCTCCCCTTTGTTAATTTTTGCCTGTGTGTGTTGCCAGGTGAACATCGTCTCGTGTGATGGAAAGTGCCCTTCAGCCAGCATCTACAACTACAACATCAACACCTACGCCAGGTTCTGCAAGTGCTGCAGGGAGCTGGGGCTGCAGAGAAGGACTGTGCAGTTGTACTGCACCAGCAATTCAACCTGGGTCAGCTACTCCATACAAGAGCCCACAGATTGCTCTTGCCAGTGGTCTTAAAAAAAAAATTAAAAAATTAAAGGAAACAGCAAGCCCAGCTGTTGCCAGCATAATTTTATAATAGTTTATCTACTAAAAATATAATAGCCAATCCTCTGAATTTCACCAGTTTACTGCAAAAGACCCCAAATACATTTGGACGGTCCTAAATTTCTGAAAAGTGGCTTTGCATCATTTGTGTTGTTATTTGTCTTCATTTCCATTCACAGGGATTGCTTTAAGGGTTCTTGTGATACGTGCCAACATAAAAGGTGATGTACATTAGTGACATCCAAAGAGAATGAACACCATCTATTTTGTTCTGGAAGGCTGATCCACTCTTTGTCAAAGCCCCCATTCCGGTTCTCCATCATTGCCCAACTTACCTGGCAGCATGTCACTGTTTTGAAAGCATTGCAATTGTGCAAATATGTTTAGAGTCCATGCAGAAAAATTCTTTGGACAACATGAGAAGAATTTTCAGTTTAAATCATATTCTTGTTGCTAAGTAGAGCATGTATAAGGAATTCAATTTAGGATTTTTTTTTTTTTAGTCAGGGAAACATTATTCATACTCGTAACTGTATGCAATATTCCCTGGGAATCATTTCAGTTTCTGTAGTGTATTTTATATTGTAGTGAAAAGTATTATGGCAAGCATGTGTTTATGGAACAGATCTGCTGTCTTTAGGCTACCTAGATTAGCCATTAGTCACTTTATCTCTCTGCTAAACAATATGACATAAACTGAAAATACACAGATTGAAAAATGAAAACCATTTTTTATTTCATTATATAGATGCATCTTAAATGAAAACTTTAATCTTATGAAAATGAACCATATTTAAATTGTCTCTTTAGGAGAATGAACACTGTTTAACGCTAATTTTAAAGATGTGAAAGTTCATTAGGAAAAACAAAATGAGGATTATATATCTGCCTCAAAGAAAAACAAAATTGAAAATCTTTGTCACCTGTATAGTAGATGCAACTTCTTATGGTAAGTGATTGAAATTCAAAATGTAAAATTGTAAGGTTTGAAATTTCAAAAGCAATTTTATATGAACTTGAAAAATTAACTTTTTTTGTAATGAACTAATTTTTTCTTCTCTACGCTAATGTTGCTATTCTGCTCTTCTTTAACAAATGCCACCAAGATAAAGCACAAATTCAGTAGCTTTTGTTTTGTAGATTAAAATCATAGATAGCCTGCAGTGATACACTTGAGATCTATAAGAGTAAGTAGATCTCAGTATAGCCTCTTTGGAAGCTGCTTGCCTGTAGTAAATGCACAGAAAAATGCATTGTTAAAATCAGTCATGTGAACATTTTTGATATTTTGTATACTGTACATTTCATTCTTACAATATCTAATAAACAACAGGAAGTCTTATTTTGTTACAATTAATTTTGCTATTCTTGCTAGAGCAGCTTACTGCCATGTGATGAAACACATTATATTTACTAATATTTTTCTTCAGTGGTGCACATGGGTAATTTTAGGCTTTGCTGACAATACAAGCAGTACATCAAGGAGGAAGACTTGCTCATGGCTTTTTTTAAATCTACATATTTTTCTGATTTCATCACAGTTCACTTTCAGCCTCAGACATGCAAATTTCATCTATGTAATTTTATTCAAAAATTGGAAAACACTTGTTCATCAAACTGTAACAACACAGCTCTGACACCGTCAGACTGTTTGTCCTGGAAAAACAGGGGGAAAAGAAGGTGAATTTCTGCACATTCCCTGTCCATATATTTTCTAAATTAACCTTCAGTTTGACTGCAATGCGTAGACTTTGTTTTGAGTAATTGCTGTGTAGTGATGATCATCCTTAGGTACCTAGGGCCAAATGCCTTTAAGCTCTACTTGTTGTTTATGCAGTCCCTGCTCACTTTGCAGATTATGTTCCTTTTTCAAAGCTGTCTTCTAAACAGCAAGAAGGGACAGAATTTGTGAGAAGTCCATCCTTTGGAAATGCAGGGGGAAAAAAAAAAAAGCTGTTTATAAGTCATTGAGCAGAGTTAAATCCTTGATGCCACATGCTTAAAATTCATGCTTTGGCATTTTCAAAGGAGAAGTGCAACCTTCCTTAGTTTACCAGCTGGCAGATGCCTTCCTAGAGGGCTGGAATTAATAAGAAGAGATGTTTCTTCTGCTCTCAACCAAGATGATATTTGTTGTGAAGTGCCAAACACAACCATGAGGGACAAAACTAGAGCAGGACTTAGGCCAATCAACATTTTTCCCTCTGTTGCAGTGTGGTCCCTCCTCTTGCCACTTGAGCAGAGAGCTCATTGTTTCTAGCAGTTCAAGGCAGTAACTCTGAAAAGCATTTGAGATGCAAACTTTCAGCTCTTGGTTAAAGAGAAAAGTTAATGCAGGCAGTGAGAGCAGAAAGCTGACAGCAGTGTGTCTGGTAACTACAATCAAACACTGCTGCTGCTACTTCAGCAGTAAAATAATAAACATTGTGGTAAGTAAGTCCTTACTTCTGCTCTTGCAAACATTAGACTTATGCTGGGAGAAACAAGGGGAAAGATTCAAACTGCCTCTGATGTGGCAGGGGAAGCTACTTTAATCCTGCCTTCGTGTTAAATCCCTTCACACATCCTCAGCCTGTGTTTGTTCAAAGCCACCTAGGCCCTTACCGTGCATTTACTTTACACTGCATTTGTACAAAGCAGATCAGCTGGAAAAAGACGTGCCTTATTTGTACCTACACATCTTTGGAAACCAAAGGGACCTGGATGTAGGTTTCATCTGGCCCTTCCATGCAGGAGGTACTTGGGCTGCAACAATCACTGAGTCCTAAAACAATTTTATTTTCTTAAGTCCTTTGCTTGAAACTGACTTGCTCGAAACTGAGGCTTCTTAACATTTCTTTGAAAGTCTCAGAACTTCATTCCACCTCAATAACCCTGTTTTCCTTACAGGTGTTTGCATGTGTGGAGTTTCTTCACAAAACTGATTCCTAGTGCTGGGAGGGAAACATCACAGGCTTGTATTTCATTAAATCTAGGAATTAAAATCTTTCTGAGGCTAGGTGGTTTTCCATCTTTGAATACAATGTTTCATATTTGAGTATGGAAACTCTGGTTGGTTGTTACAGTGCTGATTGCTCATTTTCATCTCATTTCAAAAACATTTTATTTGCATTACCTCAAGAAATCTTACCCAGCCCTGATTCACAGGAAAATAACAGATTTGGCAGCTGGACTCTTGAATATTATGGATATTGGCCCTTGAAAAAGGCCTTTAAGAAGAAATAAAATTATATCAATTGTTTTTTCTAAATGCTCACTCTCTGGGGTTCTTAGTACATGATCTGGACTCAGGATAATGGCCTCTTGAGTAATGCTTCCTCTAATTAGTGATAGGGCTGCCTGGTGGTTTGGTAAATTAATCTGAGATATTGGCATCTACTGGGCTGCAGTCTGATGTGAACTATTAGTCACAAGTTAAATAACTTACACCCCCACAGACAGCTCTCAAGTGTGCAGCCCATGAAGTCAGACCAAAATCATTCAAAAAATTTTGCCCTCACTCTTCTCTCTGCCCACTCCACCATCTTTCTTCCCTGTAGAGTGGCTAGCTATGAATAATTAAAACGAGGTAACAGCTGCTATGCAGATGGTGATTTTTTGGAAAAATCCCCTCTTAGTGTGATGAAGACATCTGACCTCTTTAGAAATAGTACCTGACAGAATGCCATCCCCTCAGATCTGCTTTCTGCATGGACTTCTCACCAAGTCTTTGATCATGTCACTTCACATCAGCTGTTTATAACATAGATACCTGAATTAATTCAGGTGTTCAGGCTCCATCCCTCACCAAAGAGAGCTGCATCCAGAGAGTGACTCAACCCATCCTAAACGGTCTAAGATGATATGGTGATTTATCCTCCAGATGTACCATCTTTCCTTTTCACTGTGGAGAGAACCCGGATGGTAAAATAAAATATGGTTGGGTAATTTGCTTTTGGACTACTAAAATTAAGTGGAATTGAATTCATCTTTAATGATTAAATATAATTCAACAGTCTCAAAAGTCAGCTATGCTGATAGTGATTGTGGCATATCTTATCTGATCACCTCATATGAAGTGATTAATGGCAATATTTCATTTGCATGAAGCTGAGTTGAGTGTCATTTGTCTTGTTTGGTGTTTCCTGTGTTTCCAAATATATTTATTTTGTATAACAGCTATAAAACTATCCCTGCATCTCTAGAGCTGAAGACAGACATCGTCATCAGCCAAACCTTCAAGATGGAAAAGCACAGCTGAATTTGCAAAGATGTAATGTTTTTATTTCCATGACAATGTCTTCTATTAGCTGGAAAAGATCTGTAAGTTGAGTGGATTTTTACATATTTCTGTTCTATAGACCTTTCATTGTGTAGATGTTAGCTTGAGATCTGCAGGTGATTTGTGATCTTGCTTTCTAAGCTTTTGCCTTCCAAGATATTTAAGGTAATGTGATTCTTCAGAAAATACTGAAACTCTTCTAGGAAATATAAATAAAGTGTTTGCTTATTGTATCTACTTGGGACAACTTTGAAAAAAAAACCCAAAGCAACCCACGTTTGGTTAAAATCCCTAACATCTTAAAAATGGTTTTCTGGCAACTTCCTTATTTTCAAATATTTAGTTGAAATACCAATATCTTAGATCCTGACTCTCATCCTTTTCATTTCTGCTCTGGAAGAGGAGTAGAAAGGAGATGAGGAATCATGTTTTAATGAAAACATTTAGAATTTTTTCTCTTCACATTGGACTGGGAAGCTCAATTATCATGAAGTTACACAGGGGAAAGTGGGAGTCAGTACCTAAGGGACCCTCTTGGGATTTTCAGCATTAGAGGTAGGAAGAAAGTCCCTCCCTTGATAGTGAAGAAAAACTGAAATATTCTGTGGTACTGATGGCAATGTCCTTGAGTGCAGCCCTTGTGTAGGATTACTGCAGGTAATAGAAGTTTCTCTCCTATCTTATTCATGTGTCATAAGGCTAAAGGAGAAGTGTGGGGCCTTCAGGTAGCTCTAATAATGAGAGTCTTGGAATTACCTACAACTGACATGAAATGAAAGAAAATATAACCTAGTGCCCTATAAATGCTGTATTTAAGCTCATCTCTGGAAGGAAATTTACAGCATTTGCACATTTTTTGTTGGCTCCAAGACTGGAACACAGGGGGAAAGGAAGGTATCATTTTTAGACTTTAGATTTGGCCATATTGTAGCACTTCCAAATCTTCTGTCAACACTGGCGTGATGTTGCATTCATTAAAAAATGCATGACCTTTTAACATATCCATCTGTTATATAAATAAAAAATAATGCAGCCCTCTATTTTTAAGGTATGCTAATCCTGCATGGCCACGGTCCAATTATCAAATGATTTCATGCTACCCTGGTGGCAGGCAACATCCAGACCACCGAACACTTGCTATGGATCTCTCATTAAATCCCTCTCGCACAGTTTCATTCATAAATTTACCATGGCTTTTAAAACAAAATAGTTTGTTGCTTATACAGCAATATCAAATAAGAGCAGCGTGTTTCCAGAATGCAGCAACATTTTTCAGATGCTCCACTTCATGCATGACTGAGTAAAGGGTGGCAAACTCCGTTACTGCTGCCTTTCACCCTAAGTGAAAGCCTTGCTGCTGGTGGGGAGAGCGTGATGATTGTGCTCAGAGATGAGATGCCCTGGGTGTCAGCTTTGTGGAGCTTGGATATTCTGCTCTTTGCATCAAGCTGCATCTTGGTAACAGGTGCCCCAAGTTGGGTATCAACATTCCTGATCTACGCCCTGCTCCTGTCTGGCTATGTTGGAGCTAACACAGAAGTGCTGGGATGCTCATGGCTCTTGTCTTCTCTGATGTTCCTCCAGCACTATGCTGTGCCTGCTCCCAAGTGAAACCTAGTGCCTTAGAGCTTTGAAAACATCTCATATGAAGCCTGGGGAGCCAAAATGCAAAGAAAATTGTGGGTTTGTTGGTTGCATTGCTAATTTAGCTTTGGAAAGGCTTGGAAATTAATTGGTGGAAGTGGGTAGTGGAAGCATTTGCTTATTTCCACATGGCAAATTTTGCCTTTCGAATTCAGTGTAAATGGCTTATCCCCAAGTGACCATACAATTAACTCCATTAACAGTGGAATTATTAGAAATGGAATTAAAGTATTTGTTCAGATTTACCTTAGACTGCAATTTACCCTAAATGATTTCATGCCATCTGTGCCAACTTAGTGCCATCTGCTCTTTTACAAGGCAAGTTTTGCAGCTTAACAAGAAATCTTCCTTCTGTCTAGTGACTTGGAGTACTCTGGTAGTATCACTTTCCCTGGGCTTGCACCACCCCTCATTGTGTATTTTTTACAGCAGTGTGAATCCCATAGCTCTATTTCCCTTGATCTCTCAAAGTGCTGCTGGGCTGGAAATACAGAATTGTTTCCACCTCTCTGAGGGCTGGTAGAGAGCCAGGTAGCCGGACACAAGTCATGGGGGTGACAAAGAAGAGCCTGTGACCCACTGAGGATAGATCAAAGCACCCTCAGCAAATTTGCAGATGACATCAAGCTGAATGGTGTGGCGCACACACGTGCAGGACAAGAGACCATCCAGAGGGACCTGGACAAGCTCGAGAAGCTGGTCCACGGGAACCTCATGAGGTTTAACAAGACCAAGTGCTGGTGCTGCACCTCGGTCAGTACAGTCCCACATCCCCACAGGCTGGAGATGAACAGACCTGCTCAGAAGGACTTGGGGGTGCTGTGGGTGAGAGACTGGCCACGACCCAGCCATGGGCACTCACAGCCCAGAGAGCCAAATGTGTCCTGGGCTGCATCCAGAGCCCCGTGGGCAGCAGGGCAGGGAGGGGATTCTGCCCCTCTGCTCTGGTGAGACCCACCTGGAGCCCTGCATCCAGCTCTGGGGTCCCAGCACAGGAAGGACATGGACCTGTTGGGGTAAGTCCAGAGGAGGCCACCAAGATGATCAGAGAGATAGAGCACCTCTTCTACAAGATAAGGTGAAGAGAATTTGGTTTGTTCAGCCTGGAAAAGAGACAGATCTGAGGTGACCTAATTGTGATCTTTCAGTACCTGAAGGGAGCCTACAAAACAGGTGGAGAGGGACACGAGGATGTAGGGACAGAACAAAGGGGAATGGCTCCAAACTGAAAGAGAGTAAGTTTAGATGGGATATTAGAAAGGAATTCCTTACTGTGAAGTTGATGAGACACTGTCACAGGTTGCCCAGAGAAGTTGTGGATGTCCCATGCCTGGCAGTGTTCAAGGCCAGGTGGGATGGGGCTCTGATCAGCCTAGTATAGTGGAAGGTGTCCCATGGCAGGTAGGCTGGAATGAGATGATCCAACCCAAACCATTCTGTGATTCACTGATGGTAGCAACCTGCACCAGTGCTCAGGCAGCTGGGGGCTGTCTGGGAAGGGGAGCACAGGGAGAGATGCCTTGTGACTGTGAATTTGGATTAATTTCCTATCCTTGCTGCATGTTTTCCTCTTCCCTGATGAAAGGTTTACCACTTTGAGTACTTCCATATTCTAGTTCAAATCTCCTTGTATAGCTCAAAATATTTTATCAACCTTTTTGTGTTTGCCCCAAACTGCTTCAAATAAGAATGAGAAAGTACCATAGGAGTGATTTGCATCAATGTGCTGCCAGCATCCCTGTCTTCCTGCTGAAGTTTAATAAATTATTTTTCCTCTTCTCTGGCACAGGTTATTCTGATTTAAGTATTTGTATTAAGTTGGAAATTTCCGTGAGTTGTGTGCTTACTCACCAAAGTATGTGACTTGCTCAGTGCTTACAGATCTTGTTTTTGTTACCAGGTCATTTGAAGTTCAAAGCAGTTGAAGACCTTTGCAGCAGTCTTTGAGATACTGCTGCTCTCTGTGCAAGAAAAGCCTTAGCCAGAGCAACTGAGAAATGTTTGTTGAATGTGAAATCTTCAATAGGACACACTGCACACTTAGGGAGGACAATGCCCATAGAAAATCTCTGTCCAAATTATTTAGTTGTCTAAACTATAAACTTTCAAAATAAGAATTTTTACAAGGGAAGCTTCTGGGTAAATTATGTGGGGGGTGGGCTGCTGCCACCAGCTCTAGCAAATAGTAATTAATGGAAAGTTAATGGATGTGCAGCTGAAATTTGTGTTACTTGCTCTCCCATAAATTACGCACCTATGGCTGAGTTAGCCTGATACTTCCAATAAACAGGTAACTGAAAAGGCTCCTGAAAACAGGGAAACTGAAAAATAAACTTCAATTTTGATATTTTGGTTGTACTTGAAATGTATCTAAACTGTGTGTATTTCATGTGCATGTATGTTATATACATGCATCCAGTGGTAACTGTGATACTGGTGGCCAACAAACAGCACTCAGTGTTCACACATGTTTTCTCTTTATACCTGTTCAATATTCCATTTAAGCACCATTCATTTCATATATGTACATTTGTGCAAGGAGGTAAAATCAGATACTGACATCTAATATGTGTAGTAATAGGTTATTTATTCAAAGCACTGGTTACTAATTGGATTTTCAGTTCACTGACCTTGTCACATCTCTGCTGAGTTCAAGATGTTAAGAATATTTTCCAAATGGTCAAATCTCACATTTAAAATACTAATGTATTTTACATAACATAAGAAGTTTTTAGTACCAGAAAAATTCCATTTTCCTCAGTCCAGTTTCAGGTTCCTAACCTGATTTTCTGGGCTTAATCCTCTTCCTGTTGAAATCAATAAGTACATTGTAATATAATGATTCACGTTCAAGGTTCAACCATAGAAAATTAAGGCTACATGCTGATTTTACTGCCATTGTAGAAAGATGATATCTTAAAATGTGTAAAAGCACAATAAACTCTTTAACTCTTTCAGCCCTTTTTCTTTTTTCTCTTCAGAGAGTCTAAACACTTAAAAATGGATCTTTGTTTTAGACCTAGTGATGGCAAGGAGATAAAAGCTGAGAGATACTGTTTTGATAGGAATTTCTTTTGTGGTTTCAGATGCTTTGTAGTGGGACAGTTCCTTCTTTCCTTAACTAATGCATGTTAAGCAAGACTAAAAGGAAGTAAAAACCAAGTGGAGTGCATTTTGTTGTTTTAATAGGGAACAATATAATTAGCACTATGAAATTGCTGAGCTTTGATTTGTTTAACTCTGAGAGATGTGGAGAAGCAGCCCCAGTCAATCTGTCTTGCTGAATTGTACTGGATGTGCCGTGGTTTGGATGCCCTGTTGTCCTTGCACAGCCCAGTGGCATCTCTGCACAGAGCTTCCCTGGTTCAGAGAACCCTGTCAGATGCTGCTGAATCCAAAGGTGAGGATTTCAAAATAGGCTCTGGGATATGCTTCAGGCTGTTCTCAAATTACTCTTGTGGAAGTTGTAACTAGCACCTTTTCTCCTTTGCTGCATCATGTGCATGAGACAACCACAGGAAGATCAGAAAGGTGAATTCCACCCTTGGCTACCCCAGTTGGAGTGTGGGGGCCCTGCTCCCTGTGGATGTGCATGTGAGGAGCCTCTCCCACTGCTTTCTACCAGAGCTGTCTGTCAAGGTCATTAACATCCTGGTGCTCCTTCCTGGGAATAAATTTCATTATACATTCTATAGCTTCTGCTTCTTAAATATGAAACTGCATGTTAATGGAACAAATGCACCTAAAGCATGAACTTCATGCTCTTTGTCATCCCAGTTGAACAAATGTTTTCTTCTTAACTCCAAAGTCTCTAGGAGAGTAAAAAAACCCAAAATAATCTCTATCTTTTCCCTCTTCCTCACCCCAGAAGACTTTCTTAGGAAGTGAAACCCTTTCCATTAGGTTTCCAGCCTCATTCAGGCACAGTGATTTCTCCCTGAAGTCTCATGTCCTTTTCTGCCTTGGGTGGAGGACATGATATGTTCCTTAGTGAAATACTGCCTTTCCCCCTTCCTGCAGGAGCTTGAGGACATTTTGTCCCTCTCTCTGCTTTTGGGACCTTGTATGGAAATACAGTATCTGGAAATGGAAGTCTGTGCCAGCTGTTTGGGGGCCCTTTCTTGTACAGAGGCAAATGAAGACTGACAGAATAAGAGATGTCGATGCTTTTTATAGCACAGAGGCTTGTGGGAAACTGTGGACTGATCAATTAATATTTCCAGCACAAGTGGAAATACAGATTTTCACAAGTGCAGTATCCAGAAAAACTTAGTCTGAGAATATACGGTTACAGTATACAAAGATTGTACAAAGACTGATTCCAATTCAAATGTATCCATTAAACTATAAGATACTACTTCTTTTCTGAATCATCTGATCCACTATGAAAGGACTGACACATTGCAGATAGTTCTTTCCCATCCCCAGATGACGGTGTGTATTGAATCAGTAAGAATAATTTATTTTCTTTTAAACACTTGCTCATCCCTGTTAGACCAGTGCAACTTAACTGAGGAGAAAAAGTCTTTAAAAGTAAAATACAGAATAGATACAGCTTGGTCTCCTTTCAGATGTTCTGCTCTGGTGGTAGAAGGATGGAGTTGGGTGGACCTGCTCCAGGTCAGAAGATATTGCCTGTTCCATACTTCCCAGTGAAAAGGAAACTGTTTCAAAGCAATGCTAACAGGGCTGGTGCCTCTCAGTGTCTTGGACTTCTCTAAATGCTGTAGTGGAAAGCAGTGATGAGAAAAAACTGAAAAATTTTCCCTAGTTCATATGGTACAAAAGAATACTAATACAAACGTGGTTTATTTTGGTGTTGGTTGTTTTTTGGGGGTCTGATTTGGTTTTGGTTTGGCTTGGGATTTTTTTAAGAGATCAAGAAATGGTCTGATCTATTGGTTTCCAGATTGGTTTTTGTGATCTCCTGAGAGAGAAATTTGTATGTAGCTTACAGACAGCCTCAGACACTGAGAGGCAGGATTCTTGTGGTGACATAAAACCAGACTGAGACTCTAACATCAGAGGCAAAACTGACATTTCATTTTCAAATATGTTTTCAAGTTCCTAAGTTACTACCATACCGGAGAGCAAGGATTTATGCTTTCTTCTTTGGCAGATAGTGATTCTGGCTTGTTTGGTATCATGGAAGGAAGATTGTTTCAAGGAGCTGGTGTTGGTACTTTGCTTTCTGGACCAAAGCAAATTGACTTATTTTTAGACTGGTTTTGATGTGGCTGTGGGCTGCCAGTACACTTCAGGAATTTGTGTTGCATAGTTTTCCCAGCAATATCTAACCCTTGACTCTTAGGAGTGTAATACAATATAAGTCCTAGATAAAAACATCACAGTGATAATGAAACTTGGAATCGCAGTGAAAGTTCTGGAACAAATGGAAACACTTCCTAGAAAGATGCTACAGCTTGCACTTGCAAAAGCTTTGATGAATTAATGTGTAGTGATATCCTTACTTTTATTAGGTAAGATCTGGAAACTATGAGATGTATGCAAATAGCTCAAAGTTATGGCTAATGAGTATTATGAATGGAAGAGTGGCCTAAAAATTACATACAGGATTATCTGGGTGTAGGAAGTGTTTGGCTCCACACAGAACAGTCAACATGTTGCCAGATCTCATTGTGGCACTGAACATGTACTTTTATCAGGGCAGCTTATGATTAAAAATGTTGAAAACCACTTTAGATGGCTTTTTCCATTGGTAGAAGCTGAGTAATTTTGGGGTTTGTTTTATAGGGGGTTTTTTTGTCTGTTTGCTTGTTTGTTTCTTAAAAAGAAACTGTCTTTAATGTTTGTCTTGACAGCTGGAATCTAATTTCTAACTTGGAGGAGGATATTGCTAGTGTGCTTTCTGCATTTAAAAAATGTCTTCCTAAATCTGTCCTGTATTTGGCTGTCTGTTGGTATCTACAGATGAGATTTTAGCTGTCTTTAAAAAAATTCTGACTGATTAAAACACATACTAAGAGGGATACCTATGAAGAGATATGAATGTATATTCAATTTAGTATATATATTTTTATTATTTGCATGGTATCTGTTATGGTTCAGGTTTTCAACTGACATGTGTTTCCAGACCTTTTTATTGGTATCCAGTTACAAATGAAGAGCTGGAGAATGCATGAAATTTCCCCTCAAGTCCTATGTGAAATTAGACTGAAGATACATATTTTAGTTGCACAAATGCATTATTGATGTTAAAACAGGCAACTGCCTGTGGTGAGGTCCCATTAAGGTCCCTTTCTGCTATTTTAATTCTTGGTTTAGCTCTAGTACTTGTAGATTCATGTTTTGTATAATGAGCATGTTTGTGCATGAGTTAGATATGTCAACTTCTCATTTATTGTGATGCTTTAAATAGGGAGGAGAAGAACTTAGAAGGGAGTGAGCCAGGACCTCTGCTCTTGAAAATGGATAGGGCTGCTTGTAGTACCAGAGGATTTGCTGCTGTGTCAAAGTGCAGGAACTGAGTTTAGAGCAGGAGTGAAAAGGTAGTACATGGATCTCAGCCAGAGGCAGGCAAGACAGTTTTACATGAGGTACATGTAAAAAGTCTCTTTACATTGAAAATATCTGCATTAAAAATAAATAAATAAATAAAAGGAGAAAAACAGAAGACAAAAGGAATTGATTTAAAATAGCTGGAATATAGGTCTTGAAGGACCATAGAGCTACAACTTCATTATAACTTAGATTTGTGAAAAGTTGGGAATCTCACTGGACCTGCATCCACAGCTTTGTCTTTGTCTATCCCTTGGCTGGTTCCTCATCTGGTGCTGGAGTCAGCAGTCAGCTGATGACGGTGCTTGCTGCCTGCACTTAGATTTATTTCTGTAGATGCAGGTTTGCTGGAGTGATGCTTACAAATTTAGAGGTGGAAATGTTTCTTTGGATTGTTTTTGGAAATGTTTCTTTGGATTGTCTTTGGCTTTAATGATGCTCCTTCATCTCCTGTAAATGCCAAGATAATTATGCTGACAGCCAAGACATGTTTGGCGTAATTACTATAGAGTTAGCTCAATAAGGGTGCTGGAAGACTTCTGGGAGCTTACTGCAGCAGGATCCAAGAAGGAAACAAGGCAAAGAGGGGCTGGAGCCATCAGTCCTGCATGCTGTCATCCCCATCAGGTGTGTTTTGTCCCCTAAGGACAGGTAGCTAGTGGCAGATGTAATTCATGGAAAAAAAGAAGTAGTAAAGAAAACCAGCCTGTGAGTGCAAATGG
This sequence comes from Cyanoderma ruficeps, assembly GCA_008694505.1. Lineage (NCBI taxonomy): Eukaryota > Metazoa > Chordata > Aves > Passeriformes > Timaliidae > Cyanoderma > Cyanoderma ruficeps. The sequence continues at coordinate 3,587,573 of VZDJ01007753.1, forward strand.
ATGGACCTTCCAAGAAGTTATTACCAGGAAGAAGTCACTACTGACATCCAAACTGTCTCCATTACTGAGTTAATAAACACTTTTGGTAAATAAGAGGTTAATAACTCTGTTTATAGTAAGAAAAGACCCCTGCCCTAGGATACACACACTTCACTGTACCCAGATAATCCCTGAAGCAAGGAGGTTTAAGGTAATTTGTGGTGCAGCTGTCCTTTCCTGGAACATGAGCAAATTCTCCTGCACATGGTCAGCTGCAAGAACAAATGTCTGTAGCAAATGAAAAAACAAGATGTTCAACCGCAGCCTTCTGCACTTCCAAGAGGGGCACGTGAGCTGGGCTGTTCCTCCTGCCGGAATCAAACTCCACAGCACGAAAGGGTTTAGCATGCGGCTTATGGCCAAGTGGGAGCAACGTGTCAGTGGTGAGGGAGGAATGCTGGTGATGGAAACCCAACTGATTGACACACAGTGGCCATAAAGTCATAGTAAATCTATTGTTTTGCCAGAAGGAAGCAGGATTAAAAAATGTATAATCATTACAATCCCTGCACTATAGAGCATCAAGTGACTGTTGCTCTCCCATTGCTGGTGTGGCTCATACTTGGCTTAATCCCAATGAATTCTGTACTTGGGTGAAATCTTCTTATGCTCCATGTGGTTCAAGCCATAGCCATTCCTGTGTTTTAGCCAAGAAGTGCCTCTATGGCACTGCAGAATCTAGCTCAGTATTTCCAAGGAGATGCTTTCTCTGTTGTGTTGCTGCAGACACCCTCACAACTGCAAGTGGCAAGTTTAAAAATAATGATCTGGGAACTCATTCTCAATAGAACTGTTAATAAAAATCTAGCTAATCAAGAGAAGAACAATCCAGTTCTCTGGAAGAGTTATCTTTTTCTACAAAGAAGTGAAAGTAAAAACAGAAAAGAATGTAATTAATACATGGAGGCCAAACTTGCTCCTAATCAAACTGAGCCGAAGGAAAATCTTGCCTTTTTCAGAAGCTTGAGGGCCCGAAGAACGTTGAAGGGTAAATGGTATATGCAGCCACACCTTCAATTCCTTACTAATTGACAGACAAAACAATGGAGATATCCAAGTCTGCTGCATTTTTTTTGATACCTCTTAAGAGATGCAAAACTTCTGTATTAGGATTATATGTTACCCTAAATATAAGGGTTTAGATTTCTGCCATTTCACTTGCCTTGCTGGATGAACTGTGAGTCTGATTGACTCTCTTTGCACAGGATGTGCAGAGGATACAGAGCTCTACCCCAGCACAAACCACATTTCTTCCTCCCAAGCAGACACAATGGTGAGAAACCCTCAAAGAATTTCCTACTTAGTCTAAAATAGTTTCAGCAGCTTTTTTATGAGATAAATTAAAATGTTTGGTGAAATATTGGAGTAAGATATTACTCTGTGGATATAATAGAAGTTGATGCCTCTCACAGTAGGGTGCACTGTGTTGTCATACAAGCTTTGACCTGATGATGACTTCTTGCTGCTGCATTTACTGATGTTGTTTTGATGATGTCTTTATATTATAACACAGTATCTTTTGTAATTGAAGTGTGGCCTTTTTTTTCTGAATGCTGGTGATATTAAGAGGATAGAACAGGTCTCTACGGGCACTACTGCTGGGATGGGAGAAGATCTGCCTGATACCTGCTAGAGAACAGCAATGGAAAGTCCATACTGGCTGATGTCTGAGGTTTTGTCATTTTTGCTGCTCAAGAACAAGTGTTCTTTGCTTGTAGGGAGATAAAGACTGCATGAGAGGATGTGAAGTGGTTCCTCTATTAGTGTCCATAATAGAGGGGAAAGGAAATTTCTAATTCCTTTCTGTTTCTCACTTTGCTCAGAGCTGAGATACCTATTGAAAAGGCATTTGCTACCTAAGGACTGCACCTCCACTGGAGCACTACCTGATGTGGGATTGGGAATGTGGTACTGGAATACAGTTCAGAGACTGTCTGACAATGGTGATTTCTTTTTTTTTTTTCCTATAAAAGGAGGAGGAGTTTGATAAACCACAGGCTTTAGGCTAAAATAGTGACATATTTTATATGTAGTGAAATTACTTCAGGTCTACTTCTTCCTTTTTTTATGAAACAGGACTATTTTTAACTAGATTACCAACTCCGTAAGGCAGGTGTGTGTTTATGGCTACCCTGAGCTGTACGTAGGAGGCATTTTTGTTGAATGTGGCCAGTATTTGCCTTTTACATAAGCAAGGCTGTCACAGATCTTGTGAAGAGTGAAAATACTGGGGTTCTACATAAGATTTTAAGAATTTGGAAAGTTACTCTTTCAGTTTAGAGTGGGGAAAAAATTTAATTAAGCTTTCTGTTGAGGAAAACTTTGAGTAAGTTATTAAACCATTTTGTTCTTGGAAAAGGCCTTCAAAATGTTTATTCTTGAGTTTCCCTTTTTCTACTCATACTATCTGGATCAGCATCACTGAAAGTTCCAATATAATTTCAGAGTAAAATTAGGTATTCCTCCTTCTTAGGAAGCTAAAACAAGATATTTTGATGTGAATTAAGTTTCAGCATCTTAAGCATCTTAAGCCAAATCTGTGTTGTCAGACTTAGTTTTTTCCCAAAAGCCTTGACTTTAAAATATCCCAGAGTTCAAATGGGAGACAGACAAGATGAACTTATTTTGAATAAATTTTAGCAACAGTTGATTTTTTTTTTTCCTGGAGTGAGAAGCTGTCAACATGAGCAGTGCATGACAAGTACCTCATGAAGTGATGTAAGTGTTGGTTTGGGTTTTATGGTGCGGGAATACAAGTCTTGAAGATAAACCTGCAATATCTCAGTCATTTGATTTAGGATAGTTTGCTTTTGCATTAATTGGTTTTGCTTCGTATATCTTACTTTTGAAGTTTATTTTTTCTGGTTTTTTTTTTTCAATTTGCCACTTATAGCTTGGATTAAGAAATTTCTCTTAATATTTACTTTGAAGGCTGAATTTGATTGAAACACAGAGCAATTCCTTTGTTCAAACTGGGTTGTGCTGGATGAATACCAGCATAAATCTGGACCTGAGCTTTTGGAGAAGTCACTTGACTCTCATTAAAATGGAGCCAGGGTACCTGCTCCACTAAGAAATTTCATCACCACAGTGGCTATTGAGATCCTTATCTAGGAGGTGGAATGGAAGAATCAGCCTTCAATTTAATTCTTCTGAAAGGCACGAAAGCCCTGAAATTAACGAAATGGCTAAAAAAGCCCAGAGAAGGGGAACTGGAAAGAGCCACAATGCAACCCAGGGTTTATGCAAGCAGCTCACGCCGCTGAGGCGATGCCGGGAAGGGTTAACTCGGCAGCAGCTGGCCACCAGCGCTTGGTCCTTATCTCACTCTTATCCTCTGCTATTAACTGGCCACAATTACGGACCGTATCGGTTACTGCCATCTGTTTTTTCATGAGGCGCTGGTGGGCCTGCAGCCAGCGCGGGGGATTAGGGGCAGCAAGGCGGGGATGACAGAAGGCCTCGGCGGCGCTGCCGAGGGGTCGGCGTGCGGCTGGGGCCGCCAGCGGCCCCGACAGCTGCGCACAATTAAGCGGAAAGATAAACTGTGAAGGCGCTTTCAAAGCTGCTGCAGGGGAAGGAAGTGCATTTCTGCCCGCAGTTGTAACGCAGGGGTTGTGCGGAGAGAACTGAAGCGGGAAGCGAAGGTGGGCAGCGGTGGGGTGTGCTTTGGGTGGCCTTTAGCTTCCACTGTGCCTTGTTAGCGGGGCGGTCAAAGTCCCGCGGCCACAAGCAAACAGCAACAAAAACATGGATATTGGGCATAGGAAGGGGAATCCACCTCAGACCGCTGTTGAAATACCAGTTCAATGCTTACTTTTGGAGTAGAAATCACCATCTGGGCTCACGCTGAAACGAGGGGCTGCTTCCATCACCTCAGCGTGTGACCAGGGGAGGCAGCACATTTCAATCCCCATTATCAATACTTATGGAAGAAACAGGACTTTTGGCAAATATTAATTGACTGCAAAGCTATCTTTCTAACCTTCCCAAACGTTAGACCATCCTGCAGTAGTGCGAGAAAGGAAACATTTTCAGCGTGGTACCAGGGATTCAGGAATCATTACAGCTCAACAGCTGTACTTTGATTCCAAATTTTACTAAGACCAGATTAATTAAATTATTCCAAAGGACAATATACTGCCAAAATCAGGCTCTCTGTTATTTATTATTTTAGGTAAATTAAATTAAGGGTAATACAGAATTTAATGTTGGAAAATTAATACTTAACTAATATTTAATATGCTTTCTTAATTTTTAATTAATACACGGTAGTCAGTATTAGAAGGATTAAGATCAATAGAGAAGCAAATCTAAGTATTTATAGCACACAAGTTAGAGAAATAACTAGAGGTACACTGTATTTGGAAAGCTACTCTTTCCCTTTTTCTATTCCTGATAAACTTGAGTAACATGGTGGACAGGGAAAATCACATTGTCATTCCTTTTGACTTTTTCATTATTTCAGGTCAGTTGATGCTTTTTGGATCAGAGACTGATGCAGCACTGATGCCCTTAACGTGATCTGTGCTCTAGATTTGGAGGTAGGAGGGAATAAGTTTTGGTTGTGGGGTCTGTAAATGCCTACAGTTGCACTTAGTATTGATAATAAGATGTACATTAGAAGCAAATTTAAGTTGATGCTGCAAGTCAGTAGTATTAATTTGACATGTAACTACCTTCTTGTTCTGTATGTAGTAATGATGGATTATTATTGCAATACTGAGTATTAGCAAATATTCAGACTTACCTGCCTGCAGTATTTCAGACTGAAGGATGTAATAGGTTCCTAGGCCTTTTACATCAACTTCCTTTCTTGCTTCTATCCTAGTCCAGGTAATTGCTGAAATGTGTTTATTTTTATGTTATAGAACATTATTGTTATTATTCCTATGCCCAAATGGGTGTAGAGTAGTTCAGCATTTATATAGAAATGTTCAGGTAGGTTGAGAGTAACCTTTTACACCTTTATGCATGAATGAAAGCTGATGTTGAACTCTCAGATCCCTTGAGACTCAAGGTTAATCTGCCAAGAGAAGTCATAATGTAATGGTAATATTTTCCACCTGTTGAAATCAGTTTATTAATTTTAAAACTTTGTACCTTCTCTCCTTGACTATTTATGTAGAAATACTAGTGTGCCCTTCACTTAGTAAAAAGCACGCAGAGGAATATTGGCACTATATCCCTTTAGCTCCTTTAATATCCCTCTGTCAGAATTTCTTCCAGCACGATTAAAAGATGTGAAGAGTTGAGCAGAGAAAGTTATGTTATCTACACAAGGGCATGTCTCAGGCTCCTATTGTACCCAAGGCTGAAATTTAAACTCTTCAAACATTTTTTTATATTCACCTATTTGATCGTTGGTCTCTTTATGTGCCTCCAGCTGTGCGAGAGCTGCGTTCCAGAGTTTTGTTGTACAGTGGAAACACCAAACTCATGAATGCGAGAAAGAATGTGACTATGTGATGGTTCATGGTCTGCCTGATAGTAATAAAGTTAAAAGCTGTCCCCTCCTTCAGTGTTTTACTGAAACTTTCACTTGAAACAGAAATTTTAAAAAACTAGTCTGGGGAAAGAGCCTTTACTTAGTTGACAGTGCCAATGGGCAAAGCAGCTGGAGATCCCAGTCCAGGGGAGCCAGACTGAGCTGTTGGTGCTCTCTGGGTGTGGGGAGAACTAATTAATGCCTGCACTGCCAAAACTAATTAACACCCACGCTGTTTCCAGGATGGCAGCATCTCACAGCCTGGGGCTGGTGGTAGCGTGGCGGAGTGGAAATGATTTGTGAGCAACTGGAGAGTTCACGGGTGGGAATGATTTGTGAGTGACTGTAGAGTTCGGGGGTGGAAGTGATTTGTGAGTGTCTGGAGAATTCAGGGGTGGAAACGATTTCTGAGTGATTGGAGAGTTCCCAATTCTCAGCACTCTCCATCACGAGATGTAACTTGGGGTTGTGCAAATGGGGCTGCGGCTCCTGCAGTGACTTTGCCCACAGTGAGTGATGGCAGCATCCAGGGGAAATCAACAGCAGCCTCATTCTTTTATTATTTATCTGTTCTTTTCAATCTCCCTGTAGAAGAGAGGAATAAGCTTTCTTGCAGTGAAATCAAACCATGGAAGGTGCTGTGATTCTGAATGTGGTCTGTACTGCCATAGCTCATACGAGTGGTGAGGGAGGTGTATTTGGAGGGGGGGGAAAAGGGGAGCTGAAATAATGTTCTTGAATTGCTTTTCCTGGGAAGGTGCATAGGCTACACTGGTTGAAGGAAAAACTTTGGTCCTTCCCCCAGCTCGACATCAGCCTTGTGAGGGAGCTGCAGCCCTGGAGCAGACATTGAGGTGGGCACTTGCTGCAGGTCCACCCATGTGGGGCAGGGAGAAGACATCCATGTTGAACAAGGCATTCAACACTGGCCAGCCTCCTTCAGCTGTGAGGCAAGACCAGTGCTTCCCCAAGGCATGGACCACGAAACACGATCTCTCCTTGCCCTAGTGAAGGTATCTGGTTACTTTTCCAGAGGATGACAAGGACTGATGTTGCACTTTGCTAGATAGATGGGGCTGAGCTGACACCCCCTCACCCCTTCAAATGCTTAATGCCTCTTGACTAAGGGGAGTCACTTCTAAACTGCAGAAGATGTATGGCTGTGGGCTGAAACCAATGGATTTATTTTCAATTTATCCCGTGGGCATGGAGGCACTCCAGATTGTGTTTTCTGGTAGTAGGCAAAAGATACCTCGTTTGTTTTCTCATTCTATTTTTCAAAACACTTTTGCATGATCCTTTAGATATTTAAAGCAACATTTGAGTTTTAAAAAATGCTCAGTTTCTTTATAAATATTACTACATTGTTAGGGACATCAGAGAGCAACAGGCCTAAAATCTCATAAGTGGAAAAATTAATGTACATTAGTGAAAATTAATGGTAATAATATGGTGTAATGGGATAACTTCATGTTAAGTTTGTCTTTTAAAGGGCTTCTCAAATTTTCATAAATTATGCTTAAACAACAGACACAGCAGTTTGAATTCAATATGAAAACTGAAACTGGGTTTCAAACTGAACCTCACTCAGATTTCCTTTTAATCTCCCAAAACTGACTTTCCACTTGAGGAAGAGAGTGAATATTTCTTTATCTGTTTTCATTTGGTTTGCTTTGTTTTTTTTAAATACTAATACTAACTCAAATGATGAACCTATAAAACTGATTTCAACTCAAGACCTGGAAATTATGAGGCATTGAGTAAATCACTGCTAAGTTTAGGTCACATTTTTGGTTAGAAGTTTGTTTCTCTGTGTTTTGTGGTGTGTTTTGGTTTGGGGTTGGTTTTTGGCATCATAGTGATCAAAGTTTGGGGTGAAATGTTAATTGTGTTGCATTACAAGGCAGTTCCTTCAGCAAGGAGTTGCAAGCCAAATGCAGGGACTGTAGAGGGGGAGTGATTGGAGGCAGGGTGGAGACTGCCCCAAATGCTGCCCTCGTGTTTACATGAGTCTGGTGGGTAGGTGAGTGTAAGGATGGAGCTGATGACGTGTCATTCAAGCATGTTATTCATGCCATTTTGTAACTTTTTAGATAGTTAAGTTGCTATATTAGAAAGAAAAGTAAATCCTTGCTGACATAAAAATAACTCTTAACAGTGAACCCTGTAAAAGAAACTGTTATCCTTTATTCTGTGAGTGTTGACAATTTCAAGACTTTGAAATGCAAGTTCATCCTCTCTCACAGCTGAGAAGAGAGTATAAATTAGACTAATCAAACCTGTTGCCGCTTGTTCTGTTGAAAAATGAGCAATTGAAGGCTTTTAATCCAAAAGGGTTTAGGTAAAATCAAAGCTAAACTCAAAATAAATAAATATCTATGTAAAATAAAAAGGCTGTCAGGACCATTACCTTTCAATAGGTCAAAAGGCTACACCTATATGTTCCTAGTAAATATTCCTAATCAAATACAAGTTAGCTATGGCTTCTCTTCTAATGCCAGCATGACCTTGCATTATATTATTATTGTGATAGGAATACCTTACATTTGGTGCCTCCTCCCATTTTCTCACACTTATATTCTGCCTTGTGCCATGTGGCTGCAGGATGAGCAACCTGTGAGTTTCTGTGACTATGACTATTCTGATTATGCAGACTGTGTTCTGCACTGCTCGTGAAGACTGCCTGCCTTTAATAATACTGGAATTTCTGTGTGGTTTATGGGAAATTATATTTGTTGCCATGGTGGCGTTTTTTTGCACGAACTGACACTTTGCATGCTCTTGGCTTGATGTGCTGGGATGAAGTGACAAAATTAAGGCAAAAGGACAAGGAGTAAGGGTTTTAAACTGAGATAGACTCAGACTGGATGTAAGGAAGACATTTTTTGTGATGACGAAACACTGGAACAAGTTTCCCAGAGAGGTGGTAGATGCCTCATCCCTGGAAACATGCAAGGTCAGGTTGGATGGGGCTCTGAGCAACCTGATCTAGTTGAAAATGTCCCTGCTTATTACAGCAGGATTGGGGTAGGGAAAGGGCTTTAATAGTCCCTTCCACTCAGAATGACTCGATCAGATAGTAGGTCCAGCCCATGGATGAGAAGAATTCCCTTCACATGCTTCACCATATCTTCAAACACTTCTATTTCTAGGTGTTAATGAGAGAACACTGGTATGAACCCAGAAACAGTTCCTTGCAGCTGCCGTATTTGTTAGATCCTTGAAAATCCCCTTGGTACTTGGATATTACATGCTCCATGCACTGCTACACCAGGCAGTGCTATAGGCCAAAGCATTTCTGAAGGTCTGAGCAAAAAACAAATGTGGCAGTGCTGCTGCATGAGGAGCTGATGACTGAGAGAGTGGAGTCTTTGCACTGGACCAAGGCTTCTAACTGAGCCTTGGTGTGTAAGAATGAGTCTGGAAACAATTCATAGAACCTTCACCCTGTGAAGGAAAAATGTGAAACAAGAATGAGAAGTTGCTGGTTTTTTCTTTCATTAAAACTTCAGGTGGTAAAACTCTATTACATTAGCCCTTCTGAACAGATCTCAGACAGAGATCATTGTGCCAGATTAAGCAATCCAAGGAGCAGTTAACAGCGTGGTGAAAATGTTTGTTTGGGTTTGTGTTTTGTTAAGGTTTTGAACTAAAATGGTGTCCCACATCATACAGCTTCTTGGTATGGAGGCAGGGAAGATAAAATACAGACTCAAAAATCATCAAAGATCATGGTTTTACTGGGTTTGTACTCCATGTGCAGTTAGAAAAAACCCTTGCAGGCCCAGAGGAGAATGCCCATAAAACACATCTGGCTGTAGGGTGCTCTTCTGGCCCATGACAATCCAGCTTCACTCAAGGAGTGATGCAGTGTGCCACCAAAGTGAGTTTTATGCAACTGCATGTGCTGTGCTACCAAGTACTCCAGAGTTTCTGGTTGTATTCTGTGCTTCAGAGCAGTACAGCAGTGCCCTCAGGGGCAAAAAGCCCTCTCTGAACTTATCTTCCCAGATGGAGAGAAAGATCTTATTGTGTCAACCATTGCAAATGGTTAAAATGTTATCAATGTCAATTTAGGTAATTTCTCAGTTAAATATGCTGCCAAGTTAAATATAGGCTATGCAGGACACCTTAAAAACCTTGATCTTCTTCCCCCTGCCAAAGAACTGGGAAGCAACAGTTTCTTAAGTGGGGTTTTCCACATTGCCTGGGTTTGTAGATCTTGAGCTGGTTGTTCTTATAGTGACAAGCCCCTAGAGGTTTTCTTATTATGGAGTTGGCATAGTAAATTATTTCTACCTGTATTAATTATTTCTACCTATGATCCAGTTACGAGGATATTATGAAAGAAAACACAAGTAGAAAGCCAGGGTGTAGCCCTCAGGAAATGGTTAAGGAAACCCTAACTCTAAAAGGGGATTGTGTTTCCCTGGGCATTCTTGAAAAGCAGAAACTGTCATAAATAAAAAAAAAATTAATAAAAAAGCCCCAGACAAAGCAGAATCTAAAAGTATCACTGTGAGATTTAGTAGCCAACAGTTGCTCTTTTAAGAGATGTGTGGAGTTGAAGCAGTTGCTTGCCCAGACAAGTAGAGTGCTGGGGATCTGCTCGTATTAGATGCTTAGACTCCCTGCCACTAATACCATTATTTATAGTGTGGCACAAGCAAAGTGACTTATTCCAACAGGCACCAAATAGGTGGGTAGTATTTTAACACTCTGATGTTTCAGTGGCAAGTAACCAAAGAGGACTTGCATTAGTCACGGTCATTTTAAAAAAAAGATAAAATAATGATCCTTCAACTCTTTCCTCTATTTCATCACTTATATAAGCAACACATTTTTGTGATTAGAGCTACAGTTTTTTTTCCCTTCTAAAGATGTCACATAACTTTCAAAGACCCCAGTGTTCAGCTTAACAGCTGCTCTTGCTTTTTTAAACCAGGGCTTCTTCATTCATAAGAAATGTAAGGATAGTGTGTGTGTGTATAGCATCTGACAAAGAATTCCCCATACCTCTTACTGGATAGGTAGGTGCCACCAGTACTTAGATACACCTTGCTTTATCCTTTTTGAAGAACAGTTTTATATTGTTCCTCCATGAAGCATTGGATGTTTGAAAGTCCCAAAAATACCACACACAGCACATGGACAGCAGAATGACCAGTTCCTGTTGTGCAAAACATTTGTCTTTGGAGCTGTGCACTCTGCTTTTCTGCTGGCAGCATTTGTGCATTTGCCTTTGACACCTGGATATGGTGAGGAGGGTAAATTCTGGGCATTAGAGGAATGAGCTGCTTGCAGATTCTGGCTTTGAGCACTTACAAGAAAGAAATGGGAGGAAACAGCAAACAAGACAAAAAGATTTTAAAAACACAGCCTGGTATGTCACTGTCTTAACCTGGCTTTAATTTATGCCTCTGCTATAGTCAGTAATGATACATGTTGCTGTTTTAATGAGTGGGATAACAAAAAACCTCAACTCAGGACAGTAATATTTAGAAAAACAATCCTTTCTCATTGGTAATTGCTTGTATTTTTGCCTTTCTGAATTATTTCCAAGAGGAATACAAGTTTTAAACTAAGATATTTTAGATTTGAGCAGGACAGGCAGTGTTACATGTGTGTGACAACTTTTTTCACATCTTCTTTTTAGTATACAAGTGTTTTAGCAACCTGGAGTTACAGAAGTGCTTTTGTCCTCTGCCGCTGCCTTTCAGAACACATCTCCTGACGTGTCTCCATACATGATTCAAGCTTCTCAGAGGAGGAATAAGCACCCCAGGAAGTGACATGCCTCACTTCTGAAGTGGCTGTATAATTTTCAGGGTTGTTCTTTCACTAATTCCCAACTCAGGTTCTAAATGGGAGTAAAAGTCTGTACTGAGAGATGGGACTGGCTTTCCCTCTCATTCTGAATTGTACCTGAATATATTTGCCAAATAACTGCTGAGCCATGGCAACATCACTGCTTCTCAAGTGTACCAAAATTTGCCTAGTCCACTGTTTGTTTGTTTGTTTTTGTGGGCTGGGTTGTTTTTTTTTTTGTGAGGGGTTTGGTTGGTTTGGTGGGGGTTGTTTGTTTGTTTGGGGTTTTTTTGTGGAGTTTTTTTGTGTTATTATTTTTAAGATGGGGAATGTCATCATGGAAAGATAAAGAGAAAATCCAGCAAAATGACTTTTGCATCTTATGGCTGCAGCTGTATCTAAAGGAAAATGCTCAGCTGGTGTCTTGCTGCAGTTTTTCATTTTCCAGTGGATTTCTGACAACTTACCCCAGTGAAGGGCCTGCCCTTTCCTCCACAACTATCGAGTTACATTGACCAAGCATTCTGCATGCAACAGAAAGGTGCAGCAAATTATGATTAGTGACATCAGCTGAATACCAGCTCTGAAAAAAGGGATTCAGTTATATTTTTATGGCTGATTTAAAGTGAAAAAGAAATGGAGTTAATCAGGTATTTTAGTATCCTCATTAAGAAAATTAGTTGGCTGGTGTAAAGACTGCTTACAGTTATGCAAGGGCTGAGTGTACTAGTAACTCATGACACAGAGTGTTAAAATTTTGTACTATATCAAGAGAAATGATCCAAAAATCTAGAGAAAAGGACTAAAAAAAAAACCCAAAACAAACAAAACCCCAAATCAACCGAACAATCAAAACCCAACAGACTCACCCAATCTGATTTTGTGCCTGCCTTGGGTTTGGGATGGTCTCTTCCTAAAGCTTATGACATAAGCAAAGTGCAGAGGAGCTTGGGGGGAGGTGCCTCTCTGGCTTTGCACCAGGGAAAAGGAATCCTTGGGGGCGTCAGGGCCTTGGTCACCTCCTTTTGGCTGACTGTCTCTGCCTTCAGGCAGGCAGGAGACATTCCATTCTCCAGGCGCTGTGGAAATGCTATTGAGGGGGTACAAAGGCTGTTCTTTTGGGGCATTTGAGTTGGGGTTTGTCACCACTGAGCAAATCACTTTTTCCTTCTTGGTCCTGGTGTGCCTAACCCAGGCTTCCCTTGATTGCATTGTCTGTGGCTTTCTTGGGGAAGGGAAAATTGTTAGTGGGGAAGTCAGCAGACAAAAGATTTAAGCATTCCTCAGTACGGGGTTTTTTCACTGATTATGTGGGGTGATGAATGTAACATGAAGAGCAATTGCAGATCTTATTCTTCCATTCTCTGTGTTTTTAGTTGGGTTTAACTTCTCCAGATGGAATCCCTTGTGTTTCAGCATTTGGCTAAAGCCAAATTAGTGAGACTCCTTGGCCCTAGTTTTTGTCTTGGAAGAGTTTTTGTCTTGGAAGAGCTGTATGTTTACAGGTGTGTGTGTGACAGTGCATTTTCTCCTCAGTGTCTTCTCTGCTGTGTATAAACCCTCTGGCTGCTGATTGCATGTTGTTGTTGAGTGGGCTGCTTTTGTGTGCACAACAGGTCTGAGAATGCAGGCCTGAAAACTCATCTCTACAGCTCAGCCTTCGAGCAACAGATAAAATTCTGTGTGACTGCTGCAGTGGGTAGATGAATTTTGTTTCATTTTTGTGATAGCATGTTGTAAGATACACAATTTTTACTGGCGACAACTTGAGACGGGCTTCCAGAGTTCAGTTTATGAGCCTCTGGGAGGGTTTTGCAATAGCTTTTTTTTTTCTTTAAAGGGGGGGTTTAGGCATTTCAGCTATGATAGGACTGAACTTCATGCTTCTCTAGTATCAAACATTACTACCTAAAATAGTTCCACCCTGCTGTGAGCCGCGCCAGTTTCCCTTATGCCGCAGTGGACAGCAGCTCACTGGGAGAAGGGCAGTGCAGGGGCACACCCGAGCTGCTCAGCGAAAATCCACTCACACAACCATCTGCAGATGAAAGTTAGGGATTGCAGATGAAAGTTAGGGATTACTCACCACAAAGATCAGGTGATAACATTTAATAGCACCTCCGGTAGGGTTTATGACAGAGAAAGCCCCAGGCTTTGGGCTAACCTTTCCTGATGAGGTATTTCTAGCCAAAGCAGTCTCTGACAACATTCTGAGTTCTCCTTTCAGGTTTTTCCTTAAATACTTCACAGTCCTCATAGAATGGCTTGTGTTGGAAAGGATTTTAAAGGTTGTCTTGTTCCAACCCCTTGCCATGGGCAGGGACACCTTTCACAAGGTCAGGTTGCTCAGTGCCCCATCCAACCTGGCCTTGAACACTGCCAATCCTTTGTCACATGAGAGGTGCTTCATCCCTCTGATCACTTTGGTGGCCTCCACCAGACATGCTTCAGGAGGTATTGGTTCTGTTCATATTAAAGGGGATTAAAATATCTGAGTATTTTTAATGCAGATTTAAAAAAAAAAAAAAAAAGCTGAGACTATGGAACTGCCATGAAATGGACTCCTTAACCCACCGATAATGGCACAGCATTTCCAGTATATTCTGTGGAAGTTGGATAAAGGTAAAGGTTTTGGACCTGGTGAAAGTTATCCAAGCTCAGAGCAGTGTGTGGCAAGCAGTTAAAGAGGATCCATCTGTTTCTACTGATTTCAGGATGACCACAAGCCCAGTGTTGTTGCACATGAAGCATCATCCCTTGCTGGGCAGACAGATCCTCCTCTTCAGTGGGTATTTTTCCTCTACAACAGACCCAGCCACCGCTTATTGTCAGATGAAGACTGGAGAGGATGGGGTGTGCTGCCCTAAGGCTGATGCATTCCACCTTTATTTCAGGAGTACAAGCTGGAGCTGGGATAGCACCCAGGTTTGTGACTGAGAATGGCCAGGAGTGTGCAGGGAGCTCCTGGCAATGGCAGCCAGTGCTGAGGAGCACCCAGTGGTCCCAGAGGTATCCAAGGAGTACACATGGAAAGATACTAGCATTAAAAGAAAAAGGAAGGTAGCTATAAACCTATACTGTGAAGAAAATATTGTAGAAAGATTGTATCTGATTTAATTACATGTACTTGGGTGAAAATGTGTCAAAAATTGTAAATATCAATAGTTGAGAGTCAAGCTACAAATATGAATGAATATCCTCATTACTGTTAACAGCTACATCTAATAAACTAAAGTTCCAGGCATGAATTTGCTACAAATTTTTGCTGTACAAATGCATAGAAGGGTTTCATTTGTTCTTGAATGGAACTTAGGTAGTTTTCAGTCTAATAGATATGACTTCTGCTTCTGTAGTCTCTGTCAAAGATCAAAGCACCATTTCTGTCAGTGCTAAAGAGGTTGCTAAGAAGAGCATTGTTGCTGGGGCCTTACAATGCCAAGGTGGTGGTTGCAAATGAAAGGCAACTCATTCTTTTCCTCTCCCCCATCAAAACCCCAGCCAAGACAATATTCTGTGGTTAGGTAACTTTGGAGGCATAAACAAATTGCCTGGGCCAGTGCTGATGCCTTAGCTGCTGTGAAATGGAGGGGAAGAATAACATATTTAAATCCAGATACGCCTTTGGAGCTGGCTTCAAGTCCCTGCTGCATGGTGGAGTATCAGGGGTTTCACATCAAGTTTCCATATCACACTATGGTCTCCTGCCTTTGTTAAATGAACCTGCCCCTTGCCTTTGGGAGTCTTGGAGTTTTTAGTTTAGCACAAGGGCTAAACTAAATGAATGTGAATGGGTCCTGAAGGAGTGGGGTTTGGAGTATTTAGCTAAACTCAAGTAGAATTGAAATAAGCATTCCAGTGACAGAGTTGGTCTCTGAAACACAGTGTGCCTGGCACCAAGAACACCAGCAATGACACTGCTTCTAATTCTTCACACTGCCCTTTTGACATATAACTTTTTCTGTATCAGTCTTTGAGGATGGAAAAACAAAGCCTTGTCGTGAAGGTAACTGCACAACCACAGAGAGCAGTGGTTTCAGCATGCTCCTGGCTGGCTCAGCGAAGGGAGAAAACCTTCAAGTAATGTTTGCTGCTGTGGTTGGTGACATTATCAAATTTCCCAGTGCAAATACCTTTGAGAGGAGCAAGCCTTCAGTTTTTCTTCTTAGGATCATTTAATGAGTCATTATTTACTTTTGTCACATAGCAATACAGGACTTGATTTCTGGGGAAAAAAACTGTAACTCTGCCAAGGTTGTTGCTGAACAGAAGCAGCATATTTACCATAACAAAATTTAAGCTCATCACATGGGAAGTTTCCAGATATAACTTTCATTGTGGCTTCATATTTTCCACTACGTTCCTGAGGGACAGCATCTCCTTTCAGATAAGGTCTGCTCAGTAATGAGCTTGAAAGCTGTTTCTATTTGGAAAGGAGAAATCCACTAACAACATGGGGAAAGTACCACACAAAGTCAGGATGTGAAACTGGGAGCACTTCAGTTTAGGTTATGACAGCAGGAATTTTAGGATGTAGAGTGTGAGGGGAGCCTGTGCATTGGTGCCCTCCTGCCCCAGGCTGGGACAGGGTGTACTCCCGGAGTGTGGCCTTGGGCTTTAGTTTCACTACAACCCTTGAAGCCAAGTAGTTTCAAAGGTCTGTATTGCTGTTGTCCTGATGAGCTTTGGAGAGCCCTGGGGGAAGATACTCACTTTTCTTGCATTAATCTTCTCTGATCTGTTTCCCCCACAGGGTGGGGTTTGTTTTGGGGTTTTTTCTTCTTTTATTCTAATGTTAATTGACAAAGCACATGGGCTAAGCAAGTTTATAAGGTGTTTTCCAACTTAACAGGAGTAGGGTGGATCACATTGTACCCAGTCAAGCCCTGGAGTGATGGGGATCCTATGTTCCTGTAGTCTTAGTCACACCATGAAGAAGGAAGCCCTTCAATCCTCCTGAGCAAGAGTGATTTCTAATGCTCAGGTGTCCTTGCAGGCCTGCAGTGCCAGAGCTGTAGGAGAAACAGGCAAAGGAACAAGTGATCTGTTTTCTCTAGATTAGCCTGGCCTCTTTACTACAGTGGTTTAGGAAGAAGTAGGGATCTAGGGAGCAACTTTTGCCACTGGGGTAGTACGTGAGGTTTGCTGCTGTACCCTCCTGAGCCATGCACTCGTTGGGAACTGGACATGCACAGACCTGGGGCTCTGCACGGCTGCAGTGCCAGCTCCCATCTGCTATAAATACAGCAAAGGCTGCTGTGATTTATGCCAGTCAGGGACTTGGTCCAGGGGCCAGGCTAAAGCACTGACACAAGGAAGTCTCTCTGACTTTCATTTCCAAATACTTTAATTTCAGCAGCTCTGCATTCATATAAGGGTTGCCCCTTTATCTTCTCCCCTCCGTCCTCTCCTGCTGGTCTTGTACGTTCTTATTTGACCTTTACAATTGTATCAAATGGGATCAAAGCAGAGGTTTTAGGGTGGGGTTTGGTTTGGTGGGTTTCCTTGATGTATGTTGGTTCAGGATTTGTTGTGGTTGGTTTTTTTGTCCCTGACTTTTTTTACCTTTTACCTTCCACTCCAGTGGAAATACAAGAAGTTTTGGCCTGACCACTGAGGTGCGAACAGAGGTGAACAGTAGTCTGTTCTTAGGATGTCTTTCTCTTAATCAAAATAGTAATCAATACCTTGCAGCACAAGTTTATGAGAAACTTGCAGCAGCTTTCTTTAAAATAGATCTCAGTGAGCAGTCTGCAATCTCGTACCTGTGCCTCCCCAGTTCTTGGACTGCTTGGTTGGAAGATGGGAGCCACCCATGGCATCAGCTCTATCACCTTTTACCATTAGGGCTGTACAAAATCTTACATTAAAAATACAGAGTAAGAATCACTTTTCACAAAGGGAAAGTGCTGAAAATTGCAAACAGAAAAGGTAGGAAGAAACTTTGACTCGTGGTCTGTTTAAAATGATGCTTCTCAGTCAAAGACTACAATTCCCAAGTGTCATCATGAAATCTTGACAATTTGCCCAAACCCCATTTTCATTCAGGAAGTTTGTGAATAATAGAATTAAGCTCTAATCATGCAAAGCATAGGAAAGCATGTGAGAATACCCACCTTGTATGGCATGGCATTTGTTGGCACTCTCAGCTTGGTTGTATCAGACAAGATTAAAGGATTAGTAAGTACGGCAGATACTGAACTGCTGAAGTTGTATTTTGCCAGTATATTGATTACAGAGGATTTTTAAAGCCTTCAGAACAATGTCCTGTATCTTTATGGTAGCTTGTAACTGCATATATTTAATGAAGTGGAGAGGTAAGTGTGAGGTGTCCTTTTTGCCAGATCAGTTTGGTCCATTCCTTTGGCTATCTGTGTAGTTTGGGTTTGTTGGTTTTTTTTTTTTTCTTTTTGTTGTCCTATGAAGTTTTCTGTGAAAGAAAAGCAGATTTTTGACAATGTTGACACAAGCAGGGAAGCCCGTGCTGAGGTCTGGTCTTATACTGAGACAAGAACAAATTTTGGAGAATGCTGGCCATACCTGATACTGTCTGCCAGCCAGCCAATTTCTTTTCTGGAAGATGTTCCAGAACAAAGCCCTAAGACCTGTTCTCCAAATCCCTGCTTAATCACAGAATAGGCTGAGTTGGAAGGGACCCATCAGGATTGAGTCCAGCCCCTGGCCCTGCACAGGACACCCTAAGAATTGCACCATGTGCCTGAGGGAATCATCCAAACACTTTTTTTGTTCTCCTTGTGTCAGAATAGATTGTAATGGCTTCATTTAACAGAGGATTGCAGCATTTTTAAAAAACTAGCAATATGAATGTAAGGAATTGAATGTTAAGCTCCTGACTTTCTTTTTTTGTGTAAGGTTACACTTGGTAGGATGCTTTTCTTCAAGTCTCTCTGTTGGTTTTGTTTCACAGCACCAAGCTGGCAGGAAATGCTGGTGATGGATTGAGGTAGCAGGAAGGTAGGTTGGAGCAGGACCCAGGCAAAACAGAAATCCAGGGAAACTGCTCCATCAAGTGTTGAAAGGTAAAACTGGCACTGCAGGACGCTAAAAATACAGGTCTGCCTTGGGCCCGAAGCAAGGTGATCTGCTCATGTCCACTACAGATCAAATGTGCAAAATCCCCACTGGTCTTCATAGGGCCAGATTCCACTCTGAGCTGAACAGCATATTATGGGATGGCCTTCATTTTTATCTGATGTTTACTCCCTTCAAAATATCCACTGCAGTGGCCAGTTAAAGGCTGATCTTTTTTTTTCTTCCCCAACAGTTGTAATAAAAGCAAATGATTCGCATATATGCACATCAAATGCATGCTTCAAAAGTAAAGCTTTACTTACCTTCCTTTGAAATGGAACAATAATGGTTTAAAGATTTGTAGGGAGAGAAAATGGAGCATTTGTTTTATCTTGAATTTTAAGAGTGTATTTAATTATTCTGTTAAATGTTGACAGATATACAGGCTCGTCTACATGTACAAATGTCACTGAAATAATTTTTACACTTAGATATTCAGGATTTCTTGCTTTCACAATGGAAATTTGAACCTTTCTGATCTGAACCTATCTTTTACTTACTTATTTAGGATATCTGCACTGCACACTGCTTAGAGAAAGTTTACCATCTACATGGTAAGTTTACCATCGACAAGTAGATCTTGATTTTTATGCTACTTTTTTCCCAAAATGAGTCTGCTCTTACACAGCTGTTTGAATCAAGTGAGGTAAATTTTACTTAAAGTTTTAGACTTCCAGGGCTTTCTGTGAAGAAACTACACTGAAATTTTATTGAAACTTCATAAGAGAATAAGAAAACTATTAAAATCTTAGTTGGAAAATCCAACTAGGAAATGAATGGGATTAATCTAGTATAATCTGATTTTCAAGCAAATGCAGTGCTATGAAGAATTGAATTTTTGTAAAAAAAGGTAAGAGCTTTCAAATGTCAGTTCTTCAAAATGTCATTGCTGTTTAGATTTAAAAGCCTTCTGATAGAGATATTTGTTGGTTGGGTCTTGGTTTTTTGGGGTTTTTTGTTGGTTAGTTTTTTTTTGTGGTGTTTTTTTTGTAGTGACAGACAATTTTTTCTTCTACTTTTTCTTCTATTTTTGCTTAAAGCCATTGAGCTTTCACCTATTTCTGCCTCTTCCCCAGGGGCTGTCCCGGGATTTTTTTTATCCCATCCTGACTGGTGCCTTCAGGAACCCTAAACCTTTGTAGAACCATGGAGTCATTTAGATTGGAAAAGCCCTTAAAGATCATAGAATCCAACCATAACTGTTCTGATGTATTGCTTCCATCCCCAAATGCTGAATGAGGCTGGGGGGCTCTACAAAAGCTAAAGATTTCCTTGAAAGCCTCACAAACAGGTGTGCCTAATATTCACAAGCAGGTACAACTCAGGGTGTGCTCCCCTCCTCACTCCTGCACCCTGTTAGCAAATCACTATCAATAATATATTCTATAAAGAATGGAATTTTTATTAAAATATTGTCAAATCCCACCTTTTTTGTAAAAGCAAGTTAAAACCACAGTATGAGAGGAACCCAAGAGGAGCAGGACTGTGAGTTTCTGCACCTGTTTAAAAAAATGTGCATGTTTACCAGCACCTAATTCCCTGAATTTTGAGTTGGTATTGTTTATTTCTCTATAAACGAATCATTTGGTTTATAGAGAAATAAATAATAACCAACCCTAACTTGTTTCAGAAAAGGTGTGGAGGGGGAGTTACCAGCTTAGTACCTATTGCCTTCAGTGGGGTGCAGAAAATGTACATTGTATGGCTTCAGGTGCCTCCTTGAATTGTTTGTGTTTGTCTTGAATTTGTCAGCATGGCTGGAAACCAGCCTGAAGGGGAGAGTGGTAATTGCTGGGGGACCTGTCAGCAGAGAGTAAAGAAAAGGATGGTGAGTCAGTGCAGAGTGATACTGTTTTTCATCTAAAATCCCCAAAACCCCCTCCACTACTGTGCAGAGTAACAGGTGTAACCACAAGCTTTCCTAGCTCCCTCCCCCAGCCCAAGCTAATTTAGGTTTCTAAGCCTATGGAATGAGTACAACATGATGGAGCCAAAATTTATGAAAAAATATCCATGTTAATATAGGCTGTAAAATAAATGCTAACAAAGGCTGAAGTAAAACAGCTTTTATTCACATGAAAAAATAAACCTGTTAGCTCTGATAATCAATTAAAATATTATAGAATCAAGCAATCACAGATGTAGAAGCTTATCCTCCTTAAAGTCATTATAAATCACATCCTTTCCTAAATCTCTCTATTCCCTTTTATTGCTTACATTATAATCCCTGTCCGGGTATCATTTTCATTGCTAAATACACTGTTTGCCAGTCAGTTTATTAAGGTTTGTCTTGGTAGTGCCAAAACAAATGCTCCTTTTCAAAGATAAAAGGAAGGCTAATATTAAAACAATAATTTCACCTCTTTGCTGGCAGAGCCTACTTATTGAAGAAATTGGCACATGGAATCTCTGAGGTGACAGGGAATTAGTGTGTCAATAGGAGCCTGCTTTGAAGTTGACCCACACTGTTCTTGGTGGTGTTGGGTGTACCCTGTCTCTTGCAATAGCATGTGGGGAAAAAGAACTGTTTGGGGTGGGAAGCAGCTAACAGTGGAAGTGTTCTTCACTGGTTTGAATTGATTAAAAGCTTTAGTGAAAAAAAGGAGGCAACACATAGGGGACACAATAAAAGCAGAAAAAATTATAGACTTGAGCCCGTAGTGACAGGACAAAAGGTAACGACTTCAACTGAAAGAGAGCAGGTTTAGATTAGATATTAGAAAGAAATTCCTTACTGTGAGACTGGTAAGACACTGGAAGAGGCTGCCCAGAGAAGCAGTGGGTTCTCCATCCCTGGAAGTGCTCAGGGTCAGGTTGGATGGGGCTCTGAGCAACCTGGTCTAGTGGAAGGTGTCTCTTCCCACAACAGGGCTTTGGAGCTACATGATCTTTAAGGTCCCTTCCAAAGCAGGCCATGACTGACAATAACAGCAAAGAGGCATCAAAGGGCCTGGGACAGTTGAAGGAAATGTGTAACTCTTGGGTTTGTGCAGGACGGGGTTGGTGACATCAGGCTTACAGCAGTGATGTCAGTAAAGTGCTCTGAGTAGTGAGAGGCCAGTAGGGCTGAACAGCATTACTTGACATAGTGAGGAGTGCTCTAAAGTATTGCTGTGGAAGCAAACACTTGTATTACCCCCAAAACTGCCATCAGTTCAATGGAAACCTGGGGGAAGCACGAGCCTAACAGCTTAACAACCCTCCTGATTTGTATGCAAAAACTACTGTGAGCAAGAAGCAGAGCTCCTAAAAACATGACTAAAACCCGAGCCTGAGAACAGATGAGGTGTAAATGAAATGTGTTCTGTTTTTCTGTGGTTTAGCTGGTGGCAGACAAACCCAGAGCCAAGGAAAGCTGACAAGCCACACAAGGGCTCAGGGGTCTTAGCACTGGGAGACAGAAGCTGCTGGTAAGTGGGGAAGCTTTTAAACCCTGAGCACTCAATACCATTGCAGCTTGAAATGCTCAAATTTCACGAGAGCTGGATGAAATAAAATCTAACACATGATCCAAATATGTACTTTATGTATACAATATATGTACATGAAGGAACTTGAGGAAATGGCATGAAGTGGTCAGGGAATGTTCAGGGTGGATATCAGGAAAAGGTTCTTCACCCAGAGGGTGGCTGGGCACTGAAACAGGCTCCCCAGGGCAGTGGTCACAGCACCGAGCCTGACAGAGTTCAAGAAGCATTTGGACAATGTTCTGGGACACACAGTGGGATTCTCAGGGTGCCCTGACCAGGGCCAAGAGTTGGACTCGATGATTCTGGTGAGTCCCTTCTAACTCTATGTTTCTATAAATCTGATTGCAACAAGAACAAAACAAGCAATGTTCCCTTTTTGCATGGATAGACTATTTAAAATGAGAAACAGAAATGACTCCATGGCAAACAGCTAATTGATCTCTAGGGCTGGACATGGATGGGCATCAGAAAAAGTGGCAGTCTCATCTCTAGTTGACCAAAACATCAGGAATAACAGTGCTTGAGATAAAGAAATAGGTCAAGATGAGGTAGCATGGGGGAAACATTTAAAGGAAAATAAAATTATCTCTCAGATGAGAGCAATCAAGTGTCTTCTTATGGAGTTGCATTTTGCTTCACATTAAATGGGAAACTGTATGTTCTTTGATGTTCCCAACTTCTTTTAAAGATGAAGCCAGAGAAATGATTGATGGTTGAAGGGTTTGCCCCTGGAATTGTAAAGGTGGCCTCAGTAGTATTTTGTCAATAGATACAAACTGGTCTTATATTTCCATTACAGGCTGGTAATCTGGACATAGAGAGATGGATCTCCATAGCTCCAAAGAGATTTACAGTAGATCAGAGAAAGGAAAGTGTTAAAAGTGGAGGGAAAAGGTTGAGCTTAGTGTTAGTATTAATGTAACTGTACTGATTTTGGTGCCATTCTTTCAATTTTTTCTCTTAAGGATGTCTGTTGGGGTTTATCGCTGGGGAATTACCAACTAAACTGAGGGGAAAAACATCTTTAATTTAGAAATATCTCTTTTATCTTGTGACGGAAAATGAAATGTCAGAGTTATCATCAGATTTGAAAACCTGGGCTTGTAGTATGGAACTTGGAGAAGAATGCATGATCCTGACAATCAGGAGGAATTTCTTCAGGAGTTGTCTGGCATTGGAATGGGCTCTCCAGGCAGGTGGTGGAATCACCATCCCTGGAGGTGTTCAGTGCCACTGGATGCGGCATTTAGTGCCAAGGTCTAGTTGACAAGGTGGAGTCAAAGGTTGGACTTGATGATCTCAGGGGTCTTTTCCAACCTAAATGGTCCTGTGACTCTGTGATCCCTGGGACACTCATCCCAGTGTCCCTTGGCTTTCTTCTGGTTTGTAAAAGTTACACAGAAGTGATGGGACATTCTAACCTCAGTGTAGTGGTAGAGGGCTGAGATTTCATGTCTTTCTGGGTCTTCATCACAATGGTTACATTAAAAATTCTATTTTTAAAAGAAATATGACTGGCTGAAAGAGTGTTTTTCAGATTGCTTATCAGATAATTGGTGTGGAGTTATATTTTGTGGCTGATTAGTAAGGCAAGACCAGAGTTTCCCTGAGATACTGGAAGGGTGTTTCTGGCAGTCCTCTTAATGAAACCCTGTTTTTTATTAAATTCCTGGTCACTGAATATAAAAAATTCCTATGTCAAAGTTGATGGGACTCCAACATCTCCTAACTACAACCCTGCCTCAAGATAGTAAGCCAGCTATAAATTCTCAGCTTCCTCAGGACTAGGATGAGTTGGCTGTGAAGTTTCATTTGAAAAGATATTTTAAGTTACTTCATTTTTAGTCACAATTTTTCCTGCCTACATGAAGACTCAAGCATCTTGGTGTCCCATTCATTTAACAGAGATATTGGACAGTGATACTGGAAGCTGCTCCCAAGCTGCTTTAAGTGAGTAATTTCAAACTCACAATGCAATAAATCTTTTCTAGAACGTATATAGACCACTATGAAGAAGTCAGTGAGCTATCAGTTCTTTTCTTGAAAATACTAACAATGAACTTGTTTTCTTGAATTTCTGGAGGAAATAGAAATTAAATTTTTAACATTCTCTTGACCTGAGTAGTGTTAAGTTTTCTGCTTCTAATTGCATCACTCTGCTGTAGAGGGAAGGCTATCTGAGTTGGTAACTCAGTTTGAGATGTTGATGGCAGAGAAGAGTTGGTCTAGTGATGAGCTCAACACTGAAAATGCTGCTCTGGCCTTTTCCTGGCATACAGGCTCTGGACTGAAAGATATTTTGACATTTTTAATGTGATATGAAAGGATATGGATATCCTCTTGTGAAATAGAATGAACTTACATGTTTTATGTCACTCTGCTTTGAGACAGCTGGAGCTGAAAATGGGCTGTAACTATAAACACCATTAGTCCTTTTTTTTTGCCTTTGTGGAGCACAGCCACCCCTGCTCCCGTGCTTTTAGACCCATAAGGATGACAATTTACCTGCCCCACCTGCAGGAGCATTGAAAGGTATGCTCAAGTAAACTGAGCACTGGTGGCTGGGCTTTTGTTGTGCTAATATTTCTTGGCTGTGCAAAGAAAATGAGTGTTAATTACTGCTCATGCCCTAAGATTTTTATGAAAAGGTTATAAGAGACCTTTCAGGTTCTAGGAAGGATGATGACCAGTGAGGCGTCCAAGGTGGACACGTGCAGTGTGGTAGAGCAGTTTCCTGGGCTTCCATCACAACAGCAGTGAAGGCTGTTGCCTTAACCTGGCCACCATCTGCAAAGCCAGCACTGGGGAGCACCAGCATGGCCAGCAGGAGAGTGCTGCAGCCCTTCCAGCAGGTTTTTGAGAGCTGCTGGGAGAACCAATGGCTGGTGGAGTGTTCAACAGAAGTGCACTGTATCCAGATGAACACCCCAGCACGGCAGCTACTTAAAGCACTCCCCAAACTCACCCAAAAGAAGGGGAGGGAGCACCCAAAGGCAGCTTCTAAAAGCCTTTTGCAGTCATTAGTGCTGTCCCCTGTGCTGCAAGCTGCCTGCAGTGAGCATGTCCACATCTGCAACGTGCTCACATTTCAAAGGCGGTGCTCCTAACCAGCTGCATCTCAAGAAATCGAGCAATTTTAAAATTTTTTTTTTGTTCTTTCTTTTTTTTTTTTTTGAAGATACCATGCCAAGTCTTTTGAAATGAAAGCTGGGGCAGGCCTAGTGGAGATTAATGTAGGAAAAATGCTGCTGGCTTGATAAGCCACAGATGTCTGTGAGATTTGTGGACGTTGCTGACAGCTCGTGATGGTTTGCAGCTTGCGAGGTCCCCTGGCTCCAGGACCATTGTGCTGAATCCATGGCTGGAGGTGCAGGGCAGGGTTTGGCCCAGTGCTTGAAGGGTTTGAGAAGACCTGGAAGAAAAACCGGTCTAGATCCACTGTGTCATTGCAGAGTTGTCCTAAGTGCTCCAGCTATTTATGCAAAAGAATGGCCTTTTATCTTTTAATACTGTCAGTATTGGCAACTGTTTTTATAGTACTGTAATGAGGAGATGTAAGTTGGTGAAACTCTGTGAAAGCATAATATGGTGATGGAAACTCAGGTTATTGCACCAACCTTGGAAAATTGAAAAGGTGACTTATGTTGGTGGAATCCTTCCTAGTGGATGGACAGGAGGTGGGCTTCTGTTAACTCTGCATACTTAATTAAAACTATGCAACTTTTTTCAGGCAAGACCCTCATTGTGTCCTGTTAGGTGGTACCAGTAACACCAAGGAATTGTCAGAAAATTGTGTCTTGCTCTTTTTAAACTCAAGATTATGCTGTCATCAGCACTGTCACAGAAGCAGTGCAGAGTGTGACTCTGTTAGGTCCCTCTGTTAGGAAATGGGCTGGTCTGGGTGCTTTGTTTTAAGACAGTTACAGATGATTTCACATATAAAAATACAACAAATTTAATAATTTCTTGACATTGGGCACACATAGAGACTGCATCATTTATGAGATGCTGCCAGTTAGACTATTTGTGGATCAAGCTCTGTTGTCTTCATGTTTCATCAAGGCCAAATACTTCACTGACTTGTGGGCACACATGGAGTTATCCCTCACGTGCTGTCAGTGACTCCTCATGCAGAAATCCCCTGGGAGTCTCATCCTCTGCTCAGATTAAGGTTCTTCCGAAGCTGCATTCTTCCATGCCTTGATATTGTATGCTTTGGTTTATTTTAGGCAGAAAATTAAATTAAATCAGTTATTAGTTTTAATGTTGAAGTGCTGCTTTTTCATCAGCTTAAAATACCTTTGTGGGCCCTGATGCTTATATGCAACTTGTTGGTACCAATACTTTTCATGTCTGGATAAAAGGAATTGGTACAATCCTTGTCCAAAAAGTTTTGGGAAAATGCAGAAAATTGGTTTGCCATGATGTTAAAAAAAAGATAAGGATAATTAACAAAAGATAATTTGAACCAAAACAGCCTTTGAGGGTTTTTTTGTGCATGTTTTTTTGGTTTTTTGGTGTTTTGGTGGGGGGGGGGGGGGGGNGTTTTTATTTTTTGGTTCGGTTTTTTGTGGGTTTTTTGTGAGGTTTTCTTGCTTTTGGTTTGTTTGTTTTAGGGGGCTTTTTTCCTCAGAACAACAAGAAGGTTTTTCTGTAAAGTCTTGATATGTGTTAGGCAAGGAAGTAAATCTCTAAATAGCGATTTAAATGCAAATTTATCTATAATGGGAATCCATGCATGTGCTTGTTAACAAATTAGCAAAGAACCAAGCCTCTCTTTGTCATCTTTGTAATACTGGCTTTTTTCCTGCTGACAGCCTCTGTTGCTCACCCAGGCTGGTACCTTTTGCCCTGTGCCTGAACACCTCTTGGTAGATTTCAGAGACAGCTGGTATTTAGTGTACATATATTTATTGGAAAAACTTGTACATTGGTAGCTCGCATAAGCTGATTGAGGCAGCTAAGAAATAATTTCCATAAATGATAGGAAAACTTTTATTCCATATAACCTCAAAAGTAGCAATAGTTTTAGGGGAATTTGAGAGGAAAATCACAGACCAATTTGGGTTGGAAGGGACCTTAAAAGTCATCTCATTCCAACCCCCTTGGTCAGGAACACCTTCCACTAGGCCAGGCTGCTCAAAGCCCTGTCCAGGCTTGCCTTGAAGACTTCCAGGAGTGGGGCATCCACAACTTCTCTGGGCAACATCTTCCAGCATCTCACTACCCTCACAGTAAATAGCATCTAATCTACCCTGAATCTACCCTAAATCTGCCCTCTTTCAGTTTAAAATCATTCCCCCTGGTCTTGTCACTATTTCCCCATGTAAAAGCTGCTCTTGCTTTCTTCCATAATCCCTTTTAGTACTGGAAGGCCACAGTGAAGTCTCCCTGGAGCAGTCTCTTCTCCGGGTTGAACAACTCTCAGCCCAGTTTCATATTGGCAGTGCTCCAGCCCTCTGATCACCTTGGTGGCTCTGCTCTAGACCTGTCTAACATGTCCACCTCTCTCTCCAGGTGGGGTTGCATGAGGGCAGAATCCCTTGAGGGATTGGGAAGCCTGACTGCCAGTGAAGACTGAGGCAAAGAACTCATCGAGTACCTCAGCTTTCTTCATATCTGTTGTCACCAGTTCTCTCTTCTCATACCCATCCTGTACACCCTCCTTGGCCTTTCCTTTCTGACCTAGGTATTTATAGAATCCCTTCTTATTATTCTTTACATCCCTTGGCAAGTCCTGTCTCTGCCTTAGCTTTTCTGATCTTGTACCTACACATCCAAACTATGGCTTCAGTTACGCAAAATATTTGAGTATTTGAGGAAGAAAATTGAAAATTCTTTCATTTCAATTGCTCTATAAAATAAAAAGTTTCAAACATTTCCTTTGGAGTAGGTGAACAGGATGGAGACTGGCTATGTTATATATAGCATATTATATATAAAATGAGCTTGAGCCTCTCGATCTTTGCAATGTTCTGTGCTCACAGTTTGGAGTGGGATGGTAGAGGGGATAAAAAGTGCTGTCATCGTGCTCATCTGGTATTTTTGCTTATGAGCACAAAAAAGCCTGATATAGCAATAATAAATACCTGCTGTGACCTACTGCCACCATGATATTAACAAAGGGAACTCTGATATCTGCCTTTGCAAAGGATGAACAGAGACAATGCTCAAGTGAGCCCCAGGGAATTATTATCTCTTGTCAGCTCTTGTGTTTGTGGCTTGTTAGTGCAAAGACATCTCCTGCTCTTGTTCACTTTGTGGCACTTGTGGGGTTCTTGGTAAAGCTCACACACCAAGTTACCATTTAAACTCCTGTGTCCTTGGGTGGCATTTAGAACAGTATTCAGAACATCATTTTTCTTTACCCAGGGCACTAAATGATTACTTTATCAGCTGGAGATTGGTGCGTGCCTCTGCAGGGAAACCCACCACCATAATAATGTAAATTCAGCTCTAGGAATTCTGCAATGTGCAGCAGGGTAAAAATGTCCCCCCCCCATCTCCAGGCAAGGTTTCTTTTAGGTAGCTCATTTGTTGTGCCAAGCCAGCCTGCAGTGGGGATGATTTCAGCCTTGTTCAAGACTTTATTGTGTGAGTCTGTAGGATAAAACATGGGCACACTTGAGTGAGAATCTAAAAACCAAGATTTCCCACAGATTGCTGTGCTGTAGCTGAACTATGACTTCTAAGTAGTTCTTAGTGCCTTGAATCTTATTTTCATGCTCTTAATGGTGATGTTATTTAAATCCATTATATTTGGGGTAGAAAGGGTCTATAATCTGAAAATGTCTTAACACAGCAGCTATCTGAATAAAATTGCTTTGATAAATTCCTTTGTGGGAATAAGAATATGAAATTCACCATATAAAACTGGCAATGCTACATAAAAGCCCTGCAGGACTGGGGAGGGGGGGATGTGTATGTTTGGGGTTTATTTTAGTTTTTTTAAGAATAAGGGAAAAGTGTAATTTATGCCTGGATAATTAGTGGTGTTTTACCACTGAAATGTACACCACTTAGAGGAATAGTCACTGGTGCCTTTCACACCTGCACAGGGTATGAAATTCCAAACAATTAAAACAATTAATGTTTCCTCCTGAAAAAAGTCTATTGTGCTTTGGCAAAAAGCGTATTGTGGGACTTGTAAAAAATGCGATAAAACCGAATGTGTGATAAATGGAAAATGTGCTGTCAAAGACCTTGACACATTTTTTCATTCCCAAAAGCAGATATGGATAACTTTGTGAACTAGTGTCACTTGCCAAGATGAATTTATTGCAGTATTCCATGTGAAAGGCTTTTGCTTTTCAAGAATTGGGACGGGGTTTTTGTTCTGCTAGAAACAAAAGTGTGGTGCCATTTGGTCTTTTGGTCAAGAACTAAAAACAAGTAGTAGGGGTTAAAAGTCATCTTAAAATTAGACAACTTGGCTGCATTTCTATTTTTCTTCTATCTGAAAGGAACTTTAAAAGGGGGGATACCACACAAGTTTTTATTAATTTATTTTATGAAATATTAGTTCATTGTGTCCTGGCCTTGCTGTGTAGATGTTGACTCTCTATTTTTTCAAAGGGCAGGAAGACTGCAGTGTATCAATCACTTCATTTTTACACTCTGTGCATTCTATGAATGTCATCAGACTTTAAGTCATCACATGGAAAAAATTTTATATGTACCCTGAGAAAGCAAATACCTAAAAAGAAGACTTTCTAGCTGACAGCTCCTAAATGCCATTCATGAGTGTTTGTGGCAGTATATTAAAATGATTTCTTTAGAAGAGAAATTTAACAGAAGTCGTTTAACAGAAAGAGGGAAAAATGCATTTGACTTCCATTTGTTAGTGTTTCGTGGCCATCTTTGTTGAGAAATGGTGACAAAGCATTTAAGAAAATGAAAGCTGAAATCCTCTGCATCCCTGGTGCAAAGCAGGAAAGGCCACCAGCACTCCATAGGCTCTTGGTGCCATCCCTCTCCCAGTTCCCTATTTTTGGAAGGTTCTGTAGAAGGTCAGTGAGAAACATTACTCCTGGCTCCTAAGGCAAAAGCTGCCTGGATTATTATCCATGTGAAACCGAAGACGGGGTGCTAGCAGAGAGCAAATAGTTACTCCTGTTAGTATTTCCTAGATGAATGTAAGCAGCTTAAATTTCAGTTGTTCTAAATTAGCTGCTGAATTAAAAAAAAAAATATTTAGCTCTATTTTGTTTCCCCTTGGTCAATCGTTCATTATTTCCATCTAATGCTTGAAACCTAATCACCATTGCTGAGAAAACATTTCAGGAAACTATCTCGACAAAGAATTTTACTGTAAATATTAAGAGAGAAACATTTTGTCAGTTTGACAAGAATAAATCATACATCACACAGTCATAATCATACACGTTGTTCACTTTTAATGTGCAATTGCTGCATTTTTATTAGGAAGCCATGAACACTAATATTGATAATTTGTGTTTTATTAGAAATGGCAATCGAAGGAAGAAATTGTTGGAAGCTCCAGCACTGCAACAAGCATGTTTTCATGGGCACAGCAGCACCAGGGGAAGGGTTTTGGTTGTCGTGGCTGAGACTGTGATGACCAGCACATCCCTCATGAGAAACTGTGGCTTTGTCCTTCTTGTGCCAACCAGTGGCTGTGACTTTCTTGAAGAAATCTCAGTACAGCTTTCTCCAAGAAAAGCTGGGTTTGTCTTGGCTCTTAAAAAAATGTTTTAAATGCTAACTAAAACAAATCTTAAAGTATGTTTAGAAGCTGCATTTGAAATTCCAGTCCCTCAGAAGGGGAGAAAGCACCAATTTCACCATTCGATGAATGGCATAAGCTGATTTATGGCTTCTTTTGACACTCGGTCATGTGGCAGAGGCAAAGGAGCAGCTGGTAATGGAACCAGTAAAAGTTAAAGAGGAGGAAATGCTATATTACAGAAGCAGAGGGATATTATTAGCTCCTGCACTCTGCTAGAGGTGATGCTTGGGATGAAAGAAGCTCTTTAGGAGGCCAGACAAATTTCCCTGAGGTTTTCAGAACTGGTGTTTCCCAGTGGGAGCTGGTCTGGACTAGACTGTCCCACACAGAAATGAGGGGCCAGAGATGCAGAGAGGTGCTGAACAATCACATAACTGAGTCCAACACTAGCAGTGTATTCTTGCTAAGAGGGATTTCTTTACTGTAATTGAGAGTGCTGGATAAGAGATTAAAAAAATCATGAGCTGAGGCAGCTTGGGGAATTAAAACTAGAACTTTTTCTGAGTGTTGCATTATCAAATTGGGAAGGACCAAGGTGGGCCTTCACTTTGCAGATGGCAAAGGGCAGACACTGACAATAGCACCTGGATTGCCACGTCAGAAACGTGGAAAATCGTGTTTCCTGTCCTTTGTGGCTCTCTGTATAGGAAGTGTGGGCCACCCCCTTTCTTAATCTTACCAAGCTCACCCTAACAGCCTTGAGTCTTGCTCAGACATCTCTCCATGAGAAACTGTTCCAGACACTGATTGCTGACAGTGCAACTTCCTCCTCCTATTTTGCCACCCATGTCCAAAGATAAGCCATCAACTCCCTGAGTGGGCTGGCAAAGTATGTGATACTATAATATGTACAAATTTAAATGCTTATAAGGGGTGAAAAGGCAAGAAAAATTAACAGTAGTAATATTTAGCTTTAAAAAAACTCAAACAAAATGAAAACTCCACAACCTCCCATTCCAACTTTCTTAAAACACAAAGAATCTCTTCATGTAGGAAACTACAGAAGGAGCATTAGAAGGGCAAAGAAGGAATAATTCAAACACTGAAAAAAGTGCATGTGATAGCAAATGAGGCCAGTTCTGCATCCATATGGGGTTTTTGTGACTATTCCCTTCGTATATTCCAGATGAAATTCCCCTTTCCTAAATAATGAGTTGAAACATACTGATTTAAGGATACTGTTGACACTTGTGTAGTGGATTTTTCTTTTTTATCAGCTAGAAGTATCTGTGAACTGGAAAGGCTATCATTAATAATTAATGTAACAACTTCTGCCTTTCATCTCTGTGTCTGCCAATCTGGATATATTAAATTTCTTGAGCTTTGCTTCCATCTTAGTTTTGATACTCTCATACTCCCATTGTCATTATTTATATTGCCTTGATCCATCTTGCAAAAGGAGGTCAAGTTCTCATTTAAAGCTGCATCTAGATCATCCTTGATCTATGTCCTATCTCTATCATACAACACTCCTTTTTCTTTGCTTCCTTGCTCTTCTCCTCTTATTTGTACACAACAGTCTTGCTGTTGTTTGTTCTGAATTACAACTCTTCCATTTGTAAAATAGCCCTTATTCAAGTTGTGTTTAAATTATATTCAAAAATAGAATTATTTTAGTAGACAGTGGGGTATTTTTAATATACCCTAAACTCTCTTCTAAATCCCTTTTGCACTTTTTAAAATCAAGTGTGTATTTTTTGTCATCTTAAAAAATGAGCTATGTTTTATTAAAAATAAAAGGAAAAAAACCAAACCAACAAAGAGGAACAGCAACAGCTTCCAAACTGCAGATTGAAAATTAGCTTGTCCTTAGCAAGTGAGATGGTTTTGGCAGCAATCACACTAAACAGGGATTTTCCAATCTTGGCTGCTAACATGAGATTCCTTGTTTAGGATCACATTGCTTGTAGATTACAGAATTGGCCACAGAATAGACACACTACTCGAATGACAGATTTGTCCAACCTGTGCTGTGTTACAGGAAACGGGGCCGTGTTTTGTAAACCAGAGCTAATATTTTCCATCTGTAACCAAGTACAAGGCTGATGAAGGACATAAAGAATATTCTGAAATGGAGAGCGACTGGAAGAAGAAATACCAAGTCTTTTAAAAAATGCATTTTTGGGGTTTTTTATGATCTTGCAGCCTGAAACTGCAACATGTGAATACCTATCCCGAGGGCAGGGCTCCAAGTTACAGACCAGGGGCTGAGCTGCAGGGAGGTGACTGGACCAGCTCATCTGTGCTCCCAGGCTTTGCCTCATGGGCCCCTAATGTCCTTGGTCCCTGTGTGATGTGTTGCAGTGTCCCTAAGTGGATTAGTGGCAGATGACCTTATGTCTTTGGATAGATGCTGGTTTGTGGGCCATTCAGTGCTCCTTGTTCCTTTTGAATAAAAAGGTAATGGTGCCAATTTGAGATACTTTTATGATTTGTCCTTGGTAGAGGACAGCTTTCTTGGCAGATGCTGTTGCATTTTCAAAGTTGATTTAAAAAGAAGAGGAGGTGTTGGGAACAGGGAGCTCTGTCAAAAGTTCTGCTGAATTCATCATGTGTAGACCAAGTGTGTGCGGACAGGAATTCCCATTTTCAAGACAAATTTTAGAAGATGGGGCCAGAGGTGCCAGTGTGAGAGCTGTCTAAGATTGAGAGAAAAATCCTGTAATGGCTCTCAATGGCTGATGATGGAGATGCTCACCAGGATGGGACTTCCAGGGTGCTGAGGTGGTGTACCCAGCAAACTGGGTAGAACAGACAGCCACAAAAGCTTCACGGTTGTGGAAGAGGATTTCTGAAAGGGCAGAGTTTGGCTCAAAGTGTTTCTCTGAGGTTGTGGTGCCTGCAGCAGTCACTGGGCTGTGTTTTAACCACAGGGTGAAAAATGCTGCCTGTGTAAAGCAAATATTCCTCTGCCCACTTGTATTCAATAGCAATGACTGCTCAAAGCCTGTGACTGGCTAATTCCAGTGTGGGTTGGTTTGGGGTTTTTGGCATAAAGACTGTCAGTCCTGCAAACCACACACACTTCCACCCTCATTTCCATCTGCTCAGAGCAGCACACGGCTCATCTAGGACTGTGGTGGAAGTCTGTAAGTATTTTAAATTGCTCCTAGAAAGTAGGGTTTAGGTACAAAGAGTAGAAAATCACTGGTGGGAAACACGACTCAGTTATGTGTTTCCATACAAATTAAGTGGCAGAGGTGACTTGTCTTTTACCAGACAATGAACCCGACTGTAATTTTATTATAATTATGGTACATGGAAAGACAATTTATTTAACTTCTCAGTGTTTATAAAACACAAATATACTTTCTTTGAAAAATTTAGTATCAAATAGAATGGTTTTCTTCTGCTGAGGAACAAACATTTTTAGGAGAAAATGGATTGTAGTGATGTTACAGCCCCGACCTACAGTAGGTTATATAAGAGAAATATTGATACCCTCTCAAATGGAAACAGTATTTGGGTCTGTTACTCCAAAGACTCTCTTATCATACCTTAGGCAGTAAATGTTTATTGATATGGTGATGAAAAACATTGGAAAGTGCAATTAGAGGGTAGTTCATCAGGGGGAATGGGTGCCTCTTAAGATGACTGCTGTTCCAAAGACTGCTGGTCTTACTGTAAATTAAGACTTTGAGCCATGCTGTGGGACATATTTTCATGTTTGTAACTATAATTTGAGTTTGGGAATACTAACAATTCGAATTCACTTTAAGGAGAAATTTTGAGGTGTCTATTTATAAGTGTGAACACTGGTATTGTTTTAATTCAATTCTTTTATGAAGAAATAGTCATTGATGCTTTTGTTGAGGTTTAGTCTAGAGTTCAAGTTTTGCCTAAGTTTGATTTGAGAAACAGAGAAGCCTCATTATTAACAGCCCACGTTAATTATAAAGAGATGAGACAGCAGAGCTGAGCATGATTTCCCATAATTGCAGCCAAGAGGAATTGAAAGAGCAGCACTTTGGTGGCTGCTGTGTGGGGATGATACTGAGTTTGGAATTGAAGCACTTGTTTCAGTTAGACAACAGACTTAGAGTAAAACACATCATCCCAAAGCAACAGCTATGGCTGGAATTGCTGAATACTGCCTCATTCATTAAAAAAAGGTCATGGACTGTTGACTGTCTCTATTCACTGGGTAAGGACCCAGGGTGGTGGGTTTTTTTCAGGCTGCTCCAGATGAAGGCTGGTCCTAAATCTGCTAACTTATGCCAGTCTTGGTCAGTTGGTTTCAGGGCAGACGCTTCTTGTCCCATGCACAGGCTGTTCCCCTTGTCCACTGTTAATTTTAGGATTAGTACAAACCTAGGAAATAGAGGTGTTTCAGAAAAATCGAGGTAGCTCAGCCAGTGTAACTGGTGGACTTTTAAACATCTGCAGCTACAAGATAAAGGCCAGCTTTAGCAGACACATTTCTGTTCATCATTTGCCAGAAAGACCCATGCTGATTGTGACTAGATTCTGCTGATTGTGGCTTTATTTATGAGTGGAATTGGAACCAGCTTTAAGGCTGCCAACCCAAGGGTTCAAACACATTTTTTGTGGACACATACCCCTGCCTGTGTAGGATGAGAGCTGGCACCTGCAGGAACCTGCTCCTCTTTGGAGGAGGGTTAAATTTCAGTTTTCTTAAACTGAACAGTTCTGTAAGATTTAACGCAGTGGTTAGTGCTGAGATGGAGGCTTCTGCTCAGGAAAGCTGAGGCTGTTGGTTTGGTTCTTGGATCCTTGCACTTCAGAATAAGCTGGATGAGGAAAAGGAGAATGCTTTATCCCATCCAGGGATAAAGCCGTCTTGCTAAACAGAGCCAGCCTGGCAGCTCCCACTACCAGGAAGGACCCCAGCTGGACCCTGTAACTGGTTGCTAGCTTTGATTCCAGAAGGAGTTCCCAGTCTGGATCTTAGTGACAGCTAAGGATGAAGGCTAGCCCTGGGACTGCAGATTTCCTTCTGCTCTTTGCTGGGATTGTGTTGCCTGGGACTCATCCTGGGGCAGCGCTTGTAGGTGGGATTAATACCAGATTAAGTAAAAGTATGGGATGGGACCAGAATGAATGAAATACCTTATTTGTTCAGTTCTTCACATTTCTGGTAAACTGACTTTTCTGCCTGTGTCCAACTCATTCAGAAGCTCCTGTGGGTGATAGGTTACTCTGTGCATAGCTCTGACCCTTTACATTTCTTTTCAATGGTAAATTGTTATTTATAGAAAGGCTGTGGAATTATTGGCTGTATGTTTTAAAAAGCAAGCCAGATGAGGAACAAAAATAATCTGGATTCAGATTCTTTTAAGTCCAAGCTGTGTATTAGCTCTGCTGCTATTCATGAGATCCACTAAAAATCTGCATTGCGGCCTTTTGGATTTGTTCAGTTCTTTTATTTTGCAAAAATTTGGAACTTCAGCCTAATAAGCGAAAATAAGAATTTGGTTTAGCTGAAAATTTGATAAGCAGACATGGAAGAAGCTGGTGCATAAACTGTTAATTGTTGCCATGTGAGGATACAAACAGGAGGAATATCTGGAGCAAAGTGGGACTGTGGCGTTACTGTTTGGGGAAAGCTGTTGTTGAGCAAAATATTTCTCTGGATTAGGGAATAACCTGAAATGCCCTAGAGACATACCTGGGCACCAAGTCAAAGGCACGCACAAACACATGGCAATGGACTGACTTGCTCTTGGCCCTGACCATTTGCTTTTCCATTTGCACAGCGAGACAGGTCAGCCAACCACACAGGCAAAGCAAGAGGCTGCCACCTCCCCATGGCACAACCACGAGCTCCTGAGGCAAGGAAAGTCTTTGAGAGGCCAGTAAGAACGGCCAGAGCCAGATGGGATTGCAAGCTGCTGGGAAAACATAGGGAAGGATGGGGGGAACGCTGCAGTATTTGTAAATATTATTATCTGCATGGAGTTCAACGTGCCTTGGTGCTGTGAAAAGCTTTGGCAGTGCTTTGCAGTGAATTATGTCTGCAGTGAAATGTGAGCAGATGAAAACTGGAAGCAATCACGCTAAACACTCCTGAGGCTTACCCTTCCAAATGTTTATGTTTATGTGCCTCCTGTTTTGATCACCTGCTTGCAAGCTGAATGTTTTCCCTTTCCTCCTTGGGAGGAGCAGCAGACTAATAAAGGGCAGGATTTCTCTTCTCCCTCTGTTCTCATACCCTGTTTGGAAGATGAGCAAAATGCCCTGGCAAGCAGATCTGAAGCAGGACCCTAAGCCTTTGGGAGACCTAAGGAGGGTCTCTGTGTTGTGTGTCCGGTACTCTCTGAGGGCCTGTCAGACTAGAAACGAGAGTTTTGGTGTTGTTAAAACGTGAGGGAAAAAAAACCTTTTTATTTCCTGTCTTCAAAAACACCAAACTGGTTCAGCCCTGCTGTTACGGTGGCCTGTGCTCAGGTCCTTGGTGAGCCTGGGCTTTCCCAGTCCATCCCTGATCCTCCAGCACATTTTCTGTGCATTTAGACAGCCTGCGGCTCATGTGTTAAAACAGAAGGTGCTGGGGTGCCATCCTCCTCACTGGTACACATCATCCACGCTTTCCCCACCACAGGGGATACTCCTGGAGGCTGATATTTCATATCACCACGTTGCCTGTCTATGACAAGGAGAAAATTTTACGCGCTCGCCTCGTTGGGTTGCAAACCTTTATGAATACCGCAACTAATATCCCCGGTAAGTGGAAGATTAATTTCTATACCACCTGGTAGCAAGCTGTGGATTAGGCTGCTGTCCCTCGTGTGGGTTTAATGCTGGAGGAATGGGGCACTTGAGCACCCAGACAATCAGCCTCTTGTTTAAACAATGAGCTTCTCGGTCTTGTTAGCCAGCGCTCTTAAATTTTCATTTTATTCTGGTATGCAGGCTTGTGTGATGTGGAGAATTGCTTCAGCACAGAGAGACTGCAAACCTGTTCAATTAAAGGAAATGCTCAGATCCAGCTGTTGGAGTCCCATGAATGCCAGTACTCCTCACAGAGTAAGTAAGACCAACACGCTCTGCCCTTGGAACAGATACGACGATTTGCGCCTTAATTCTCCTGAAAAAAAGAGCCTTTGTTGGGAGAGGACAATTGGGGAGAGGAGGAGGAATGCAAAGTGTGGTGCAGAAAATGCCCAGTGAGACCGAGTTTTCTGCAGATAACAGAGAGGGCTCTATAGCATGAGCATGGCAATGAGGCACCATCAGAAGCACGTAGAGTACAAGCTCCTGTTACAGCTATAGAATTGTCTTGCAAGTTTTGTAAATGCTTTCCTCTCATGAAAAAAACATGTGGAGTAACTTACTCTGTGCTTTCACTTCCAAGGAACAGGCCAACAAGCACAGCCCTGGTGTGTGACCAAACACTGCGCTGTTTGTGCCTGGGCTTTCAGTTTGCCTTAGTTTTGGTGACAAGTTTCTGTACCCGTTTGTAGGTGACAGAGGTGTTGGGGCAATGTCAGATGCTCACCTAGATGTGCCAGATGTTTGTGTACAGGTCTTTTTATAAAAGACCTTTTATATATTTTATGTATATCTACACGTATCAACAGATACTATTATTTATCTAAAAATATATATAAAGGGCTGTAGCTGTTTCAGTAAGTGCTGAATGTACTTCAGCTACAAAAGCACAGCAGCTGACCTAATGCTCATGTCTTAACCAAGAGCCGAGTTCCTAAGGCTGAGGCAAGGGAAGAAAGACATTGGAATGGGATAAACCACAGGAGGAAATGATGGGCTTCACCTGAGCGGCAGAAGCCATCTCCCCACGGCACATCACCCCAGAGCAGGGGCTGGTAACCTCTTGTCTGGCTTCAGGAACCATCGCATCTCTGGAAATGCAGTTTCTCCACTCCTGCTGTTGCTTCCCCCTTCAGTCTCACTTTGTTGACTGTTTAAAAATTGTGACATGGGGGCTTTAAAAAGATACAAGGCACAGTTTCAGCTGCTGAGGTGGAAATGGGTTTCTGACTGACCCTCGGTGGTAGGCAGGCTGCTGCTGGCCCCTAGGCAGCATTCATGCCATTTGTCACACAGGCTAAAACAGAAAAGGTTGCATTTTAATTTACTAGCTGGGCCTGTGAGGTGCACAGGATTGCACTCCGTGCTGAACTTGATAATAAAGTCTTGATTGTTAATTGGCTGCCCCAAGTGTCTTTTTTAGTCAAGTATGTGTCCATCTTCCCCCTTACATAGATATATATGTACATATATGTACATCTGTATGTACTTATGTGTGGCTCTGTGTGTATGTATATAAATACACACACATCTCTATAGATACATCTTTTATGTACGTGTTAAAAAATATAAATGCCTGACTTTACTGCCAGGTTGAGAAAGGGCTCTGGTGCTTTAAATCAGTGCAGAAAATTAAGCAGCTGTTGGGTCAAATCTTTGCAGCTTTTCTATTGTGTGATTCTTGTTTCAGGCAGCAGCTGAGCCCACAGGCTCTGAGCAAGAAATTTTGCTGAAGAAATCCCCTCTGCACGTGGCCAGCAGCCTGAATCAGCTTTTCTGGTGGATGGTGAAACAGTGGAAGACCTTTGAAGGAAGTGGGGTTTGTCTGGCTGTGAGGTGTGTACAGCACCCACTGCACCTGCTTCATCTGTTTGTTGTTAAAGTGTATTTTATAGAAACATTGCTAGCAACAGATTGAAGATTCCTTTGTAAATCCAAAATAAATAATTCTAACTGTCTGCATGATATTATGTATATACGGTTTTCTTTCATGCAAAACCAGAAAACAGGCGTGGTCCAGCTGAAGAGGTGGTATGTATCAGGAGTTGGAACACTAAGGTGAGTGGGCTGAAAACAAGCACTTAATGCCTCCCTGCACTGTTTCTCTGCGTTTGGAGCAACTGAAAACAGGGTAGACAGTAAAAACCAGCTCCAGAGCCCAAGCTTTACTGAGTTTTTGGCCCACTGACTAGTGTAGATGCTTGCAAGACCTCTCCCACAGCAGGCTGGCAGACTGACCCTCCCTTAGAGTTATAAACCCAGGCTGTTGCAAGGAGAAATGTCTCTAACTATTAATAACCTTGCTTTGCATTTAGGTTTTTTTGTAGTTATGCTTCCCTGAGGAGGAAGAGCAGACAACTTGGCTCCAGGAGCTGCAGTTTCTGTCCCACCCCAGCTGGACATGTTCCTGCACCCTCAGCATCTCTCCTGCTGCTGTGGAGGTGCTTGCATGAGAGCAGTCTGCCATGCCTGCACCTTCCCCTACGGGGCTGTGTCTGATGGGTGGCTCTTGCAGTCACAGAAAACTGCTCCTGTGTGCAGGAGGAGTGTTGGGCCACTCTCGACAGGTCTTCAGCCCACACAGAGCCAGGGCTGTGCTGTGAGGGGGAGTGGGACACAGAAAACCCTTCCAGCCTTGAAAAACCAGCAGGACTGCAGGCAGAATCCTGTTGCACAGCAGCCAGACTGGCTGGCACCCCAGCGGGGCCCAGACAGCTGCAGCTGGCCATGACAACACCCATGCTGGGCAGTGCTGGAGCAGGCTGGAGGGCAGCTCTGGGGGAATGCAGTGGCACCCAGGGGTGCTGATTCTTGCACTGCACAAACCATTCTTGCTGAATGTGTGAGACACAAACCCCTGGCATGTGTCCCAAGCCCACACAACACTGGAGACACCAAACACACACCCCCACACTCATAAAACACACAACAGCCTCCGCTGCACAGCACTTACACACTGCACACATGGAAAGCAAAGTAGGTGTGTGCTGCAGACATGGGGAACAAGCCACATCAGCCACTGTTGTGACAAGTAGAATTATAAAAGAAAGGCCTCATAAAATTATTGTATTGATAGCTAGCCTGTCATCTCTTCTAAGTGTAGTCAAGCAATTTGCAAGCTCCCATGTGAAAACAATCTTGATATGAAAGGTTAAGACAACCACCTATTCTTGGGCTGAAAAATAAGTGCATCTATGTAAACACTAAGATCTGTTTCATGAGAACCCATACAGCAAAAAATGTAAACAACCTGAAACTTGGCACGAGCACACCAATCACCTTCTGACCAAAAAATGAAGTAAGAAAACTACCAGCCAATGGGTGTTGCTCACGAGGTCTGTGAAAACTGTATAAAATAAGTGATGTGAATAAAGAATTGGTTTTTCCCGCGTGAAG
Organism: Cyanoderma ruficeps; assembly: GCA_008694505.1. Classification (NCBI taxonomy): domain Eukaryota; kingdom Metazoa; phylum Chordata; class Aves; order Passeriformes; family Timaliidae; genus Cyanoderma; species Cyanoderma ruficeps. The sequence goes on from VZDJ01007753.1 coordinate 3,628,344, forward strand.
AAAACGGAGTCTCGGCTAATTCATGCCAATAGCGGATGGCCCGAGGCGATCGCGGAGGCTCGGCCGAGGCGGCCGCAGAAAAGGCGCCGGGGCCGGGGCCGAGAGGCGGAACCCGCGGGGCCGCGGACGAGCCGCCCGCGGGAGACGGGATTCGAGCGGCGAATACACAAAGCAGCGAAAGGCCCCGGCCGCAGCTCCGGCCGGCCGGGGACGGCCCCGAACACAGAAACAAAAGCGGCCGCGGAGCGGGACCCGAGCGGGGAAAGCCCGGGGCCGCGGGCGGCGCGGAGCAAAGCGCAGAAACAAAGACAGAAATGGAAACAAACAAGCAAACACAGAGACACAGAAACAAACACAGACACAAGCAGAGCGCCCGGGAAGGCGCCGCCCGAGGGGGAGGGAGCTGGGACTGGAAAATGCGGCGCGGCCGCTGAGACGGGGCGGGGGGAGACAGCGGATGGGCTGCGCCGCACCCCAGAAGATACGCCCCGCGGAAAAGCCGCGGAATATGCAAACTACGCGCCGCGGCGCGTAGTATGCAAATCATGCACCGCGCAGTATGCAAATGACGCGCCGCAGCGCGTACTATGCCAGATACGCGCCGCGTGGTATGCAAGTTACGCGTATACGCGCGGCCGAGACCAGCCCGCCAGTGTAACCCCGCGGTACAATCGGGGCTATCTCCGCGGGCGATTTCCCCCGACCAAAATCCCGCCCCGGAACTGCTCAGTCCGAGCCGCGCGGGCACGGAACCTGTGTGCGGGCGCCCCCGCGAAATGGTTCCGGCGGGACACCGTGTCCCCGGGCGGCGATGCGCGGTGGCCGCTCCCCCTCCCCGGGAAGCCGCGGTGGCGGGCCGGGGTCGCGGTGGCCACGGCGGCTCCTCCGGGTGAGTTTTAGTCTTCAAAAACCCCCGAGCTCCGGGCCCCTGTCGGTTCGCAGCTCCACAGGGAACGCGCGAGCTCTGCAGACGGCAGGAGCCGGAGCACATTCCCTGCTCCCAGCTCCTCCCCACAGCTGAGGGCTCCGGCGCCGTTCCCTGCGCGGGCTTTCCAATATCGGCGGGGGGTGGGAGCCACAAGCGCTCTGTGCCTTTTGAACCTTTTCTGTGTTTGTCTTCAGTGTTTCCCCCCTTTTGCTATATGCAACCTTTGGAGGGTTTTTTGTGTTGCTTTTCCCCTCCGTTTTTCCCCCCGCGGGTGTTTGGGGCAGGCGGGGCGCAGCAGCCCCGGGAGGCTCCGCTCGGCTCCCTCCGCCCGCGCTGCCCGGGCACTGCGGCGCCCGGGGTTCTCTTTCCCCTCCCTCTCCTTTTTCCCTGCGGGCGGCACAGCCCACCGCTCCAGCGCGGGGTGGTTCCTGACTACCTCTGTTTAATGAACCTTTACAAGGCATTGTGCTTGAATGCCTTGAAAACGTGTTGATATAGGTTTTTTTAAAGTTAATTTTGTTTTCTGACTGAATTGTAATTTTTTACGGTTTTACGGTTGCTGGTGCCTTATTACCTATCAAAGATCTCAACACAGTCTGATTTGTTTAACAAGAACTTTAACAAAGTTTCCTGATGAAATGACACGAAATACAATTGCAAGAAGCTTCTCAGCTGTTCAGCAGTCTGCCAAATTACACGTTATTATTTTTTTTTCAGTAACCCTGCAGTCTAAAAAACCTTACTAAATTTCTGTTTCTGTGAAATTTGTGACGTGAATAAAGAATTGGCTTTTCCCGCGTGAAGAAAATGGAGTCTCAGCTAACTTACTACAATAAGCCACACTTGGTGGAGGCAGGATCGGGGTGCTATTCCTGCTTTCCCAGTTCAGGTTTCCCAGCTACTTCCTTTTTTGCTGGTTGGATGGACAGTAAGCAAAAGCAGAGCACAGCATTCACCATCTCCATTCTTTCTATCACCTTTAACTAAACACCAGGTAACATCCATCGTATTTGTCTTAGACCGTCTCAGCCTTCCCAAAGCACTTACCCTGTTCATCCTGAGTAATACCAGGATACAATCAAGTCTTGCTTGAGTCAGTGCTGTGCCTGGTGGTACACACTGAGCCAAAGGCACAGCTGGATAGCTCAGGAGCAGAAGGCTGTTACAAGCTGGAGACTGACACTAATTTCCCCAAAATATTTAATAACTGGTTAATTTCAACATCCTATCTGAGTCACTTGTTTGAAGCCAAGTAACCAAAACCAAGAACAAAAAAGCTTTTATACCTTAGCATTATGGTACAGCAACCATCCCTCTGCAGTGTGGGCTTCAAGTTGGTTGACTTAATTCACAACTGTCTGGTCAAAGCTCCATTTTATTTGCCAAGTATATGCACTCTTTCCCAAGTAAAACATTCCATCTCAGTAAGGTGGACGACAACACACCCTCTCTCCCCTCTCAGGAGATGCAGATGCACACTCCAGCACCCTCAGCAAACAGAACCTCCACAGGAGCAAGTCAGAGGGAGCCCCAAACAATTCTCTCTCTCTGTGCCTGTGCTGTGGCACAGCAGATGCTCAGCTGGGAAAGAGTCAGCCTGCTCCCCTGTGTAACCCAACTCCCCTGTGCCACAGCCTGACTGTTTCAGCTGCGAGTGTGCCTTAGCAGGAATGCTGCAGGAAGGACACTGCTCCTGGCTGCTAAGCATAGCTTTGATGGTCACACATCTTCCCTCTGGCTGGAGGGACTTACTTGCATGCCCAGCAGGCAGAGAGCTGTCTTTCTCACATAACTGCTCCTGGTGATGTTAGTAAGCTAAGCCTGGAGCAAGAGCTGTGTTTTGATTGATCCTGGACAGAGTGACTCACCAGGTTTGCTGTGGTGGAAGCCGCCTGGAATCTTAAAAAAAAAAAAAATGCTATTAAGCTGCTGCATGTTCTACCTCAGGGTGCAAGCCTGTGCTGGGGCTGAGGAGATCAGGACCTACTGTTTTGGGGGGTTTTTTTAATTATTTGTTTATGTATTGAGTCAGAAAAAGGTGAGGGCACTCTCCTTCCCTCCGGAGTCCTTCAGCATCTGAGCATCAGTCACTCTGGTCACCAACAGCCACCCACCAAAAGCCACTCCCAGCTCGAGGCCACCAGCAGTACATGTCCTTGGAGTTCACTGGGGAAGAAACAACAACTTTACATGCAGAGTTCATGGAATTTGGAAGCACTGAACAGGTCAGAATTTGCACAAAAGGAGTGCACATCTTCAGTGAAACTGAAGTATGGACATTACCTCCACCAACACCCTCCTGAGGTACCAGTTTCATGAGAATTAACAACAGAGGGGCACTAGTTTCTCCCAGGCCTTGTCAAAGGGAAAGGACACTGGGGATCCTTTGTTTTTTTTTGAATAAAGATTTTAAATTACACATCCAACTCCTATTTTAGAAGGGATTTTGACTCCAATGAGAAAGAAAGCTGTTGGTAGTAGGGGTGAGGAGACCTGCGTGCCTTGCTGGTGAAGGGTCACACAATGTGTGACAGGTAACACAACGTGTGCTGGTGACCACTCCCATCCTGAGACTCAGGCAAATCCACTGCAGCCTGCTGACCACCACAGGAATCCTCACAAGTGTGGACAGGTACACTCAGCAAACACAGAAACCTAAATCAGGTCCAATCACATCAAGCAGCAAGTTCTCACAAAAAAAAAAAAAATCAATCAGATTATTACAGGTACAATCTAGCATAGCATAACACCAGCTCATGGTGCCATGAAGTCCAAACATCTGCTGAACTACCACCACAACTTGACTTTCTATGAAGTACTAAAGTTTGTATCTCTAACGTTGAGTTTAATGCACATCTCAAAGGCAAGTTTCCGTGTTACACTAATATATTCTGACATGTGTGTGCCAAGCTAAACAATACTTTATATTTGAACACTTATGCACAAGAGCAGAGTTCCAGAAACTGAACAAAAGCCTCTTCACAGGTTATCTAGTTTATCCCACCATTATTCTGTAGTGAAAAATACCTCCACAATGGTCCCCATAGATTCATGTGCATCCATACCTGATCCATGCTTGCCAGCTACATAATGCACTCTGTTGTGAAGTTTGTAAATAAAACAATGCTGGACAATCTTACTTCTAGGGACATCTTTTGTATTGTCTAAACTTACTCCTTTTTTTTGGCAGCTGTATTTCATCTTTCCTTCTCCTCTGATTCAGGCCAAGCAGATAATTTCCTTCATTGCCCCCCCACCTTGGATGTCACATTTTCTAGACTCAGTTGTGGATTTAATTCCAGTGATACAGAGGAAGGAGCAGACTCCTGTCTCTTAGTTTAATGGTCAGAGGCATCGAGCAGAAAATCCCCCATATGGAGTCAGTAACTTTTATCCTGTGACCCAGGAGACATCATTCATGTTGCAACATGGATGATATTTCTGGAGTGAGACATGAATCAATTACTGGAGGCTGGCCCATGGAAAGCATTCCTGTTTGTCACCAACTGCCACCCAGAGCCATGGGGCTTGATGTGAATGTCGTGGACACAGCCACGTTAGACTGATGGAGTCCAAACTGACAGCTGCCTAAAGAACTAAACTTGCCTTTGTGCATCCTGCAGGAGAGTGTTGGGCATCATCCAGTAAAGCCTCAGTACATGCGGTAGTCAAATATACCTTTGCCTGCTTAGAAGGATAAGCATTAGGTTGTGGGGTTTTAGGAAATTAGAAGTTTTTTCTGCTTCTTAACACGTTTCTGTGATATTTTAACCAGCTGCTTACCTGTTGCAATACAGTCTGGCTGTATTGATCTGATCATCTACATTAGCACAGGTTTATTCTCATTTCTGCGTGGCACACAGTCATTTATCCCCAACCTCAAAAGCAGTGGAGGCAAAAAGGAACTGACCCCTTGTTAGTCGTCCTCAAATGATGAGGATTGTTTGGAAATTATGGCACACATATAACCTGCCATCAGGGTTTAATGCACACCTTCATTTTCCAGGGGTTTACAGAAGTTTTGTCAGTCATGTTGCAACAGTACCATTTGCTTGGGCCCACTGTTTGAGACTACCTCTAGTCCAGCACTCCACATAGGATGGTTAGACCTAATAAAGGTACTTTTTCTAACCTAGCAATAGCTTTGGACCAGCTGCCTTCACTAAAAGAAAGGCCAGAAAGACTTATTTTGCCTTCTTTGTCCCCAGCATGCAGCTACGTAATATGTTCTGGAAACTGAATATTTGAAACAAGAGATAGTCATTTGTCTTTATGGGCTGCATCAAATGGTGGATTTAGAACAGTTGGGAGCACACAGAGCAAGGGTAGGAACGAGGAAACTTGGTTTGCTTCCTTGGTAACAAAATCTACAGCACAGCAGGAGAACAGAGCATGATAATTAGGGAATTACAGCTGTTAGTCACAGAAAATATGCTGCAGTTGCAGGTCAGGGACCTGAGGTTGTAGCACAGGAAGGAAAACTGTAATTTAGAGTCTGCAAGGAACTCACTGCATGCATGAGACTTCTTGCTACTTATAGCATCTCTACACCTGTTTTCCAGGGTGGAAATCAAACAGACGAGCAGAGATCAGCAACAAGCCACCAAGGAAATAGAGTTTCCCTACAATAGTCAGGACAAGAACTATTTTTAATGAGATATGGATATTCCTTTGACTCTTGTTTGTTCTCCCCCATTCTAAGCAGGGCAATCAGAAGTGTGAACTTTAAGATAAGGGAGATGACAAAACTTGATCCGTGCAGTTATTCTGGGAGCTAGCAGCTCCCTGAAGAAGCACCAGTTGTTACAAGGGATGAATAATGCAAGTCCCACTGAAACAGGGCTTGCCTTGCAGACCTCTGTCTATTAATCCAGAGCCTTGCATTAGATTCCTGCAAGGAAAGGAACTGAAGGATACAGAGGGAAATACAAGCTTCAGACTGAATGCAATACCAGTTGATTTTCCTAGTCTTCACCTTAAAAATCCCAACCTTTAATCAAGTGCTCAAGAACAAGTCCAACAGATACCCACAACAACATCATTAAAGCCACTCTGCCCACAAGCCTTTAAAAGGAGAGGACCAGCTGGTATAGTTTAAAGCAAATCTATTACTCATGCTTTACTGTAACCTTTCATCTAGCTAAAACCCCCATAAGAAATTCCTCATTGCCATTCCACTCAAGAAGAGAATTTTTATTTATTTCACTCAATCTCATCCACCCTTGGTTCCAAACTGGTCTTGTCTGAACTTTTGAGATAATCTTTCTCTCCAGAACTTTTAGTGTGTGGAAAAGCATCTTTCTTACTTCTCTGTTCTTAAATTAAGTTGCTTCAGAAACAAAGAGCTGACTCTTAAAGGTGGGAACTGGAGCATAAAGGAACTTGAGGGAAACTAAACTTGCTGAGGAACAGAAGAAACACCCACTACTCCCTGAGGCTGACCAAGAGCTGACAGCTTCTTTTCTTCAGACCTGCACCTGTGCTGCCCAACCACACAGCTCAGATTCAGAGGCCAATACCAGGAGGGAGACCTGAGGCCATGAGGCTCAAGGCTCTCCATAAGGCATCATGAGCTCATCCAAGTGATAACAGACAAGACTTCCAGCATTTGCTTGCTGTACCAGCTAGCAGCTTTACATCACATCTAAGCCAAACTCATTCTTTCCATGAGCATCTATTAATAACTTCCTACCACCCAGTCCAGCCTGCTGACCAGTAGCCAGGCCTCCCCAGTTCTCCTTGAAGCCTGGCAGCATGCCATGCAGATCAACTAATTCCAACTATTTTGGACAGGAAGGTATTTCAGTGTCCTAGACCCTCAAGCTGTCCTAAGCTAGCCTCTGTTTCAAAGGAGTATTAGATGATTCATTCTCCCTTGGGTGAGGTGTCACAGCAAGAGCTCAGAGGTGAGCAAAGCCCCCGGGCTCTGGGGTAAAACCCTTCCCCTGGTACTCTACCAGCTCTCTGCATGTCAAGTTTTCCTGACCTTGTAAGCTCTGAGGAACAGTGGGAAACACCTACGGTCAACCAAAGGGATAAAACACTTCTATTCTGGGTGAGCTGCTCTCCCTAGAGCCTGCTCCTCAGTCAGAGTTAGGTGTCAGTCAGATGATTTATGCACTTAGAGGCTGGGGCAGTTGTGCCAAATGCTGGTGGGACCTTCCTCTTTGCCCTGTTTCTAGTCAGCAGCAGACTGGAAAAAGCAAATTGGCTCCCAACCCCTATTCAGAACACAGCCTGTATTCTCCACCTGACAGACACAACACCTCAAAGGAGAGGCACTGCTGCCATTTGGGACAGGATTTCTTTCATTCACAAGAAATATTAGCTGAGATGCCTCTCAGTCGTGTAGCCTTTTCACCACAGCCACTGAACCATAATAATGTGACATTTGGTTTTAAAGTCTTCCAGAGGAAGACTGCAATTTGCATTTTAGAGCCCCATGCACTGACTTGCCCTGGATGTCCCTCCACCCATTTCCTGGTACTTGTGCAGTCATTTCTCATGGGGAGACAAAGATTCACCAGGTCTCGGTGCAAGGCACCCAGTTCATCTCAGTAAAAGTTTTGAGTCCAATCCTGATAGTGCCAAGTGCTCGATGCCATTTTTAGAAAGCAGAATAACTAAGTATTTAAGGACAGATCCTTCCCCAAATAGACAAGAAGAGCCAATCAGCAGCTGTTTCTCTGGAAAGATTTTTGCCAGCGCTACAAATGCTCCATATAGAAGCAGAAAGACTACTTCTGAGCATAAATGCATGTTAGATGACATTGCCACTAAATATACCAGGTGACTGTTAGCACAATTGGTTTGCTTCCAGTTTGGTTCCCCTCTTTGGTGGGGGCAGCAAGGGCATCTTAGATGAAAAAGCCCCAAGATGAATTTAGTTTAATGACTGAATGTGAAGGGGGGGCAGGAAAGAAGGAAGGAGAACCAATATTAAGTGTGGAAACTAATACAAAAAGCTTCTGGGATATTAATAGTGTGCTGAACTAATAAGATGTAGTCAAAGCTATGAAGTTTCTGTAACACTGCAGCAGCTGCTACTGTGAAGTAAGGGACTAGAGTGGATCTGTGTATTTACAGCAGTTATCTGAAAGCCTGGGCATGTAATTCCACTCAGAATCCCCACCAACACAAATACATTAAAAGCAGACTGAAAAAGCTCCCGTAAACCCACTAAGCACAATAGCTAAAGTTTCCACAAGGAATAATTCAGTTACACTCACAGGGATGGGTTAAGACCCTCTCTGGACTGAAAAGAGTGCAGAAGCTGAGAACACGATATACTGCAGCAGCTCAAATACCCTCCAACCTTCTTGATGGCTGAAAAACCCTCTGGAACAGGAATCTGTAACATAAAGAAGTCCCATGGAACTTAGGCTAGACAGAAACTGCAAAAAAACCTTAGATCCACATTGCTTTTTTGGTTTTTGTTTGATTGCTTGGGAGTTTTCTGTGGTCTTGGGTTATTCGGTTGTTGCTTTTGTTTGGGTGTGGGTCTTTTGGGTTTTTTTTTTGCAGGTATTTACAGACAAGGTTTTTTTGTCTATGAAGAGATGAGAGGGGGCATCCACTTCCTTCAAGTGTTTGAGAACAGGCCCGGTCATAGATGGCAGCAATTTGCAGCTCACTAACAGCTCTGTGGTCCCTTCTGTCCATGCCTCCACAGCCCCTCTGAAGGCTGTGTGATTGAGAACCCCCAGAAAGCACAAGAAAGGCAGTGTCTGGTTAATCCTACACAAGAGCTGAGGGAACAACGCAACACCCTGTCCATACGGCACCTGCCATGCCAGGGGCATACCAGGAAAAGCCGCAACCACAACAGCAGCACAAATGCTGCTATTGCCCAGAAACACCACAGCTCTGGGTATGGACAAGAATCCCTCTAAGGAATGAGTGAGGAAGCACGTAACATGAATTTACTGTGGATTTGAGAGTAGATGAACATGGTCTCTACACAACAAGAGGCTGAGGTCACTAACAGCATCACCATGATCCCCTGGGACTCCTCAAGATAAGCAGTAGCCCTGGAGTATCTAAAACCTTGCCTGATTAACTATTCCAGTCACAGCTCTCTGAAGGCTGAACAGCAGCCTAATGTTAGCAAGATATTAAGAGAGGAATAAATGCCATTTTTAAGGAAACTTTAGAGAAGAGTGACATTTTTGAAGACTCATTTTAAGCTTTCATCACTGGCAGGAAAGAGGAGAAGTCAGGTTACTCAACTGCTGATATGACATTTATCAAATGGAAGAGACCAGTGACTTGAAGAGAACATTGCAGCTCATAGCAAAATTCCACTCTGCTTTTCATTAGGTGTGTCCAATTACTTCCAGTATAAATTAGCTAGACCGTTGAAAGCAGGTTTGCAGAAAATGAGTTTAATGCTATTATCAACTGGGAAAAAAAAAAGAAAACAAAGAAAGATTTGTTTCCCATGAAGTAGTCACAAAAGTCTAAAGATATGTTGGAGATCTCTTGGACACTGCAGAACCTTTTAGAATTCCTCTCTGCTTCACTGGAAAGATCCAGGATTCCACGACAGCCCTTGACATTAACTTTGTTTCAACAGTTCTAGGAATGAAAAGCAAGAACATACTAGGGCCAGCTCCAGTAAAGCTGACTTCAAAGTGCACTTTCAGGCTGCTGAGTAACTGCAGATGCAGGCAGATGGCTCAGAACTATTCTACCAAATTACTCACACAAATTGTTGCTAATAGAGTCATGCAAGTAGTAATACAAGCCCTCTCCCCAGTCCCACTGGGCTCAGTAAACATTCATGTTGCAAACTAACAAGTCAGCACCTTCAATTAGGCCAGAGGACAAGTAAGGAGCAGAAAACAGGAGTGATACCTTGCAACTCTACTATTAGTAGTGTGAGTTGGATTTGTCTCCGAAAGTTTAGGCAATCCTGATGAGTTAGACAAGTTTCTCCTACAAGAACTCATGGTTTTCTATTGTACTGACACACAGAAAGAGAGCCTCATCCTGTCTATGATACTCAGGTCCAACAAAAGCAGATGTACATACATCACACTATTTGGAACAGGGGACTTCAAAAGCAGAACACTCCAAAACCTTGTTGAAAAAATGCTTTAAACATGCCACATATGGTAAAACCACACTAAGGGTTGTCTGTGCTCCCAATTCGACCTTTAGCTGCCTCAGCACCATGAGACTTAACACTATTTCCTGGAAGCAGAACTGGGACCTGTTCTTGCATTATCAGACAGAGACAGGGAGGGACCTATATGGAAGGCAAACAAAAGCCCAAAGCATTCCTATTTCTAGTTCCCTTGTTGCCTGAATCCCCTCCTTTCTGAGGGGAATTGAGTCTGGGGAAAGCTTGGTTACTGGCACAGTGCTGTGACCCCACACTTTGCCTTTTGGTGGATGGGTGGAGCCACACTGGGCACGCAGCAGTGTAGGGTGAGCCATGCACACATGACTGAGATAGGAAGAGACACTAATGAAGCACTCAGGGTTTTCTCAGACCATCCTGTCATTTGCTATAAGAATCACAGAGGAAACAGCTTCTCCTTACCTGAGCTGGGCAGTGAAAATACTCAAGCTCTGACATTCAATGAGCACACTTGCTCAAGCTTGCTGCTCATGAATTTAAACCCTATATATGATAAACTTCAGTTGTGGAGTCATGAACTACAGTAAATGTTGAAAGTGTAAATAAAGTAAAAGAGTAAAATTTTCACAAGGAAATGGGCAGAATGACCAGACAGGTGAAACTGAGACAAACAGGTCAGAGAAGTGATATTAGCAGAATTATTTGCAATATTGAGACCTCACATACAAACACTAAAATCAGAAATTTACCTACTCTACAGGAAGATCAGAGATCACATTTCTATTAAGTTCCATTTCATCTCTAAGTATCAACTGGAATTGGACTATGATCATTGCAGATCCCTTCCAACTTAAATACTCCAATTCTCTTCCACTATGATGATCCCCAGACAAGGGAACCTGGGCATTGTCACAAGACTGCACAACATCACAGGATGATTTTCCCCACTTACAACTTTCTGGTTTTTTTAAATTTTTGATGTCGCATCAACCAGAAGGAGACTTCCAAGCTGTCACAATAGCCCTATTCTAATAGGAAGTTATGTTATTGCTTTAAGTTCTACAAAGTGCAGAAGTTGCATGAGCAGAATTGTGTATGGAAAAAAAAAGTCTTAGGAATAACAGATTTGAGCATTAAAATTAAAGTTCACACCAGAAACATTGGCTAAGATGCAAAGGTGACAGTTAGGTGAAGTTTACTATTACACTCATTTCTGTCCTTATCTTTTGATTCCTGTAGCATCTTTCATCTGATTGTCTAACAAAGAATCAGAGGAAACAATGAACTTGCATCCCCTTAAAAAAATTCCTAGTGAAGAGCAATCAGTTCTTTTGGTGCTCATTCGGTGTGTTTGCTAACTGCTCTCACGATGCAGCGATATCCTAAACAATACCAACCAAATCCACCAGATTTTTGGAAGCCTTAACTCAAGAGACCTTGCAACACCCCCGTGTGGTTAAAAAAAGGATCTTGGCTCATGCCACCCACCACTGAAACAGACACCCTCAGGCTGGGATGAAGCAGCTGTATGACACCACGCAGCAACACTTCACAGCATTTTAGGGTAGAAAGCAATTAACCTTTGGCTGAATCCCCTTAGCTCCAAGCTACAAAAGGAGTGTTTGTTCTGTTTTCTTCTCTACCCCCCACCTCCCCCAAGGCCTCACGACTCTGGTGTTCTCATTAGCTCACTGCCCGGGCTGCTCTCTGGACCCTGAAATGGAGAACAACAGTTGTCATCAAATTAATAGGCTGTTTATCCAGATATTAATTTTGTTTTTTCTTGCTTCTGCTCCAGAGTAGTGGCAGCTGATCCAGTAAAGTTAGGGTGAGGTCGTAGTGCATTGTTTCTGTTTGGACAGTAAATACACTGGAACTGAGATCTACTTGAGGCCTCAGATCTACTTTAAAGCAAATTAAGGGAATTTGGGCAAGGTCCTCTTTACAGGTATGAAGAGAGTAACTACTTCAGCTGAGGATGATATCTTTCAGCCCTCTACTCTTTCTTTCTGGGTTTAATTTAAATTTAATCCTACTTTCTGTACTTACACAGAACCTTCATCCTCAAGTCCTGCCCTAAGACAGAGCTTCCCAGGATCCAAGTCTGACAGTGACGTCGTGGAAGCCTGGAAATCCCCACAAAGTCGAATGTCCCTTAGATTTTTAACTCCTGAACCAGCATCCTCTGTAGCACAGGCAAAAAATGAATGAATTACAACATCTGAAGGCAGTTAAGGAAAGATTTGGGAATATAATCTGTGTTTGATCCCCCCACTTCACCCTGAACACACATTTCCAATTCATTTGCTGCTTATCAGCTTCACTCCATTAGTCTTCCACACCTTTCCATAACAAAGCATGTCCCTAAACAGACACAGTCAGCAACTGCACCACTTTGAGCAGTTAGAGACCACTCTGACACATCCATTTCAGTGCATGCTTCTAACATGAAGCTTTACCAGAGATGCTCTGCTCGGAGCCATCAGAAATGGGAAGCTGTGGCTGAGGCTCTGGAACACTGGGCAAGCACACCCCTTCTAAGTGGGTAGGAGGAGCAAAGCCCACCGCAGATCCTCAGCCCCAGGCCAAAATTTGTTTTCCTACCTTCTGTTTCCCTAACCTGCATGACATGAGACCTTTCACCAAACAAGTGTTCTCAGCTGAGGTGCTGTGAGAGTAGATCTGACTATAACCTGACACCTTCCCACTCCTGTCGTGGGTTTGGTGTCATGTTCAAAGATGAGTGTTACATTCATCTCTTCCAGTGCCTGAGGTCAACATTTTGCCTTGGTTATCTACAGAAAAGGCTGCTGTAAATGCTCCTTCTGTAAATGCTTCCTTCTCTCCTTCACTAGAGCGAGGCAGGCAGGAAAAGGCAGCCTGCATTAGCAGATACCCTGCTAGTGGGCTTAAAGGGGAAGGAATCCATAAAACCTCCAGGCATTCCTGCAGGCTGGGTACTCGGGATCACTTTCACAGTTTAGGAAACAGTTTCATCTCAACCCCCACAAACTGACCTTGGCAGAACATCGAAAGTTTGCACATAACAGCCATGTTTGTGCCATGAGTAATCCAGTCCTCTAAGCTAACGCTCCATTTTGCTGGTGGAACAAAATATCTTGTTATCATGTGAACTACATCACATTAAAATGATATTTATGAGAATCTCCTAAGACCACTTAACGAGATCCATGAGTACATGGATTTTCATCATTTTTGCATCTTCATGTCTTTCCCACATAATTTTCTGGTTTAGACATTACCACATTTTTCCAGTGCACCAGAAGCAAAGCACACATGCTCAGGCTGAAACAGCAACCTATGCTGGACATTAAATGGGGGATTCTCTTCTTCAGAAATAACCAAACATGAATCTTTTGATTTACCACAGCTCAGTGAAAGAAGAGATATATACATATCTCAACAACATATGTGGTCTTATAGTAATATTTTCCTTTTGCTTTTCCATTTGTTGAGTTTATTGCACATGTTCAGAGCTAATCCCATCCATTAGCAGTCCAGGTTAGAGACCCACTAACACCTGAACACGAACATGACAGGACACTATTGCCTGCTGCTGGCCAGCAAGGGAGGGAACAACACACTGGGAGTGGGAAGCCAGGAGTGGGAAGTGTTGCTTCCACACTTGCTCTCTTAACCAGTCAGCTGGGTTAAATGTGAGAATACTGCATTTAGGAGTTTGTAGCTAAATTGCATTTCTGTTTTTCTATATTAGTCACCTCGTAATCAGTTCAGAAGCCCTCTGAGATACAGCAGTTTCTGGAAGTAAGAACCGATGAACTTGGCCAAAGAAGCTGTAACTTGAGGGGTGGGAGCAGAGTGAAATATTTCAAAGCTAATGAGGAGTTTGGATCCAGTGGAAGAGAGATGCCTGCTTTTCTAATGAGTCAAGGTGCCCATTTCTAGTGCAGCTGGACCAGGTAACATGAACTGTTATAATTCACTTACATTTAAGTCTGAAGAGAGAGCCTCTAGAGCCAGTGAGAAGCTGGCTTTGCCACAGCTAGATGCTGAAGGAAGCAAAAGCATGAAGGACAGATTGAAGTTGTGGTATGTCTTTGAAGTTCTTGGGCCGTTTGGCATTAGAGGGATCTGCAGACAAAAGGAGAAATAATGCTTTAAGAAGTGTGTGACAGCCAAGTTCATATAGCTCCTGGCTTTGCAAGTTCTCACAGAATCAAGCACATTCACATGCATTAAAGGTGGGTGTATAAACAGACCATACCTTTGGCTGCATTAAACCCATGCTGATTTGTACTGATAATATTCATGGGCAACCCTTTTCTCCTGCCTTTTCCATGCAGACACTCCAATATAATGAAATATATTAAGCAGCTCATAGAAGTTTTCAACAGTATCTGAGGCTTTGCCTTCCAAAACATCATTCACTGTGCCATAAATTCAGAAGCGCAGGACCACTTTGCATAGGCTCAGTGCTCTCCCTCACAAAGAATTTGGGATCCATGGGCACAAAGACAGGAGCTGGTGTGGTGAGAAAGTTAAAGGTGATTGACGTTTTCCCAACATCCAGAACATTCCAGGTAAGGCCAAGGTCAGCAGTCCTCAGGCAGTGGACACAGGCTAAAACCGTGGCCCAGTTTGTGTCTGCCAGGGGCAGGCCGTGCCCAGAGGGCTGAGCAGCTGCACACACCACTCTGAGCTTCTGCAACTTTTAGACTGACATCATGCAACTGCAGCTTTTCAGTATGGATACAGGACAACTCCTGTCCGAGTCAACACAAGGAAAAGCAAAAACATGCTCCATGCTCTGTTCTAGTTGTCCCTGTACAAATAGTGAGCGTGGGTGTGGATACATCACTGAAAACCTGGGGCTGAACAACAGCCCATCCACAGGCAGGGCTGTAGAGGGAATTTACTCCTCTGGAGCAGAAAGGAAAGGCACAGCTCAGAGGCATCCCAAAACAGTGCAGCAGGCATTCTACACTACCTCTGCTCCCTCCACACACAGAGCACAGCATAACACAGCACAAAGGCTTCCCCAGCCCTTTCCCTCCCAGACACAAGGCAGCTTTTCACTGAAAGAGAAAGAGGGAAGCAAGCTAAGAAGAAATGCACTCAGCCCAGTGTTAGCTGCCAATGCTGAGTGAGAGAACAAGTATGAAGCATCCACTGAAATCCCACTGTGCCATAACTGACTGACAAACCCCTGGGAGCTCTATAAAGTGTCCTTTCATTCTTGCCTGCCCTCGGATGGGCAGGTGCAGGCAGTAAGGCAGGAGTGCAGAAAGAAACTCTTAGCCCTCCAGACAGTATAGTCTCCAAAGCTGATATTATGGCCAAACAGCACAAGCCATAAGCCAGCCCTTCCCTGTCTGTCATCGTTCCTGCCTTATTGTCCTGGGCTTTGCTTTGTTCTCTGGGAGCAGGCATGCTCCAGTTCTCAGGCACATGCCAGCACAGGCGCTGGCGTGCTGCCCACCCTAAGTACCGTGTAGGCAGGATGGCGCCTCCGAAATTTAAAACAATATTTAATGTTTTACATCACTGCGGGCCTGTAGATTATTTTCTAAATCCATGGAGCAACAGTGGATCAGCATGTGGTGTGTTAATGCTGCACAAGGAAATAATGCATGAGGGGGAGAGATTAGGAGGGAGCACTTGAAATTGCAGTTGGCATTAGCTATAGGGTAACACATAGCATGGGATGACCTGTTCATCCCAGGCTCCACAGTGCATTTAGCAGTGGACTCCAGAAAGAAACATACGTAAGAAAAGCCTGCCCTAGAAGCAGACAGTTTCACTTTTCTAGTTCTACCCACCCAAAGCTCTGAGGAATAGCTTCTTCAGGAACTGCTCAGGGAATAGAAATGTTAAATATCATTGTTTTCAGAATAGAGGACACAGGTCCAAAGTGAAAACCTCAAATACAAGCCTGTTTCTCATGTACAAGAAAAAAAAATCAACATAATGGACAGGGACACACTCTGGTTGATGACATACCACATATTTCAGGATTATGGTCACAAAGCACCAGCGGATTGTTCTATCTAGAAGTCACCTTAAGGACTTGAACAAGCATTGTAGCTTTGAAGTGATTAGAATAGTGGTATAAAACGTAAGAGTTCAAGGATGGTATTATGAATAAAATATGTTACATTTGTTAATCAGGAAAAAGTTGGCTCAGACCAAATGGGGATATCTGGAAGCTGTCTGAACAGCTCTATTTTCTTGTTCAGTGATCAACTTTGTTATGAAATTAATTTTGCAGGATTAGTGGTAAGTCCTTTTTTGTTGCCTTATATTTGTCACTCATGAAGAGACAGCAAGGATTGTAACTTCATTTCCAGAACAGAAGCCTGACAATGTAAGAAGAATTTGTCCAAGATGAACGGTGAAGTTCACTGACCTCAAAGTCTGGTGACACTTAAGGCTCAAACAAATAGTGCAGTTCAAAAAGCCACTATTTGCACACCAACTGCTTAGTAGACACTGAGAGCTGAAACTATCCCACAAAGATGAAGAGCTGACAAAAACAGGGGTTAGCCTCTTTGGCACATGAGCAACCACCTCCAAAATCCAAATGCCTTGGTTCCATTCAGACCCTAATACAAGTACAAGTTGTTCTTGCCACAGTGACTATCCCTGTTCCATAGAGTCCCTTCAAGAAGGCACTGAGGATTTAACTCTGGCTATCAGGTTGCAGTCACTGACCAGAAGTGACTGAGTGCACCATGAACATGAGATCCAGCAGGGAGAAATATCCAGTCCTTCCCTGGAAGCAGGCACTGGCAGCAGAGCAGCTTATCTCTGTTGCAAAAATCTTGGCTTCAAAGAAAGCCTGGGTATACTTAAAAGCATTTAATTACTTATCTGCACTTATCCTAAACTCAAGCAATGTTGGGCTAGGTTTGACTAGGAGAGCCTTGCCAGCTTCTTTGGGGGTGTCCATCGTGCCCCAACCCCATTATTCCTTTTCAGCGTAAGAAAACATGTTACAATGCGTGGGAATTTGTGTACTGGTCACTATGGTCATTCTTATCAGGTTTTCCACTCCATATCCTTCATTCGGTGGTCAGAACTATTTTTGGATGCAGGAACTTGAATTCAGACCCTCCCTCTGCTCTGTCTGGCTCACAAGAGAGCATCAACAACTTTGTGACATGAATGCTAACCCTGCTGGACATATGTAAAGAGGTAGGGATACCCACACTCCCTCCTTCTTGGAGCTGCACATGACTTCTGAATTTTACCTTGTTAATTAAAAAGCCAAAAATCCCCAGACAAACAAGCAAACAAGGACCCAGATTTAACGCTGTTACTTAGGAAAAAAAAAAGAAATTAAAAATACCTGGAATTGAAGCAATGTATTGGTCTTGGTTACATTAATGCTTTCTTCATTCTCTAAAGACTTTTCTGGTCCCAAATGATTTTTCCTTGCCTGTACAACCATCGAACTGAAGAAAAATAACCAATTATTTGCACAGCTCTGGTTTTCAGCAGAAGTCTGCTCAAGGAAATCATCCCCATGTACACTTCCCACCACTTTTCCTCTTGGAAGTGGACCGACTACTGCAGTCACCTTCTCTGCTCAGTTACCATAGTGTAGCAAAACACATTTCTGAAGTTACCTGTGTCCTCCTAAGTGTCATTATCTCACATGTAGTGCAACTGTTTTTCTTTTTGCACTGAACTATTCTATTTTACTTAATGACATTTTCCTGTTATTTCTTTTTGGGACTCCCAACATTTGCTGGATACAAAAATGCATCTAAGAGCCATGCTCCAGAAACATACACTTCCCCTATAACTCTAAGATTATTTCCTCTAAAATTTGATAGGGACATATGGACTACTTTGTAGTGTGATCCATTTCAACTGTTCTAGCAAGGTAGGTAATCCTATACTGTCCCAGTTTTATAAAAAATCCAGGCAATTTGAATTAATAGCATAAAAGTATAGCACTTGCCATAAACATGGAACAGTTGCTTTATTGCACTTGTCAAATGCATTCCTCTCTTTGGTCACAGTTATGGTCGAAGAATTTAACAAAAAATTAACAAGCCATTCACAATAAAAAAGGAACTCAAAAAAAGTCAAAGCTGGAGAAAGCATCACATACCCTACATATCTGAACTCTTATGGTTTTTCCAGCCTGGTTCTCACTCTTAGTTCCACAAGTTTCTTGTAAGCACCATCCCTTGTTCAATATAAATGCAAGTGGAAAGGACAGCAGAGAGGTGTCAACTCTGAGAAAAGTGAGCGGATGCTGCACACAGGATAAAGATCTGCTCTATTTCTGAAACAGGATCAGAAGCAGTAGCCATGAACAGAAAGGCAGAGAGCATTGCCCAGGTCATTAACCTAGATGGCTCATCCTGTGCACAACCATCTGCCCACAGCTTATCCCATATCCCAGGTATCCAAGGGGAGCCTGCAAGCTGCCATGCCCACACACAGCATGGCACTGCTGGCCCCCCACTCTCACCCTGCTGCCAAGCCTCACCACCAAACACTTGAAAAATGTCTAAAAGCTTCTATTATATAGCAGCAGTCAAAGAACAACAATTAACAGAAAGAAATATCTGACACAATATTTAGAAAACAACCCCCTTTATTTCTAAAGGGCTAAAAGCAGGCTGAGAACTTCACGTGTCTGCTACGGTAGAACAGCTTGACAGACCCACTATAAAACAAACAATTTACCATTTTGATGTGGCGTGGTGGCAGTAGGAAGCATAATTTTATCTGCTTTTTCTGCAGTGACCTCTGACCCTGTGCATCATAATTTGAGAAGCAGCTGTGTACTCAGAGCCCCAACACCCTGCTCACTGCTGTCTGCCGGGCACGGCGAGTGTCACTCCCGGTGATTAGCACAGCCACCGAAGAGGCTGCCAGGGGGAAGACCTGGTGCCCCCTGCCTGAGACAGGTGCACACCCCTGTCACATCCCACACGTGTGCTTTGGGCTTGTTACCACTGCTGTCATCAAAGCAGACTATCGTGGGCAAGTGCAACATCACAGAGACTCCCAGCAGCTGGAATTCAACATCTTTGTGGTGCCCGTCAAAGGCTGATTTTCTTCCAGAAGTGTAGTAGAAACAGTTCAAAGATAAGGCAGTGGGGTCAGACCAAAAGGAGCTGGAGGAATCTTAGTTTTGTCCTCAAACAGAAAAATAAAATATCCTCTTAAGAAAACCAATTTGAGGTCAGCAATAGGGTTTCTTTTCAAGCCTGGCACAGGCCTAGTAAAAAACTATTTTTTGTATGAAAAGTATAAAAGTCATCATATAGCAACATTGCATGAAGGTTTTGCTGAAAATGAAAGGTTTAAGAACAAGTGTCCCATATTCGCTAGTCATGGGTGTATTTCAGTAATCCTGCAGGCCCAGGGGTCCACATGAAGTCCTGAACACTGCAGTTACTTGAGAAAGGGAATCTCCATCACATTAGCAGTTTGGCCTCAATCCAAGAAAGCACTTAAGCATGTGCTTAACTTTAAGCACATGAGTGCTCCCACCCACATAAAAGGACTACTTATTCACTGAAAATTAAGCATCTGCAGAAATACTTTCCTATATCAGCTTCTTTGCTGAGTATCTTACAGGATTATACCCTATCAAGTGACTCCCTGGAAAAAGAAAAAACCCCCACCACCTAAACAGAAGTCGACTTCAGGCAGGGTTGCCGATTGCCAGGGGCTGCCTGAGCACATGTGGCACTGGGCTTTGGAGCCCCATGTCCTCCCCAGCTCTCACAACAGCTGCACAGCAGCGAGGAGCCTCTCCCGAGGCCAGCGCACGTTCAGAGCTGCTGCCTCAGCCTTTGCCTTCTGGTTCTAAAAAAAGTCATGTAAAAGCTATTGCCCCCAACCAAAAGCTTCTCTGAAGGCTGGGATGTAAAAGCACCGACCTGCCACAAGGCACTACAGCGCCTACATAAGGTGAGAGTTGCTGCCAGTTAACACCAAGAAGGTGTTAGGATGTAAACGGCAATCTACTACAGGCTGGCTGCTTTGTATCAATCCCTAAAGACCTTAAATTATATTTAGAAGGAGGTGGTGAGGGGGTAAGGGCAGCTCAGGAATTAATGTATATGGGTAGAGGGTAAGGCAGTAAAAACCAATTCTAAGCAGGCAGTGGAAAAAAAAATGGTGTCATGTCTCCCACATGCATTTTTGGAAGGTCATCACCATCACAAATGCTAACTATGGTTCAGGCTCCCACGTCAGAGTAATACTCATCAATCATTCTCATCAGTTGGAAATTATTCACAGGGATAGATAGGATATTCCTTTAAAAAATCCATGCCCAAACACCCTGAAACCCTTCCAGGATGTGAGTACTTACATCTCCCTCTTGTATGCTGGATCTCCCTCCTTGGGAAAACAACATAGGTGCTAAAGGCCCAACCCTTTCAGTAGGAGCAACTGGGGAACTGCAGGCTCAGTTTTGTGTTTCACAAAAACCTCTTGCCTTAATGCTACAAATTAACCGTAAGGTTATCATGACTATTAAAGAGTGTGGAATTGAACCCAACATGAAGTCAGAGCATAAACAGCACTCAGCCCAGTTAAAGGAAAAGCAAGTGTTCCTAATTCTGCACCAAGCTGTGCACCATGCTGCCCCTGAGCAGAGAATTTGAGTCATGTGTACAATCTGGCCACCCACCAGGCAGGTTTCCTACCTGCTGCTGCACACCAAGGCGCAGCCTGGATCCAGCAGGATCCAGCACAGGCACCTGTCAGCCCTGTGATTTGTGACCCATGTGACAGGGGCGGCCGGGGACGTTCTTTACTGCCCGGTGTCACTGCTGGCTGTGTGTGTTCCAGCTGCTGCATGGAGAGCACTCTACTCACCCAGTCACATCAAAGGCTGCACCGACATAAACACATGGGTTTTACAAGTCACTCAGCTGTGTACTATAACAAAGGTGTGCCTGGGATGCTCCTTAACATTTCTCTTACCGTGCCCAAAATTGACATCAGCTTGTGTGAAGATTAAGATCAGGGAGACAGGAACTAGCAGCCACAGTGTTGGTGGGTGACTTTAGACAAGGCTTAGGAAGTGGTTTTGAATGCACATACAAGACTGAGCCATTGTTCTTATTCAGCTTTCTATTGCAAACCAAATGCAACTGAGCTTTTTTTGCTTAATCAGACACACAGACTACTGGGTATCTGATCCATGAGGTGTGGGATGAAGACCAGGCTGAAGTGAACACAACAAAAGCCAAAGTATCGTGCATCATTATTTTCCTGTGGTTCATAGCTTCCAAGTTCCCCAGGGAATATAACAACCGTTTCCACATCTGACTATTTCATTTTGAAAGAAATGTAAGCTAGACTTAACTATTTTCTTTCCATATGTGTCTGTTAGATATATTTATCATCAAGAGACTCTCCTCCTTCTCTTCCCCCACTTAACAGCTCTTGACTTTGTGTGGCCCCTCCACACCAGCCTATTGTTTGTGCTTTTTGCAAGACCCTACTTTAAAGTATGACATGTTTATGTAAGAGGCATTGATGGCTAACACAGGCTTCAGCTCAGTAGGGCATTTGGGATGGTGTCAGCGAGGAATGCTCTCCCCTGATTTATGAGCATGTTATAGTTATTCAGGTGGAGTGGCAGGACCTGGCAGTAAGCATCAGCATATAGATCAAATGTGTTTTAAGTTCATAGATCAGGCAGAGGTGCTGCCAGTCGCCACAGGGTTGTGGTAGGAGAAACTAAGCCCTCAGTTTTTAAAAAGAAAGCAGTCTCTGAAGACAAGGAGCTGCCTTCAACCTTAAGTCTTACTAACCAAAATCTTAGACTGTTCTTACAATATCTGTTCTGCAATCTCATGATGGCATATATGCAGATTCAAAGACAGATGCTTATGGTAGCCTACAAGACTGACTTTCTACACCATTCTCTTTGCAAGACAAATCTGATTTACTTGGCTGTTTCCAGATACTCAAGTATTTGAACAAAGTTCCTCAACTTTCTTCTACACCATTCTCTTTGCAAGACAAGTCTGATTCACTTGGCTGTTTCTAGATACTCAAGTATTTGAACAAAGTTCCTCAACTTTCTACCTTTTAATCTCCTTTATTTGTAATAGCTACAAGTTGAACAGATGTTCTTTTGAGACATATGACTGAGGTGCTTATATTTATAAGCCCATTCAACTCTACACTGTGCTCCCTAAAAAAACCCAGTTTTGGATTCCCCAGCAGCCAAACCCCATCCCTGGTGTTTGCCAGCATCCTTTCTACTCAAGGTGCTTATTTAACATCTTCAGCTCTCAATGAAATCAGTTTCCCTCATTTCCTTCGCAGTCTGAATAGCTTTGCAGTTTGCTCACATCTGCAGCTTTAATTTAGACATTCAATTTCATGTTTCCCTTATGCTGTTACACCTTCCTTTGGTATTATCAATTTGGCAATATGATTCTGTAAACCTGTTCATATAGAAAAGCCTAGACTGAATTAGTATATCTCCCATATAAGTAACACGGCTGCAAGCCCTTCAATTTCGTAAGGAGGGGAAGAAAGGCAGAAAAACAAGTGCTCCTCAGCATTTTTCAAACACTAAAGAAATTTGACAGGCTGAGAGAATTGGGGCTGTTCAGCCTGGAGAAGAGAAGGCTCTGAGGAGACTTCATAGCATCTTCCAGTACCTAAAGGGGGATTACAACACCTGGAAAGGGATGGTATGGCATAGGAGGAATGGGTTTAAATTGAAAGAAAAAAGGTTTAGATTAGATGTTAAGAAATTCTTTACTGCAAGAGTGATGAGACACTGGTACACATTGCCCAGAGAAATGCAGATGGCCCATCCAAGGAAGGCCAGGTTGGATGGGGCTCTGAGCAACCGTGGTCTAGTGGAAGGTGTCCCTGCCCATGGTAGAGAGCTGGAATGAGATGATCTTTAAGGTCCCTCCCACCCAGGCCATTCTGTGATTCTAAAACTCTTGCAGTAGCTTGAGTGAAGCCGGGTGGGATGCTACTTCCTTCTAGGAGAAAGGTATGTCCTTTACCCATAAAAGTCCATTTAATAATTATGTGAACCGTTTGCTGCTGCTCTCATGCCAGTGAAGGTAACTTGGCACACATGATTTCAAGTTAGGGAGGTATTTTTCTCAACAGTGAGCATACAAGTGATATAACACATCACAAGGAAGTCTTTGATTGTTTCTGTTGTCTTGACCAATTCCAAAGTCCTATTCTCTTTCCATGAAGGAAGAAAACACACACACATTAGGGTCAATAAACAGACTCAGAATTCAGGTCAAGCCCTGCAAAACACAGCAGAAATACCTCAATGTATGGTTCTGTACACAGCAGTCATACACACTAATAACCAGCCCACGGCACATTCAACCATTCCACCCAATTTTCCAGACAAGCACTTCATGTTTACACAAATACAGGATGATTAATTTCCAGACGGGCACCACTCTGGCAACCATAGGGAAATGCCAACATAGTTAAAACCTGAAAGAAGTGAAGTATTTTAAACAGACTCATAATGCAAGACCCAGAAGAAGACCCAAATCTCAGTGCATTGGAACATACCTGACTGTTTTTCTGCAAGATCTTCATCTGCTAGAGATCAGGTTTTGGAAATTATTTTTAACTTCCTTTTCACCAGCTACAAATGCAAAACAATAAATCAAGCTTCCAGAGTCAGTTACATGATAGGTATATAAGAGGCGACAGTTACCATATTTCCTTATATGCAAAGAAACCCAAACCCACCAAAAAAATCCAGTCAAACTGCCATTTTATCCTTCAGAAATGACCTTGTATTGATTGTTTATTACTTTAATAGAGGCTCATTGCTGCTCTGTTAACTGTTATTAATTAAAGACAAATTCTCCTCTTTCCTCACCCCCAGAAGAAAAATGCCAAGAGGCAAAGCCTAGAAATACATGAGATTGCAGGGGCTATCCTGCACTGATTGGGGTGAGTAGAAGCATCCCTAGCTTCCTTCTGGTTTGTTTGATTTGCTGCAGTTTGAAATGCAAATGAAAAGTCAAACTTGAGTCCCAGGCATTCTAAATTCTTCTAAATATTATCTGCCAACAAAGTGAAAGAGTAAACAAAGATTAGAAGTTAATGAGTAAGAGTCTATTTTCTTGAAGAAATACGGAATTCCAATGTTACTTTCCATGTGAAGTTCTTCAAAATAGTCAGTGTGTTTGGTAACACTTTTCCCTTGCAAATTTTTTTTAGTAATTATAGAAGTCTGAGCTATTGGAAAGAGTCACATGAACCATTTTAGACAGCTAAAGAAAAGAAAAGAGACAAGAAAAAAATTTAATGAAAATCCTTAAAACCAGACAAACAATTTACCTGCAGTAATGATGACACTGAATGCCGTGCAGAGGGGAAAAACTGCTGCTCTTGACCTGCTGCTCCTGCTTTGCACTGAAGGAAACTGACTGCAAACTATTTGTGTGGGCAACTCTATTTGTAAAACTGACCAGAGAAAATAAAGTCTGACAAATCACTGTGTTTGAATATTAGGCTGCATAACTGGGGACTATGTACAATATTGCATGGATGTTTCCATTTATTTCTAATAATTAATGGGTGTGCAAAATTAATGGCGTTTAAAATTAAATTGTGTCCCCAAACTTGAGGTTCATGGGATCAAACTCGTATTTTCCCTTTTAGAAAACAAAAGTAGTGATATACTAGTTTTTAATTAGCATAAAAGAGAGTACAATAGTCTGTGTGGCACATCAGATGGCAGTCATCATCAAAATGTCCTTGGGCCATCAGGCATTCCTTGGCTAAACATTCTCAGTGTGTTATTCAGGTTACACTGCAAAAGCATTTAAAGATATCTAGAAGCTGAACAATTTGGAGAGGGCTGGTGAGCCAGTTACTCCCACAGGACTCACAAGTCATGTCTAGGTGTTCTGCTCCCATTCACCAGTGGGTGATTGTGTGGTACACAGCCAGGCCATGTAAGACTGGCTGGCAATCTCATTTTGGGTCCAGACTGCGGGAAAGGAAATCAGTTTCCTTTTTTGATCTACTGAAATGCTTTTAGCTCCTTTCAGATTTGTCATAACAACAATACACTTAAGGAATAATCTAATGCCGGCTTAAACCTCTGTTCAGTACAGACTGCTAAAAATGCCTGTCTCAATTTGATATGCTACACTGATATATTGCACTTTTCTGTATCTGTTTCATTCCCCTATGGTGGATGAAATTTAAAGGTATTACACAAAGTAATAGCCAGCCCCAAGTGAGGCAGCTAAACCCACAAACCTAGATGTGCAATGAATAGGATGTAGTCAAAGCTAATTAATTGTTCCATATCCATCATCATTCTGCCATTACAAAGTTCCTTTCCCTTCCTCTCAAGGGCTTTTCTCCTTCAGTCTGCAGCATTTCTGACTCCTTTCCACTGATGCACAAAGCTCCGAGTTCTCTTACATTAACCTAGGGTTCTCCCCCAGGCTTACTGGCATCATTTCCATGCATGTTTATCTGAATGTCCTGCTGTTGTCTTCCCAAGGATGTGTGTCCTGAATTTAGTTCTGGAGATCTGAATTGAACAGAAGTCCTCAGTACCTCCTGGATGTGGCACCATAGGTGTCTGCTGCTCCTGCGTCACTCTCCAAGCCCTGTTCTGAACAAGGCACTGTGAGTGCCTTCTCTCAGTGTCTCCTCTCCTCCTGTTTCGGTGGAGGGAGCAGATTTGAGCCTTCCTCAGGGCCCTCTCCTTCCCGAGCAGAGGCCCAGGCACACCCGCAGAGGCACCACACTAATGGCAGCTGGCACTGTCTGTCTCCCAGCAGCAGGGCATTAATAACCATTAAGAAAATGCTATACAGTTCCAACATGATGTCAGTGGTATTAACCTCTGTCATTCCTGTATCAGCACTTGTGAGTGACTGGGTTTCCTTTTTTTTTCTTTAAAACTTACCTCTGAAATACTCCATAGCAGTAAAACCAACAGTGACCACTTAGAAAAGCTTTTATTTTTCAGTTTTGAAAATGACCTCTCAGTTATCAGTACTGACTATGCTGAATAACAGCTGAATTTCTCATTCATATTCTTTTTACCAAGCTCTACAAAAAATAACCGAAAGCAAAGCCTTACATGCCCTCAGACTTGTGAGCATTTTTGAGAGCCACTAAGGATTTGCCACCTATTAGAGAAAATAGGTGGAAGAGATTTGGGAGTTTTCTGGAATGGATTGTTTATGAGCAGATTATTCAGAACTGCAGAGCAACCCAGCTATTTCTTTCAGGAGTATGAAATATGAGTATCTTTTCTCAGTTCAAACTAGTAACCAAAGCAGAAACAATTCTTTTTAAATGGTATGTTCATAAAGCCTCTACAACCTTACAGTATCTAGGTATGCATTGTTCCTCAGCTCAAAACAAAATAAATGCCAGCACTATAAACAGATGAGATAAAGTCTGTAGGAAGAGAGAGTTGGTATCATTTATTGCAGTAATAAAGACAACTGGAATAAGATACAGTTTTCCATGTATTCAACACATTTATATTTTTAAATCACTAACAAGAACACCTCTGTTGAATTCCTCTCTGATGATTCAGGATCAATAAGCCTTAAGATAATTTGAAAGATTGATGGATTTTCAGAATTGTATTTTTTACAGATTAAGAAGGACATATTTCCATCTCTCATATACTTTGCTGTTTACTGGCAGACTCCAAGATATGAGGATGCCTAATCCCACCTCAGCTTAAGTGCAGTTACATTCCCCTTACCTTCACCAATGCTTTAAAATGTCCATTTTATCACACTGAAATCTTTAGTTCAAGCAAATAAGAAGGGGCTCCCAGATCAATGTTTGGCAAACTACTCCTGCCCGTCTCCATGTCTATGCTCATGCCTAAAAGCTATTAATAGGTATAGGGAGTGAATGTGCAAGACCAGTCTGGGAATGCTTTGTACTCCCATGGACTATATCAGTCACACAATGCAGTTGTTTCTCCAACTTGGGTTCAGTGTTTGGGTTTTGATTTTTTTTCTGTCAGTTTTGGGTTTCTTGGGTTTTGATGTTTGGGTTTTTATTTGGTGTTGTTTCAAAAAAAAAAAAAAGAAAAAAAGAAGTCTTTACCTCTCAAAAAACCTCAGGGAGTTCATGCGATGTAGAGCTTCAATTGAAAATTTAAAAAGGTTCTGGAAGATTTGCCACTTTTGGTGCCTGTGGGTAGAGCAGCTAGTCGCTGTGGAATAAAGGCAAGGATAAAGCCATCTTCTTCATGAATGATGTGGCAACAAGGGATACTGCCACCAAAAGCAAAGTCTGCTCCAAGGCAGCTCTGTACCAACCATCACGAGGAACGTTTCAGGGTAAGGGAGCTGAGAGCACAGCACAGGCACTGCAGTCGTGTGGAAGCAGGTGACAGGAGGGAAGGGGTGCAGTGTTTGCAGTCCTCCAGCCCTGCTGCAGACCTCCTGAGGAAGTGCATGCTTCAGGTTAAATCAGGTCTCAGATACACCCTCCAGCAGGCAGTGAACCAGCCAGCAGCACCTCGGTGAGAGGCAAATCGGCATCCCTGTGGAAATGGCAGAAGACTGATTAATTTAATCCCATGCCCTTCCTTAGAAAAGATAGTAAGAGATGGCGAGGAGCAAAAATTTGTACTAATGTACCAGTTTCTTCTTCCTTCTTTGGCAGAGGAAAGGAGGAGCAGATTCCATATGCCCACCTCTGCCCTGATCACAGCATTTAGCAGAAGGGGGGAGAAGGGCTTTTCTGCAGAGCCTGTGCCTTTGAGGCAGCAGCAGAGCAAGAGTTCAGTTTTACGACTCTTGGCCCCAACACAATTTACCATTTACAAACTAATCCTCCTCTGCTGGAGAGCACAAGGCCTGCTAAAGCTCTCATGTCCACTTCTCTGATTCTCCATTGTCCACAGTGACAGGGAGAAGGCGAAGACCTAATCGGTGTGTAATTCAATCGCTGCCCAGGCTGTGTCACAGCACAATGCTCTGCTTGTAGTGCCACGGGCTGAGGCAGCCAGCTACTGTTATGCCCCACAGCAGGTGTGAAGAATGTCACTGGCCCTGACCGTGTGCTGCCCCTCTCTCCAGGTCCATTGCTCACCACTTACAGGCTGTTTTTCCTACTGGCAGCAAGCTCATTGTCGGCTCTCTGGTGAAAGGGCACTCTCAGTATTTTTTACCCTGAACTGGGAGTTCCTGCACAGCATAACATGGGCCTCATATAAAGTAAACCTCTTTGCTCTCCAGATCCCCTAAATGTGGAGGCCTGCTAACAAGCTCTTTACTTCCTTAGTCTTAATCCAGCAGTCAGTAAATTATGATCACACCCAAACTGTGTCACTCCATTGTTCCCCACTGGACAGGACACTAGACATTGCCACACATGCTTTAGGATGGTTTAAATCCTTGGTACCTAATTACATTTTAATCAGCAAAAGACAGATGCTTCAAAAAAATTCCTGTCCACATGTAGGTCATTAAAAACCTCTGGCATACCAAATTAAATGCACTGCCACACTTAAATACAGGGCCACTCTGAAACTGGCATTTGATTTGTTTTTTAGCAAGAATTTACTGCTCCACCAAGATTTGAAAAGCTGCACTTTCATTCATCTTTAGTTCAAGGAAGCTGAGGAAGAGAAGTGCAGAGGAAGGAGGCAGGGCAGCAACTGCCACTTGATCAGGGGTGTGGGTATCACCCAGCCATGCTATCAGGAAGATAAGGAGACAGCAGAGAACTATTGCTGGTACACCCACAGGAGCACATCAGAGGAGAAGAGAATGAGCACACAAACGCCTTACTCCTAAAACGTCTCTTTCCTTAACAGCCTTGAGAATTTCATTCATGTAGAGTTTCTGGTACTATTTTTCCAATTCCTTACTTTTTGTGTAGAAGCAAACCAAATAGCAGGAATACCTGATGTCCCAGTGTAGGGACAGAAATTGTACAGGCCTGTACAGCTGCAGATTTTCATCCAAAAGAATAAACAACTGAAGTCAGCTACATAACCTGACCAACCCAAGAAACAAGTAAGCCAAAATGGAAACAATTTAAGGTAACTTTAAATCAATATACTTGGTTATCTAGACTATTTCTGTGCGATTCTATACATGAATTACAGTTACCAATTTTACCAAATCCTGTAAAGGGATGAAATACTTTGTCACACTTGCAAATTCTGTGAAGGCAGTGAGCAGATGAAGAAAGATGATCCAGCTTCTTACCACTTGCTACAGAAAAGTTCATAATATTCATTATTCAAAATATGAATTGGACATCTGTATTTACAATGTTTAACAAGTCTTGCTTAGTGTCGAAGCCAAGCTGCTCATTTCACCCATACTCATCTACTGTCATCATCGACGGCTGATTTCCAAACATGGCCAGACACCACTTTTCATGGCAGGGGTCAAGAGACATTCTTGCCTCCTGAATCAGGATTCAGCAATGCCATGTGCCAAGCCTTAGAAGCATGCAAAGCATTTACAACTGAGCACCTGCGGAAATCCCATTTCCTGACAAAGAGAGGCCTCTGACATTCATGTTTTCTCCTGCTCTTAGGCCATGCTGAAATGAAATCTGGCCTGAATAATCCTTTTACAGCTGTACAAGGAAGTATCCTTGCTTAGCATTTACCCCTCCTTATGGAGGTTCAGTGCAAACCTGACTGAGCAATCAGCAAAGATACACAGAATGAAAAGTCTGGCTGATGGGATATGACAAAGACCACGCTCAGGACAGGGACACAAAGTGAGCCTACTAGAGAAAGTGGAAGGACTCTGGTAGCTTTAAGGAATACAGGAAAGAGGATGGGCCCCTAAGGAGTGACACTGAACTTGGTGTTAATGCTGACAGTGACACATGCAGACACACACAGAGAGAGCAGGCTCCTGGAAAGGGAGGCCAGGAGCACTGTTGCTAACAGCATGAGAATAATCAGAGAGTGCAGGACTGCATGGGAACCACTGCTGGGTCAGTGACATGAGCTGAAGGGGAATAAATTGGGCATGCTGGAAGGGACTTTGAAAGGGCTGTTTGTGACGCCAGTGATGGAAATGACTTTGAACAGCTTATCCTGTGAGACTCCATGCTCTGCAAGGCATTTGCTACCTCTTGCTGTAGATCTGGGTTGCCCTTACTCCAAGGTGCCCTCATTCCTTTGAAGGCTATGATTCCCTTATTCCACAAAACCTGTGTCCTTGTTCTGTCCACGTCACTCTAATCGTGGGTTGCTGCTGCTTTATCTCTGACACAAACTGTCAGTGCCCCCTCCTCAAACTCTGACCTGAAACTCCCAACCATCACATCTCCATATACCCCCAGGTCATCCCCTCTGCCTCCATTCCCTGGCACTGTTCCCTGTAGCAGCTTCACACCCCAGATTATCTCTGCTTTTGTTGTCCTTCCCCTAGCAGTGAGTGTGAAGCCCAAGCTATCACAGGTAGCAGGCCAACAGCCTGTGCACTATTCTATGCCCAATCTCACTTTTGCTGGGACACTCACTGAAGCTTTAAACCAGTGACTACAACCAGCCCTGCTGGTCTTTAGTAGTCCCTCGGCCTCTTTTTAGGAACCAT
This sequence comes from Cyanoderma ruficeps, assembly GCA_008694505.1. Taxonomy (NCBI): domain Eukaryota; kingdom Metazoa; phylum Chordata; class Aves; order Passeriformes; family Timaliidae; genus Cyanoderma; species Cyanoderma ruficeps. Next base: position 3,658,906 of record VZDJ01007753.1, read on the forward strand.
AATCCATCATGGTACTGGGCAGGCTCAGTGCATGCAGAATGACAGCCACTGTTTCCTATTTCCACGAGGAAATGCTAGGACAACTTTTATCTGCTGGGTATGAAAACCAGGTCTCCATGGCACACTTCCCTGTTCCTTCCTCGCTGCTGATCAGTTGTTCCTCTGGGTCCTCCAAGCGACCTCCCCCCTCCTCTTGGCCATGACAGTGTACAGTCAAACAGCTGCTCGAGCTGGATGAAGCACCTGCTCTGGGCAACAGCAGCTGGAGTTCATTTTGGGTCCAAAGGGCCGGGGCCAAGCAGGCTGACCGCATGTGCACTAATCCAGTATCATCACCAACTCCACCAACAACAGGTGCCCTTTGAAGAGGGAGGGAAAAACTATTTGGGGAGGAACCAGAGCTTTATAAAAGGCATTATGGGCCAAGTCCTCAGCTGGTACATGCTCAGTTAAAGCATGTACCCTCTTGAAGTTATATGAGTAATGCTCACATACACAACCCAAAAAACTGGCCCACTCTCACTGCTGCTTCTCTTCTGATTTTAGTTTTCCTAAGGATTTTTCACCTCCACTCCTTGCTCTGCATTTATTTTCCATCAAGAAAGAAACTTTCCTGTCCCTTGCTTCAGACCAGACAGCTGAAAATCACAAGCTACACATCCCGGATTTCACCATCCTCCTGTGCACAGGTAACACAATCTTACCATGCATCCTCAGTTCTGCTCGAGTCCTGGCATCCAGATCATGAGTTTGCAGCAACGGGAACAAGGGCAATCCCATTCTGGAACAAATCAAACCAAACCCCATCAAGGTGCATTACGAGAAGTCTTTCAGCACAAGCATCCTAAGAATTGTCATGCACTTGCTCAAGCCAGTGGTCCCTGTAGGACAGAGCATAATTTCAATGTATGATATCTACAAATGACACAGGAAGAGGAAAAAAAAACCAAACCAAACCAAACCAAACNAAAACAAAAAAAACCCCAAAACCACCAAAAAGCCCTGTCAGAAACTATTGGCCAAACTGTCTCCAAGGGAAGTTTTATTCTCACCTCATTTGCTGTAAGCTTGTTTACCATCCATATATTATACAAATCTCTTTTTGAAGTCCCTCTTAGTGTATTTCTGATAAACACCTGAACTAATGAAAACCTCTATGTTTTCTTCTTCTCTGAGTCCTGCCATTCTCAGCTCCAGAGGCCAGTTCTGTAAATTTGGTCTCACTCATTGCAGTTACTCTTGTGCTTCTTTCTAGAGAACCTGTAAGTTCTCTGGAGCCTGAGAATGGAGCTTGGTTCACAGAGATGGCACTGCAGAGCATGGCCAAAAGCACTCTGCTCACACCATCCAAGTAAAAGCAGGATTTCCAAATTCCTCTTGATGCTCTACCAGGGGAAAATATGACCTTGCTGCAAGTTGGTTATGTGAACCAGTCACAGCCTTCATAACTTTATATTCCAAAATTTATTTTCCTGAACTATGGATCTTTTAAATCTTGACTTTTCAAGATTCAGATTTAAGCCACTTTTCCCTTGGGACCATGTCTCAGCTGGGTTATATTACAAAGAGAGGCAAAGTGATGAGAGACAGTTGGATGAACAGAGCTAGTAGTGAGAACAGCACAGGAAGAAAAAAGTCTCCAATCAGTAACAGTTCCTGACATCTCACCCTCAAGTACAGACAAAAGTAACCTGTACTGTGTTGGCTTGAACATTTAAATAAGTCTCCAAGAATTTCCCATGATGAACACCACAGTACAGGTTAGACAATTCCTCACCAAGGATGGGACAGACACTCAACTATATGGGAATCTCCAGTGCTGGAAAGGTATTCTCAGCTGCTGCAGACTCACACACTGCCTTTGAGGCTTTAACCACAATTCCAAAGTTGGAAAACACCAGAGCATGTACAAATGTACGCAGAAGGCGACATTGCACACTTGTGCCGCAGTTTTGTCCACATAGATGCCTGAGGGAACCACTTTGCACCCTTATACTGAGCAGTGGAGATACCTACACATTCCTGCCCTGCCCAGCCAAAGCAATAAAACACTGTAACATCTGACAGCACAGAGCTCTCCCTATCCCTCTGAATCCTCGCTGCCGCTTGCTGTCACTGGGCACATTTCACGCAGGCCAGCTGCACAGGATTTATTCAACCAGTTTTGGAGTATCAAAGCTAACTTTTTTTTTTTGTCTTTGCCCCAGGCAGGCACTTGGTATGCAGGATTTAAATCAGAGAACAAAATGTTCTGTGAAATTAGTAAATACTTAGCCCAGTAAATTCTAAATTCTAAAAAACAACAACAAAAAAAGAGATAGCGACCAGAATGGTTTAAAAATCAAAAAGTGAAGCATTTCACTGCAACACTGTGTCTTAAAGATCAGAATAAATAACCGCCCAAGATTACCAATTAATGGTGCTGACTGCTTTAAGTGATAGGAGCCAAGCATACTCTGAGTTCTACCTTACAATTCAGTGAAATCAGGAGAATGCTCAATTCAACAAGTGCTCTGCATAAAGACACTGAAATTGAAAAAACATTGTTTGATCCATGCAAATGAGCGGAGAAGACTTTGCCTGGGACATACTGCCACAAACTTACTACAATCTAACACCTATTGCAGTAAGATTTTTAAAATGTATTTAAAGCTATTAAAATGGAATTAGGCGGAAGATGATAGGGAAAGAGATACCCCAGGGTACACAACACTTAGGCAATGCAGATGGTCTAAAAGAGGTGCTTTGACCAGAAAGCAGCAATAAAGGGTCATTTCTGATTGGAACTAGAAGAGGAATTACTTCATTGGAATTTAGCATGGCCTTGAAGGTCCATAATGTTTGAGTGAAATTATCCTCTTCTGCTTTGTCTGATTCACCATCATGGGCTCCACTGTAACACAAAATTTAAAACAAACATTTAGCTGATGAATGTTCACATTAACATTTTAAATCTCTTTTTTTCTCAAGCAGTTTCACCTAGACTTTGAAAGGATCCCTTTACAAAAATTATGATTCATTATTTTTTTGGTGACTATGAAAGCCAAAATATGTAGAATAATTTCCTCTTCACCTGCAAACATTTCACACTCCTCTTACCACAACTGTGGCTTTAATTTCTTCTCTCTCAAGCCAAGTAGCGAATGGCATCAGTCAAACCAGTTAACTCCCAGGAGTCCCTGTAGTTCAGAATTATGTGCTCCTGGTACTAGCAGGGACTCTACAAACATTGATTATCAGTAGCATACAGCAGCAAGACAATAAATGGTTTCTGGATCTTCATTCCTTGCCCACAGTTTACTTCTGCTAGCCCAGATATTCTGAGTATGTACAAAGTGCACCTGCTCATGAAGACCTCAGAGAGGTCTGATGTCCCCTCCAAAGCCACCTGGAGCACTGAGTGCACCTCCTGAAGTTTACACTGCCTGGAAGGCATTACCTGCTCTGATTTTAGATGGCACAGGCTGCACACACACACAAAAAGGCTCTGGTTTTTCAATACGTCAAGTCCTATTTTCTCATTTGTCCAAGAGTAAGTACAGATTCTCACCCACAGCTGTGGAAAGGGAGATAGAATAGAAAGGCAAGTACACAAAGTAGACAAATTATGACAGACTTTAGGCAGTTTGGGATTGCACAACTCCCTTATGCAACACATGGCCTGGGGCAAGCCTCATGTTTTCAGAAATTCCACAGAATCCTCTTAAATATGCTCCAGTGCTGAGGCCCTGTGCCTTCCACCTGCAGTTTCTGACTGGACTTATGATACACCACAGACAGATTACATGGATCAGCCTTACATTTGCTGGCCTAGGCTTTTTAAAATGTGACCTGAAATAACAATTGCAAAATCTGAGAGGCAGATGAACCCTGCCAATTTACAGTAACTTAGTCATGAGCACAGCCTCTTTAGAAAAATCCAAAGGGTAGTATCAGCCAGCAGCACTTGAAATGAATAGACCGCTTAAAACTCAAGTGTATTTATAAGAGCAGAAATGGAGATGGAAGAGCCAATGCTGCCGGCCAGGCTGGAGCTCACTTAGCCAGGCTGCCAGTCCTCTGCAGGCACCAGGCTGGGAGCACAGACTGCCCCTGGGCCCCGGCTCTCCCTGCTGCCTCTGCCCAATTCCAGTCATGGCCTTCCTCATTGCTGCCAGAGCCTGGGCCCCTACAGACACTGCTGAGCTGGTAAGCTGAGTCAGGTCATGTAATGATTCCCTAAATACAAGGAGAAAAGTCAACAACAAACAACTCAGTGTATGTGATTTGTCAACATTTAAAATTGCAGAGAGATAAGTGCTGAAGAGAAAATAGTGACATACAGCTTCTAGACATGAGCTAAACAGTGGCCACGGCCCAGTGTGACCTGCAGCCCCACACGTGCAGGCAGTCACACAAACACAGCCAGGTGCAGCTGGACTTGAGACGCTATGGGGAAGATGGAGGTGGCAAATGCAAACCAGGCAGGGGCACAACAACAGTCACAGCAAGAGTCTGTCAGTGCACTTGAGATGCACTTACATCATCTAGGCTTGACTGCAGAGGTACACACAGACCCCAAATCTCCTGTCAGCATGGAGTTTTCCCTGGGGTCCAGAGAAGGGAGAGTGGAGCAAAGGGAGAGGACAAGTCTGCTTAAGCACTGTGGTTATGCAGCAGTGGGAAAGAGCCCCCAGGGAGAGAGAGAAGTAGGCAGGGGGACCTGGGGACCAGCAGGAGGGTGAGAGCTGGTGGTAAAGAGGCAGGATGTGCCCTGTACACCAAAGCCCCAGAGCAGCTCCTGACTGAGAAGCAGCAGAGGCTGTCCGTCTCCAAACTCTGCTCCTGGAAGGGTCCCATGGTAGGAGCAAGCATTAATTACAGATAATCTAATTTAAATACTGCAGAGAAGAAAATAGCACAGATTAGAAAACCTTCTTATATGTATTCTGTGACACAAGGTTAAAGATAAGCTTTGCATTTCAGAAACTCTTACAGGCTTGTCTCCTATGTTAGCTTTAGACACGGCAGATATGCCTGCGGGCTGTGAGCACATTCTGTTTGAAGGACAGATTTCAATCAGTAAAGTTTCAAAGAATTCTATATATATCACAGCATTTTATGTTATCCAGCATTCGGGAAGTTCCTTAATGAAGAACTTTACAGCAAAAGAAGAGAGACAATGAGCCAACATCCCAATATCTGTGCCATGCCGATCAGTGTGGAGGAAGCCTATGGAAACAAAGTGTCCCAGATAAAAGTTACAACAGAAGCGAAAAGTGTTGAAACTTTATCAAGCTACTGAAGCAACTTGTGAAAACTCAACAGAGGCAAAAAAGACATGGTTGCTTCCAGTGATGTGAACATCCTAAAACATCTCATCTGGCTTCAAACACTGCAGTAATGGATGTTTGGCAAACACACAAATCTCAATGACAGGAAGAAATCTTTGGGACTGTAGAAAAGGAAAGCAAATGAAAACTAAGACTAGGGGTATTTGAGGCAAGTGCCAAAAAAAGACATTTAAAAAATTGCTTCCAAAATTAAAAGTTTTTCCAAGTATTTTTTCAAACAGAATTTCATTATGGTACCTCATTTTATTAAACTGAATATATGCAAAGTGCAGATCTGACACAGTATAGTAATTTTCATTACCTATAAACCCAAAATAATAATAAACAGGCTTCTGTCTGCTCTGTTTGACAGCAACAAGACTGACTTCAAAGGGACTGGGCTTAATTTTGAACAATCCTTCTCTTGTATCACTAAAACATGCTGATTTCAGAGGACTATAGCAAACTGGCCTTTTCCATTGGCTCAGTGACAAAGAGACAAAAGATTTTCCAGAACATCCATGTCACAGCCTGGTCACAACACTGTTGCCACCCCAGGGCCATCTCATGTTTTGCTAATGAACATTTTACTGAAAGTCAGTTAAAAGAGCTTATTTTGCTATGCTTACTTAAGTAGTAACATCCCAAATTTCAGGCTTCTTTTTTAACTTTATGAGTCATACAGTGTAAAAAGGCAACAAAACAACTCAGAAGTCTTGCTGGCTTTTCCTCCATGAATAAAGGAAGTAAAAAAGAGTGGGACTGGATAAAATAGTGAGATGAAGCACCTGTTGAGACTAAAAATAAGAAAAATGGGTTAAGGGACTTCAAATCCAATAAAAGCAATCATGAATTCACAGGTGTTCATATGAATCATTCCTAACTTCCTGCCAGAGAGCTTTGGTTTCACTTAATTACAAAACAAAATTATAAATGAAGAAGACCAATTCACAAGCGTACATATCATACATTTATTTGTTTATTACTTTTTCCTCACACAGCCCTCTGTTTTCCTCATAGCTATTGATGGGCACTGAACGAGAGAAAAGTCTGGCAGCATTAGATAGACTATCTGCAAAGCACATGAAAAACCCATCACAGCTAGAAAGAAGCAGATGGTAGCTGAAGAGAAGTAACAGCCACAACTCTTACTACCTGTGGTGAAAGAATAAACAATACCAACTCCAGATCACAAAATGCAGCCTAAAGATTTTAGCTTTAAATGAGAGAACCAGGGTAGAAAATTGGCCAGATACAACTAAATGTTTGCAAAGTAGGCTCAGGAGAAAGAATATTTTGAGAGGGTTGCTAAAGCCCACTGGCACAAACAATCCTCTCTAGTGCACTCTGCCAAAGAAAAAAATAGGAAAAGTAGCAGGGAGGAGTGGAGAAGGTATGGGTTTGTGTATAAGAGAGCGTATTTCGATGGAATTTTAATTGTAGTTCTGTATACCACATTGTGGTGGTTTGGCTTCCCATTCTGCCATACAGTTTCAATACACTTTAAAATGTGTTGTACCAAAATCATGCCAAATCATAAAAATGAAAAGATACTTTTCATCAAGCCACGTGCCTGTAACCAACTCTTTGGTGCTCCTGGTAAGTCCCTTCCAACTCAGAATATTCAGTGATTCTGTGCTGAAAAGTTGTAGCTAAGAAATGCAACAAAGTGCCTTCTCCCCAAAATGCTGCATTTCTTGAGGTCACAAGCTTTTGAAGCAGATGATACCTTCCCCAGTCCAGATACAAAGAGCATGTGATATCACCTCATGCTATGTAGCAAGAATCCCTATATTACTTTGTCATGGAATTTTTCCATAATACAATTGATAACAGTGCAAATGTTGTGTATTTCCTTGCGTTCTATGAAGCACAAAGCAAAATAAATTGAATGGTGTTCTCATAAAAGGAACATATGGAGTATAATGAATTTTAGAGTCAGTTTTCAGATCAGCTCCATGCATCACAGATGGCCTTAAGAACTGCCCTTGTCTCTTAGCTGTCCATCACTGAAATGGGATAACTTAATATTGTTTTCCAAGGCTCCAAAGACCACTGATGCAGAGACAAACCTCTGTGAGCTGATATGCTCAGAAATTATCATAATAAATGCCCAATTGACAAAATATAACTACAAATTTTCCCATGGGGGCACTGGCTAACTTCCTTTCTATTGCTGTTTCACACTTCAAGTTATTCAGACTGGCCAAAGAAAGGAGGTCATCAAGTCTTTATTTAGGTTGGGATGTCAATGCATACACACACAGAGGCACCACACTTGCTCCTCTTCCTCCTCCTCTGAGGGAATCAAGGGATAATTCTGGACTAATAAAACACTAGCAACTACTTTACAGGCCAAAACAAGGGCACTTGGAATGGGAGAAGATAAAAGGTAGCTGATAGAGGTCCATCCTTCCAGCAAAAGTCCCCAGTGCTACAGTGAAGAACAGGGTGCTTACTGAGAACTTCAGAATAAGGTCATATATTGTTCAAGTATCTTGCCAATATATTGACAATTAATGACTTTGGATACTTACTTTAGCCTGGCAAACAGTTATACTTCACTCACATGAAATTCTACCCAAATGCTTAAATGCTGTTTGATTTTTTGAAGTGAAACTCCTAATTTAACTACAATGTTAACAATCAGAACTAAAAAATGGATAATTACAGCAAACAAAGAGGGCTGAATAGCATATGAGGTGGAGGCACTGAACAAGAATTATTTAAGTTTCTCATGAGCAATGTTCTCACATCTCTATGTGACTACTCTCAGATGATGCATGTTGGGCTCTAGGCAGTCAGATCCAATAATAATTAAAACAGGCAACGTAAAACAATTCTGCCCTTAGCATCCTGGGTTGATGGGGGAGTGTTCTGCTAGAAAAATATTCCATAAACCAGCACATAACGTTGAGCTCACTAAACAAAGTCACTGAACAGAAAATTATTGATTTTGAAGGGTATTGAGATTACTCATACTTCCGCTCCACTGGTCTGAATCTAGTAAAGGCAAAGAAATGCTCAAGAAATGCCAAGCACCATCCATCTGGTAAAACAGTTGAAAAAAATCAGTAACGTGTATTTTGAAGTTACTGTACTAGCTCAGGATTACTGTTTACTAAAATACTGAAGATAGTTTAACAAGCATAGGGAGGACCAGTTCAGCACCAGCGTTTTTAGCACTAAATCAAAAAACCTAAAGAATTTACCCTGTAGCCAAGACATAAACACACTCTGCAAAATTCCAAGGACTTCTCAGAGCTCACTCCCTCCCCAGGATTGCCTCTGCCTGCATGTTCTCACCAGCCAGACCAGCCTCGGCCCAGCCTGGCCACACTGTCAGATGTTGCTGATGGAACTGGAGGTGCTGAATGTGACTGCCTGGAAAAGGACTCAGCTCTTACACTAGAAGAGTTTTATCCATGCTGTCCCATAAAGACAATGAATTAGAGACAGGAAGCAAAGAGGAGCCAGTGGGTTACACTGAACACTGGCTCTGCACAGCTCTGATGTCAAAGAGAATGAGAGGCAGCAGCTGGGACTATGCCAAGAACCAAACTGAGGAAGATACACCATCCTCATCTGCTGCTGCCCTGACCACGTGTGTGCAGCACAGCACAGCTTCTGGCCCTTGCACATGTGTGTGCAACACAACACAGTTTCTGCCCCTTGCACATGTGTGTGCAGCACAGCACAGCTCCTGCCCCTTGCACATGCTCTGCACCAGAGTACACATAACTGCATATCAAGCCGTTGGCCTGTAGCCTGCCTAGGAGGGGCAAGCAACAAGTTATGTGCACTTCCTAAGTTCTTCTGATTGTCTTCCCTGCTTTCCTCTTATTACTCTGCTTAATTAGGAAATACTTTCACTTCAGCTATGTTGCTCTGTTGGAAAGAAAATTAAGACATGACAAGCCCAAGTTTAAGTTTTTCTCTTACGTTTATAGGACCATCTTGGGGATACCCCTAACCTGTGACACATGTACATATGTGTAACCATGAACCACTGAAAAGAAAGCACATACTGGAATGTTTTATTAAGAACACTCATTGCAGAATCCTTTCCCTCGAGTCAAGATGGACTGTTTTACAACCAGTTCCTCAGTGCAAGTGTGCAGCACTTCAAGTGGAGCCCAAGTTAACACATCTACTTAACTGTTAAGGTAAATCCTTCATGTCACTAATTCACTATTTAGGATGTTCGCCGGCACGGTGCCGGTTCTCCGGGATGTCCGCACTCCCGCCGCGCCTGCCCAGGGCCACGCACGCCATGGCGGTCCCCGCCGGCCCCCCCGCATCCGCACCCACATCCTCCTTCTCCTCCTCCCTCGGAGGGCGGGCGGGCGGCGGCGCGCAAGGTGTGTCCCAGGTGCCCGGCTATATCAGGCGGCGCGGCGGCGGCGCGGCGGCCCCATGGCGGCGCCGGCCATGGCCGAGCCGCGCTCCAAGCGGCCCCGGGGGACGCTGCCCGCCTGCCCCGCGCACCGCCCGCTGCCCGCCAGCCGCGTCCGCCACGGCTTCCCGCCCGCCGTGGAGGAGGCGCTCTGCGGGGTCACCGGCGCCCAGCTGGAGCTGCACTACTGCCTGCAGGCGCTGGTAAGGCGGCGGGGCGCGCACGGCCACGGGAGGGCACGGCGGGCTGCGTGTGTCCCCTATCTATCGCCCTGCGCCGGCGGCCACCGGCGGAGGGGAGAGGAGGTGCCGGAGCCCGGCTCAGCAGGGTTTAGAGTCGGGCAGGGACGGCACAGCGGTGCCTGTGTCCTGATCCAGGGGCTTCGGAGGCTCTCCGGGCTCCCCCAGCCGCCGGCGGCAGCGCTCCTGCTAAAGCCGCGCCGCGGCCGCTGCGCCCGCACGGCCACGGAAAGAACGAGGAAGGTCCGTAAGGCGCGGGCTGTGAAACAAGCCTCGTGTGCTTTGAGTAATTCACAGAGGGGCCTGGGGAAAAGAGACAGGAACAGGGAATGCTAAGAGCTTTGGAGTGTACGCTTGAGTGGGTTTTCCCCCCATACTTTGTTGAATAGTTGCGTGTGGTTAACTATAGTCTGTGAACGTCGCGGATGGCTTAGGGTTTCTTGCTCCACAGGCATGACCTTTGGACATGAAATTATAAAAGGCATCACTGATACCATGTCAAATTCATGCCAAAATCGCATCTGGCATATCAAGTGTTAAGGCAAAAATAACTTAACAGAGACATTAAAATTAAAAAATCAAAATTATCAATGCCATACCTTCTGACGCCAAGCATCCACTGGCAAGCAACACAAACTATATTCAGTATATCCCCAAGATCCTTCAGCTGAGTTTGATGTCAAGTATAAGTTCAATGAAGATTTAAGTATGCAGTAAAACCTGTTAAGCCTGTGGAAGAAAAAAGTTGTAGCAATTGGCAGCTGGATGGGATGGAGAAAACTCAGTTAGAAATTGACCGTGGATAAATCAAACCTAGAAATGCGAACATCCTAAACAGTGAATGATTGACATAAAAGATTTACCTTAACGCTTAAGCAGATGTGTTAACTTGAGCTCCACTTGAAGTCGTGCTGCACACTTGCACTGAGGAACTGGTTATAAAACACTCCGTCTTGGCTATGCTGTCAACAGAAACAGGAGTGAGTGACTTGAGGAAGAGCATTCTGCAAATAAAGTAATGAATGTTCTTAATAAAACATTCCAGTATGTGCTTTCTCTTGAACGGTTTATGGTTGCATGTGTGTATGTATGTCACAGGTTTAGGTTATCCCAAGACAGTCCTAAAAATACAAGAGAAAAACAAATGTTTGTTATGCGTTTGTCATGTCTTAATTTTCTTTCCAAAGAGAACAACATAGCTGAAGTGAAAGTATTTCCTATTTTAGCAGGGTAATAGAGGAAAGCAGGGAAGACAATCAGAAGAACTTAGGAAGTGCACATAACTTGTTGCTTGCCCCTCCTAGGCAGGCTACAGGCCAACGGCTTGATATGCAGTTATGTGTACTCTGGTGCAGAGCATGTGCAAGGGGCAGGAGCTGTGCTGTGTTGCACACACTTTACATTCTCTATTCTAAGGGGAACCCCAGTTTCCCTGGCAGATACCTGTCTTTCTAAACCAAGACACATGGTCAGGGCAGCAGCAGATGAGGATGGTGTATCTCCCTCAGTTTGGTTCTTGGCATAGTCCCAGCTGCTGCCTCTCATTCTCTTTGACATCAGAGCTGTGCAGAGCCAGTGTTCAAACCAGTGTAACCTGCTGGCTCTCCTTTGCTACCTGACTGTAATAATTCTCTTTATGAGACAGCCATACCATGAATAAAATATTTTAAATATAAGAGATATTAGATCTGTTAGCATAGTTAAATATGGCAGTGGTTTAAGTCGTTACTTTCCCATACAGAACAGAACAGGGCCTGCAGAGGATTTAGGGCTGTAATACTTCTGAAATTACAGAATGCCTGGGTTGGAAAGGACCTTAAAGATCATCAGGTTCCAAAACCCATGCCATGTGCAGGGACACCTTTCCCAATACCAGGTTGCTTAGAACCAGCTTGGCTTTGAACACTTCTGGGATGGGGCACCCACAGCTTCTCTGGGCAACCTGTTCTGGTGTCTCACCGTCCTCACAGTAAAGAGCTTTTTCTAAATACCTAATCCAAACCATTAGGATTTGGATTTCAGTTTAAGCCATTCCCCCTTGCCCTGTCACTGCATGCTCTTATAAAAAGTCCATCTTTCTTGTAGGCTCCCTTCAGGTACTGGAAGGACACAACTAGGTCACCAGTCTTCTCTTTTCCAGACTGAACAAACCCAATTCTCTCAGCCTTTCTTCACAGGAGAGGTGCTCCATCCCTCTAATAACTTTGTGTCCCTCCTCTGGACACACTCCAACAGATTTACGTTCTTCCTGACATGCATTCCCAGGCACGAGCTACGTCTATTATTGAAGGTGCATAGTTCAGTAGCAGTATCCATTATTTTGGAATACCATTGTCCATAATAAAGCTGATAAACAGATGCAAAGTTGTGCTTGCTCTCTTTTTGGTATTTTCCTCATCTTTCTCATCTCAAAGCTAACTTTTGACTGGAATACAGGCCTGCAGGGATAAATTTTATGTTCCCTACCCTGAAAGTATGTTTAAAAAACAAAACAAAAACCCTCCACAAAACACAATTACAAAACACACACATGCTAACCACTCATAAACTCATAAATAAAATACTCTGAAGATCTCTTAACTGCTACTGCAAGAGTAACATCAGTACTACAGTTGCCTGACCAATATTAAAGGGTAGAAGTTCTAGTAGAAGTATAAATTTTTCATTTCATATTCTAACTACTCACTTCATTTATTGTAGAAATTGGATCAAAGTCTCAAAGTGATGGTGCTTTGTGAACAAAACACCTTCCATTGGAAGGGTGTCCCAAGTTCGGTTCAAGCCATGTCCTGCTGCAGGTGAGTCCCATCTCTGGAAAATCTTAACACTCCTGTTTTGTGTGCTTAGGGTGAATATTTTGATCAGTCACATGTGGCTCTACCAAATATTTCAAAGTTCTTCCTGCATCAAGCTCTGGAAGAGAGAAAAGCCGCAGAGGAGTTGATGAAGTATCAGCAAGAAAGAGGAGGCCATTACTGCTCTAAAACCATCCAGGTGGGTAGTAGTCAACAAGTTTTCAAGCAGCTGTGATCCATTTAACTTACTGAATTATATTGTTGGTACTTCAGATGTCTGCATTTGTAATTTATCTGGCCTACTTGTGTTCACGGTTTTGTTCTTGATTGTGATGCCTAGAAACTGTCATACAGTCCTAAATCTATGAGGTTGCTTTCCAGCCCAAAAGAATATGGACAGTGTTCCCCTTTTCTTTTACTCAGCTGGACACTGCTGTTTCCAGTATGCTATAATGGATTAGGACTCCTTAAATTGTGCAGAAGCAGCCCACTTGTCTCTTTCACACTGAACCTAAATGGAAGCTTAGATTTCCTACAGTACAGCTCATGACAGAATTTGAACTGTCTAAGATCTAACTTGGGCTTGCACAGGTACAAAGGAATAAGTCAAAAGTTTTCAGGAAAAAAATAACCCACCTCATTTGTTTAAGACCAAGGGGCTGATTGACCTCTACCAAATTAGTTAATACAGAATGCTCCTCTTTGGTCCATCATGACAGCTGTTAAGCTGCAGAAAGTAAAATGGCTGTTGTAAAAGTCTTTTTAATACCCAGTTTATATCAAGGAGGAGCTTAGGACTTCCAGTACTTAGAAGGGGCCCACAGGAAAGAGGGACTCTTTGTCAGGGAATGCAGTGTTAGGATTAGGGATAACCATTTTTAACTGAAAGAGGGCAGATTTAGGCTAGATATTAGGAAGTCCCTCTTTACTGTGAGGGTGGTAAGACACTAGAAAAAGTTGCCCAGAGTCTAGAGGATGCTCCGTTCCTGGGAGTGTTCAAGACACGTTGGATGGGCCTTTGAGCAGGCTGGTCTAGTGGAATATAGCAGAGGGTTGGGACAAGATGATTTTAAGGTCCCTTCCAACCCCAACCATTCTATGATTTGGTTTCCTGCTGTAAGAACCCTCTTCAGGCATAGCTGCTGCTATGTACATCTGTTCCTTGAAGAAGTGCTTGGGTTCTGCCACGTGTGTTTACAGCCTGCAAAAAACAATAGATGCTCCAAACTAGAAGCAGTTGTTGCAAAATCCTAGTACAGCTTGTTTAGAGCACCAGGTTATGTTGCAGGAATCCACTGATTAATACAGATACATGAGCTGTTCTTTTGAGTCAATACAATTCTGTCTTCGTTTTCAGAAACCAAACTGTGATTATGCAGTCGGTCTGATGAAAGCCCTGGAACTAGCAATGGTACAATGGAAAACTATGCTACGATATTTTGAAGAGCTTTATGCCCTGAGTGTTGAAAATGCAGACCCTCATAGCGCAAGCACTATCAAGAAACAATTTATTGGGCCCAAAATCCAGAAGATCAAGCTGATGGGAGATCTGCTGACCAATGCTCGCAGGCTTGACTGTTCCCAGGATGGCAGAAATAGTCTTGGGGATTACTTTATGGACCGGCTGCAGAAAGAGTTCAGGACCAGCATAGAGCCAGAGTCTAGTGATCACTGCAGGCCCTGCCCACCTCTCCAGCAGTGCACAGGAGCTGCAGAAGGTCCAAGGCGACCCCAGAGAGAATGCCCCCAGCACAGAAATGGCATAGGGCCAATATATGCAACCATACACTGCACAACGATGTTGCCACAGTGTAACGATGGCACAGGAGCAAAGGTGAAACAGTGCAGGGAGAGCCTTTAATGCTGAGGCTGCTTCAGCTACGGGGCAGCCCCTCAGGCAAACCTGTCCCCAGGCTGAAGCTGGGACCAGAACTCAGGAGACGTGATGATCTATCGCTCCTGCTTTACACCCCATCCCCTCATCCTCTGCTGAGTCACAGCTCAAAATCTAGCCCATAACATTATTTGCTTTAAATAACAGCAAGGTTCCCAGCTAGATGTCACATTTATCTATGCAATTCTTCCTAGAAGCCAAAAGTTCTTAAGCTTCCTCTCTCTCTTAAATCATTAACAGGATTAGTTAGTGCAAATTGTTTTAAGAATAGATATAATTTTTATTAAAACAAATAGAAAAAAAACCCACTGCACCTTTAGTGCAAGGAAACTTTTACAAGGCAGAAAATCCAAATATTTTATTTTATATTACTGAATATTTTATATTACTATTTGGTATTTTAAATTACTAACAAGTATAGTAACATAATGAACTTTTTAAAAAGACTTGTTCAAAACCAAAGTTTTTTCATCTTATTTCTATCATAGTAGCAATTTAAATAAGTAGTCTAATGCACAGCTGATCAGCTATTTCTAGTGGTATACTTCTTCAGGATGAAGGATGCAAACATTTCCTCAACAGTGGGAATAAGAAAATGTGCTGATTTCTCTATAGTTATTCCCTAGTTGGCTTTTCTCATCCTCAGAAAGCAGATGAGAGAAATTAGGAGTTCTCATTAGATGAGAACTTTAGACATTCTAGGGCATATGTTGCAAGTATCACCAAAGAGAGAAGCTCTAGGACTTTGTCCAGATTTAACATAGGATTGCTTTAATTATGATACAGAGCCCTATCTCAGCTCATTAAAGGTAGTGGAACTTCGGCTTTTTCTTATATTCCTTATTGGTCCAAGTAGGGGCATGAGATGCTAGTGAAAAAACAGCAGACAACTAGAATTGCATCAGAGAGAGAGAGAGGCTACTCATTAGTTTTGCCTTTCAATTAGGGCAGTGGTAGCCAGCTTGGGTCAAGTGCAGAGGTGTCCAAATTCCTCTCATCAGTCTCCTACCAGAATGCCTCATTCTGTACCCTGGCTCCCAAGGTCACCTAAGAAGAGCAACTGGCTAGATCAGCTGCCTGCAGTTAGGGATTTTTTGTCATTATATACATCTTTTATGCAGTTGAGGTTTGATTCATTGGAAGATTGCCTTACACTTTCATGTAACACTTTAGCTGATACTCCTGTTTTGCCTGAAAATAAATTCGGTTCTGTGTCTGCATCTCCAGTGTATTCCTCAATTCACCACCCTGGCATGCTGATATTCTTCTCCAAGAGATTTTGCATATGTACACAAACCTGCACCAATGTTTTTCTACATCTAAGGAAGTTGTGCATGATGGAAGAGTAGGACAGAGCGAAAATAAATGCCAGAAAACTGCATTACTATAAAAGCACTGCACAATGAAACATTTTTAGTAAACTCTGAAACAGCTGCAGTTAAGTAGCAATTTCTGCAAAGCCCACCTTCTGTTGGTATTGTAACATGGGACAGAAAATTACACTGCAGATGCTTCCCCAATCTTTTCTTTGCATGTGGTTCAACTTTAGGGTAAGGATAGGGAACACAGCCACTTTAAAACAACCTCTGTATTCATCTATAAAAATACTGTCATATGCCACAGGAATGGCTCAAAGCACTTTTAGAATCATGCTAGATTTGCCTGTGTTGAGATTGCTGCTCTCTAATACAGCAGGAATTTAAAAGATATTTCCATCTGGGCTGGATTCCATCACCCATCCTCATGCTGAGCATACCTTATTCAACAATTAGTTCCACTGACTGCAACTCAACATGAATAAGAGCAATGGAATCTGTCCCTCTCAGTATTAAAACACAGCCTGCTAAGTGTGAGCAGAGTAAAGCTACTAACTGAATTCTACTCCAGTGCTGTATAAAACTACTTCACGTACTACTGGTAATGTTTGACTTACTTGTACAACAACCTTCACCTTTTAAAAGCTGATGACCTTCTGAAATGTAGTTGCAGCCTTCTCCTTAACTTTTACCTTAAACAAAGTCCAACATAACAAAGAACCCAACTTTTAAAATTTTCAGAGCAAGACTTACTTGCCTTTTATTTTTCCATGAAGTAGTGCCATGTCTTGTTTCTCAGACTTCTCACGTTCATCTTCTAACCAAATGTATCCATACACTCTCAGAATTTAAGTCTTTTTTTCCTCCCTTTTCCTTTGCCAAAATGCATTCTGGGCCCTCTGCCTGAAAAGACAATTCTAACTGTTAATTTCAAATAAACTCACAGTCAGCTGTTTCCCCAGCCTCTATCCTTTGAAAAGGAAAAGAGAAACCAATCAGTTACTGTAGGTAATAAGCTCCTCTTGTCCACCTGCTGCTTCTGCTGAGAGGGCACACACACTTGTGAACATGGTCTCAGATTTAACAATACCTGTCAGTTGTGTATAGGATGAGTCTATCCATGTTTCCCAACATAGGAAGTACAACCTGCTTTGGCCTTCCCAGCTTCCTTTTCAATCACATCCTGAAAAATATTATATCAAGGATGAATGTAGAATAGGTTAAGGGCAACAGCTGTCATAGAAACTTTGCAAATTCTCTTTCTCTGCTGGATGCTTGTTAATCTACACTCTCTGTGTCTGTGCTTCCAAAGCAGTGCCCAAACAATCCAAACACACAACCTGGGACAGCTCTGAACAGCTAATGCAGTACTCTAAACATAGCATCCAAACTGAAAGCTCACGAGAGACCTAATCTTTACTGAAATTATGAGTTACAGCCCCAGAGGCTTCCAAAGAGGTTTAACAATGGAATCCTTGTAAATGCTTGCCATAAGCACTACCTATGGTTGCCTGCTCTCAAAGTGAGGAATGCACTCAAAAGTCTCCAAGTGGAGATTGTTCTGTCCTTCATCCTCTCCACTGTGGCTACACAAAACCAAGAAGAGCATCTCAGGGTTTGTTCTTTGCAAGGATGTTTTTTCTGGTCTCATTGTAAATGGCAACATCTTTCTGTAAAAACCTGTATTTGGGAATTACACTGGAAAGCAGATGTTAGCAACGGCAGCAGCAGGTAATCACAGAATCAGAATTGTTAGGACTGAATGGGATGTCTGAAGATCAGCATATCCAAACCCAAAGGAAGGTATCCTCAAGGGCACCTTCACTGGAAACCACTGTGTGGAATTCACTGTGTGGTCACAGCCTTCTGCTGACCTTTTCACTTGGGAGGAATTCATGCACTTGAGCCCACATTCATGGGCAATTATTGGCAAACTCCCTGCAGCGCTTGTCCAAGCCCCACTGCTTGTTACCACTTTGCCCAAGGTAACCCCTACTCACTCAAGTCCCTGAGTGTCTTTTTATGGGGTCACATATAAGCTAGAAACATGCAGAGGCAGAATAGGCTACAATACTGACGAAATATTCAGTAAAATTACCTTTTTCCAAAAATTAAGCCAATGGTCTGGAGAGAGTTTAAGTGTCTCGAGTGGCTCACACCGCCAGCAGCAAGCCTTGATATCCTTGACATTTTACCTGTTCAGTTGTTACAGCATAAAACTCTTTCTCATTTAAATTTATTTTACATTATTGTATACCTTGAACTATTTTAAATATAAATCATTTTTGCTTTGCTTTGCTTTTGGTAGCTGCTCAGTTATGATTTAAAACCAACTATCTTTATTTCTTCGGGATCAAAGAACGTCTGTAATAACACTGAAGTGTCTTCACAAATTTGCCACTCTGCCTCTCAGAAACAGCTGGGAGATACATTTCTAAATGTGTAGGGGTGGTCAGTAGCTGATCTCCCTCCTTGGGACATACTGCTTTTCAACATCAAGTACAGTGAAAGAATGAATTTCTCCAGAGTCCAAAATATATAGTTTTATCTTTAAATAAAACTTTTATCTTTTAAGGATACTGACAGAATCCGACTTACAGTTCTTATCTTGGTCTATACTCAAAGATATTTAGGTAAGTAGAAAGTGGGGACTGCAGATTAGGAATTTTTGCCAAAAAACAAATTGTGTCACAACAAAAAAAGCCACCACCCTAACAGCCTCATCTAAGAAGTCATAGGCACAGGGACTGGAGATTGATCATTGATGGATTTTTTTACCTTTTGAGATTCTGTCAGTCAGCCCCTTGTCCCACTGAAGACAGAGCTTTGCTGCTCTGAAATTTTGCCAATGAGGTGAAATTTCGTCAACGTTTATAACTGCAGAACACAAGTTAATTTTAGCTTGTAGGATGTTAAATATATGCAGTACTATTTTATTTATTAAGTCAGTGAAATCACATAATTGAATTACTGAACTCCTCTGAGAAGAACCTAATTTCCCATCTCAAATGATACTCACAAAAACAGAATAAGAACTCTGGCACCCTTGAGAGATGCTACCAAAACCCATCCCATTTCCCCAAGTTCCAAACTCTGCCACTGCTAGAAATAAATCCTTATCGCGCGAGCCATCATCCAACTGCAGCGCAACCGCAGCAAAACGCCACGGCCCGGAATGAGCTCCATCTCTCCAAAGGTTCCCGAGTACAGGTGAACAGAGCTGGGAGAGGAACCCGGAACGCCAGTGTCCGCAGGGATTCCCGCGGGCAGGAAGGCACGGCGGCGCTCCCCGCTGGGACGGGCCCGCAGCGCCACCGGGTGGCCGCCGCCTGCCCGTCCGGCCGCTGCCCGCGGTGCCCCCACTTCACTCTGCCCGCACCTCCCGGCTCTCCGCGGTGTCCCCGCTGTCCCGCACGGTCCCGGCTGCCCGCGGTGTCCCCTGGAGCCGCCCGTCCCCGCAGTAATTACCCGTGTGGCCGCAGAGCCGCACTCAGACCTGTCCACGGGCTGGGGACTTTTTCCCTGTGAGGAACCAGCGCAGCCCTCACCGGGTGTGTGCGGGGACAGCGGGGCGCTTCTCTGTCCCCCCAGGCGAGCTGCCGGTGGCACCCGGCACCTTCGGGCGTCGGGCCGGCTGCTCTCCTTGGCGTGGCAACCTGCTGAGAAAGGTGAAAAAAAAAAAAAACAAACCGGGGAAAACGTAGCCCTGCGAGCATCCGAGCGCCCGGGCTGCCGCTGCCCCGGCCCCAGCGGGACACCGCGCCCCCCCCCGCGCCGCCCCAGCCCCGGTCCCGCCCGGCCGCGCCCCCCGACCCGCCCCGTCCCGATCCGCCGCGCCGGGGGCCTCAGCCATAAATACGGCCCCGAGTGGCGCTCCCGGACCGGCGCGGCTGGGGAGGGGGTCGGGGCAGCAGCCAGTGCTGGTGGCCTCGCCTGGGAGAGGCTTCGGGGGTCTCGGCTCTGTGCACCCACCCGGCCGCAGAGCAGCCCGATCGAAGGCTCCTCCGTTCTGAGCCCCTCGCTGTCCCCTCTGGCCCAGCCGCTGTCCCCTCTGCCGCCCCCATGGACTTACTGGGCCCCATGGAGATGACGGAGGGCTCCCTCTGCTCCTTCACAGCCGCCGATGACTTCTACGATGACCCGTGCTTCAACACGTCGGACATGCACTTCTTCGAGGACCTGGACCCCCGGCTGGTGCACGTCGGGGGTCTGCTGAAGCCCGAGGAGCACCCGCACCACCACGGGCACCACCACGGGCACGAGGAGGAGCACGTCCGGGCGCCCAGCGGGCACCACCAGGCCGGCCGCTGCCTGCTGTGGGCCTGCAAGGCGTGCAAGAGGAAGACCACCAACGCCGACCGCCGTAAGGCCGCCACCATGAGGGAGCGCCGGCGGCTCAGCAAGGTCAACGAGGCCTTCGAGACCCTCAAGCGCTGCACCTCCACCAACCCCAACCAGCGCCTGCCCAAGGTGGAGATCCTGCGCAACGCCATCCGCTACATCGAGAGCCTGCAGGCTCTGCTGCGGGAGCAGGAGGACGCTTATTACCCGGTGCTGGAGCACTACAGCGGGGAATCGGACGCCTCCAGCCCCCGCTCCAACTGCTCCGATGGCATGGTGAGTGCCCCAGGGAGGACTCCCTGCCGCCAAGGTGCCCTGGACGCTGTTGGTCCAAACCTGAGCAGGGCGAGTCGCCCCTTCCTGCCCTTCTTATAGCAGCTGCCTTCTGTACCTCCCCAGGCAGATGACAAAGTCCTTTCTTGTGCCTTGAGCACCTGCAGCAAAGGGAGGTGGGGTCCCCACATGGCAGGATCTCAGGGAAAGAAGAAGAATCTCTTACAGACTTTGTTCCCTGGGATAAGAAGTTAGGCAGGTTCCCCATATCCTCAAGGAGCCAGGGCCAAGTGCTGCGGGAAGACTTTGGGAAGCTGCCTGGAATGGGTACCTGGGGGCATTGCCTGTGCTCCAGCAGCTCCTGAGGCATCTCTGTTTCCATCTTCTGCTGTATCCTTTGAATCCTCCAAGGACAGCAGAAAGCAAGGGCCCCCTAGGACATGGTAGTTACACAGGAATTGGTCAGTCTGGGTTTTGTTTTCTGCCGTTCATCATGACAACAGGAGGAGGGTCTAAGCAACAAGAATTGTTTTTCTTGACCCTTAAGAAAAAGATCCTCCATTTCTCTTCTCTCTCACTTTCTCCCCTCCATAGATACCTACAAGCAATAGGAAGGAGAATCTAGACTTTCTGTCCTGTTTGTACACTATGGGCGTGGGAGAAGAAGGGTGGGTGACAGAGAGGATGCTTCATCCCCACATCTTTTGGCTGGGGCTATAGGTTCAGCCTCTGGTCTCATTCTGGGCTGGTGGGATGTGGTGACCAGAGTCCAGGACAGCTCTCTGGATAGGCCATGAACTGCACTTTTAGACCAGAGATTGCTTTTTGTGCTCTGGTGGGGATAATGATTACAGAGTTGAGGATCTGTGATAATGAGATACTTAACAGATTGGAGAGATTTACACAAATTATTCCTCTTCAAGATACAGCCTCTTTTAATAGAGGAACTTCTTTGTGGATTAAAGTATTGGAAGCAAATATATTAGTCAATGTTCTAGAGCATTTTCTGTACAAAATGCAAATGGGAAGAGAAACTGAAGGAAATACAAAGGGACAAGGTAGTCAGAGGCTTTTAAAGAGAAATTCATGTTTAGAAAAATCTTCAAAAACTAAATTAAAAAGACATAATTCCCCTTTCAGTCCCCCTGTTGTAAACTAAAGATACATGAAGGGCCGTATCAGACCAGAATGCTGGAAAGCCTCATCTCATCTGTAAAGCTGCAGCATTTGATGCAATAGTGGTAACTTTCCTGTGGAACAGCTGTGCCACATAAAATACTCTGGGGTGGATCCCCTTCTAGTTAAGTTATGTTCTTCCTTACTCAAAGAATCTACAACTTGATGGCATTTCAGCCAGGACTGGAATGATGGCACAGACCAGAGCCAGAAATATGAAATTAGATGGTTACTGGGATTTGGGTAAGAGTCTGACCTCACTGGGATTTCTCTCCCTCCCAGATGGAGTACAGTGGGCCTCCTTGCAGCTCTCGCAGAAGGAACAGCTATGACAGCAGCTACTACACAGAGTCCCCAAATGGTGAGTACATGCCCTGACAGCAGTGTGAAACACCGAGACACAAGAGGCAGAGCAGCAGCTTTCCTGTGCCTGCTCTGTGTCCAGCTGGGCTGAGAGAGGAACCTGCCCTTCCAGCCAGCAAGCCGCTGCTGCTGGTGGAGGCACTGGATTTCTTCTAGGTGTATTTGCAAATACAGGAATGTGTTATAGCTATATTTCCTGTTTTGCAAATCTAACAGTTGGGTAGAAGTATGTTATTCTCTGCAACTAATTTCAGCATTTAACCATATTCTACATGAAGACTTCTTACTCTATCATTGATCCAAATTGAAGTAATTTATGATTGATTTCAAATCTGCTCTTCCCTTTCTATGGACTCCAGTGCAGCCGTGGATCCTCCCTGTTCCCAGAACAGCACACTGTGGTTGGGCCTCTCTTCTGTTTTGAAATGACAATCTGTTTTCTGATAATTGGTGTCCTTCATCAATATTCAGTTCCTCTGAGTCTTCGCATGCTCACAGATGTGTACTGCCCACTGATGTTAAGTACTCATTGGATAACCTGAGAGCCTTTTTGTCTGTTTTTTAGATCCAAAGCATGGGAAGAATTCTGTTGTTTCCAGTCTCGATTGCCTCTCAAGCATTGTAGAGAGGATTTCCACAGATAATTCCACATGCCCTGTACTGCCTCCAGTGGAAACTGTTGCTGAAGGGAGTCCCTGTTCCCCTTCAGAAGGAGTGAGTCTGAGTGATAGTGGAGCCCAAATTCCTTCCCCCACCAACTGCACCCCCCTTCCCCAGGATAGCAGCAGCAGCAACCCCATCTACCAAGTGCTATAAGGACCCCTCCAGCTGGACTGCACCGAAAACAATTTGCTCCGTTTGGCCTCGCTCAAGACCTGCCTTCTAAGGTTGAAAAGACTTCTTAAGACTTGTTCCAGTTTTAAAATATCGCTGAAAATTCCTTCAACTATATAACTTTGCAAACCTGTATCACTTCAAAGTACACATAGTTATTTATTGGTTGTTAAACTAAAGTTATTTAATACGTCTAGAGATAAAATTGTATACCAAGAAATGGCCAATGTTTAATCTAGGCTGTGGGGAATAGGAAGTTGGCTCTTGAATGTGGAGGAAGACAAATCTACAGCAGTAGTGGCATACAGATCCTTCCTATTACTCCTGTTCTGGCCAAAATAAGGTTGTGGACCATTTTTTTATAAAACTTTTGTATAATTGTAAATAAGAGTTGCTTTCCAAAAAAAAAAAAAAGAAAAAAGGAAAAAAGAACAAAATAAATAAATTTTAAAAAAGGAAAAAACTAAACTTAAAAAGGGGAAAAATTTAAAAATATTTAATATTGCTTGGTTTGTTGTGTAAACTTTAACTTTATATATTTATACGATGTGGTTGCCAAGAATGTTTTCAACAGTATTCTAAATAAAGACCCTTATTTATAAAATCTGTGGTGTTATCTTGACTCTCATTAGGGTTTCTAGAATTACTAGTGCATTTAGGAGTGGTATTAGATCTCTGCCTTGGCAGGAAGAAGATACAGGCTCTGATTCAGCAAAGAGATCAAGAACACGCTTCAGTTGCTCTACTTTGCATAAATATGCTGCTGACACGGGGTCTCCTTTCTTCATATTCTGTCATGGTCATTGCTAAACCCAGGCCTGAGCATCACAGTTCATTATTAGAGGGAGCAGTAAATAAGCATGTTTCTCCTCCTGCCCCCCAAATTTACAATTACATTGTAGGACTTAATCTTACAAAGATGTGTTGAAACTAAGAATCACAAAAAATTAGACTCTCCAAATTCAGCGTATCTACTGAAACTAAATACAGTCATACAACACTAAAAGAACAGGTACTACATTTTTGGACAAATGTTCACGTTTTTCATTCAAGTTCTATTTTTCAAGTGTTTGTACCAAGTTCATATATTCTCAGGTATTAGAAGCTAATTGCAAAGGAGTTTTTGTCAAAGCTCGAGTTACATATCACAGTTTTCCTCAAGTTCAAGTTGGAATTTAGGCCAAAGATAGGCAGTTTTAATTTGGATTTGAACTTTATGCATCTCTGGCAGCACTGCTCCAGGGATTTACTTCTTGTTTAGAGCCTCTCTAAAAATAACCAATGGGCTCTGTTTCATTCAGTATCTATGTGTAACCTTGAAAGCTGGCTGTGCAACTGAAAAATGTCAAGCCCTGAGCTGGTTGTCATTGGAAAGTAACAATCAGGGCATTTCTGTGCATCTGGACAAGAATAACCAGCAACTACCTGTTTCTTATCACATCCCTATGATTCATGGATTTTATACAAACATCACAGTAAAATAAAAACAAAAACCACATGGAAAACCAATCTAGGTATTGTCATCATCCCTAAATACTTTGATGACAGACTAGTGATTGTATTCTCTGTTAGGTGACTATTATAGAGAGAGTTCAGGCAGCTCTTACCTCTTAAGCAGGAAAAAGAGGGAACAGCTAACTGCAGGGAATGTCTCCCACTCCTTTAATCATGTATGGCCTTGAAGATCAATGTTCTGTGGAGAGGAGAGGAGCAAGCTGCCATGTGTTGAGCAGAGAAATGCAGTTGCTTCTCCTTCTTCCTGGGGCAGTCATGCTCCAAGCTTGGTGATTTATCTGAAGCCAGAGGGGCAGGGATGGTAGCAGCCATGGATATTCCTTCCTCACCCATGAGCTTGTGGTCATGGTGGATGATAAATCAGTGTTGAGGCATAGGACCAGCCTGTGGAGCAGCCCAGGCTCCCACGGATTGGAGAAGACTCCAAGGCAGGACTGGCCACTCAGCATCTTCATCGAAGTCCAACTTTGTAAAAGTCTCCCATTAATTTCCCTGTGTGCAGAAAACACTCCAGCCTATAAAGATTGAGCTTACCCCTTTCATTTTTTCATTAAAAATAAAAATCAAACTAATTTGAGAATGTGCTAATTCATACTAACATGAATCAGGAGGGTCTCTACTAAGGTTGGAAAAATGGCCCAGGTTAGTTGGAAGCCTGTATCCATTATAAAAGGAGAGGGAGTTGCCTCATAAATCAGGACCTCAGACATCATCAATATAATCTTCATTGCCTTCAGCAAAAAATCGGGTCCACAATGCAAAAGAACCAAAAAATGCTTTTGTTAAATACTAAAGATCTTTTAATCCCCGTAATTTGAGGCTGGTAAAAGCATCAATTTTACTGCTATTAAACGGCAGCCAAAAAGTATTTTGCCAGCTGAGGAATGACAGAGGCTCTGGACATACTGGCAGCACACAGTGCCTTGCTTGCACCCCACTCCTGAGGGACACAACGGGGTACCTGGCTGTAGGGCTGGCATGGCAGAGCGGGCACAGGGCACTTGTGCTCGACAATGTACACGCAGTTCCATGTGCAGTCATGTATATTGCATTTCACTGATTTATTTTAGCCACCCAAGTTTCCACATACTGATGTTAATGTTACAACAGAGAACAGGCATTTAGCACATCCCAAAATAGATGGATGGATGGATGATGAAGAAAAAATATTCATAGATTTCCTATGCAGAGCCCATCTTTCTCCCATTGATGTCAGTGAGAAAAGTTCACTGGAGTAAGGCTAAAAGGCATCAGCACTGATAAATATATGTTTAGGTTACAAAAATATTTATTTTTTTTACTTAGATAAGGAAAATTGTTCCTCTGTGCCATTTCTTCCTGTTTATTTCTAAGGTAATAGACATATTTAAAACAAAGCCCTGTGTATCAAGAGGCCAGCATGTAACTGATAGAAATATATCCCAGTCTATGAGTAAATGTTTTGAAGCTAGTAATATTTGGATCCAGAGCTTTAGTTCTGACATAGCCAAGGAACATATGCAAGACTGATCCACCATTTCCAGACTTTGATTCTTAAACTGGGCTCCTGAGGATGAATTTAGGCATTTAGGGTTGATCCTACAAGAGAAAGTGCAGCCTACCTTGGTCTGCAGTAACACTCCAGCATGGGCTCCAAATGCACACAGGTAGTCTGAAAGTTTATATCACACAGGTTTTAGTTCAATATGATGTTTCCTAAGGAACACTGCTTCCAAAGGGAAAGTCATCCAGATACAAATAAATAAAGGAAAGTAGCTGTCTTTGAACATAATGATAAGTGTGCATTTGAGGGATGTTTGATTTGATTTGGTAACTTAAGAAAGCGCTGCATGACAAGCCAGTATTACTGGTTTATCTCACTCAAACCACTGCTATGGAAAAAGGGAAGGGAATAAATTTATACCTCACTTACCTATACATAATGCTCTGATTTTACATTTCATCAGATCATTTGCAAGTATGAGAATGAAGAGGATCCTTTTCCTACTTTTGATATTTCACAATGAAGTGCAATAAAATTGCTGGGTTTTCAAATAGCAATGTTAAACACCATTTCCTGCATTATCATAGCAATACTGCTACAGAAGTATTTCACATATTGAACATTCAATTTTAGGTAAAAGATATATGAACCATTCCTGGTATATTTTTTCCCTTTAAAAAGATTTTATTATCTGCATCCAAACATATTACAGAAATATTAAATTGGCAGTTGCTTCCCACCAGATGCTGCTCTTCTAAAATGACTTGTCATTTTCAACTCAAGATAAAGACCTTAGAAAAAACACCTTGAAAGTGGGCAGAAAAACATTTTTCATTTTACATTTTGCAGAGATATTTGAAAGGTTCAAAGTGTGCAAAGGGCCAAAACTGCTATCTTCAGAAGAACTACATCCAAAACAGACAAGGAAACGTTTGTACCTCGTACCTCATGAATTTTAATGAATTAATTAATTAATATTTCCTTTTTGTTTAAAAATTTCCTTGAAATCAGTAGGAATATTTCCAGCTTCAGTAGAAATATTTTCAGACCACTGCACATAACACTGTCTGGGATAGTGTTCACGTAGCAGTGCAAAGCCAGGACAAACTCCCTGCTGTGACCCTTTGCTCGTGCTCTGGTCACTGACCCATTTCTGTCACAACGCTTTCAGATGTGCCGATCCCCCGAGCACAACCCTCTGAACAAGCTGCCAGGCTTTAGTGCTCACCTGATCTTGAAAGTACAAACCAGAACCTGCCCCCATAATAGTGCTGAAAGCCTACAACCATTCCTAAATGAGTGGCTGACACGGAGCCTGTGATAGCAGGAGATGGTATGAAGGTCATTTCACATAACTTGCATGTGGCAATCTTGGCTTCACAGGCAGGAGGTAAAAAGGCCTGTGGAGAGTCAGAGTGCAAATCTCTGACAGCACGACCTGGAGATCTTCTTGGGAGGCACATCCAAGTACCTCATTAAGCACTATTTACTATCAGCTCACCCTCCTTCAGCCTTTCAAATCACTGGTTTTCTAGTAAAACTGTTGAACAGCCATGACCTCCTCTCCTTGATGGATGCAGCATGCTCCCTTCTCAACAGGCTTGTTGCACAACTGGGAATGTCATTAAGTGGAGACCTTTCAATATTTGACATTTCAGGGCTGGGGATGGTCCCTAGCATAATACAGAAGAGCTGTCAGATAGTCCTTTCCCTCCCAGGACTCACCAGAAATTAGAAATATGTCTGACATAGAGCCACTTGGGCCAGTACTGGGAGCCCAGAAATTTCCCTGTGGACACAGAAACCTACATTTTGCATACACAGACACTTCAGAACTACCTTAACATTGTAAGTTAATGGTGAAAACTGACCTATCCTGAAACCATGGGGTGATATAAAAGCTCAGGGGTTTCCCCATAAAACAGTCAACATGGCACTGAACTCACATTTTCTTTCCACAACAGCAATAACTTTTACCATCTACAGGCATCTTAGTGACATCAAATGTGCTATTTGGTGTAAATACTCAATGAATAAACTCACATTTATCAATAGTGAGGCAAATTCTATAACTATTTATTAAAAGTTTATTAAAAACTCTTAACAGACAATAACCCACTTAAACATGCGATTGAGGGAGGTTGCAATTTTAGTTGAGGGGTTTTTGGGTTTGGTTTTGTAGGGTTTTTTTGTTTTGTTTTGGGTTTTTTTGTTTTTGTTTTTGTTTTTGTTTTTTGGGGAGTCAGATTCACTCAGAAGTGTGTGTCTCAGCACTGTTATCTAGTGCTGTGTGTCCATGGCAGTAAAAGGGGGTCTCCCAATCCCCAATCTCCACAGTCCTCCCTAACCCACCTGAACTGACCTTGATCCTTTTCTGGTCCAACAGCCACACCTGCTGGGAAAAATTTAAACTGCATTTCTTCCTGAAATCGTCGTTTGGTGAATTCCATGTTCTGTTTTATCACCTTTCCATAATGTAAGGTTTGTTGGTGCAGAAACAGTAAAAAAATTCAGTCTTCAGTCAGCACCTGGAGGCCTATACACTAGGAACATCAAGAAAAATATATTGGAAAAACTGATTTCTTCCCTACCAAGAACCTTCTACAGAAACAGAGAAAAAAAAATTGGAAGAATAATATGGTTGGTTGGGTTTTGGCTTTTTTATTGCTAGAAAAATTTTTGGGGCACCACTCTATTTTTCTTTGTTTCAAAAGGAGGGAGGAAATGGAAGGTCTTTGAAGGCATTTTATGGCCTGTGCTGAGAGCACTGGTCCCAAGGGAGACAGGCTGCTTGCCAAGAAGGCAGGTGGGGAAGATAAACAGGAACTGCAGATGACAACAGGATCACAGTGAGATTCTCTGGTGACAAAGTCCCTCAGTCGGGCACAAATCTTGACCACTGGACCAAAGGAGGTGATTTTCCCCTCTGCTCTGCTCTGGTGAGATCCCATCTGGAACTGTGCATCCAGCTCCTGGTCCTCAACACAGAAGGGATATTGACCTGTTGGAGCAAGGCCAGGGGAGGCCACCAAGATGATCAGAGGGATGGAGCACCTGTCCTATGAGGAAAGGCTGGGAGAGTTGGGATTATTTAGCCTGGTAAAGAGAAAGCTTCAGGGTGGCCTTCCAGTACTTGAAGAGAAAATATAAGAACGATGAAGAGAGACTATATAAAAGACCATGTAGTGACAAGACAGAGGGGAATGGCTTCAAACTGGAAGAGACTAGGTTTAGATTAGATATTAGGAAAAAATTCTTTACTGTGAGAGTGGTGAGGCATTGGAACAGGTTGCCCAGAGAAACTGGGTGGGTGCCCCATTTCTGGAAGTGTTGAAGGCCAGGCTGCATGGAGCCCTGAGCAACCTGGTCTAGTGAGAGGTGTCCCTTTCCATAGGAGAGGGGTTAGAATGAAATTATCTTTAAGGTCCTTTCCAACCCCAACCATTCTATGATTCATTTTACACTTGGGCCACACAACATTCCTTTCTTTCACATCGATGCTCTACTTCTGACTCCTAAACCAAATAAAGCAATACCTTTTTGTTCTGATTTTTTTTTTACTTGTTTTTATGACATCTGTCAGTTTCCTGAGGCGGGAGCCTAGAAAATCCACATTTGAGGGCTGCTGCTTGCTGCAGTGTGAAAGTACATTATTGAACCAACAAGCAGTGTGCAGGCTTTTCTCCAGGCCACCGGAGGGCAGCCTTTCCATGAAAAACAACACTTCGACATCTCTTTTTTTTTCTAGTGCACACATTCCTTTCCCTCCTAAACTCACATCTAACTCTTTCTCAGCTCAGGTAGAGAATATCATTTCACACCGTGACAACTGAAGCCAATGAGCCGAATTCCTACCCAGTGTAAATTCATCAGTCTGGCTGGCAGTTGACGTAGTATATTGGTACCCTTGTCTGTTGGGATTATTGATATTATACAAGCTCATGGTTTGAGTTTGGATCCTCAAAGATGCACTTCTATGGAAAAAAACAGTCTTTTGTGTCTACATGGCAAGGCATCCCTAAAGTTCAGGATGAAGACCATCACAGGGCAAAGCATTTATACAACAACTTGTAAAGGGAGACCCATTCTTCATCAAGGGCACATAATGCTCTCATTACAGATCTAATGCCATAGAAATACAAATGTATGCAAGGGGGTTCATGTGTCACACATGTTCCTTTGTAGGGGACAGGCCACCCTTACATCCTTTTGTTCCCTTTGGAAAGGAAGCGTGGTGTGTGCTAGGCACACATGCTCGATGCTCTCAAAGGCTGTCCTCTACAGAACAACACACTTGAAACAGCTTGCAGTTGAAAGCCAGCTGCACAAAATGTAGTCCCAAACATGCCTTTCAAAAGCTTCACAAATGCCAATTACATTAAGCGATATGAAGAAAAGCAACCAAGTAATGTGCCTAATTAACAAAGCTAGAGATGGAGCCAGCCACTTGGTTTGAAGTACTTCCAAGAGAGATGTTAAATGCAATGGTCAGGGGAACTCTGGAAGAAATAAATTAACATGCTGGGTTAATATTTCAAGCTCTGTGGGAGTAAAAACTGTGTGTGGTGAGGGGAAACAAAGGTAAAAATATCACAGGGTGCTATTCTGTTTGTTTGTTTGCCAAGGACACTTTAGCTTTTGGCATTTATTATTCTTCATGGTATGCTTGAAATTATGCAAGAAGACATAAAAGTGTCAGCATTGCGTCACTGGCCTTCCTAAATTTATCTTGTACCCACCCGTTAAATCTCAGCTCAAGGTCAAGAGAAAAACCATTTTGAGTGAATGGACTATGAGATAGACACATTCATGAAAAATATCTTAGTAGGGCTCTTTTATCTTTAGTGCTATCTGCAACCATAGCTTAAAAGATTCCCCACACCACAGGACAGCAGTGGGGTGTTTTTCTGGTCCTCATAAATAAGAACTGACTGACAGCTGCCTGGTTCCAAATCTCAGATACCTGTGGTTGGGAAAGCTCAGGCCATCACAAACTCTCAAGTTCCAGCAAGCAGTGTGGCTTGAATCCATTCCAGCACTCAGCTGTTGGCAGCTGTTTCCATCTGCTCCTTGAACCATTCTGCTCAGTCCCTAGGGAAGAGCAGGAAGATTGTCACGCAATGAACTTGCTTGTTGTGAGCTGGCTGCTCATGTTTTACCCGAATCTGTCATCTCACCTCATCTGCTCTCTGGCCTTTTTTTGCCATAAGAATTCTGAGCTCTGCTGTGCATGTAAGGGGGAAAAGAAACCCCAAACCAACTATTCCTCAAATGTGGGTGCCAAAACATTATTCCTTCTTCTAAGTACAAATAATGAACAAGAAATACAGAAAAGATTGATCAGATCACTTAGTCCTCACAGCTGAATCACACAGTGATTCCTGCATGTATGTTTTGCAGGAGTGTCTGACATACCTTCGCTTTGTGATGAGGGAAGGCAGATGCCCTTCAAACACTCCATGACCATTACCTGTGACCTTTTTTTGCTTGGTTTTGTGGCAAAACCCACAACGGAGAAAGAGGGGAAAAAATCAAAAATAACATCTTCTATTTTATACATCAGCGTTTACGTTTCCAGACTTGCAGCTGAGTCTTTAGGAACTCTGGTTGACTGAGCAAATGTCTCTGCACATTAAGGCGCCTCTCTTAATTTGTCCCATTGCTATTTTATGTACTTGTTAACTTGATATCTACACATTAACATTAATTGGCCAGAGTAAGCAAAAGATTTTATTTTTTCTTAACCAAGATAATTAGTTTTATATTTTCATCTTTGAAAGTTTTAATTCATACTTTGATATATTACCTCTAGGCTGATTTCCAAGTGGACCAAATACCCTCAAATCTCTTGGGCCTTCAAAACTTTCAGGTGTACCTGAAAACGCAAACTTTTGTTCAGAAACAGCTTTTTTTTTCAGTCCCAAAGTACCTGAAAGTATATCCCTAAATATACAGAGCATTCTGCAAATCCTATTCAGCCTAGGATTGGGAAGGGAAAAATAGTCAATAAGAGAAGCAATACAACAGAATATGGAAAAAAAGCTGAAGAAGATTCCATTAGAAACACAAATGCAATCATTTGGATTTTGCCCTATCCAGAATTATACATATTTGTGGATGTATTGGTCAAAATACCTCCTAAGGGCTTTATAAGCACAAACTCAGGAAAACTGAGAGCGATTTCACTGACTTCCCTGTCACCTTTTCAGTGGTGCACTCTGCAGCATGCATCTGTCTGCTTGGATTATGCAGTGGTCAAACTGGGCCACACAAGCACAGCACCACTTCAGCAGTTCTGCATGAAGACCTTTCTAGACAATGAAGGCTTCTTAAGGGGCGTGGCATGATAAAGCAAATAAGAAACATATTTGCCCACACCCTGAATTATTACCACACAAGCAATCATTTCTTACACTTTTTAACAGGCAGGATAACCCGGAGAACAATTTCAGAAGAACCTGTAAAAATCTATTGTATTTTTTATTACAGTTGGAAAATTTTCAAAGAAAAAAGGGTGTCTATTATAGATTTGAGACTTGACACTGCTTTTTTTCTCATTGCTTCATAGGAAAGCCAATAAACATGCTATTGTAGGCCCTCTTAGGATGAGAGTCCATCCTAGAAGAACAGAAAGGTCCAATTTTGTATGAGAATGGAGCATTTCTGAAGGAAGACCCAACTCTGATTTCTTTCAGGCCAACTCTGAATATCTTGTCCCACTGTGATCTTTCTCTGTTTCCTCGTTATTTCCCAATTCCTTCTGCTGGTCTACCTAGAGGCAAAGACTACAACTCCAAAACCTGGCAGAACCCAAGATGAATCAGACTGAATCAGTAAACAATGACTAAAAAGTGCAGCGTCATAGGAACAAGCATATCACTGTGCCTCAAACTAAATCATTTAAATACAAACCTGCTGCAAATCTGAACAGGCATTCCAGCCATGGTCTGGAGGGTTGGTATAATCCTATTGCACTAGGACTCCTACAGAAGTCTTCCCCAGGTCCTGGAAATTCTGCGTAGAGTGTGTTCCTGCTTCTTGGAGTGCAGACACTGTTCATTGTAATGTGTCTCAGAAAGGAAAGGCAGAAAAGAAGGTAATAGAGGTGCCATCCCTTCACTATTGCCTTTCTTCTAGCTCTCAACACTTCATTTAACTGGAACAAAAGGTTGCTGTTAATGCTAAGGCATAGGCATGAGACAGGATAGAGAAACCTGCATTCCCAGCAGCTGCTCCAAGATTTGGGCCAGAAAGTGGATTTTGCTTTCCATTTACTCATATTTATATTGTATAAATCCTGGATCTTGACAAAAGAAATGCAGCAGGTTTCATCCTTAGTGCCAATCATTTAACTAGCATCACCGGAACTATTATACTTTATATCTCTTCATATGCCGCATTCAAATAATTACTTCAACAGGATTAAATGTCATATTTCATGGGACTAGCTGCGTAAATATTTACAAAGCTAGAGAACAGAAAAGACATCTCAGAGTTATTGATTCATGTCAAATATTGAGAAGCTGGGTTAATCAAGGGATTTAAGCAATGCTTTAAACCTTTGAGTCAGCATTGTTGAGATTTATTTAAACTACTCTTACCTTTCAACATCTAAAGTTTTATAAAGTGTTTATAACAATAAAGACTTACAGGCCATTTTCCCATCTGTTTGTCTGAGGACGTATCAGTTACTATTGTGAACTCAGAGGAGGCTGAAGAAGTAATAACAGCTGTGAAAGGTGAATCATTCAACAAAAATAAATTCTTATTTCAGTCAAAAAAAAAAGAAAGATAAGAAATGTTCTAATTATTTTGATGTATTAGAGAAATAGTCAGCTGATGGGCAAGCATATACATTTTATAAAATGAAGCGTATTCCATACTTCCCAGTCAGAAACAGACCCTATTTTTTTTTTTTTTGGTGGTTAAATGAAAGAGATACACTTGCAGCACTGAGAGCTGCATGCCTTTTTCAAGAAAAGACTAGCACCTCCTGTTCTGTATTCTGTATATAGTAGTTGTGAAATACATATGTCTGTATCTATGTGTTTGTGTCTGTTGCTATGTTCATGCACCTGCAAATTGGCTGAGATCTTAAAAACGTAATGACAGCATTAGTAGAGTTTTGTTTTTGGAAAAGGCTGACTAGGCCAGTCTGAAAAAGACAAGGACCTTCTAGGACTCCCCAAAACAAATCAGCTAGCAAAATAAAGCCAATTGCCTGGCCCTTTCTGAAACTCCAGCTATAGGACAAGGTAGGAGTTAAATGCTTCCAACCTATTTGCGCTCTTTTGGCAATTCAGAGCCCTCAGGATGACTGAGCTCAGCTCATAGTAGCACAAGTTTAGATAAGAGTGTTTCTCTTATGTGCTGACAGGAAACTTCCAATTGTGTAAGCTCAATTTTCCTCATCACCAGCTGTTTTTTTGCTGGATCACACCTAGATCAGCATGAAGAAGACAAGGGACAAATCTATATCCTTCCATGACTCCGCATTGTACCAAAGTAGTGCATTAGCTGTATGCCTAATTTCAGATGCCTAAAGTAGATTTTGCTGTGATTTAGCCCCATGACTTCTTGAAGAACAATTATTTCTGTTTTGGGGAGTGTCTCACCAAAGACAAATCCTGACATTTTTACTACAGCCTTGACTCAAGGACATGCTCCCAGAGAAGCACAGTGCCTCACCCAGGTCAGCTACATGCTGGACTTAAGAAGCTGGGGGGAGACAGACAACTCAGCAGTGTTTTGCAGTGCTTATTGCCCTTTTTGCCAGGAAGGCAAATGGAAATGCAATCTTCTCTTTCCCCACAGGTAATACAGTTTGGAAATCTCCCTCGTCCTTCAGCAAGCAGCAGAACACCACTTCCACCACCTCACCTTGCTTGTGGGCACCATCTCCATAATTGTATCTGCTCAGCTCTATCTTCCATAAATTTTCAGCAAAACCAAATAGATTCAGGTGGGACTTTCTCTTAGTTAATGGAGTGGGTAAAGACCAAAGATGACCTCTAACATGTCACAATATTACGTCCATTTTTCTCCAGAGCAGCTTCCACTTATCTCACAGTTTGATGCACACTTTCTGAAGGATCCCAAAGGAATTTACAAATCAAAAAGACCCTTCACTCAGAAATGTCAGCCCAGTAGAAATGGATGAACAAGTGCAATTGATCAGGCAGAACATGGCAAATGCTTCTCAGCTCAAAGCAAAGTTGGAAAACATGGATGGGAATGAAGTACATATTCAAACAAAACTAAGTAATTAAGAATAAAAATTCCAGCTATAAAAGTGCAGGCACAACCATTTAGCCATAACTTCTGCTGGTCTGGTTACTCTCATTAAAAGCATCATGACTTCTTTGCATCAGGCTTTGGGCTACTCATCTCTTCAGACATGCAGCATCTCTAGGACTCCCTCAGTCAACATCAAGCAGCAACCCACAATTTTTTTCTCCATTCTCATTCTTTCTATTGAAAGGCTTTCATTCAATTAATGACAATTCAGAGGGGTAAATCTAGCCTTTCAGAAAAGTAATAACATCTGTGCAATTGCAGCTGCTTTATTTTTAAATTATTTTCAAGAACAAAATGAGTACATTGCATGCTCAAGTGCATCACAGCTTTCCATTTGAAGACCTCAAACCACATGATTTACAAGGATCAATGCTAACAGATAGAACAATTCACAGCATGATGTAATCTAAAACTGATAAAGAACTGCACTGAAATACTGTTGAGCTGTCATGAATTTAATACAAGAGAGCACAGGCTGAATTATAGCATTCAAGCATTGCAAAACTGGTCTTCCAACCCTGGGTACCTTTTATTTTGAGATTATAACTTTTACAAATAATTCTCTCAGCCTCCTCCAGCTTTAAAACATTTTGAATGTTATCTTCATAGCTGTGCACAAAGTCACACGTTCTCTCAACATCTCCTTTTCCTCTTCATATTGTTACAATGGGTCATTCTTTTTCTTTGAGGATAAACTGACTGATGAAGTCCGGGCTAGACTTACATTTCAGGAGTGGGAGCTTCTTCAGCTGAAACCATTGTTAGTATCCTCACTAGAAACCCGAGTGAAGAAGGAGGCTACAGAGGAGTGCAGAATCAGGTACTCTTGATACACTGGTAAAGCACCAAAGCATCCAACAAAGCTTCCTGTGCATTTCTGTATTTCTATGCCTATACAGCACTGGGATTCAAATCTGTCAACCCAGCATCTTCAGTAAGTGGCAAGATATCTTCATACAATAATGAAAATAATGAAATAAAATTTTAGAAAAAGGTTAAAGTTTCACTTCAAATTAATGAGTTACTAAGTTTAGGAGTATTAGGGAATATACGCTCAGTCATCTCCCACGTTGAGAAGAAAGCTCCTTTGGAGTTAGAAATCACTGCAGTTCTCAGCTAAAGAAGTAGAGAGCAGGGGGATTAACAAAAGAATAGCATGTGAACCCACTGGCTTGGTTTTTTTTTTAGTTTGTAGACAGAATTTAGGTTTCTGTCTGAAAGACAACCTACCTTTTCTCATATATGATTTCCCTGGGGATGCTGAAGTACAGGGCAACAAAGGTTTGTCCCAGTACACCAGATACAGAGGGGAAAGAAGGACTTACCCTTCCTGTGTCATCGGGACAGTGAGGTGACCTAACACCAGTGACAAAATTAGCAAATGGACTCACTCCCTAACTCAGCCACACAGTAGTTTCAAAACTAAGATATATTTATGGCTTAAAGCTATTATTCCACTATCACCACTAAAACTTTTGTGTTAGAAGAACAGCTAAAATTATAGATAGAACACGACTGCTCAAAGTGCACATACACTCTCCTGAGTACTAGGTGTGCCAAAAGGGAGACGTTCAGAAAGACCCTTCTAAACTCCACAGCTTATTTTCCTCACTTATGTCAGATTTTGGTCAGCCCCAGCTCAACGTAGATGATCATCAAAATCTCTCACCAGAATCAGTTCAAGGGAAAAAAATGTATTTCCAAGGTGAACGGCTTTTAATCCATTTAAAATTTTCTGATAACACGACCTGCAGCTGCTACTATACCATAATCCTTTTCTAAACAAACTGTGAACTGTTTGAACAACCTACCAATTCTGTGCTTCCTACAGAGGTCTCCCAGCATTATTAAAGCTGGTTTAGTTCTTTTTAACATGTAAAACTTAGTAAGATTAATTAATAAGTTAACTTAAAATGACAAGAAGTATCACAGAAAAGCTAGACAACTTGTGGATTTATGCATCCACCTTCACATTAAGTCCTCCTTAAAGATATCAAATATAAGCCAGATGTTTAAAGATTTAAAAATGTCAAACAAACTAGAATAAAATCCAGTTATAATATTATTTTTCATGGGACTAGGATGACAGAAGCACTACTGTCAAATTTAGGATTAATCATAATTCCATAGTTCCTGCAAATTGGAACTTGGAAAATCAGATGATTTGGTTTGTCTACCATAATCCAAACATTTCTAATTATGGAAAATTATTTTTAAAAAATTAACTAGAATTTTACATTGCTATATGGCAACTTTAAAGCAAAACTTTGCTCAGACACAGCAGCTGCTAGACTGTCTTAAAGCTTCCATTCCATGCAAACCAACAGCCATCCATGTGGTGTTATCAACTATGGCTAATTAAACAAATGCAAATCATGCTATAATCTACCATGCAAAGCAAACTCTTTGTGCCTTAATATGCAGTTATTTTGTGCCATAATCCTTGTTAAAGAAAGATATTATTTTTGAACACTTTCCCTCTCAAGTTTCAATATAAACTTCAAACATGATGTTATCTTTAATTTTCCACATGAAAATAATGTCTAAACTTACATTCCATTTTATATTTCTAAAAGACCTTCTATTTCAGTAGCTATCTTGCTCCGGATCTCACAAGCTCCCACTTGCCCATCCATCTCTGATTTGGGGCTCCCTTTCATGTCTTTTGAAACATCCAACTCTTCTGTTTCTACCAATGCATCTTCATCAATTACAGCTTTAGTAACTTCAAAGAAACCTTCAGGTCACTTAAGCATGGCCTCCCTAGCTGAGTCCATGAAAACTCTCTTTCAACAATGTTTCTAGCTTTTAACATGTACTCCCAGATGACTTCTGAGGTCCTGCACCACCCTCCTTCAGCTCCCCAGACAAGAAGGGAAACCCAAGCAAGGGAAGCTGCACAATATCCCTTTCATCCCCGCAGTCACCTTAGATCCCAACACTGAAATTCCTAAAGAGGAATACCTCACTGCAGGTAAGGTAACATGGAAGGCAGGAGCTAATGAGCTGGGAAAGAGTCTTTACACTTGTGGATGTGACCAGAAGGACCCACAAGCCTAGGATTCACAGGCCCTTAACATCTTTCCCGGGTTGCTTGCCCTCCACAGCCTTCATTAAATTTCAGAACCTATCCTACAGTTCTTTCCCATTGGTCTCCAGATCTGTTACTATCAAAAATAGGCATTTACTATGATTTAAAAGAATTATTACATGGATTATTTTTGTCACTGAGTCAACATCCTCTTTTCCTTTCTTAATGCCAGGCTTGGGTTCACAGCCCTCTTTTCCCTTTGTGTCCTCTGGCTGGCAATTCTCAAGGATTTTAGATAGTGTTTCTGTACTTGCGATTCTCAGATTCTCCCTCTGTCATCAACCTTTCTGCCTCTGTTCAGTCCCAGTGCTGAAGTTGCTGTCTGGCATCTCTTCCTGGAAATTTTTTCATCAGTTTATGCTAGCTGAAGTGCAGAGTTGCCTTGATTTAGCCACACTTTCCCATTTCTCGTTCATAGCTGATACGAGTTACATATTCTCATTCCTACTGCCTTCCCTCCCTTTTCCCAAGAGTCACACACAAATAGCACCAGGTCCCAGGCCTTCCCTCTACCCCACCAGCTTAAAGAGCAGCCTGTTACCCTTTTCTCAGACAAAACTGTTGGTTAGACCTCTTTGGAATATTGCACCACAGCTACTGCAAAGTTTTCTTCTCTGCATGCCAACCATGCAACGCTCTTTGCAAGGAAGCTGCAGGTGACCAAACACCTCCTCTCACAAACCTGAGCACTCCAATTGCTCCTTGACAGACTTCCACTTGTGTTCTTCACCTGCTGTCCCCACACATCTGAATTTGTGTCATACTCTGAAGTTCAACCTAACTGTATTCCCCTGGTCTGCCATCTTCTGTTGAGCATCATGTTGTCCCTACCACTTGTGCGCTCCATCAGCATTCCCTAACCATGTACCTTTCAATTGTATGTTTCACCACCCTATCCATTCATCATGACATGACCTCCCACGGTCAATCCACAAAGGCTCAGTTCTCCACGACCTCCCATGAGCCCATTCCTCCTGAGACATTGGCAGCAAATAAAATAAAATGCAGAACATGTCTACGTACCTCTCTCACTTCCCTTCCACACAACCGTCTTCCCGCTGTTCTTCAAGCTCCTTGCAAGACAGGAACTGGGGTTTTTTTGAAACTTCCCTTGCCATTATTTGTGAATTAATGAGAATAAAAAAAGCATAAAACCCACAAACCCAAATTACAACTTCCTATCAACATAGGTGGTAGGAAAAAACCCCCAAATGAACACTGGGAAAAGATGGAGAAGTGATGCAGGTGTGGGGGACCAAGTAAAAGCACAACCTGATAGGAAGGGACAACCCTGGGTACCCCTGCTTGTGAGGCAAGAAATTTATGCCTGGGGAGATCTTGAATTCTGCCGTTCAGGCA
Organism: Cyanoderma ruficeps; assembly: GCA_008694505.1. NCBI lineage: Eukaryota > Metazoa > Chordata > Aves > Passeriformes > Timaliidae > Cyanoderma > Cyanoderma ruficeps. The sequence continues at coordinate 3,698,590 of VZDJ01007753.1, forward strand.
GGACGAGCACAGCCGTGACTCATGTCAATGGTGCTCGAGAGGGTCACTCAGAGCCGAAAGAGGGGCAGCACCGGGACACCCACCGCTCCCGAAGGGGACCCCCGGTGCGACCACCGCGCAGCTGCGGGAAGGTGAGCGGGGCGGGAGGGCGCTGTCCCCGCAGCCCCGGTTCCCGGAGCGGGCACCCCGGTCCCGGCAGCGGCGGGGGAGCGGGGGGCGCGGCGGTGAGAGCGGGGGGCGCGGCCCGCGCTAGGGCCCGGGCGGGAGCGGCGCCTGCGCGGCGGTGCCCGGCGGCGGGCGGGCTGCACCGAGCGGCTCGGCAGCGGCGGCGGCGGCAGCGGGAGGAGCAGCGGGAGGAGCAGCGGCAGCGCCGCGGGTCCCGCCGCCCGCACCGGCAAGCGCTCGACCCGGGCCGGCCGGGCGCAGGGGCGGAGGCGGCGGGAGCGCGGCGCTGTCCTTTCAGCACCGGCGGCGCCCCCCGCCCCGCACCGCCGGGAGGGGCGCGGACACAGCCCCGCGTTCCCCGCGGGGGCTGCAGCCAGCACCGGCGCTCCACAGCCCCGCGCACCTGTGGGCAGCGTCGGTGCCGTGATTTTTCTTCCCCCCCCCCCCCCTTTTTTTTTTCTTTTTTTTTTTTTTTTCCCTTGTGCTTTTGGCCACGTCCAACCAGGGAAAGGCCCTCCCCCTCCGGCACCGCAGCGCCCGCGCTCCCGGAGCATGGCCCCCCCTGCCCCTGCCCCTCCGCCGCGGCTGCAGCTGCCGCGGACCCCAAGCGTCTGACTCCAGACGGAGGCGGCGCAGCGCCGGGAGCCACCGCCACCGGCATCGCCTCGGAGCGGCCCCGGGGGAGCGGGGCTGGCCGGGGCCCCTCGCCCCCGCGGGCCCGGAGCGGGGCTCGGCTTAGGCACCGACTGCCGCCGAGCAGCCGTCCCCTGACGGGCTTGCTGCCTGCCGTGCTTGCTTGGATGAGTCTGCGACATGCCTAATAAGAGACGAGATGGGCCAGGGCGACGAGAGCGACCGCATTGTGATCAACGTGGGAGGGACTAGGCACCAGACTTACCGCAGCACCTTGCGCACCCTGCCCGGCACGCGGCTGGCCTGGATCGCTGAGCCCGATGCCCACAGCCACTTTGACTATGACCCCCGCACGGATGAGTTTTTCTTTGACCGGCACCCGGGCGTCTTCGCCCACATCCTGAATTACTACCGCACTGGCAAGCTGCACTGCCCCGCGGACGTGTGCGGGCCCCTGTATGAGGAGGAGCTGGCCTTCTGGGGCATCGATGAGACCGATGTGGAGCCCTGCTGTTGGATGACCTACCGGCAGCACCGAGACGCCGAAGAGGCTCTGGACAGCTTTGGTGGGGCGCCTCTGGATAGCAGTGCTGAGGACGGAGACATAGATGGCACAGGAGACTCTGGTGATGGTGAAGATGAGCTGGAGATGACAAAACGCCTAGCACTTAGTGACTCCCCAGATGGCAGGTCTGGGGGCTTCTGGAGACGGTGGCAGCCCCGCATCTGGGCACTCTTTGAGGATCCCTACTCCTCTCGATATGCAAGGGTAAGCTATACAATCAGCACCCTCATCAAAACACTCAAACCTCCCTGCAGTCCCACTTCCTCCCAGCATCACCAGGGTTCTCTCTGCTGTCAGAATAGAGCAGCCATCCATGTGTGTGGCCATACAGGAATCACGCAGGGTCTATGGGGATGTAACCCACACACGCAAGCAGGCCCCATGCGTGGGGAGCATGTAGACATCAAGGCCCGAGCTTTTGTAGTCAGATGTGGGCCTTCAGAGACCCTGATTTTCTTATAGGATCCTAAAACTCCTAGAACAGCTTGGGGCAGGGTCCCAGTCATGGGCCAGAAGTCTTCATTACGCCAGGAAATTTCCCTCTATGCATAGATTTTTACAGTCAGGCATCCCCCAGTAAAGAGAGACACCTTGTCCAGCCCTCTTACAAGCTAATGGCTCTCTCCATGAGATGGAGAAAGGATTATGGGAGCGGGCAGTCCCAGAGGTACCAGGGGATTTGGAGAGTTTCAGCCTGGACTGGAATGGGAATCAGTGCCTTTCGCTTTTCTCATACATACCAAGTTAAATATTTATGAACATGCTTCTCTGAAAATGGGTAATTCAGCTGCTCACTCTCTGTCTTTCTCCCTTGTGGGAAATGCAAAGTATTAATCAGAGGAAAGGATTTCATTCAAATAGAAGGGACACTGTGTCTGACAGGTTTCTTGCCTGCTACTGAAGGACAACTCCTCCCCTCCTGGTGCCTGCAGTTGTTTTGGGAAGGAAATGTACACTGGTGCAGTTCACAGCATAGGTGTGGATAAAAATGGTCTGTAACAATCACCCGACTCCTTTAAGTAGTCACCTCCTCATGCTATGAGGATAATTACAATAATCAGGGGCTGATTCTGCTCCTGAAATGAAAAATACTGAAAACATTTGCTTCAGGAACAGCAGCAGGATTAACTCCCAAGACAGTCAATTTGATAACTAGGGAAACAGATGGAGGATCGTGCCTTCATAAAGAAATTGGTTGGCATGGGCTTTACTCTTTAATGTACCTTTGTTACAGTTTAATTGCTGCCAGCCCTCAGTAGGGATGAGTGGTGCTGTGGTGGGGGAGGGTGATCAGTGTTCCTGAGAAGGATCAAAGAAGTGAGATCAGATTAGGGAGAAAATTGGATGGATGGATGGAGGAAAGAGAAGTGGAAATAGAAGGGGCAAGAAGAGGGGAGCTGACCATGTATGAATGGGTAGTGGAATAGCAGCTGCCAGAGATTTGGTCTGAGCAGAGATCTCCAGCAGGCAGACACCAGGTCTGCAAACTGAATGAATGAGGAAAGCTGGAGCAGAGCCTGGAGTTATAGCATGCTGCATTTCTAAAGATTCTTGTTTGCATACCGTTTGGAGATTTCCTCACTGAACAAAGAAGTTCCTATTTTGAATTAATTTCTTTAAACAGCATGGAGGACAAAGGAATAACAGAATATTTACCACAAGATGAAAAGATGATGCTGTTGTATTGCAGCTATCAAATCCCTGATTTCTGCCAAGAGAACATGGAAAGGGAAAGGCAAGGCTGGAGGGTATCCTTCAAAATGCTTGCTTTCCGTTAATCAAGCCCAGTGTTAATCAAGCCCAGTGTTAATCAAGCCCAGTGTTAGCCGGTGGTCTGAATAGCAGATCTCTCTGGTACCCAGGAATCTGTTGGTAAAACACATTTTAAGTGAAAGTAATGTGCTTGTTCAAGATTTTTGGGAAGTGGTTTGAAAGGCAAAGGAATAATGTTATCCCAATGAAAAGGAAACAGAGGTTAAAACAGCCTTTTGCTTGGAGGCATTGTGGTATTTTTGGAGAAAGAAAAAAATTTGTAACCAATATTAGGAGTCTTTGTGGTGCACAGTGCACAGGCTGGAATTCTAGAAGGATATAAATTCTCTATGGGTATTTCCATTTAGCAATAGGTGTTTTATAAAATGGTTTAGGTTTGTTGGGGAGGGGGGGTTGAGTGGATGATGTATCATTTATTCACAATCACCTGCGCATACCTGTTAGAATTCAACTCCTAATTTACTTCTAACTTGTTCATTCCTTAAAGGATTGTTAAAACTAGATAAATATGAGTACACTGAATATTTCATGAGTTAAATATGATTCTTTAACTTGTATCTATGGAGACGTAGGCCACATGCATTAATATTTTGCATGAAGGAAGATGGCTTTCCTCATCAACACATGCACACAGTCCCATTAAGAAGACATTATAAGACACTTAACCTTTCCTAATAAAAGCCATACATTATGGTTATGGATGTAAAAAGAGATGGGAGTTTGATTTATGCTCCTGTAACCTGACACAGACATTGCAAAAAGACCTGAAGCTCACAATAGCTAATTTATAGTAAACTAATTGATAACATCGTTAATGGTGAATGGAATACCATTAAGCGAATGGTATATTAAGGTAATCATTGGTAGAGTCAGGCAACAAATCCACTGTCACCCCACTCCTGGGTGCGCTTCTTTCAGTTACAAAGTGCAATTCAGTTGTGCAAAAATCTAAATTCACATTGCCATTTTGTCAAAAAAATAAAAAAACCCACAAAATTTTCTCTTCCTAAGTGGAGCTGGGATCTTTACTAAGGGTGGTTATTATGCACCTTTGATGTTTACATATGGCAGCAAAATGCATGTCACAATAGCATCTCAATGTAAGCATCAGTTTACATAACCATTATAGTGTTACACTTGGTCAAGTAAAAGGAATACAGTCTCTGAATATTAAGATTAAATGAAAATCTGCATATCTGTGTAAAGCAAGATTCCCTGGACTATCTGGTATGCTAGATCAGTGAATGTTTAGGAACTGTGTATGAAAAGCTCAGCATTTACTCAAATCCAGCCATTCTTGGAGGATTTTGATGGACACTGCTTGCAAATACATTTGACTGTTTTGCTTCACCTCCACCTGACTCATACTAAATTACTTCTGATCTCGTTGTAGACAGCCAGGGAAGACTGGAAGTGCATTTGTGTATGTCAGGCAAAATCAGCTTACTCTGCAAATCTGGTTTATTTCTTAACTTACTTTGATTAAGCAAAGCTCCTAGTCACTAATCGTTTGTCTTTAGGTGCAACATAGTCAACAGTTGCTTGCTAAAACAATAGTGGCTGATTTTAATTAATTTCAAGTTTTCTCACGCTAATTTCAGAGTAATGTAGTTCTTTTTAAAAAGGGGAAACACTTCAAAAATTGCATCATCTTCTATATCTGTAATAAGAAAAGATAGTTTGTTTCAAATGACAGACGGCCTTAGACACCTATCTTAGTAAGATAAACAGGTATTACACTTCTCCTTAACCTAAAGAATCCGTTTGGATATCAGAGGCGAAGTCTGGTGCCTGGAGATCGGAACAGAGTAACAAAAAGGTCATGGGAAAGATCAGGGATCCAGAAGGATTGTCAAAAGTGTCTGTCCAGGCAGTTAAATATCACTACACACACCTGAACTGATGTTTCTTTGAAATTCATTAGAACTGTCTCTTTTGCATCATCAGACAATTTTGTAAATTTATTTCTTCTAAGTAGGCACAAAGAAGAAAATAGAGTCAGCCAGAAAGCTGTGCTAAGGCAGCAGAGAGTTACATTGTAGTAGAGTTCCTGCCCTCTGGACTTAGTAGACTTCATAGGTCCCTCAGTACACAAAAGTGTGGAAAATATTTTCTTGGCATCCTCTCTCTTTTATGCTTATGTCTGGTCATGCTGTTCTTTCACTAGTAAAGCTCCCACTGACTTCCCGGGGAGTTTGGCCTGCAGGTATCTAACATGTTTATTCCTCTTCCTCCTCCTCCTCCACAGCAGGATAAGGTTGTGTTTGTTCCTTGGGTTACTCAGTGTTTGGGAACAAGGAGCTTTCAGCTGAGATTCTGTGCTACTGCTCACATTCAGATTGGACAGTTAAGCTTCATTAATGAACTCTCAGGAAGGCTTTTGTAGTCCTTCCAAATAAACATTTTTACTGTTTTTAAATAAAAGCTGATTAGGGTCCTATGGAAAGTCCTCAACAGCTTGACTTACAATCCTGGCATATGCTGTACCGCTTTGATCTCTAAGAGGAAAAGTAAAACTCTCACTCACCCTTCCCTCATGTTTCCTCTTCACATCCTGCAGAAGAATCTGCTTTCCTCAGTGGGTGTCTTTTGAAGGACGAGTTTCTGACACTGAGAAGGAGACAGGAAAAAGGATAGTGGTAAAGAGATGAGAAAAAGGTATTCCCCAGAGATTCCTTCCATCTTTCTTTTGCACATTCAAGAACATTTCAACCTTTCTGTGTTCATTTAAACTGCTTTTTCTCTCTATAAAGTACAGCTCATATGTATAAAAAGGCTTATGGGATCCTAGTTCCTGAAAAACCACAGTCTTGAGGATTAGAAGCTGGGGTGATTCTGCATGTTCCTTACCCCTGGCCAGCACGGCTTAGCTCAGGAATTGAGGCAGATATCAGGGAGTGGGAACAGATACTCCTCATCCTTCACAAGGAGAGCTCATTCCAGAGATGTGTGATGTGGGACACGCTTGGCACAGGAGCACTCCACAGACAGAGATCTGGGGACTCCCACCAAGCATGAGCAGACAGGGATAGAGGGGATGAGAGCTTCCCCACTCGCTTCCTCTACCCTTCTCAGGGACAGCTTCAAAGGGGCCCCGCTGGAGCTGCTCTCCCACCTTGAGCCTTTCCAAAAAGTGTCTCCTGCAGAGGCATATCTAATCCTGCACTGAAGCTGGCTGCAGGAATCCTCACCATAGACTTTGGCAATTAACGAGACTGCCTAATTTTAACTGCACGCTGCATTACAGCTCTGGAAAAATGAGAATCTTTCCACATCAAATGAGGTCTCTCTTGCACTTGTAGTATAATGGAATTACAGACATCTATTAGCTACCATTCTATCATTCATTATTAATATATTTCCTAAAATTCCATTTTTTTCCTATTTTCTCCCATCAAGGAACATGTTACTGCAAATCCTTATATAACCCACTAGTGAGCATGGTAGTCTTCTCTGCATCCTGACCAAAGAAACCTTGCAATGCCAGTTAGAAAGTGTTCACTGCTCCAAGTCCCACATCCAGTCCCTATCCAATTGGTCATGGTGGGAGCAGGTACACAAGTAACTCCTGGGAATTGTCTGTCCGAATTCAGAAGTAATACGTTTTTAAACTACCACACACACACAGAGAAAAAAAATTAAAACATCAGAACAGCCATGCAGAGTCATGACTTCACCAGTTAGAGCTATTCAGAAACACACAGGAAGATATGATGTCTGCCCAGAAAATCTTACAATCTCTTTGAAGTCACAATCTCACAAGGAGATGAGAGAGATGATGTTACCCACCTGACAATTCCATGGCTGCCTAGTACAGACTAAGCAGTTTGGACTCAAGGACATTTTTTTTAAATCTATTTGCCTATTTCCAATGTTATTTCTATTATTTTAAAACCTTAAAAAAGAACAGCATCTGTTGCCATTTTAATTTTTTTTAAATTTCACTTAATTTTAATGTTTCTAGGTTACAAAATTTACTTCATTTAGCCAAGGCTGTGATTGTATGGATCATACCATCATATGCATACACATATATATGCCTTCCTATTGCTGCCACCTCCTACGATGCTGAGTGGGATTTCCATATGAGGAAGGACTTCAAAATTAAACCACCCCAAAATATTTCTGCAGAAGTAACCGTGGTGCCACTGAAATCAATGTAAATTTAGTGGCTGGGTTCAGAAAGATATTTGGTCCCTTCTCTCTTTAATCCATTCCTTTGTATCTTCAGTTATTTTCTTTGCCCTTCTCCTGACATTTGCTATTTTCGTTTTGGGTAGGGGAAAAAAGGCAACAAAATACTGGTAATTCTCTGTTGGTCTATCATGAGACAAAGGATAAAAAGACCCATGGATCAATTATAAAATTTCTATTTTAGAACTGCTCACAGAAATGTGGTTTATTAGACTATACCTAGGAAAACTATCTTTCCATCTTGTTCTTCCCTTCTGCTGTGCAATCTAGCGTTTAACAGTATTTGTCTTTCTTATTTGTAAAAATGTGTGTATATTTATGGTAGTACTTTAGTAAAGTCTGTACATACTGCCTTTCTCTTAACATAAGGAGAGATGTTAGCAAATCAGCAACAGAGGGCCCAGCCTTACTGTTATTGAAACTCAGCCAAAATTACCACCAACTTCAAGGATAGAAATGAATTTTCCTGCAGTATGGTTCAGGATAAATTAATTGCTGTGTACTGCTTTTTTTTCTAATAGACATGGTGCATATTTCCATTCCAAAGCACCAAAGTGCAATAGATCTTAGCAATTTATTAGGCGCATACACATTCAAATACGTGTTTTCATAATCTTTTAAAGACATGAGCATCTTCAGCACACTGCATCAAAACATAGAGCTCTAATAGTGACAAATCTCATCATGATCTTATGGGTATTTTTTACTGCAAGGGACTGTAGAATACATCCCCCTTTAAACCACATGACTTCAATTAATGTTCAACTGAATCATATCCAAGCGCTGTGTTTCGTAATAAAAAGGGCAAGCAGGGGTATTCAGATTGAAAAATTGGGCCCTGATTGATAATCAAGCGTGTAATTCTTTCTCATGCAAATACAGCTGGCAACTGAGTTTCCATTTCGTATAAGCTTGATCTTATGAAATTTCAGTGCATTCTTGGGATATAAGACTGATAGAAAAGCCATTTTGAGATTTTTGCAATTGTCTTACAATTAGCTTCTCAGTTACTATATGCTGAATTTGATCTGAGGAAAGAACAGTTTAGAAGGCTGACTTGGCTTTCCCTGCTGAATATTGAATTACATAAATATGTGATTCACTCCAAATGGTACACAGAAGCGGTAGGATCGGATGAAATCAGAGAAATCTATGAATCCATGGAGAACCACCTCCTCCCCCTGGAATATAAACCAAATGCTGTCATTTCTAGAATAATTTTTATATTTCTCTCCTGTGCTCGCTAAGTAACCAGATTTTGCTATCTTCACTCCTACTCCTGTAGTGATAGCTTACTCCAGGAATATCCCCATTTCCGTCAGGCTGAGAACAAGGTACCACCCAACACGGGTAAAGGTGAAAGGACCAGGCCCTAATTGATTTTAAATTCTTTCTGATAAGATTTATAAAATGTAACAGAGGCGCTAATAAATCATGCAATAAAAATTATGAATAAATCGCGGGCCACGGCTTTTTGCAGTGATTGCTTATGATGTAAGACCCTTTAATGACAGTAAGTTAAAATTGCATTGTAATGGCCTTTTGTAAATGCAATAAATCTCAGGTTTCAGTGCACTGCAGACAGGCAGCAATGTGTGTGCTGCACATGGGCTACCAACACAGGCACACATTGCTGGCACACACTTACGTAATTATGTTGATACTTTAGGAGCAGCAGTAAATCTCAGCACTGCTAGATTTACTTAGAAAAATCTTGGGTCAGGACCACTGAGGTGTTGTGACTGCAAGAAATAGCTTAAAATATCATACCGGCTTTTTGCTTGAAAACCTGGGAGAGAGTGTCCCTTTTAAGAAGCAATACAACAGATTATTTGTTTTTAAATAGAAAAGGCAAAGCCTATTGCTACCGAGTCTTATAATTTTCAGAGGCAAATACGAGTTAAAACATACATTGTCATCTGCACAACCAAATTGATCTTCTACCCATTCACAGAAAAAATTAAAGGTACACAGAGATGCATCAACAGTTACTTAAAAACTACTTGTTTCAACTGCGGCAGAGTTTCTCTTGCTGCCCACATTTGCCTTCAAAAAACATATTCTTAAATACAGAAAAATCTGGTCAGCTTGAGCTGCTTGTCATTTAACATACCTAAGAAATTTAGCTGCAGATTTCCTTTGAAAATTCATTCCAATACCCCTCTTCTATTTTTCAGTTTGGGTTCCTTGCAGTCTTCGTTACACCGGATCAATTGACAGGTATAGATGGTGGAGACCAGTTCTGTGATTTATCCAGTAACTAGTTAAATTAAAACTTTCAGTCAGAATGCTTCAGACTTGATAACAGACTTCAAAACAAAATGAATGGGAAGAAATCTCTAAAATGCTGAGCACCTACAACCTCCAGCAGAAGGGAGGCCATGTCCTAGAGCAGAAAAGGACACCGGCAAGAAATTAACAGACCATCACTAAAATCCCACCCCACCTTGTAGGGCTGTGGTCTCAACTATCGCTGATTTTAGTGGGATCCACCACAGATCCATGCACACCTATTTCAGGTAAAATTTTTCAGGACAAGGACAACTGCATAATTGCCTCAACACGCAATGCAAAAGGGCTTGCCTTCACAGCAGCCTTTGATCTCTACTCTAAAAACACCACAACATGATCTCAGCCACATTGTGCTATTCCCGTTTCCCTTTTTAGCATGGATCTCCCCTTCGCTTCTAGTGTGGAGTTCTGCAAGAAATCTAGTGACAGTACGTCTTAGCACTTCTCGGGAATGTGTCCCGCATAATGCAGAACCGATTTTAACTCAGGGCTTTTCAGTAAAGCACTTGTAAGGACAAACCAAGAACAACCTGGCTGTGCTGTGGCAGCTCAACCAATACCCAGACTGAGGCAACTGCTGTGGGGTGGTGTTTGGTTTTCTGGTTTTGGGGCAGTAGCAGATCGGCTTAGGTCAGAATTTTGCTTAAGTGGTATTGAAATTTAGCATTCTGTTGCTTAGTGTTCAGTTGATAGGAGTTCACTATCTATCCTACCAGGAAGTCCCTGAGGTGCTAGAGATTTTATTAAAAGACCTAATGTAAATTTCAAAACTGTATAGATTACTTAAAATGTAAGTTATGTCTAGGCAGCAGGAAATCAATAGTGCAAAAGTGCATTCACTGTTCTAAAGAAAGCATCTTTTGGAGAACCTGCTCTACTAAGCAAAGAAGCTCAGTTTTCACTGTGTCAGTGGCATGGACTACGGGCAAATAAAAAGTTTGAAATTCAGTAAAAATTCTATAGAATCTTCCACTCCAAACCACAAATTTATCTTCATGTCCATATTACCATCAGCTATAGGAATGCCTAAAACTGTTCATTTACTGTTCTCAAAGGATATCTTGGTTGGGACAGCAGAGTGAGCCTTTGTTCTTACTAGGTGATTTTTAACGTTCATTCAGAACATTCCCACATGTCCTCAGACAAGTACATGGACCTACACAGTGGAAATTTACTAGAAAGCAAAAAACAAAACCCTGAAAAAGCCCCCAAACCTGAGATTTGGACAAATGATTGCAAGCAACCGAATGAATGCAGTTTATGGAGTGAGCATTTGTTAGAAGACCTGACCAAAGCCCTACTTGCTTGCCTATGTTATCTCTGAAGGATCCTCACAGGAGGAGCATCTGCAGCGTGCCAATAGTGCAAAGGCAGGTCACACACATTTAGCTCAGCAAATGAACATTTGCAGTGGGCACAAGCACACAAACACCACATTTTATTAGCTCAGTATGGCACATCATTTGGGTATGCTTCAGCCCCTCTCATTTTCTATGAATTTTACAGTGTGTGAAATCATGCAAGATGTTTAATCTTTGTACGTCGCTTTCAAAATAGAAAACCAAAATTTCTCAGGGCTCTTGCTTTGCACTTTTTCCTCTCTCCCTTACTATATGTTTGCTTCAGTAGCTAGCACAATAGAGTTATAATTCCTGTGACACCTCTAAATGCTTGTACTATAAAAACAGCAAGTTGTCATCTAAGGGAAGGCTTTACACTATACTCAGACGTAGTGTTTTCCAAACCAGCCTGGACTGGAGCAGAAGATCACCTGAGGCTGTGATCCTTCCAAAGGTGCAGTATGTGCCTGAGCTGTGGTGGCCAGTGCATAGACAGCAGGGCTTCTCTGTCACCACCTTCTCCATCACTCCTGCATTCAGGAAATCTAGCAGTCATTTCCTACATCTTCACTTCTGAGGGCAGACGCATGAAAGGGTGTCACCATGTGAGCTCAAACTTAAAATTCCCAGAACAGTAACCCTGCATTTGTAATTTTTAAATTTTAAAACTTTAAAATTTCCCAGTGCTTAGAGTGTTGTTTCTTCATGTGCCCAAAATTGCCTTAGTACTGTTGGCAACCACCTTATATCAAAGCCTTGTTGATGCCCATAGTTTCCCTTCACTAATAGGAAAAGTCCTTTAAATGTACTTGCCAAATACATACTGAATATAAGCTGTTTTAAAAAACATACCTAAATAAAAACATGAGATACTTGTAGGATGAAATGGTTCCCTGGACACAGTAATCTAGTGGCTACTGTTTTTTGCCTAGAATGTGAAATTTCCAATTTAATATTTTCCTCCCACTGCATGATTTCAAATTTTCATCTGTCTGCTTGGGAGCCCTTTCCACTTCACAAAGCTGCATAATCCAGGCAGTTAGTGAAGTTAATCCAATTTGCACAGCATGAGGAGTTCACAAACCATTATACTGGGAAGATGGCAAAGCAGCATTTCCCAGTAATGTGGAAGAGGCTGTTCCTCTGTGGTAATTCTGGGCTACTGAATTCAGCAAGATCAATAGCAGAAAAAAGATATACATAGCGGCATTATCAGAGATAGTCTTAATGTTGGCATATGACAAGACTGGTCTTTTTCTTTTCATGTGCTTGTTGGAAGCCAGTTCCTGGTAGGAAATAACCATATGTTGTCCTCATGCATTGGACTCCAGGGTGAACCATGCACAATGATTTTGGGATCTCTGTGCAGCCCCTTTGGAGAAGTAATGCGCAAAATGCACAAGAAAGTAGGAGATGATATGCAGAGTAGATGATATACAGAATTAGAGAGGACTTTTTCACCCCAGAGCCTGAGCAGTTCTGCCACGCTGCAAAGTGAGCTCCAAAGTCAGTGTGAGGACACATCACATAATTTGTTTTGAAAAGACCTACGTTTCCCAGGGCTATCAATCTGTCACCTTTCAGTCGTGCCATGGAAATATAAGCATTCTTAAAATCTCTGAAGGCTGCCTTTTCATCAATATTTTAACATAAACATTCTTTTAATTTAAATGGAGATTGATCACTTACATTTTATTACTTTTTAATAAAAACCCATTATCACCATTAAAGGAAAGTGATCTCAATGAAACTATTGCCAGGATAAATTTAACTTGGAAATGCACTAGAACAAGTCTTTGCTAGATCAGAGCCTTTTACAGCACGTACGCTTAGGTCTGGTTTTAACAACCAACACAGAAGTGATCAATGGACATTCTAGCTACTACATTCACTGCTTTCATGATACATTTAAAACTACTCCAAAATCTTACTGGAAACTGTGGAGGGTATATTGTTAAATATCCCTCTCTGCTGTAACTTACCTTATATAGGAAGACTTGCCAGGGGCGCTAATGAAGCGGAGACAGTTTTGCAGTTTTACCATCTGTTATCAAATAGACTCCTGCTATAACAGAAACACAATTGTATTAGAATATAGAAGTGACAAACATTGAAAAAAAATTTTTTTTCTTTCATTGTTTAAATAGCTTTGCTGCAGAGTCCAAAGAATAAAATGTTTGGACAATTAATAAAACATCTCAGGACTGCTTTAATTAAAAAATAAGATACAGCAAAAGGATAGTGATAGAGTTGAACATAACCACAACACAACAGAGAGGTATAAATAAAAAATCATGTTATTCCACAGTCATTAGGTTTAGACTTTAATTCAGGATAACACACCCTATTTTTATACCCGACAGAAAAAAAAAAAAGTCAACAAAAAAACCCCATTTGAAATGTGAATGTCATTGAAAAATTTGAAAATGCTCCATCTACACTAGCTAATGTGTGGTGATTGTAGAGTGCTTAAGAACTGCATCCTCCTAACCTCCTTTCCACCCTAAGTAAGGACCTTGGGGGTAAAAACTCCAAAGAACACTACAGTTTAGCTTCACTTATGTGCACTGGACTAAAAATGAGCACTTAATATTTATGTGAATCATTGTCAGTGTCAAGTGAGATGAAGCTTATAAAAATAGATCCAAATCAGGGAATGATTTTTAAGACTCAGTGGGTAAATGCCTCTTTACGTACGGTATTATTTATAGATATTTTTTAATCTGTTCTGTCATCTTGTCTCTTAAATTATTAGAAAGTAAGGAAGAAGGAACTACAGCAAATGTAGATGAAAGAGAAATTTTACTGGGAACCGTGGCAGGAATATGAGCAAAATCCAGGAAGTTTAAAGCTGTGCTCCTAAGCCCCTTACTTTCTGTATGTTCTGTATGGAAACAATTCCAGCCTATTTTGCAATTAAATGCACACATTCTTTAACTAATTGTGCTGTTGAAATAGTAGGAATGGTATTTTCAAGACTCTCTGGCGTCCAGAAGACTTGCTACCACATCTGAAAACAAGCTAATCACAAGCCAGTTTCAGACATTGGACACTGTCTCATGAAGCCTTTGACATCCTACATTAATCAAAGTCCCCTCTAGATATAAATGTTGAGCTCAGCACGGCCACAACAGAAATTTCAGCACCGGATCCCAGTTTTTGTAGCTCTCTTAGAAGTCAGTGACAACTGCAGATGGTCCCTAAGTTGATCTCCAAAGGTTCTAAGCATTAATAACTTAAAATGTCGTTGTGGTAGCTTTGTACATCTATTTATCATCATTTGATAAGGAGGCTACTAATGCTCCCCTGCATCAGCAAAGTTCTGTGAGTCTCAAACATTTATGAAAATGCTTTAAAAAACAGCTACCAAAGGGACAACAACAACGGAAATATGATTAGAATTTGAAGCAAGTATTCAATATTGAAGAGCAAAATAGTCAAGACAGTTAGGATGCAGGTCACCTTGTAAGAAAATGCAAAGGAATGGGGCACATCCACAAGGCTTCTGCTGGGTTCTTGCAAACAGGGGAATGTTATGTTTCACATGTTGGAATCTGGGGAGGTAATACTTACTTTCCTTCTGCTAGCAGGTAGAGAACTCTCCTTTGAAGTAATTGGAGCCATTTCTTCCTTTGTACAGACACATTACACAACCTCTATCTGACAGGAAATAAAACTAGGTAAAGCAGGCAGCTGCTCCTTTCCCTGGGTCTATGTGGTTATGGAATACTGCACAGGGGGAATATGTATCCATAGGCTTTTGCTTTGACCATTCAGGTATCATTTTATATAAGCATCAAGGTGAAGTGGTTTTTGTACTCTCTTCATCCAGGTAGGATTTCAACATAGCTGGATGTCTGCTGAGAAAAACACACAGAGCTGCTCTTTGATTTGAAGGCATTTCTTGCGAATATAAGCTTCTCCTGCTCTTGACTGCAATAGCAAGATCTAATTCAGACCAGTGAGAAATTGCATCTAATATTTTTGTTCTAATTGTCCTAAATATATTTTAGAAGTGAGATGTATGTGTTTACAGGCACAGGAATTGCTTTAAATTTCAGCAGAGGTCGTAGATGTGAATGATGGGAATTGCCTTTTTTTTTATTGCCACAAGGATAGCTGAGGATATTGTTCATCCCAGTAGTCAACCAGGTTTTATTTAGTAATATCAGTCTAACAGATGCAATTTCCACTTATGATAACTGTGGGCACATCATTAATTTTAGTAACTGCAAAACTTATAGTAGAAATACTTTTCTGTGACGTCCCTCGCTCCTCGCTGTGACAACTGCAGAAAATAAAAAAATAAAATGAAAAGAGAGATTTCTGTTATCAGCTTGTACAGCTATCCAACTGCTTGTACAACTTGCACAGTAGTTTATTCTAAAGATCTGTAATGTACACAGATGGCAAAAGGCTCACAAACACATCCAGAAATTATGTGTGAAAGCTACATTCACAAGTCTTGCTCTGTGTTTATTGAGAGACCAGAAACTGTATCTTGAGAGGAATATCAATAAGGACTTGGATTCAAATGAAAAAAAATGTTTTCCATTTACTACCTACCCTGCATAGGATACTAGCTGTAATCAAGAAAAATTTCAGGATGGCATAAATCTCTCAAGCTGCACGATTCCCAATAATACTCAGTGGAGTCCTGCAATTAAAATGCCCACAGGCCACAAAAATGCTTTTAAGCCAAATCAGTAGCCCAAATTAAAAATTCTAGTTAACAAAATTCACCACAGGCTCACAGCTTAGGGTAGAATATATTCTTTTTTTAAATACATCTGCCTTTATCAAAATGCTTAGAGGTCACTCACGGTTTTCATCTCCCATTACGCTGAAGCAGAGACTTGTTTGTTTTGGTTTTTTTTCAAACACACAGAAATACATGGGGCTTAGGTAAAGTCACCATCCTTGTCACCACCCCCTCTAACATTTATTGCACAAGGTTATTTTTCTTTCCAATTTGGCTGCTTGTGAGAATTGCAAGGAAGGGAAACCATCCATGACTTGATCTTTTTGGAGGTTTACATTTTTACAGATGTTATGTTTAGGAAGCCTTCTCACATTTTGGCTGAGAAAGAATATTGTTATGTATTTCAGATCTAGGGCTGCAAAAAAAAATGTAGATATATTTTGGCAACAAAATATATTTTCCTCCAATTTCTCCCCCTCCTCTCAAATAGCATTTATTCAAAGCTTTACACTTTTCCCCACAAGAAAAATCCCAAAGTTTCTCTTCTCTCCCCAGTATTAATTTCTTTTTCTCCCCTCACACTGACTTAATAAAGAAGTGAAAATGAAAATGGTAGTCAGAAAAAAAGAACAAAGCAGAAAAATTTAAGAGGGAATACCTGGATATAAAAAGGAAATAAGTTTTTGCACAGTATTTTGCTAAAAGCTGTAGGTAAGGAAAAAGCCTTGCTTGTTTGAAGTCTGAAGGACAAATATGACAAACCTTGTTGAATGTTTTCAAGGAAAAAAGGATCTCCTTTTTTTCCAAATTGCTTTTATAATTTCCATTGAGTTACTTAAAAATATGCATATATCTACGTGCAGTCCTTTATCTTGATTGAGGTGAGGGGTTTTTTGTTTGGTTAGTTTTAAATTAGTTTGAAATATAAACAGCATTCCATGTAGGTCAGGAAAAAAAATCTTCAAATTATTCTCAACCTGGCACTGTGGATTTTTAGCCTCTTCTGGACACGAAAATGTAGGAGCAGCGTCAACATGTTCTTGTCCTGCTGATAGTTCCTCTTTCACCCCGAGTCTGTGGCACAAATTCTGGGTTTTAAACAGCATTTTAATCACCGCTGAATAGCTGCTCTCCTGCTCACAGAGCATGGGATGCTATGCAGTGGAGGAACTGCAGTCATCATCAGACGTGAGAAGGACACTCCTGAAGTGGAACTGCAGAAAATAGTGGTTGCAATGTAAGCAGTGAGAAGGGAAATGCCTGGAGGAGGATATATCTCCTAGAAATAGGAGATGGAAGAAATCTTCAGAACTAGAAAAACAAATTACTGTAGGGAGAGGGAAGTTCACCCCTCGATGTTCACTGGACACGAAGGGACAAATAGAGTTAGGATCCTGGAAAGAGGACACAGGTTGACAAATTAAGAGCTTGCTAGTAGAGAAAGACAGTCAAGAATTTGAAATCTCAGGCTGTGGCCACCTAGAGCAATTCCTTTTTCAGCAAGGTGAGGACAACCTAGTCAGAATAATTCAAGTGAGTTAGCAATATGCAGTACCTTCTGCATGTGCTGCAAGCAACAAAACAGCCCTCATGAGAACCCAGGAGGAAGAGGGTTTGCAGTAAGAGATTTTGTGGTCAAAAGAGCAGATTTTGCTGTCGCAAGTTTGCCAAAGAATAAAAAAGGGTTAGGCTCCACGTGAAAAGCTTCATGTATTGTGACCAGTGCTAATTCTGGAGAAGCCTTTGCTGTAAAGACACGTGAGGATTTTGGACAGCATGTTCTGATGCACTCATTTTCTTCTGTGAAGGTTGGACACCTTGATGGCTGGCACAAGAGCTGGGCAGGACAAAAAAAGAGAGAGAAAGAGGTCAACTTCATTTCCTTAAGAGCTCTAGAATGGACATTTCAGCATTCCAACCTAGCCAAACTATCTTCTCCACTGAGAAGTCCTGCACGAGAATTATGTTCTTCACCACACACACACTTTTTTCAGCTGTGATCCAAGACTAAATGAGATTTGAGGGGAAAACAATTGGCTTAAATATATAGGGCAGTTGTGGAAGTGAGAGCACGCCACAGGCACTTGCTCTGTCAGACTAAAAGATGCTGTGCTGGTTTCAGCAGTGGTTCTCGTACAGGAATTATTCTGGGGATGATTCTCATGCACCCCTTTGCCCTTGTTTGATCACATTAATTTAAAGGGGAAAAAAAGGGAGTCTAGAATAAATGAGCAATCTTTAATTGAGAATATTTGCTGTCTAATGAAAAGCTGTGGCTTCTTAATGTATTCTGTTCACTGAGGACTCCAATATGAAAATACATGTAACATTCAGTGGCACATAAAGTGATGGATCTGAAGCAACAAGAAGATAAGGTAGCAAACAAAATTGTTACAGTCTTATTTGGGAAGCCCAGAAATGCACCAGCTCTTGATACGACTCCAAATGAGACTTCTGGCAAGCCACAACTTCTTGGTAATGATTTACATCTATAATCAGGATAATAGAACATTATTTATCTACCTCTTCTGGGTATTGTGGAGACTAACAGTTGCACAGTAATTTGGAGATAAATTGGAGACACTAGATGAATTTTCACTATCGTATTTTCTCTAAGCAGGTGAAGTGAGGACACTGACACAAAAGGAACAAAAGTTTTCTCAAAATAAATCAGAGACATCAGAAGGCAGTTTTATCTTTGCTTCATTCTGATTATTCAGCATTCCCGAATAAGATTGACAGGAAATGAGAAAACAAAGCTTTTGTGGATGAGAGAGATAAAATCTAGTAACATTTAACACTACATCTGCAAAACAACAGTTTAAAAACCACAAAATCATTTCTTCTGTTTCAGATGAAAAATTAATGCAAGATGCACCCAGTAGATTGTGTCTAACAGACTATCGACAGATCTAATAAATAACTTTCAGTCACATAATGACAAAATTTAAACGTATATCTCCTCATATAGGCATTTTAAAACAAAAACATTTTTTTACCAGACACCATATTTTAACTGGCCCTGGTTTGTGGCAATCCTATGAAGTCAGAAAATAGTTTAAGTGAATTAATGCCTTGTCTCCATAATCTGTGTATTCTGACAAGAAGTTCTGAATGGAAGAAACAAGTTATACATCAGCCCTGAAGTGCAAAAGAATGAACCTTTGATTTTTATCTTGGCTGTTGTCAGAAAACTCATCCCCTTTCCAGAGCAGGCAGACTAAGTATGAGCTGAGAGCTGTGTCTAGCAAAGTAGGCCTCTTCCAAGAGACCAACATCCTCCAGAATAAGGTGCCAGAGCAGATGCTGTACGTGCTGAAGCCTGACATGCTGGGGCACTCTGAACAATCCCAGGAAGGCACAGAGTGGGAGCACTCACCTTTTCCTCAGCTGGGCTGGCTCTGTCTCCACAATCATTGTTATGTTACAAGACCTCTGGCACAAAGGCATCAGGCAGATATTGAAGATGAGCTAATCACTTCCCAGGAAAACATTCAGCCACATGTGGCAGAGGTACTGTTACAGGTCAGGGGGGAGGCAGAGAAGTTAGGAGGGACATGGCAGAGTGACACTGGGACCCCTTCTAGCAGTGTGTTGGGACAAGGAGTAGCCCAGTTATTGCCCTGGAGACTCAGGGAGCAAGGCAGATGATAAAACATTTGCCCATCTGCGTTGCAGATGCCAATGTCTCTGAAAATGCCCTTTGACTGGGATGCAGACCAGAGGGTGTATTGCAGATATGTGAGCGGCACAAAACATTCCACTGTAATAATCTGGTAATTCTTGCTTATAGGTGAGCACAAAATGGCTGGATGCCTTGGGTGATGCTCGGGGGCCATTGTGTTCCTCAAAAATATGTACTGCTCTTGAAGAATTAACTCTACCTCATATTTACCACGGAATTATTCCTTATAGCACACAGGGATAGCCTGAAATTACTTATATCATTATCTAATTCAAGGAATCAAAAGTGTCAAATTTGACTTCTCTGTTAATTTCTTTTTCCTGAGTAAATCCTGAAAGGACCAGGAATTACGTCTTTCCCAAATAGAATAACAACAGAAAGCTGCTAGAATTTCAACCAAAACTAAAATCCCAAACCAGCAAAACCATCTCTTTCTTCCTCAGTGTTCACTGATTATAATTAACATGAAGTTAATCAAAACTCAAAGCAAGACCAAAAAAAAAAGGTCAAAAAGCAATTATATTAGAAATATGTTCCCCAGTCAATTGCTTGCTTTTAAGGCTTTAGCTGTGTGGCAATTTCAGTACTTATGCAACCACCATAGAATTTTCTAGGTCTGACTTTTATTTGAGAAGCAGAAACTTCTCACTAACCAACCCCTTCAGGTCCAAGCCCAGGAACCTTTTTGTCATGGGGGTGGGGTTGAGGGGAGAGAAATGAGCTTCCTTCACACCCTCAGCCCCCTCAGATGCCACCACTGCATCACAGAAGAAACTATCACGCACCTTCCTGCTTACTGCAGATCCAGTCAAGGACACTTGGAATCAGCCGGGAGACGCTGCCTCGTAGCACACAGCTCTTGCAGGGAGAAACCCCTCTGGGGAAATCAGTTTATGGCAGATTTCATACCATGGCCAGGTTAACAGCAGATGTATCCCTGCCCTTTTAGCACAGGTTGGAAGGAACAGTATTTGCTAAGGCTACATAGCCAAAAAGCACACTTTAAAAATACACGCTGTAGTCAGATGTCTGCTTGTAACATTTATGACTTGGCAGATTGACTCGCCCATCAGGCACACATTTGATGGTTAATTCTGAGCCCTAATGCAGCAGAGCAGTCTTCTACCTGGCTGGTGTCTATCCTTTTCAAAAGGCAAAGGAGTGCATAAATTATGTTTAAAAAGAGGTAGGCATTTTCTACCCACAGAGTGGAGTCACTGTAGGTGGATTATTATCCAGGAATACCGAAGAGGCAAGAAGTCTGTGATTTAACCCATTCTTTGTAGTCTCCTTGCCTGTTACTGTTGGCTGCTGACAGTCTGGAATTATCCATATGATACAATTTTTCAGGAGGTTCTGCAGCACAGCAGCTGCATTTCAGACAGTCAGCAGGAGTTAAAGCCCTAAAGAAAGGGTTTCATTCTGAAATAATACCAGCTAAACCCTGCAGTAGTATCCAGTTGTCTCTGCTGATGTTGGCAACTATTAGGTTTTTCCAGTTTACTCCCTCACCAGGCCCTGCACTACAAATGTCATGTCTTGACAGCACAACAGGATGAACTCTAATCCACCTTACAGATGACCAGCAGGATTTTGAAACCTATTTCTTCTGCAGTATCTTTACTACTGGGAAAACAAAAAGCAATAGTTTTCACAGTGCAAACTGAGACATTTGTACGTGAGGATACAGGCATGACCTTTATCTAGCACAAATAAGGCATAAAGATGTTCAGCTGAACACAGCCACCTGTATTTACTCCAGCTGAGAACCTGGTCTTCAACACTGAGCTTAAAGAAAGCATTGTGATTTGTGATGAAGAAAAATAATCACCATTGGGGCTGAGCATCCCTGAATTCCAGTGATTTGCCTACAAACTGCTGACAGTGAGCATCTTCAGAAATAGGACCTATAAGAATAGCCATAAAAGAGGAGGATTTATAAATGTATGAGTTGAGTTTTAGATTATCATAGATATCCCTGCTCTACTTAAACATTTCAGATTTATGCAAAGATAATAACATTGTCCTTGTCCGTAACAATTTTTAAAAATTCAAAATACTCTACAAAAATTACTTTATCCTTTCAGTATCCTTAGTGAGATATGCAAGTATTTTTTCAATTTTCTCATAAGATGTGTGATCTGTGGCACAAAAAGGTCCCACTTACTTCTTGAATTATCAAATAAGCAATTAACAAAAATGAAAAAGAAGTCCTGGCTCTCCCTGCTTAAAAATTTTTTTTCAGACTCACCATTGCCAGTAGATCTCAACAGGTCAAAAGCAATAATACTAAATCCAGGAGTATCTCTGCTGTATTTAGTACCATTGGATCCTGCTCTAAAACCCATGATTCTCCCTGAGAAGAGTAGCAAAGGCTCAGTATTTTCTGGGCAGATGGGCATCTGTTACATCATCTTGGTCTTTTTCCATGCATACCCATCTTTGTTCTCCAGCAAACATGCAGATCTCTTAGACTCACCAAGTGCCACTGAAGTGCAGGCAGGGACATGGATTTGCCCCTGTCCCCTCCTGACCGCACACAGGGAGGAGGCCAAGAGCTGCTGGCCCGTGCATCCTCCAAGAAGAAGACATCAGGCAAGGTGAGCCAGAGCCACCTCCTGAGAGGAGACAGGGCAGAGATTTGCAATGAAAGGGAAAGCTGTGCCCTGTTAGTCAACAGAGCTGTTCCTGCCCGAGGGCACAAATGAGAGAGGAATCCCACAAGAGGGAAGGGGAGTGTTGAAACACTTCTCTCCTCAACAGCAACATAACACCTGGCCTTGCCACCCTCCTCCTCACCATCCCCTGCAGATGCTCCCCTTAGTGGCTTGACCATGCTGGTTTGCAAGGTGTTCAGTTTAAGACTATTGCCAGTAGACTGAAATTCTTATTTCTATTCTGCACCACAGAGGCACTGGGCAGAACTTCCATCATAGTCAGACAACTGATACCCAAAAACAAAGAATACTAAAATGTTCTAGAACTCCTTCACCTTCCTTCAGCAGCCTGTGCATGGGATTACCCAGTGATCCAATTTTAAGTCCCAAACATTCAGGATCCCTTCACATTCCCCTGTTTGCTTACAGCAATACTTCAGTTGATTAGTTGAGCTCAGCCATGATACTGGGAGCATTGAAGTTCAGGCTCCTTGCTAGACAGAAATCTGGGCAAGGAGCCTGAACTTTCTGACTACCTAAACTCCTGAAACACCTCTCTTATATAAAGCATGCTCAGCTCTTCTCTTGGAGTTCTTGAGTAGTTTTGTATTTTGTTTGATAGTTGACCCTGGCACTTGCTGGTATAGCTGAGCTGGAATTATCTGTGGTTTTGTCAGGGTTGTAATTTTTATTTTGNAAAAAAAAAAAAAAAAAAAAAAAAAAAAAAAAAAAGTGAATATATAAAGAAAAAATAATTCTGGTTTCCCAATCTTTTGTAACACAAATTGCAGGGAATGATTTTAAGATAACACATGAATTAAGGGCACCATTGGCATAAAACTAAATTCTGTTTCAAGACTGCCAAATGGTGCAGCTCAGGAATAGATATAGAGATTTCTAAAAATAACAATTCTCCCATGAAGAATTCCCACAAAAATCCCCAAAATTATTCTGAAAGCATACTACTGTCCTTATTACTTTATTGTCCTGAGTGTCATTTATAATTTTCTTGGAGGAATACTCAGAGGACCCCATTACAGAACAAAGCCATGCTATGATAGCTCACTTAAGTTTTCAATGATAATTAGTATGAGCAAAATAACCTTAATTTATATAGGTATATACATCCACATACATTTTTAAACTCTGAGAACTATTTCCTTCTTTT
Source organism: Cyanoderma ruficeps (assembly GCA_008694505.1). Classification (NCBI taxonomy): domain Eukaryota; kingdom Metazoa; phylum Chordata; class Aves; order Passeriformes; family Timaliidae; genus Cyanoderma; species Cyanoderma ruficeps. The sequence goes on from VZDJ01007753.1 coordinate 3,721,764, forward strand.
CTACAAATGTGGAGTTTAGTTGGAGAGTAGGGGAAAATAAACTTTCTGCAGAAAATAGAGGAGATCCTCTCCCAGTATTAATCTCTGGGACCCCAAGTCATTAGGTTTTTTAATTTAGAAAAGTCACTGGGATTGTTTAATGAGTTCCTGTACTCTTCTTGATCCCTTAAAATATGAGGCAAAAGCAATCTATTTGTTTCTACAGGTGTGACTTATGAATAATTAAGTAATCCCTACACATCAGTGAAAATTTCCAAAGCATTCATAAACCAGTTTCTAACATAATCCAGAGACATCTGTGGCAAGGCCTTTGATCACCCGTATCAGAATCCACCAATCAACCCAGTTGTCCTTTTCCATATTCCTAAGGTTGTGCCCCTCCATGAGAAAAAGGCAACACCAGTAGAAACAGGAATTTAAATGCTGTTTCTCAATATCCTTCGCTTTTTCTCAGCAGAATATTTTCCTACCATAAGACAACAGAAACTGAGGCATTATGTTAACACCCATGCATTCAATTTTAAATCCCATGCTACTCCAGCATATTAAAATCAGTTTTCTCAGGGAGATGGATAATTTCCCCAAGGATGGCTGTCATCTTGGGCCTCGCCAATTTTCAGATCTCTTAGCTGACCTTTTTTTTTAAAAAAAACCCCAATAATATAATTATTACTTTTTAAAATAATCTTTGGTCAAGGTCCAGCCCAAGGGAAAACAGATTGGGAAACTACTGATTTAAGCAACTGAACAAGACTGGGTGAGCTGAGAGCTTGCTAAGGCATCTGGTGAATTGTGGCACATGCTGCAATGTACCAGACTATTACTACAGGAGAATGAGATGCCACATTGCTCATGTAGTGTCCCCAGATACTGGGACTTTCTCAGGAGACTGACTTTACACAACCCTCATTCCCACATTCTCTGTTCAGGGAAGCGAGTGAGGGAGCACAGCACAGTAAGGTTTTATCTGACTGGAGCAGGACACACTGGCAACAGCAATACTGGGAGATCCAGCACAGCAGCCTGGGTGTTATCCATCTAATTTCAGTATCTAATCTCTCTAGACACTTATAATCTGACACTCAGTGGTGTGCTCCATCTTAGCTGATACTGAAATCATTTAATACAAGTGGGTAGTGAGGTAGGTGACAAGCTGATTGATGGCAATATCTTCATTTAAAGCTATATAGCACCACCAGACAGAGGTCTAGAGCAGCTCAGGAGTTCTGCCTAAATTTGCTGGTATCCATGCAAGTTTATTATGTCAGAGTGTGGCTTTTACCATCTACTAAATCATTTGCATAAAAGAACGTGGCAGCATCTCACAGGATACTCAACAGTTGGATTACAGTGAGCTTCATCATTTCTCCCTTCTGGCAGTCTGAATCTTTTCCACTGCCTTACAGTAACCAGGAGGAATGCTGGCTCCTTGAAGCCACCTGTACTGCAGCTGTGACCTCAAGTGCCCCAGCAGCAGAGATGGTGCTCTCTGACAAGCACAAACACTGCCCATGCTTGGGGTCACAACTCTGTTCTGCACATCCTGCAATGGGAATCTGACCCTTGGAGGCAAATTTGATGTCCAGCATTTGCTACAAATGGATGAGGGGTCCAGCAAGCGCCAAGAGCACAGATGAAAATACAGTGATGCTCCTGCACATAGAGAGTGATTCCTGCATGTTAAGACACATTATTAAAGCATGGAAAAGCCTTTTCCTCTCTATTTCTTCATAGAACTCCTGCTTGGAGAGCCCAGAGGGCAGATTGGATCCCACAGGGAATGACTAAAAAGTCCACTCTTGATGAGTCTGCAGTCAAAGCTTAAAGGAAGGCTCATGTAAAGGAAAAAAGGGCTGTACTGAGTTTATGGGGAAGAAATGCAAACTTCGTTCCTTTCTTTAGTGCCTTAAACACATCAGGTTGTCTACTTTTCTCCAGCCCTTAAGCACAGCTGCTTCTAGGGAAAAGCAATGGCAGAAGAGTCCCTGTCCACCCTTGTATTGCCATGGAGACACAGCCTGACTACCACTTCTGCGGCCAAAAATTCCCTCAAATCCAATGGGGTTTAAGTCTGTAGCCAACCTATTATTCTGCCTTAGGGAAAAAGATATGGGAAAAATAGAGTTTTCTCGCTTCCATCAGCACTCTTATGGAAACCAAGTCCAGGCAGTCTCAAACTCACTGTTCAGACCTGCACAAGTGCATCTGAATGCATTTAAATCTGACTCTGTGGAAAAATCAAAACACCTTCTCCATAATTCATTAAAGAATACTAGAAGTAGTGGCCAATTCTGTCTAAATTCTTCCATGCTTCATTCAAGGTCTACATCATGGGGCTGTTTCTAACCCAGCAGCAGCACAAAGATGAGCTTTCGGTAAAACCTCCACTGTCCAAGGTGTTCCAATGGCCATAACCAACAGCATTTCCCTACAAAAGGCTGAATTTACATTGTTTCCAATGGCTGTGGCATACCAACATTTTACACCCTTTGATCAGAAGGGATAAGATGAAGAAGATTTTATGGCTAGTGATTGCATGTCTTAATGAAGGAGCTTTGTCTCTCCTGGTGCTGTGTGTTGTTGCAGTTTCTGTGGTAACGACTGATTGCACAGAGAAAGAAGTCAGTGTAAATTGCTGGCGTGTAAACAACAGCTACCTTGGAAGCTGGTTTACATGTATACCTCTTCTGACTCGGTTTATGATCCATTTCTACAAGGTAATTGTTAATGTCTACAGTATTTATTATTTTAATTTGGAAGCCGTTGAGCAAATGTCCTATGTGACATACTTTACATGCCACACTTTACAGAAATACAACTTCTAATTTAGGATAAAACCCATCTGATTTTTGTCCACGTAGCAAAATTACTTCTTTAGAAAATCAGATGTGAACTCTCTCAATAAAAATGACAAAACAGAAAAGATGAAAGTACAGAGTATAAAATATACACACATATATACTAGCAAATAGAAGATGAAATTATGTGAAAGAGCAGGTAAAGCTTTTTTCCATCCTGTTTTCATGGGAGTAATTGTGTGTGAATCTCAGGGAGTAAAGCATTTCAAGTGACTGCAATGAAACAACAAAGAAGTCCAGGCTTAATAGTTTCCATTTTAGAAAAACACTTCATATTCAGAGTTAAGGTTTCAGTAACCATACGTAAAACCTTTAAAATAACTCAGGAAATGCCTTCAGAAATCAAGACTGCAATGATTGGTGCCATTTCTTTCACTACCCACATCTACTCACACCCTACTTCTCTAGAAACACATTCTCAAAATGGAAGCAACTTCTCAAGCACCAAGTTGTGTTACTGGTTTACTGAATTCCCACAGAGTACTGAAGTTTCATTGAGTAGAAACTAAGGCATCCAGACAAATTTGTTTAGTCATGAAAGGAGCAGAAGAATGGAAGACAAGTTGCAAGAATGGGAGCTCCTGAACTAGTTTTCTACCAGCTTCTCACCATCCACATATGCTTTATGAAATCTGTTTGTGTTGACTAAGATACAGAACTAGCTCCTTTAAAAAAAAAATGGGGCACAGTCATTCATTTCTCTCAGTACAGCTCTGAAGAATGCTCCTTAACACAAAAGTTTCAGTCTACCATAACCACAGCATTCTCAACTAAATTAACTTTCTTACCTGAAGGGTAAAAGCGATACCAAATATTCCCCAGAAATATGTTGACGTACACCAATCACCTGGCAGCCCAAATCCCGCTGCAGTCAACAACAGATTTATACCGGCAAAAAACAAGGTGGAGCTATTTCTGGAAGTTGCTTGATGTGTTGGTTGCATGGCTGAAAATAAACAGCCCCAGAACCACATACTGGGCTGGAAAACCCCAGTGGTTGTAGTGTTAGGTCTGACCATGGCAAAAGTGGCTTTGCTTGGCTGTGGCACCCAGGAGCCAGGGTAATGGAATGTCCAGCTCATCCTGGAGCACTCAGACTCAGCAGTGCTACAGCTGCATTTCCAGCTGTTACAGCACATTCTTTAATATTACATTATTTCAGTTTCTGAGTGGAGATGGACCTTGAGTTGCTTTTCACAGGGGAGTTCTCCTGGGCAGTGCTGCTTTTTGGCTTTTAGCATTTCCTTTCACAACAGGCAAGAGCTATTCCCGTCACCTCCTGGCTGTTTGTCGTCGCTCTCCAACATCATATCAAGCTGTCACACCAGGACAGCTACAGAGCTGCAAGCACTTTGAGTCAGCATGGCTTCACAGTGAGGGGGATGGCCCTGGAAGGGCAGGAGCAGCCTCCCCTCCCAGCTCAACAGCTGCTCTGACAGGGACAACCTCAGGTCACCCACAGCTGCTCTCACACCAGAGGCTCCGAAGGCTGCCCGGCACAATCGCATAGGCAAGGAGGAAAAAAAGCAAAATCCCAAAGGCCACACTAAAGATGTCCCCCATGGATTAGTTTTGTTTTAGTCGATCCAAATGACACATCTGCCATATGTCAGCAGCTTTCATTTCTCCTTGCTGTAGCCTCTCCTTTGTCTCTCAGGAGTTCAGATGGTCAGATCTGGGCCCAATCCACTTTCAGTTTGGGCCAGTTCCTACTCAGGATTTCTGGATAACCCTGTGTTTGAAGGCAACTATGATCCAATCCATGTCCTTGGAAAAGGATAGTCAGCAGATCATGAGGCTTGATTCTGAAGGAAGAATTCCGTGCTCAATTCAGGCACCCATTTCCATGAAATGTTATTATCTGGCAGATGTTGAAAGGCAATGCTTAATGCCCTTGATGGATATTTTGGTTCCCAAATTCAAGTAATAATTATTTCAGGAGGAATTGGTACCCAAGTTAACAAATTCCATTACAGATTTGTCCTCTTGAGAAAAGATCCTCCAGTTAATTTTTTTTAAATTGCACAACAACTTAAGTTGATACTTTCTAAACAGAGATAGGAATATCCATTCTTCTACAAATGGCCCTCTGTGATTCTACTGAAATTAACAACTTTTTGAAAAAAGAAATTAATGTAATTTGCAGGTTAACTACAAGTTTTCCAATTATTTAGCCAGCATTTCACTATACCAAGAGAAACATCACTACCTGTTTTTATCCAGTTATAAGGGAAATATATCTCTTTGCTTGAGTACATAAACCATTTGCTTTAGGAGAGAAATATTTTTAAATTATGATTGGCTAATATATAACCTAGAGTTAAAACAGTGATAATATCTATTCTATTTCTCAGACTTAAATAATAAGACCACTAGCCCAAGGCAAGCAAAAGGAGGAGCAATGTATGTGCAAAACAATCAGACATTTCGAGATACTAATTAATATTTCAAGATGCCATGAGTTTAAACATTTTCCCTTATATTAATTACACTGCCCTTGGACATCAGCAAGCATTTCATTATTGACTGCAATGGGAAGAGAACCTCACCTGCATTGTGTCCTCCATACTTCACCAAACAATTCATCTGGTATTGACAGATGTCTGCAACAGCAGGACTTTTATGCTGCACTGATCCTAAATACAGCAATTGGCAGCACTGTCTCTGGCCAAGTGAATTTGGGCCATCAGACAGTGCTTCTGTAACTACTCCTGACAGGAAGAATTAATTGTTTTATCAATTTTCCCCAGATTTAAAAACCTGTATTAATAATTTGCTTGCTTATAAACTGAAAGATAAATTGGTGCCAATATTTAATTATGATCTTGTCAGAATTCCATAGCAGTCTAACCTCTCCTTAAAACATAGATGTTCTTTACAGTTTTTTGGGATTTCTTTCTGAGAACAAAGGATTCAGTAGAGCAGCGCATTAATGGCCAAGGTTTCATGTTTCTGTTTATCTGGGAGGGTTCTGGCTAGAAACAAACCTTGGATGCCAAGAGATCTATATAAAGAACACGGCCTTAGTGATTAGGTCCTAGGATGTGGCATACAAAACACAAATAAACAAACAAGAGCAAGAAATAAAGATGCAAATTTATGATCCAAACCAAGAAGCCAAGAGTTCTTGTGGAGATTCCCATAGCAAAGTAAGAGGAATGAGTGAGAACAAAGTACTACAAAAACTGTCAGCTATTTAAGGCAGAACTGGTAAAAATGAATTGGAAAGTTTCCAAAGAATGCCTTTTTGCTTTATTATTTATAATGGCAACTGCTTTGTATAAACTACCTTACACAATCACAATTTTTTTTGCCTTCACCCTGATTTATCTTACTTTCCTTGACAGATTCTGCCAGAACTGTTTAAATAATAATTTGATGTGCTACATGCAGATTTTCCTGTCTACCCTCCACCCTCACACACAACCCAGCAGTCTCACTGCAAATCACATAGGGATCTCCTATACAGATTCTCTACATAAAAGATGTTGCTTTGCTCTCAGAAGAGGTTTGACCTTTTTGAATGTCATCCAGACAGAGGCACAAGAAATTGGGGGGGGGGGGGGGGGGGNGGGGGGAAGAAATACATTACAACTATGATGCTTAAAGACTCTTTAGGGATACTCTGCATTCCCCATTCACATTGTCTGCTTCATCTGCCTGCAGAACTCTCAGAGACACCAGAAAAAGAGCCAGAGAGGGGGAACAGAACTGAGAAGCAGAAAACTGTTGACAAAGAGGTTTTTGCCTTTTGAGCATATTGCTCAATTAATAAATTTTTTTAGAAATATATTTTGCATGCACTCAGTGTTTTCTACAATGGTCTGCAGTGTTTGAAAAATAATGTTAGAAACCAAGAGGATTGGGAAGGAACACAAAGAGATATAAATTAAATTGAAATATTAGTTCAAATTCAATCTGAAATCAAAAATCAGACTTTAAGTGCATAGAGGAAGATGCAAGTGACAGGAGCTGCAGCACCTGATAGCAATGAATGGCGTGGAACAGCTGAGACTTAAGTCCGTTCTAGGGGACCCAGAACAGGTATGGACATAAACTTTGCTGGACGGGTTGGATTAAGACATGAGGCAACCTGCAACCTGCCAGATAAAAGAAAAAAACATAACTGAATCTGATTGTCATTTTACTGCAGTTGACAGTAAAAGGAAACTAGAAGCTTGTTCTTTTAAACAGGGTGGGCACAGGAGGACCTGTCTAAATGTTACATGCAATTTTTTCAGTTGTGTGTTCAAGTCCCTCATTTGTGCTCCTCCAATTAACTGAATGAAATTGGTTGGTCAGCGTCTTAATTTGCCCATAGAATAACATCCTGACTAGGCATGTGATTTTTGCATGATTTTTTGGGGTTGGGTTTGTTTCTTCTCAAGTACACTGAATTACGATTTTTAGGATAGAATGAAATAAAAGAGATGACAGGTCTCAATGTGGCACTAACTTGAGTAGGACAACAATGGTGCTTTTGTATGCACCACCTGTTTACCAAAGTCATTCCTGCTTATGGGTAAGAGTTAACAACTCGACTGTCAATTTGTGCGGCTTTACCACAAAGATCTTTCTTCCCTGTGTCCCCTCTGTGAAGCCATAACTTGCTGATACCTGCAAAGTCCCTTCAACCAAGAGCTTTAAGTATATTTGAGACCGCAGAATGTTTGAAAGGTCATTATTTATCACAATTCATCAAATGGGAAGCAATTAATCTTTAATGGAAAAATCAAGTCAATACATCAAGGGTTTGGTTGTTGTTTTTTTTTGACATGCCACAGCTTTATGAACTGCTGGGAGAAAATAAGGCAGCCTGTTAGGAAGCAGGAAACCTTTTATTTACTACTGAGGAGAATCCTAACAGGTCTCTCTTGTAAGTGAGGTAAGTGAGGTAAAACACAGCCAGATAGTACAGCAAGACTTAAAATCACATAGCTCAACTATTTCCCTCTCTCACACAGCCTGGTTTCCTTCTTTCCAAATATTTGCAGTGAGATTTCATTTTGTTTCCGGCTTACCCTATCACTGAACAAAAATAATGCTAGCAAAAGCACACTGCACAGAACTGAAATGGAAAAACAGCTAACAGATATGAAGTAGTTGGAATGTACCAGGCTGGTTTAATCTCATTCTGATTTAACAAGGTTGTTTTGTTTAAGAATTATTCTATGTCCTTCAGAAAAAAGCAAAAACCAGAAAGAGACAGCGCAACCATGCTGCTTCCAAGAAGCAACTCACACAAATCTGCTTTGAATAACATAAGAGGCAGTCTTGTAGTCTTTCCCCTCTTAGGATATTCCTTCCTAGGCGAAGTGCTTTCAGAGGGATGCTAACCTGGAACATAGCCACAAAGTCCTCCCGCCTCAGGCCTGGCCCTGAGGCCTCAAAATCATTAATGCCTCCAGAGGCAAAGACTCTCCAGGAAGATTGTGTTTATACGAGCTTCACTTCAGACAGCCCCTACAACTCGCTGTGGGGATGGGGAGAGGAGAGAGGGAAGTCCTGCTGTGTGGTGGGCTATCACAGCTGCTGTTGCAGATGTAAAGAGACCCTGGCAGCTCAGGGACTGCCTGATGGGGATGGAGGCACTGAGCATTCAGCACGTGCCAAGCGAAGGGGATGGACATGCCAGTGTTCCACAAATGCTGTATCAGAGAGAACTGGAGACACTCCAAACTCTGCTGATACTCCCCCAAGACACAAAGTGAAAAGCACATTCCTGCAAAATGGGAATCACACTCCTGATGCCTCCTGGCTGCGGAAGGAGGGAAATACCACACACAGAGGAATGAAGCTTTTCCTTTCCTAAAACATCTCTAAAAGATCAGAAACTAAAGTATAACAAAAAGCCATCAAGTCTCCTCTTACAGGTCACTGAGGGGCTGTGGATCCTGGGTCTGGCAGCCATCCAGAAGGGCAGATGGATATAAACACAAAGGATGAGTCTACCAGCCACCTGGGACTGTAGGACAGAAAAGTTCAAAAGCCAGTACCATGGCCCAGCAATGGACAACCCTGCTCCAGAAGCAGGCACAACGTGGCCTCTGCAAGGGGGTACAACTATTATTATCTGTAACAAAAGAAAGTCTTCCGTTCTGTATCCCCCAAATCCAGCTTTCTTACCATCTTTAGACACTTTAACATGTCTGTCTCCCCAGAACAACAATATTGTAGGGACAGGATGGAAATAACGTGATCCTGTATTTTCTACCCACAAGGATGAAAAGGATGCAGAGCTCAGATTAGTTCTCACCAGGATCATCTAACAAAACATAGCAACAACAAAACATTTCGTAGTCTCTCTGCATATTTTGCAGACAACATTTAAATTTGGGTAACGGAGCCAAGCTAACTTCGCTCAGGGTTGACCATTTTGCCACAGAGATCATAGAACAATTTTTTTCTGGAACTTGCCTTGGGAAGGAACAAGATCCTGAAAATACTTTAGGGATAATTTTTTGATACAAAAGGTGAAGAAATCAATTAGGAGGGTGATGTCTTTTCCTTTGAATTTATCAGGAAGCGATGTTTTGGGAATGAAAACCTCTCCACTATTGCACAAATCCTCTGAATTCTTAGAGCAGCTGGAAAGACAGGCAGACAAGTATGGAGGAGTGAGTACTAATGGGGAGGTCTGGACCAGCTGGGTATGAGCCACAACTGAAGATGCATTTCAGTGTTTTGAGGAAACACTACAGTCCCAGCCCTTCAGTAGCAACTGGAGTTAGAAGTTAATGGATCTGAGAGTGTTCTCACACCACTATTACCATGGCCACTGCATCATTTTTAGATTATTGCCTCACTGATTTACAGTGACTCCCAAGAAATGAAAACCAAACCACTGATCTCCCTTATCCTTCCCTTCTTGTATCTTACTGTCAGAGAACCCATAAGAGCTAGGCAGACTTAGCTCTTCCATAATTCTACTTAGTTCTGTCCGAAAGCTCTAGTGCAACGTGAAATTTTGTCTTGTTTACTGTATGTAAAATTCTAAAGAGATTATTCTAAGCTTAGTATAAATCACAATGGTAAAAAAGTCTGCACACAAGAGTAGGGATTTACAGGCCACTTAATGACTTATCTGCACTCTCTATTTCATTCTAATGAAATAACAGAAGTGCTCTGACCCTGTGAAATGTCCTCAGTACCAGAGAATCATTATTAAAGACACATAACTGTGATGGTACAAAAAACCCAACCTCAACCCTGTGTCCCTTATTTTGCATTTCTAAAACTAACTTCAGTTCAATGTAGTCCATGAACTTCACAAAGCACTGAAAGTCCACCAATGTCCATAGGAAGATTAGTGCTAATTGGTAGTGATCTTCGAAACAAAATCAGTTCAGAAATGTTAAAAGAAAACTATAAAGTGGGGACTTTACCACTAAGTCCTGGGAAATATCTTTGCTAAGCAGTTGCACTAATTAGAGAGAGGGGAACAAAAAAATATGACCCCAATCTAGCTTAGGGCTCAAATAACTTAAACCCGTTTGAATTGGGCATCAAAGTTATTCACTCTTCAGAATTAAACATGTAGTTTTTGCTTAACTGGACTAAGGCTCAGAAATAGGAGACAACCTATCTCTCCTTTTCATCTTGAAAACTGCTTTAATTATATGTTGGTGATCCAAGTAAGGCTTAATCCTCAGCTCTTTGAAAACAGCCTGCATTTCTGCAGTTCTCAGTTTTCCCACTTTTAGCCCCATAGTACAAGACATTGGGCCTGGTACTTGATGGCACAGCTGGCCCAGGTGCCAAGCATGGCATTGCAGACTCTTGGCATCTGCTTCCTCCCTCCCAAGGGATTGATGCAGGCTGCGTGTCCCTCACAGATGGTCAAACCAAATTTTAAAGTCTTTTAAGCCACCTCTGTTAGGTGGGCACATCACCTAGCAAGGGGCACCTGGACCCCCCAGCTCTGTCTGCCCAGCTGTGCCCTTCCTCACAGAAATCCAACCCCTTTCCTGTACTTCTTACAACTAACATTTTCTAGGGCTTCTGAAAGGTATGGCTGTTCTTGGGCACCATCACATCAGTTAGAGGGCAAAGGTCTGGGATGGGTCCCTTCACCCCATTAAAGAGAGAGTGATAGCATTTAAAAAGGTTTTTTTGATCCCAGTAAGAAGGGAAGTTATTCAACAGTTTTGAAAAGCTGGTCCATTTTTAGACAGATAGCAGCTTGCATTCCTAAGAGCCCTAAAACCCAATTAAAGGAAATATTCCCTGAAGTGGTGTCCTATCTGCACTCTTGACTTTAAAGGAAGATATTCAGGATCCTAGAGTTCACTGTATCCCTTTCTTATTTGACAATTAAGGCAGGATTTTTCCCACTATGTTCATTTTATTGATTATTTTGCCCCTTTCAGAAGGCCTGCAGTGAAAGGCAGGTTTCACTGCAGTGACAGCACTTGATTTGGGGCCGGGTCAGGATTTCAAATCACCTCTTCTTGGGGCTAATTTCTAAGTTAGGGTAAGGAATGTGTAAGGACTGCATGATGGTGTGGCTCCTCTATAGGAATGTGAAGATTCAATCTGGGTGGACCCTAGTAAATACTTCATACAGAATGCACACTTTGTTCTCATCTCTAGCATGGAAATATGGCCAACGCCATTTATCTGCTTATTCTTAAGCACAGGAATATTGGTGTTCTTAGGAGAAGATTTCAATATATTACAGCACTGTAAAAATCACTGAAATGCAATAACATTGTTGCACATTTACTGCTTCTGACCAACTCTATAAAATGTAAGCTTTGCTTCCCTCCAAGGCATCAAAGTTATTCACTCTTTCTTTGGGAGAAAGCCAATCCTCACTCCACAAAGTGTTGTTTGCAAAATGCTCCTACCTTGCCAAACCATTAGATGTAAACCTTTTTAAATAGTGTACAGGATATCATAAACCCTAGATCGGCTCTGAATGACTCCACATCTCCATTTGTTCCCTTTGGAGTCATACAAGTGCTATTTAAACATGATACATGTTTTAATACACTATCATTACTTCATATCTTGAGTCAATTACTTCCCAAGCACGACCAAAGTAATCCTTTTTGCTTACCAGTAAGGAGGACTTGGAGACAAGGCTGTTACAAAGGAAGAGGATCTGCCTTAAGAATAGCCCATGATTTTCTAGATAGCCCCAGAGGAAGGATGAGGTGAGCAGTGGGGTCTCCAAGTCAATTAAGCCACTTGAAATCCACAGTGTTACATTAATTCTAATGTTAAATTACTGTGCATTAACTGGATTGGCCGACACAATCGTTTTGCCCTAATGAGGTATTTTTACTACATCACTTTAATAACAAAAATAAAGAAAAGGAGAACCTCAAATCCAAATCATTTCACTTTTAAAGCTTGACATTTAGCTTAAAATACAATTTTGCTTCCAGGTTCCACATTTAAAGCTGCAAGGAAGCACACCTACTTTTATCAAGGAATCCAAAAGATTTATGCTTATGTATGCAGAGCCTGAACACACAAAACACAGCTGGCAGGATTTTAATTTCTATCAAATTCAAATCACAGAGTCCTTCCAGCCTGATTTAGCAGCAGCACCAAGACCTACTTTGAACCCAATCAGGACTATAAAAATCAACAACAGCATCTGGTTGCAAACTTGAAAACCCTGCCGTTAAAAAGGTAAGAAAAACTCCAGTCAATTTCAAAAAGATTAAGAGGAATATCTTATCAGTAACGTTTTCTTGGCTTTCAAAGACAGCCACGCTCTTCCTGCATGAAATCCATTCACTTGGCAGACCAGAATTGCCTAGATGCAGTTCTCTACTGCATAAACTTTACATTTTTAGTCTCTTTTAATTACTTTGATTTAGACAAAATGAAGCCACTTAAGACCTGGCAGAAAATTACCCAATTAATATTTCCCTTCTCATCAAGTCAAAAGATTAATTATGCATTCTAATAAAGGCTTAAGGACTTGTTTCCAACAGCTGCTGACCATTTTCATCTTAAACCAAAAACGCCTTTAAACACATTCTTAACTTAATTGCCTAAAACATCCTTCCAGACTAAATGGTTCTATTGATTGTCCTAAGAAGTTAGGCAGAAGAGATGGCCAGAACCTGAGTGCTTAGAACCCAGCAGAAAAATAAAGGAAAAAAAAGAAAAGACTTTCAAAAACCCCCCAAAAAACCCCCAAAACCAACAACAACAAAAAAAACCAAAACACCACCAGAACCAAATTTAAAAAAAAAAGAAAAAAAAAGGAGATAGAAGATTAAAATATCTGACTAGAGAACTTAATAAAGTAGGTGATGATTCATATTTCTCATGTCTCAATACATTATAGTATACGACACAGAATCAGCAATTTCCCGTAGTTTGTGTTGCTACCATGAGTAAAATAAGTTAGCTGGTGGAAAATAGGATAACAACAGACCAGGCAACACCAAGAAGTATTGCTAAAGACATGAGATTTGAAAAAGGCTTGGATAAATTAAAATGTAAAGTGATTTTATACCCATCATGTGCATGAGACTGATGCTTCCTTTAATCTTACTGGCAGCTACTTGTCAAACAAAGAGTATGTACAGTCTTCTTTCTAATTTGAACAGAATGAACAGGACAAGCATATGATGTCCTGCTCAGCCAAGAATTCAGGAATTGCATTCCAAATCCAAAGCTTAAGTACTCTCATATGCTTTTACAAAAGAATGGCTGCCTAAAAATAGATAAATAAATAAACAAACCACAATACAAACCCCACAGCTTCTAGCCAATATAGTTTGCATGAACTGTTGGCAGGTAGGTAGCAGCTGTAATCCTGAGTGTGACTACCCTCAACTCTCACCAGCAGATTGCTTAGAGGTGATCCAAGTCAGAAATACGGGACATTTTCATTTTTGTCCTTTGATTTCCATGCTACAAAACAAGGATAACTAATCGCTGTAACTTCCCCATTGATAGAGAAGGCAAGGCTTTTAAGCACTTTAAATATTAGACTATTTCTATGCATTTAAGCAATGGCAAGATCCATTGAAATAGGGCAGAAACTAACCTGAACAGTGAGATTTTACCACCACAGTTCTGAGGCATCGCTAGGCACGTATGGGACTCACGATGCTACAAACAACACTGCCATGTGATGTACTCTGCCTCCCCCTCTCCTGCCCCACAAAGACAGTGGAAACCCTGTGTGGTTTTAAGAAAAAAAAAAAAAAAAGGAAAGCAGAAGCAAGATTACCAAGTGTGTGATTTCACAGAGTAGTTGGTCTGCCTTCAGGAATTGATATGAAGCTTACTGAAATCAGGGGCAGTCCTTAAACCAAGAATTGTGATGGCTCTGCCAGGCATGTGCACACAGGACTGGTGTTTTCTGGAAGAACTTTGCACCTTAGTTTGCTGAAGGTATCCGAAAACAACTTCTTGGAAGAAAACATACACAGAAAGTGCTCAAAAAACACCAAAACCCCAGCAAACAACAAAAAACCCTACAAAAAATCCCAACTAAAGAGATGCTCCCCAAAGAAAACCAAGCCACTAACCCCCTCCTCCCCAGCTAGAATCTTCAATCTCTATTTTTCACGTTTCAAGGTGAGAAATAGTTGGTCATCAGTCAGGGAGAAGGGCCTCAACAGGAGCCCAAGATTATATAAAAACTGCTCACTACAAACTCAGGTACAGATAAGAATACCTTGATAAAGCCAGAGAAAAACAAAGTGACTAATTTTTTTCAGGTCAGTATAATCAAACAAAAACATTATTAAAGGATTATTTTGTAGTGTCTTGATCCAGCCTTATGCTTTCAGTGTTTGCAATACACTTCTTTTTAATTAGAAAAAGATGACTTCCCTCTTCACTCTCCTCCACTGGATTAACTCACTAAGGTTCAACACTGCACGGGCTAGTCCAAGGCTCTTGGCTTATGCTCTGGTATATTCTGTTTGCTGTCAGGTCATTACTTGTTTTTGCTGTGTGTTCAAATACTGCTCATGGGATGCAACCTAAATGGAAAACAGCAGGAGCCTGAGATATAAGAGTGGAAGTTTGCCTCAACACTTAAAGGGGGAAAAGCATTCTGCACTGCTTGTTCTTTAAGAATCCTAAGACTTATGGAAACCATTTTGGTTTATGCTAAGACAATATACTATCCATTGCTCTTAGCCGTACCTGAAGAGCTGCTATAATTCTTCAGGAGAGTATTGCCAAAGAAGAGTTGCAGTTTCTAACTACTGAAATTCAGTAGTGTTCAGCTATGAAAGTTTAACTTAGGATCCATGTGAAAAGCAGGCATGGATCACAATATCCAAACCTCCTTGCTTAAGGATCTAAATGGAGAGAATGACAAATCAGACTTGGCATCTCCATGCCCGTCTTTAACTGGAAAAGTTTTCATATGAATAAAACTATTCTGTCACATGACTGGATGCAATCTAAACTACTTTCCTGGGTTACAGAAAATAGAATATGGACAGGAAAGGAAAATCATCTGAATTCACTGCAATGACTAAGTCTGGGCTGAGTTCCAGTCTCATTAAAATCAGAAAACCATGGACCAATCCAATATCTTGGCCGAGACATGAGCAATAAAGAAGTTCCTCCCTGCTTTCCTCATCTTGACATTCCTATGTGAGGGCAAGGACAAGTGCCAGTATCACCCCACAGACAAACATGGTGAGTGGCACAGTACAAGTAGCTTGGCATAAAGGTTTGAAACTGATGGTCAAAGAAAGCAGCAGGTAGCTCTTTTCCAGGTATGTGTAGTTAAAAGGTAGTTTGGCTTGATAGTTTGTTATTTCAGTGGCACACCATCTTATCACAGTACACAGCTTCAGCCTTTTAGGAATTTGGGAGTTTGGGGGTTGGGTTTTAGGAGTTTGTTTTGTTTTGTTTTTCATTTAGACAATTAGGCCTCAGTGGGGGACATGGGCAGAGTGTGACTTTAGGGAAAATGTGAGCCTCTAAGGATGCTTTCTTTATTTCTCAGCTTTGCTCATGAAAATGTAGCTGCCCAGCCTCTGGGCTATTGTATTCTCACCTAGAAGGCATTTCCCCCCAACTTATGTGGTAATAAACGAACTTCAAATTAATGTGCCCAAGTGATCAATAGCTAGTTTTTCTCCACAAATACCATTGATCTTTAAAGAAAATTGCATCCTCAGTGCCCAGCACTAAGAAAAGATACCAGCATAAGAAAGTTGGGCATGCTTTGTACTGCTCCTCTCTGAGTGGAGATCCCTGTTGAACTAGAGAGAGTGATTTCTGAGAGATCAATGCCACTGCAACTTGTCTGGTTGTGAAGTTGCTATGGAATATCATCACTTCAAAGAATCTAATACAATTACTATTACTAGCCTAATTCACTTTCTTATGACATGGATTTGTAACGCAGAAGAGCTTTGATAATTGACCTTTAACTAATGTGAAGGAAAAACTGGTTTGCTTAGTTCTCCTTTCATCTAGCATTCAGAGCCATCCTCCAACTGGAAACAATACTTTTAAAAAAATAAAATTAAGATGTCGAAGACAGTTTCTCATACAAGTGAAAAGATCCTTTGAAAGACAATCCGTACAGATGTACCTTGCACAGAGCACCTGCCATTAATATCATAAACTTGCAGCTGAAATTAGAAAGAGTTTTAACATGCAAAAGGAATCCATAGATCAAACACTACAAAGGAGAAGAACATAATGTAGCTTTCAAACAGATGTAGATGGATTTGACAGAGGAGAGGTTAACTTGGGTTAGAAACACAAACTGAGGGGAAGATAGATCAGGCCACATAACTCACGGGCTTTCTTTGTTAATTTCTTTACCTGGGCCAACTTTAAGTGATTCTTTTCATGCTATTGCTGTAAAAGAGAGGGAATGGGAAGCATTGCTTGTATGAACATAATCTTTGATAAACCCCAAGTAGATGTAAAATTATTCAGCTGAAAATCCAAAATTGTTTTCAAACACTTAAATAAGTGATTTGAGCCTGTGAGACTAATAAGAGATATACCACTAATTTTATTAAAGGGAATATACAATTTGTTTGAAATTCAATGACAGAGTTGAGATTAGAGGAACAACCTCTTTTTGAAACAGGGGAGCTGGTAAAAATCACTGGTTTGTCAACAACATTTAGCTTTAATCTTCCTTAGGGATAGGAGAAATGTCCAAGAGCTATTCTCATTCTGCCCTCCATAACAGATAATTTCTAAGTCATGCTGCAATTTTTACCTTTAAGGTCTGGGGGAAAATATCCCCAGTTCTCATTTTCTCCAGTAATGAGAGCTCTCTCATAAGAATTACAAATTCCTAAAAGTTCAAAAGTACTCTTTTCATTCTGGAGTGGAACTTTTACCATGTTTGCAAGATCTTGATACCACCAACCCCCAAGCAGTCTACATGCTGCCAAGATTTGTCTTTGACTAATCCTGTGGTTGCAATCAGCAGAAGCAGCTTTGGCAGTCAGCAGGTGGGGGCTCATCTTGATTCACACCAATTGCAAGATTTCTTCATGGAGAAAAGCAAGGACAGGGGCAAAAGGATCAAGGTGAAAAAGAGCAGTAAGGTGAGAAGTAGTTAAAAACTTTTCCAAGGGGAAAACCCAGGCCTTTATAGGGGAGATAGATACATTCTCTATTCCTGTAAAATGGCTTAAGTCCTGAATTTACAGTGACACTTTTGCAGCTCAGCTCCTGTGTTGTTAGCTCCATAAGAATGCTGAAACTGCTGGACTTGGGTGACATTAATGCAATTTCTAACCCAGTAAAACACAGCTGTTTCTGAGGACTTCAGGAGGCACCTTTACTGGGAAGCTCTGGTATATACTGCATTCTGTTAAGTTTAACACTGGGTTTTAACTGAATTTCCTTAATGCCAGCCGAGTGAGCCAAATTCATTCTCAATGCATTGTGCCATCCTCACTTTGAGGCTCAAGCTGGGAACATAAACAGCCAAACACAGCAAAGAGAAAACAGTGTAAAAATAAAAGATAACTGCAAATAGAAACAAACATTAAGATGCTACAGGAAATAATTGTACAGGTCTTTTTAATAAAACTTGCTCACTAATTACTCACTTCTCTGAAGTTTTCAATGGTATCTTTTCTTCAGAACAGCTGTGCAGAGTCTCCCCCTGCACCTCTTTGGGGCTGGTTGTTGGCTGTGGCACGGGGCCTGGCAGCAAACCCACTCCCCATGTGCCAGCAGCTGTGGGCTGCGTGCTGCCATGGCCCGTCCATCTGCCACCACCACCCGTGCCAGCACAAAGGGCATCATTATCCTGCACTGAACAAAAAGCCCGAGGAAGGAAATACCTCTGGCAGCAAAACATTCCTGCACTCAGTGCTCCTCTTTGCTTTCCTCCTTCAGTGCTCAGTTCTCAATCTGCTCTCCAGGGGTGCTATGGCAAACGTTGGGAAAAATGAACACAGTGCAGCATAAAGGAAACCACTGCCAAAAAGGCGTTCTTGGGTCATTTCTGCTCTTGCCCTGAGAGAGGAAGGTGAGTAGATGGATTCATTAGTCTGATGCTTCAGGTCTAAATGAAGGTACACCCGAAGGAACAACGGGAGGGCTTGAGCCCTGTCCTACTCTCTCAGAATCCAAAGAAGAGCAGCTGAAACAGCAATTTTTCTCTGCCCCAAACTGGGAGGGAGGGCACTAATATGGATTACATGAACTCATGGAACAGCTTGATTAAAGAGAGGCTGCTGTGTAACATGGCAAAAAACCCAAGTAGACTGCACAAGCGTCAAAGGAAGGACCAGTGGAATTCCCACCAAAAACTGAATTACCATATAAAGCCTGATTAATTTTGAACAGATCAGAAGGCCCAGACTTCAATTGTTGTTTCTTTGAGAGAAAATTAAAGTACTTCAACAGAATTGAAAATTTCAAGAGTAATATAAGGCGGAATAAAAATCAGATTTTCCAGAATATGCAGATTTCATTAACTGAAATCTATTTCAATGGAAAATTCCTGGGTGTTGCCACCTAGCCTGAAACAATAGACACAAACCCTCCACTGCTGCCACTATTAAGCTCCTGCCAACTACATTTTGTGCACAGGGGTGCAGGAAGCAAGAGTCCCCGTCTAATTCTGCCTTCTACTTCCCAGGGCTCAGAGATAGGGAGCTGAATCTTTCTTCCCCTTTCCTACATCACACCTCAGGATAGGATTGTGGAGCAGGAAGTGAAAAGAATCAGCTGACTCTCAGCTGACAGTCTTGAGCAACATCAAATACCTACTCCTAAAACTGCTAATCCATATTCTCCCTACCAAAAATACTATTTTTACTCCTCCATTAGTGGGACTAGCATGAGTCAACAGACAAACGCATTCTCTTTTTAAGAAAGGCATGACAAATATAATTTCACCTCTTTGTTGCAGATTGCCCCATTTCATCAAAAACAACTTTGTTTTTTAAGCTAACTAAGATGAAACATCAACATTGCCCTTGGAAACCAAGCCTTCCTTGCCACTGCTGGAGTGAAGCAAATAGGGATTGAGATACAAGCTTGAAAATTCACAAATCACTTCAGCACCAGACAGTTAAAGCATCTAGAGCTGAGGTCAATAGAGCACAGCCAGCTGAAAATTGAAAAACTAGAAAGCTATTGCAATTTGTAATGATTAAGGATCTGACTCATTGATTCCAGTTCTTCTTTTCTTCTTACTAATGGAAAGGCAGAAGTTGTCTTATGAAAACAAAGATAGGCATGGAAGCATAATTGAAGAAATGGACCCCTCGTTTCTGGTAAATAACAATCCCTCCTTCTCTACGTGCATTGGCTGAGGTACTGCAAGTTGGCAGTCAGGAAATGAATTCTTTTTGCAGTTACAGCTGGATAAATTCAATGCCTGGGATAAATTGGCCTTGAGCAAACTTATAAAAAAAAAAGTGCTTCCTTGCTAAGTGATCCCAAGAGACATATGTCTCTATAAAACAGTTAAAGGGAAGCTGCTGACTTGCACTCAGCGGGTTCAACATTTTGAAAATGATTTTGTTTTAAATCTTACCGAACCACTTACATAACAGACAGCAAGGAGAGATTCTTTTTCTTTTTTAGACACTTCCTATTTGGAAGATTAAGAGATGGAATCAGTGGTACATCACAATGAAATTTTAATTATCGGGAGTTTGGCACCATGATAAATTTTACTGCGTTTGTAAATTTTACTGCTTTGACAGTGCACTCTGTCTCACAG
This sequence comes from Cyanoderma ruficeps, assembly GCA_008694505.1. Taxonomy (NCBI): domain Eukaryota; kingdom Metazoa; phylum Chordata; class Aves; order Passeriformes; family Timaliidae; genus Cyanoderma; species Cyanoderma ruficeps. The sequence goes on from VZDJ01007753.1 coordinate 3,741,783, forward strand.
AGACTAAACTTCACACCCAGCCTTTAGCTCCAGATCATGCAGTTTGGAGCTTGCCTCTCTACATGGTGCTGTTTGGGAGCTGCTGAGAGAGGGAGAAGTCATTTCCCATTGATAGAGACCTCCTGGTAGCTTTCCCAGTGTAGCCACAGGGGAGAGTGGCATGTGTGCCTCTGACTTTGAGGGCTGGTGGCTCTGGGGAGAAGCTCCTGCAGGATGAGATGAGATGTGCAGTGGGCTATCCTGACAGAGGGTTAGCATCCCAGGCACCCTCGCTCTCCTTTACACAGAAAAGCAGTGGGACAGCAAGTGCAGGAACAGCTCCAATAGCTCTGTGCCAGCACATGACTCCTTTTTGCCAACTGAATTCCCAGATGGCCATTAGCACCCAGCTATTTGACTTGCATTCTTTCAAAGGCCTTGGGGAGCAGAGTCTGCACTCCTGCCAGATCCCTGTGGGGTAACTGCAGCCATACCATGTTCACTTCAGCTCTTCCAGCAGGTTTGTTCACAAGTGGAGCAAACTTAACAACTTTCAGTCCTTAATTACAGTGGCTAACCATATGCCACATTTGATTCCAGAGGTGAGAAAATTCACTCGTGCACCTATTTTGTACATGCATATGTTGTATATGACTTTTATATTTATTAGAGTAGATAATTTAGGGTAGATAAACTTACTAGAGTAAGTTTAGAGGTCCTCTGATTTATGGCAAAAGACTTCTTGGAGATAGAGGGTCTAGGCTAAAACATGATCTAGAAGAGACAGGCATTCTTATTAGTCTCTGGTCTAGCCCTCACATACAAAAGAAAGTGATATGGAAGCAATTCAGGAGAAAACGCTGCTTTAACAGTAGAGATTAAGTACATTATTAACTACAAACTCTCTGTGTGCTCTTTCAGCACCCACTGTGCTACTCACAGTCACTTTAGGACAAAGCTCTCCCTGGGGACTTCACCCAAAAGTAACCAGAGTTACCTAGGGCATCCCACAAAGAATAAAGCTGAAGAAAGGACATGGATAGGGTTTGATCTGGAAGGAAGGTACAATGCTCTGCACATAAGCAGAGCTGAAGAAATTCATGTACTCTTCCTGGATGGCTGGGAGTGAAAAGAAATAGCCTGTTACATTAATAAAGAAAGGCAGGTAACAAGAGAGACTTAGAAAACTACACCCACTCACCTGCAAGGAAGGAAAATTTCATGGCAAAACAGGAAATACAATTGTTGTTGACCTCCATAAGAGCTGGAAATGGCATAAGTCAAGTGAATTTGATTGTAGCTTCACAATCTATATAAAGAGAAGCCAATTTTTCTTTGACTAACATACTTATATTTAGGATCCTAAATCTGTATTTGGAAACCTAAGGAACTGACCTGATTTTCTGAAGTGTTCAGCAGCCAGTGAATGAGTGGAAACATTTTAAAGTGGCTTCTTCAGGAACTTCTGGATTCAAGAGCTTTGGGTGGGAAGAAAGAAATCAAAATTTCATTCTATTTCTTAACTTTGTGCTTACAAAACTAAGACTTGCATTTTCAGAATTCTTCACTCTGCAGCAGTATCTGGTTTTGCTTTAACTAGTGTACTGCTAGAATTACTAAGTGTTTGGATTTTGAAAAGCTTTCAGACTCTTTCATTATGACTTAAATAAGGATATTTTACACAGAGTAGACACAGACCCACTTTGCTGTCATGCTAGTCTGAAATCTGTATAAAATAATCCCTACAGCAAAAGCAAAGCCATATAAACAAAACCACGGCAAAGCCATAGAAAGTCAGGAGTAAACCACGTTTGGGAATGCTTACATTATGTAAAAGGGAAGCTCCTGGTATCTCAGTTGAGGAAAAACGAAGAGTTCTAACAATTTAGTAAACTCTGGGGGGCTGCATTTCCCTGAAAATGGCCTTTCCCCAGCCGATACTAAAGTTTTGAAGTCACATTGCTTAAAAGGGCACTGGTATCAGCCTCCCCCTCATTCAGAAACTTTCTTATATCCTCTGAAGACCATGAGATGGTATAAACCTATATGGAAAAGACATTGTATAAACCTATGGCCTAACCAATCCTTATCAAAACACAGGGACAATTCATTAATTACTGCTGTATTATTTCCTCTAATGGCACTATAGTATGAAAATCCCATCATTCACACTACACCATATTTCCAAGTGCAAGTATTTTTTAGTGGTATTGCCTTTGGAAGCTCTGGAAATTGGGAAAAGAAAAATATATATTATCACTGAATTCTTGTTTTTATTTCACCGTGACCATTTCAAAGTTCTAGTGTAATTCATAATTTAACATTTTGATTGAAATCCACCAAAAATAATTAAGCACAGTCCTCTCTGCATGCGCCTCACAGTAGCATTGGGTCTACAAATCTCATAGACCTGCCTGATAAATGAGTTGTACATTAAAGCCATTTCTTAAAAGCACACACTAAATTAGGCACCTTTCTGCAGAGATAAGATTTACAGGTTAGTGCACTCTTCCTAATATAAAACACTCATACACACAGGGTACCATTACCAGCAGTCACGAAGCAAAGCTCATTAAATAAAAAGAAAATTGAAGTCTTACTTTTCTCAATGCAGAAATGTAACTGCCCAGAACAAGAAACATATCAAGACTATTATTTCCAGCATAGAAGTGTCTACAGGCCCCAAAAGCAGCACTGAGAACCCTTTATGGCAAGTCCTGCACAAATACCAGCTAGAGGTGGTCATTAGAAGCAGTCATTACATTTGTCAGTGGACAGACAAAAGGCAAAAAGGCAAAAAGTAGAGCAGAACAGAGACACATCAGATGAGTGAGGAATTAAATAGACCTCAAGGTCGCCCCTCCTGCAACACCAGCAACTTCTAACACGTCAAATTTAGCCCCCAAATATGCTTGTGTCCTTTCTGTGTTTTTTGAGAGTGTGTGTGTATGAAGTGCTTTCAACAACTGTAACGCAACCGAGTAAACACAACTGATTTTTCTGCAATGAACCCCATTTTGGAAGTCTTATCACCTGTTTCCAAATTCCCTATTGGCCATGGATTGCCACCATGCCCTGGCAAATGACTTTCCAGACTGTTCTATAAGTCAGGCTCTCTTCTGTCTGAAACCTTTTCTGTCTCTGGGGCTCAATTTCCAGCAAGATTTCCAATGTACCACAAGGAATATAATCACTTTGTGTTTTTTTCCGTGGAAAGCATGTGACTCAAAGCCTGCCACCCCTCAAAGAGCTCAGGCTGGGCTTTCCTTCTAATCTTGGCCAATGCTTACTTGTGCAGAGTCTTTCAGTAAATTTGTGAAGCCCAAATTTGTACTAGATAGACTGTTCATAAAAATGTGCAAAAAACCCAGATGACCTGTAAAAAATTAGGAGGTTTCTGTTTTACTCAGTCAACAGAGTTTCCCATTAAAACAGCACTAGAAGAAATATATGATCATTCTTTCTACTTTATAAATAAATTTATTTATAAAACCAGTCATTCAGTGATCCTGGAGAGCCAGGACAAAACCACACATTCTAGGGCAGGTGATGTACCAAAACACATGCACTGGCTAGACAGGACAATTACCTTGCAATTACTGTGCTGCTCAGGAGTGTGATACTTCCAGTACTAGAGCCTTCAGGCAGTGTAAAGCAGTGATTTAATAGAAAAGCTGGCTATTAACAAACTTAATAGTCTTAAGACGGATGCCAAGTTTCACCATTAGAATTAAGGTCCCAGTTGGGACTGAAAGTTTCTTCCCAGGGAACCATTCAACTCATAATTCAGCAGTGGCTGCCGTTTCTGCAGGCAGGCAGGCAGGCAGTAAATAGCTCCCCACTATTGCCTCCTGTTCCTCAGAGCAGAGGAGAGCTCTCCTGCAGCCTCACAGAGAGGTGAATGCCTCATCCCCCCCAAAACTGGCGCAGAAGTGAGCATTCCTTAGCAGATCACAGCAGGGGCTGATGCACCTCCGGGTACCTGGCATGGCTGGAGGAGAGGTTTGAAAGGGAAAGGAATAAGAAGGAAGTTTTAACTCCTTGATTTAAAGGCATTTCCTAATGCCATCCCACTAAAGTATGGTACAGCCCAAACCACTTCTGTCCCCAGGGTTAGCAGGAGGTGCTGCAGAAGAGAAGGTGTCTTGGGGATATCAAAGTCACACGCACAAAGCCCAGAGGAAATGCATCATAAGTCGACTGGTGTTTACAGAGATGATGCAGCACTGATTTGTCCTCTAAAACATGGCAAAACTTTCCATTAAATTATTGACTCATCTAGAACGGAACCTAGTAGAAAGGAAGTAGATTTTGGTGTTCAAAAGTGCAAAAGTTAAGTGACAATGCTGCCTAACTGGAGAAACAAATGGATTAGAGTTCACACCGCAATGCCAAGAGCTGACCCTCTTTCATTTCATCTCACACATAAAATATCTGCTGAAAGGTACAGAAATAATCACTTTATCACCAGAAACCCAGTGAAGCAATAATGATCTAGACTTCAAGTGTCGGCTGCCTGTAATTGTCCTTCATATTGTATGTCAGCTATTTCCAAATGGACTTTTGAACCAAAGCCCACAAATCCCAGCACAGAAAGGGGGCCAGTGTGATCTTCAGAGACAAAGCTGCCAATGCCTGGTAAAAAGCCATAGAGTTTAACCTTCTCTACAGTGCAAAGGGGCACTTTGTGGTACTTAAATTGGTTCAGTAAGTCACAGTGTTTGAGACTGAATATTTGAGTCAAAGGGAACTTCTCTCAGACACAACTGCTACAGGACAGAGATCTGCCTGACTGAAACAACAGCCTCCTTCCCTCTTGATGGGACAGAATCCCAGTGTAAAAACAAAGAAGACACAGAGAGTGATTTCCTCCTAAAGACACTTCGATACCAGGACAGAGAAGTTCCGAAATAGGCAGCCAAGTTCTGTTTTCTCCTGGGGTGTATCTGCTCAGTCAGTTCTTTAGGACACAAACAGGATTGGCAAAGTCTATGGAGGAACAGCTGACAGCAAGGCATTACTCAGGGGAATGCACAGATGTTACAAACACCTACGCTCCATTCCAAAATTAACTTTTTTATTAGCAAACATTTGACTGTCTCAGGTCTGTCTGCCTTAGAACAACAGTCTGCTTTTGAATGCTCATCAGGAAAATGTTACCTATTTGTTCAGGCATTTTGATCTTGGAAGATGTATATGCAAAATTTACTGGAACCAATGGGTAGAGGGGAAAACATAGTGCTATATTCCATGTACTCAGCATCACTAATTACTTCTTCCCTTGCTTACAACAACTAAGTAGAGTTATTTATTACACACTGTGCTGTGTCCTGGATGGTTCAGATACAGTGTTGCCATGGTAAAGTCATTCCTGATGAAGTACTGAAGGCAGCCTTCCTACCACTTTTACTATTTACTTATGATCCCAAGGTTTAGGCTTTCCTAGGCTGAGCTTATATATGCCTTGCAGTGTCTTCTGGGATATTTGGTCAGACTCTCATCTGATGTAAGTGAACTTGGCAGCACTGCAGGGAAGAGACTGATTTCCTCTTCCACCAGCTGAGTGTCTGGCACATACTTTCTTCTAATTAGTATTCATCCTTAGGTCTGTTGAATTTATAGGAGAGAATTAGCTGCCCATGGAAATCCTAATTGTTTAGAAGCTCAGTTTCCCTTGTAGCCTGCAACTCTCACTGAGAGCACCTTAATTATAAAAAAAACCAAGTCTATTATATTAATTTGTCCTCAGTAAGCTGACACTATACGAGCTAATATTTTACTAACTTAAAGAGTTCCGTAAAGATTTAGAACGTTTTCTAAAAGCACTGAAACAAAAAAAGAGTCTAATTATTAGAAAGTGACACACCTCTAGTTCCACAGATGTTATCCACAGAGAAATATAGCCTAGTCTTCTTTAAATTGCTCTTTGACTTCCGAGTAATTTGGGCACATTTAACACTTTTAAACAAGATAAACACACACACAAAAGACTTTCAAAATCACAGGGCAAAACCATTCACAAATTAAGAATTATAGAAATACTCGAAAATTCTGTCTGCTCTCACACCTTCTGTCAACATTGTGATGTAGTACCTGATCTACAAAAATATTCTACATTTTCATTATTTAGTCCATAGGTAATTTACTTTTTGTCCCAACTTCCATTTCTTTTAGGTCATCATTTTCTCTGCCCCTTCTTTCTCATTTTCCTTTATTTTCATTTTTTTTTTCTTTTTAGCTCTACCCATGAAAAGAAAAATTATTTCAAAGGCCAAGGACAAAGTCAGACCATGTATAACTTGGGTGACTTGCACAGGCACAAATGCCAATTTCAACATCTGGTCAGACTGGACAACACAGCTGGAACTGTTACCAGCTTCATGAAGCCTGGTACTTGATTTTAGACACTCTGTTGTGATCCTCTCCCCTTCCCAACATTGCACTTACTGTGAAATTTGAGTGAGACCTTTATTTCTAACTACCCTTCCAGAGGAAGCCACTGAGGCAACATACAGGATGAAAATTTTAGAAGAAAGTGCCACCAAATGAAATGCCAACACAATTTCCAGCACAAAGGCACACCTACATATAGTTCAGAGTCTTTATTTTTTAGAAGTGGAGTTTGGAAGGCAACCAGCCTTTCAAAATGACAGATCTGCAGCTCAGTTTGAATGAATGCATTGGATACCACTGCAAAATAGCACTGGCTTTCAAACTCTCTGAAAAAAAAAAATTTATTTGCTTTCAGTCAAAGAACTCAAGATAACATGCAACATGAGTCCCAGTCCCATGCCAAACCTCATATGCTTCTTTTATCTCAGATACAATCACATAAAACCGTTAAAAAAAAAAAGGAGAGAGAGAGAGAGAAGCTGTTTAAAACAATGCAGATTCACTGTTAGAAAATACTAAGTCTGTGAAAAAAACAGTTAGAAGGTAGCTTCCACCACGGATTACCTTCATAAAAATCACATTCTTGGTTTACACACGAAAGTCAGAGTGATTTGTGAAATTTTCTTCTGTGAATGACAACTAAGCTCTAATGGTTTTGTTTTTTTTTTCTGGGAGAAAAAAACTGCTTTACCCTATAGTGTAGAATTGATTTAAGGTTTTTTTTTCCTGGATATCTCCAAATAGAGTGCTATATGTTTTTGCATTAAAAAAATACATTACTGCAGTGTTTTTACACTGGTACAGGATGTTGATCTGTTCTAACAGCCTTGCTCAAGCAGGGGCACCTGGAGCCAGATCCATGGGAACATATCCAGGCAGCTTTTGAATATCTGCAAGGTAGGACACTCCACAACCTCGATCAGCAACCTGGTTCAGTGCTCAGGCAAAGTATTTCCTGATGTTTAAAAGGAAGCTCTCCTATGTTTCACTGGGTGACCATTGCCTCTTATCCTGTCACTGTGCACCACTGACAAGAGCCTGGCACCATCCTCTTTGTATGCTCCCTTCAGGTACCCATGTTCATTAACAGCATCTCTCCCAGTCCTCTCTTCCTCAGGCTAAACAGTCCCAGTTTTCTCTGCCTTTACTCACATGAGAGATTAGCTATTTGCCCAATCACTTTTCAGATTGAGACATTTCACAACGCAACATTTCTTTTTTCCTTTTTTTTTTTCTGGTAAAACTACTAAAAATGCTCACCTGAGCTACCTAAGCATAGCCTTTAATTCCACATGAGAGCAGATTATTTCCTCCGAATGATACATAGCCTACACTACTTCAGGGATGAGCAAGGCAGAACACAAGTTCTTCAGAAAAGAGTACTTCAAAACAAATAATCACATTTTGCATGTTTGATTTTCCCACTCACCTCCCCAATTTTAAAAGAGAACTTTTAAGCAGAGGGCATATACAATTCATTAAATCTATGTTTTGGATACTTGCAATTAAATTGCGAGGATACATTTTTTCATCAGAGCAAAATTATTTTAATAGCCATAATCAACACAATCAAATATAATCACTCTGACAAGATAATAACATTTTAGAATCATTGACAATAATTTTCTGCCTTGCCAGCTCTCATCTATACGAAGATGATTACCCCCGGAAAAGATGTGCGATTTCAAAGGTTTCAACCTCTGTTTCAATACAGTGTTAAGTTATGTATTTTCATTTTTATTCTTCTGTATCCTCACCTTCCCCTCTCTCACTCTTTATTTAACTTTTTGAGAGATGTACTTCTGGACTTTTCCTTCACTCTCTACATTCTCCTCTTCATTACCTTTATGCAAGTGGTTAAGATAATACATCAACATTCTTCAACAATCTTAAGCATCATAAACCTCATGAAAAGTGAGGGAAACAGGTTTGCTTCCTAATGTATTATTTTGGATTTTCCCCAAATCTGCACACCAGTTTTATCTTCAACCATGGCCAAGACATGTGTTGGCCAACTTCCCTGTTTCCATTCTATTCCGAACACCCCTCCATTGCTATTACTTGGAATCTGTCACAACATGAATATCTTCTCCTACCCTTCACCTGCTCGGTCTCCCATTCTGCTCCTCTGTCTTGCTGTCATTTTCATCGCACTCTTCCACTTAGTGCCCTTATTCCAACCCTGCTCTTTAAGGGGCCTTTGCTTTTTACTGTAGCAACACCAAATTCAAGCCTACTTTTCTTTCTCAAGTCTCTTATTTTGAGCCTGCCCACACTCTGCAGATTCTTCCCTTCCCTGCCTGTGGCTCAGACCTTTACCTGTCCCCAGTTTCTACCAAGCTCCTTGTCTTTGCTCCTGACATCCCATAAGTCTTTTCTTCTACCTCTGCATTACTCTTCTCTTTTTTAACTAGAACAGCTTATCTTTCCTTGGTCAAGAAGCACTCCCCTTTTTCTTCTTCAAATCTTTAAAATTCTCTCAAGAGCTTTACCTTAGCTTTTCAACATAAAGCTGGAGTATGTGGAATTTAGCAATGCCACAGTCTCTTCAGAAGGAGCTACTTCCCAATGAAATCTGAGCCCAGACATCTCCAAAAGATGCTTAACACTCCAGCAGGGAGAATCTTCTGCATCTAAATACTGGACAGACCTTAAGCCCATCTGCAGTAGGCCATCATAACATAAAATGCAAAACACATTATTACTATTATAATAAAACATTAATACTACAATTGCAGCTTTGATATTGAGTGCTTTCAGAGGCAAAATATTCCAAGAGGGCACAATTTCTTACTGCCTCCCATTCACAGGGCATTTCCCAAGCTAAGTTTCCATGAACAGACAGTTTTTCTAAGCAAAAACCTGAACTCTAAACTTTGTTTCAAGGTGCGCTGGGACCCAACAGTTGCTACTGTTTCCAAAAATGTGTCATTACATACTTCAATTAAATTGATAATTTATGATATCAACAGTTTCCTAGAATAGCTTGTAAAATCTTGATTTAATTAGGAGCAAAAAATCATCCTTTTGTAGTCAGGGCTGAAAAAAGAAAGACCAAGACATTACAAAATACAAGATACAATCCTGTCCTGAATACAAGGCTCTATATTTGGTTCTTGAGGCAAATCTAATGGTTCCAAGGAGGGGAAAATGTATCTGTGTACTCAGCAGCTTTCATAACAGAAAGTTAAGGAGAAAAAGCCACTTGTTCTTGTTTTAATAATCGTGATTGCTGAAGGAAGTGGAACTAGGTTGATTTGCAATCTGCAGGAAGCTGGTCTTCTCTCTTTTCTGAAGTCTGCAGAAATTCAACAAAACCTGTATCTGTTTGCCTCACCTTTTTAAGAAAACCATTCTAGTCAAAACCATAGGAGACAGAGCCATTGGCAGGGCATGGTTTCATACTGAGATCACAAGCACTGTAGAAAAGGGAATGGACAGGAAGGAGGCAGGAGTGTTCAAAGCCTATGCTGAAGACCAGTGTAGTTGTTCTTCAAGGAAACACCACCACGTTTGTGATTTATCTGTTGGATCTACTTCTCATGGACACATAATTTCATTAAACTGCTGGACTTAGGAAAAAGTGACAGGTCACTATCAGACACATACTGTCCTATACTTTTTTGTTGTTTTTGAAACAGAGCTACTAGAAGCAGTGCAAGAAACATGAGCAGTTCTATAGGGTTGTTTGTCTTTCTTTGTTATAATAATCTTTTTTTCTAGTCATTCAATATGCAAAAAAACCCCAAAACAAACCCTTAAAATGCTTGCAAATGCTAATATTTATTGATTATTATTGATTCTCCCCTATGGTGAATGGGAATAAACAATATGATAGAAACTGACTGGATATAAAAACTGATGACAGCAGTTATAATTCTTGGCTATAGTTCCCTTTTTGCTAGAAAGAGGGTTTTTTTTATGAAATCCTGTTGCCAAGAACAGACCTAAGCTTTCCTGTCAACTGGTTTTAATTTGCAAGAGCATCTGTACTAAAAGCTCAAAACACTACAAGCTAGAAGGGTCTGGACTGTGATTTTGCGGGGTGTTGATAATGCATCATGAAAATGTAACAAAAAGCTTCAGCTGTAAAACAGTTCTCAGTATGTAAATCACTTCCATCTACAGGTCCTTTCCCGACCTTTTTGCCTGCTTCTTCCCCCTTTGCCATCAGCCCTGATCATGACATGAACCTTTGCCTGTGCCAACATGAATGAGACATTTTATTGCAATTATCTGCTGCATTTATTGCTGACAGCGTCTTCCCCAAACAGATGATCAATGCAGTTATAAGCATAGCAAGACATAGTGAGATGTGAACTATATCTAGAGTTTAAAGTCTGCACAGGCCTGTCAAAAGGTAAGAAAAACAGAAGTAGTATGAATCACATTTACCAGTAAGTATTGAAAATAGACCAAGCCACTGCCAGAAGGAAGTTTGTTGCAGAGCTATGAAAAAGCCTTTCCATCATCTGAGTCTTGGCCCAGCACTTTGAGTGACTGTGTACTTACTTCATTAGAGGCTTTTGTGGGTGGGTGGATCTTGAAGTGAGGAGGAGGCTAGCATGGAAGAGGACATTATGCATTGCTTCTTGGGCCGTGAGCGAAGGTAATTTATAACAGCATTACCTAATCAGAGTTTTTCAGGATTTTTTTTTTAATTTGTTTGGGGTTTATTTTAAGCAACACAAAAAGTAGCAAGAAGATATTACAGTACTCAAGGAGACTCAAAGGTACATAGCAGGCAGTCACAGCCCTAAGAATTCCTTTGAACAGAACAGCACAGTAACAGACTGGATTGTATTCTTTGTAAGATATATATTTCATGTATAGGAAGCAATGAGATATAGATTTTTTTAAAGCCACAGAGATATGTGTCTGTCAGACATTTTACAGGCTCAGGACAATGTCAGTGCAGTAGCACAGACTCACATTCTAGACATGGTTGCTTTTGATAGCTGTCTTTATTTCCAAGGTATATAGAAACAGATGTACATCTCTACGTATTATAAGGAAGAAAGATCTTTTCATTAAATTACAAGGCCAAGAATCAAAAACCTGGCTTTAGTTCCATTTAATTTATTTCAGTTTATTTACTTACAGCTGTCTTTGGACAGCTGCTGGAAATGGTACTTTTCTTATGCCTCGTTTTCTTTATTGAGCCAAGTCATTCATGGGAAGAAGTCAAGGCATGACTTCAAGTTTGTTTTCTTGTTTGAAGAACTCATTTCCATCATTCTAGGGAGATTCATGATCAAAATCATTGCAATCATTCCGGAAACAAAACAAGTAATTAACTTATGTCCTCAGCCTGGCCAAATGGCTTGACATAAATAACTTGTTAAAACACAGTCTGTCTACCTGTAAGTATATCAGCAGTGACATCCATGCAAGGACTTAAAAATACATTCTGAACCATAATAATTAAACTTCCCAGCTAAGATGAAAGTTATAAATCCTAGTTTGAATTCTCAATATTCCTCTAGAACACAAGACATCACCTAAAATTTGAAAGCTACATGTTTACCTTCAAACTCATTCTCTGTTGTCACCTTGACTGCCCCGTGTGGCACCTGGCTCCTAATTAGAAAGGCATTTCAGCAGGGCCAGTACCAGTCCTTGCATTCCATGTTCTCAAACGTTTAGCAGAGTGTTAACTAGGTGCTGAAAGCCAGGTGAATTCACAGCACCACTGAAGCTCTTATGTAGTAGCACTTTCTCAAGGCAGGGGGAAGGCAGGGAAGTCTGACTGGGAGCAAAGAAGGAAGGCAATCTATGATTAGCAGAGCCAGGGGACTGGCTCAAAACACCAGAGGGAACTCAAGAAAATGTAGGGAAGGAAAGAGGATAGCAAATACAAGGCAAGTTATCAAAACCCCAAAATTCTAGAATAAAAGAGGCAGCAGGGAGGAACAATCATTTCTACCCGACTCACTGGAGACTGCAAAAATAAAGTGCTTAACCAAGGATGAGATTTTACCAAAAGTTTTCATTGTACTGAATCAGATAATCAGCCAGTATAAGTCAACACAGTGGAGCTTCACACATACACAAAACCCCCAAACCACCACAGATAATTCACTCCTTTCACACCCTGCCCCCATCTTAGATTATCAGTTCCTCAAATCCGTTCAAAATCTTTGCTTTCCAAGCAATTTCATTATGAAGGTGCACTGGTGTCACTCAGATGGCCCATGCACCCTGCCAATATTAAAATTGCTATTCAATACATCTTAAAAATTAGGAAAATATAGTAGTAAGAATGGTTTTGAACAGAAAAAGAAACCTACTTGTGTAAATGCTGACTTTCATGTGTTTGGTTTCATAACAAGAAAAAAACCCAATTTTCCCTGTAAGTAATGTGCCTTTCAGTAAAACCTTCAATGTATGTTTCAATTTTAAGAAAGCTTAAAAAAATGTTTTCTGAAGTTAAAAAAAGGCTTTGCTATTTCAAAGGGGAATCTGCTTTTCTAAGAGAACCAACCTATTCTTGATTTAATACTTTAGAATATATCTGTAGATTTATTAGTATCCTGAAGGTAGACACCCCATTGCTAGGGAGGATGGGTTCACAATATGAATTGTGAATTTAAACTGTTACTAAAACATAATTATATCTAAAATTACAGGCACTGGTGTCTAATCTGCATACTGAAAAAAAATACAATATTTCTGCTTTATTAACACCAGAAACATTTTGGCCAAAGCTGCAAAATTCGTTCCTAGTTGTGCCTGCCCAGCATGACACACAAATCAAGGTGAACCTGAAATTTTTGCAAGTGCTGTACGCATTCCTCCTGTCAGTTGGGTGCCTCATCTTGCTGCATGTAAAATCCAGGCCACAGGTCTTGGTCTTGTACCACAGCAGTTTTATAAATGGGTTTCTACTTAATGATCATTTTGTTGGAATTGGAAAGGGCTGTCCACAACATCACTGCTCAGTTTCCAATGAGCCCTCTATGGTTGGCAATGTGTTTTATAGAGAAAAAATTAGGTTTGGGTCCTTCAGTCTTAGTGTGTCTTTATTGTTTTAATACACCAGACTCATTTTTCTATGCAAAAATAGTATCTATGCTTGCTTGGGAGCTGAGAATGGAAAAAAAAATAGCTGAACATTTAAGTCCTTGCACTGCCTGAGCAGACATCAGTTTTGGGAAAGCAGCTGAATGTTCATGTTACCCTACAAGAGGTTTAGGCAACTGAATATGAAAATCTGCTCCTAAAATGAAACAGATCTGCTAATTTTGTGAGAAGAGTTGCTATAAATATTGGAAAGAAGAAGAGTGGAAGTCCAAAATGTGTTTGGTAGATAAGCAATTGCTCAGTTCTTCTGGCCTTTATCAATCTAAGCAAGCATTTAATACTGAGATGGAATATCAGAGGAGATTAGGTCGAACAGAGAAACTTGGAGCTAATTAGAAATCATGCTTCACATTATTCTTCTAGTAACAGCTGTTTTGAAATATTGCTATAGGGATGATCCCACTGCAATGCTGGCTTTTGAAAGCCTTCCAAATCCTGTAAAATGTATTAATCTGTGACATTCATATGAATAGTGCAGACAAACTAAAGCAATTACTTTCTCCTCTTTATTCTGATTTGTTATCCTGGTTTGATGTGGACAGCCTATGCCAAACATCTATCCCTGATTCCCTGATACTTCTATGATTTGATTTCAGATTTATTTCCTTTAAATTATGTGAACTATTTTGGGGCTTCAGCTAATGGAAAAGCAAAGACAGCTAAACAACTTCACTACCTGGAAAAAATATAACTTTCTTCCTTCAGTTATCCCTCAGGAACTCTGGATTTGGAGCTCTTTGTTAAGCTAGTTGTTGAAATAACAATTAAAAATAGGGATGGGAATGAAGGAAAAGGGAGAAAAGATGTTTTTCGAAGTACTGGAAAAACTGCTACCACAGGCAGTCCGTGCAAAAGTCAGAAGGGCTGGGGAAAATGCTGCATATCATAATTGAGATAGATTTGTAGAAACAGGCAGGAAAACTGCAGCAGAGAGCCTGCCTGCAGAATTCCAGAGCCAATCCAGTGGATATCCTGCCTACTTTGGTTTTTCTTTCATTGATTAAATGTAATTAAGAAGAAAGAGACTCTTCTTCCTGTCCTGAAGATGCAACACAAACAGGGATTGGGTGTGGGGGACTAGCACCACAGACAGCTCCTGCTCCTTCACAGCAGGAGGATGCTCTCCAAGACATTTTAAAACCACAGCCAACCTCAGGCTGACCCACAGCACACTGCTCCAGCTCTGCTAAAGCATAAAGGGGAGTCTTGAAATCCCCAGGAGCCCTGCTAGTGTAAACCCTATTGCCTAAGGACATTGTTGAGCTCTGCCTGGCCATCCCAACAAGGCTGGGGAGGAGAGACAAACTAGGTGTGCCCAGTCCCACTTCACAGTGACAAGGACACACAGGCTGCTCCAGGTGCTGATAACCTGGGAACTGGATTTTGCTTCCTGTACCACAGCACCAAGACCTTTCTTCTTTGGGAAGCCCCTAGAAAAGCCTGACAAAGCCTTCACCAGCCATCTTTTGAAATAATAGAAACAAGAACCATTTTCTAGCAAGTAAAAGTGTAAGGAGCTGAGAGGTGAGTATTGTGATAAGTAATGACCTAGAAGAAATAATGGGAAAAGCAAGGTTAGAGTTAGGTCTTGAAAGTCTCAGAGCCCAAAGCTTCTCACTAACACTCCTTATTTTCTTCTTCTCTTTAAAGCAGCCACATTGACCTGGCTGTAATTTGGATGCTACTTTTTTTCTCTCAAAACACCCAATTTGTTAAGAAAAAAGAAATGGAGAAAATGTTTTCTTTGAAAAGCCTTCTGCCTGCATTCTCCTTGAGAAGGCCAACAGGCCTGAGAGATTAGGGCTGTCACAGTTACATGGGCTGGTACATCATAAATACAAATAAATCAGTGACCTGAAGCAACACTTGCTCAGCACAGTCCCAAGCCTTGCTGCCAGTTTTTAAAACAGAAAAAAGATTTGATCCAAAAGGCCAAATGGCTTTGGATCATACCCTAAGCCTGCAGCATATCTTCTGTCCCTGGCACTTTGAAACAACATGTGAGGGGCAAGGCTTCCAATTGCCCTGGATCAAAACTCAAGCAAATGGCAGAAAGGGAAGGGGCAGTCCAGGACAGGAAAATCTGACAGATGCAAGCCTGTTGGGAGTGCTGTTCTCCATGGACACAGCCAAGAAGACAGGAAAAGAGGAGGCATGACCAGGGAGGAAGAGGGGTGAGCACACTGGCATTAAAAATAAATAGTTGTGTCACATATTGCATACAAGGTTTAAAGCTTAATGTTTGCTGCTGACAGGGGTGCTAGGGAGGTTTTTTGTTGTGGCTATTTTTTCCCCCTTTTAATGCATACATCACATTACCCCAAAGTGACAACTGCAGTCATCCGTGCTGCCAGAGTGGCAACCCTGCAGATCCCCTTCTGTGTGTTCTGCTTGCCTGGGCACCCTGACACTTCCTTCGTGACAGCTCTGGAGACCTCGGGACACGATCTTTCCCTAATGCACGCACAAGCTCCCAGGAATGCTGATCATCAGCTACCCAGGCAAATCAAGCCTCCCCCACGCCCCCTTTTCTTTTTGGTTTTTTTTTTTTTTTTTTGAGTCCACAGCAGGTATCCTTTCATGAGAAATTGGAATCCCATGTTGCTAAGTCACTCAGTCTTTCACTACATGCTGGAGAGGATGTCTGATGTTTCTGTCTGCTGGTGCTATTCCTGGCCCAGTTTTCTCACAGAACCTTTAGAAAATGACATCCAAGAAGTAGCTGTTCATAGTCTGCCACAGAACACGAGTAGATATAGAGGAATAAAATTCATGACTGGATTCTCACATTAGATTCCTGTTTTCCATTATTTCACAACACCTGAATGCATCTCTTTGCATTTTGCATAATTAGGCAGAGTCAGATTTTGCAAGGACTCTTCCGAAATCACGTGCCCCATCCCACTTACCTGTGAAGAGTGCTGGGTCTCTAATCCACTTAGGTTCACTTACAAAAATCCCAGCTAACACCCTCAAGTCTTTTAATCTATTTCTAGGGATTGTCATCACCTGCAAATTTGAACAAACCCAGAATTTTCTGAATGACTCATCCCTATCAACAGGGAACACCAAAAAAACTCAGCTCCCATTGCAGGAGAAAAGCTAAGAGTACCCCCTAGTGTTCTGGGTGCAACCTGAAAGCCTGGCCAGAGTGAAACCAGAGACCAACTCATTTTAGAACATGGTCTTTAGTCACTTGGCATCCATGGTTTCCCTCTAGAAAAGGACACCTGTTGCAGTGTGATTTACCTGAATGTGCCTCCAAACCATCGTGTACCTACACCTTGGTGTGTCACCACATCCAAGTGGAGGAATTAATAACCACCCTTATGATTTAAATATGCTCATGTGGATTTACACCAATGAACCCTTCTTTGCTTTGGCAGTGGTTTAAGGGTGCTCCCAGTCATCTGAAGCTGCTCAGATGACATGCAAAAGTCCTTAGGCTTTAGGTAACTTAACAGCTTTTGATGCTTTATGGATCTCCTATGAGAGTTGTGCGTCTTAATTAATCTGTCAAGTGCTTCAATATCCACAGGGGGAAGGTGCAGTACAATGCAAGACAAGGTTATAAATAACTCCCCCTCCTTCCTGTGCACAAAGCCACATTACCTCACATTAAATCCTTTTTTAATGACACCGAAGTTTAAAAAAAAAAATAGTGCAACTTCTGTTAACTGAATCTATTCCAGACACCTGTTTCTTGCCCTGCCAGGTCAGGAGACCAGCAGGTTCTGCCATTAACCTCCTGCTGCGAGAGCTCAGCAAATCTTTTCACTTTTCTTGGCTTCTCTTCCAAGTCATCTCTCTAGAGAGGTTCTTCCTGTCAGGGTGTATTACCGTGTGCATTTACTAAGTAGTAGTAATTATTTTGTCAATAACAAAGGAAATTTATTGTTAATCATAACAGCAGTCTTAATATACTTTGTCTTCCTGGCTTTTTCTGGAATAACAACTGGAAGGCAAGTTTAATTTAAATCCAGGGAGACACATGTGGAGTGCAGCACCCAGCAATATGTATGCAGATGATAACATGCTTGAGCAGCCTGGCCAATAGAGTACTTGCAGTAGCCCATCCATCAAGGCTTAAGTTATAGCAGATGATGCAAATTTAATGATTAAATATAAAAGCTTAAAATTCCAGCGAGTAGCAGCAGCTTATGTGGGAGTAGGGGAGGGCAGTCATGAAAGGCTGTCACCTAAACTTCATCTTACACTGGAAAAGTATCTTCCTGGAGCAAGGCAAGTGTATTAATAATGCAGCAGTGCCAGCTGAGGGAAACGGCTGGTTTGTAAAAGCAATTCTGAATGTAAGGGTCCAGGAAATGGAATCTCAACAGGATAAGCCACATTTACAAACTCCTGCTAAGATGGCTCCCTTAGCAAGCCAGAAAATAACTTACAAACAGGTCACAGTTCGCACTTTGGCAGCACACTTAATACATGCTCAAAGTGCCCAGTCTGGAGGGAAATACACTGTAATTATAGAGACAGTGCATCTTGTGCAGGCCAGGCCACCAAAGGCCCCTTGTGGGTCCTTCAGAGCTTCTGGTTCTATAGGGCATGACTTTAACACAAAGCTCACAGTGGCTTTTATTTCAGACCCTGTAAGATGCAAATTCAGCATTTCCTGTGGTTTTTTCTCATTGCTGATTTCTGGGATGTTTATTTTTCCAAGAGATTGTTTTGCAATTTTGCTGTGATTTTAGTCGGTCCAAATAGCTTTGCTATTAAGTTATCTCATTGCCTGTACTCAGACTCTAAGTGCAGCTTTTTGGTGTTTAAAACCAGGAACTGAAATGAAACACTATCTGAAGCAACAGAAGATGAGCTGGAATGTTCTGATTTTCCCCTAATCCAGGGTTCAGTGTTGCCCCTTGCTTGTTTCCTTTCCCTGGTCTGTCACATGAGGTAACAGCAGTTATCCAGCAATCTCAGAAGTAAATTGTAAAGATCAGCTTGTCAACACTCATTTAAATCCACATAAATTGCTTTGAGCACAGGAAGTGATAAAATGCTGTGGTACCTAAATGGACGCTTATATTGTCTTGCCAACCTACAAAGACGCAGACAAGATCAAAGCTCTGTTGTTTTGTTTGGGTTTTTTTTAATGGGCTGCATAAGGATTGTTGTCACCTAGCACATGAAATGTCTTGGAAAAATAAAATATCTATCCCTAAACATCCTGAAATATAACTAACCACTCCACAGTGCATAAATGGTCTTCTGTGGGTGCTCCCCATTATAATCAAGCACAGGAAAGTGAGGAGGAAGGGAAAAGTCAGTACATACTGAGAAGACCTCTTTCTAGAGTTACGAGGTGGCAATGTCCTAGCTGTAGATTTCTCTGGAAAGCTGGATTATCTTTTATTACCTCACTGTTTGGTGAGCTTACTTCCCTTTTCAACTAGCCTGTTCCCTGCTTTACTACATGTGGCGAGGGCTGGTGTTTTTGTATTGCTGCACATGCCCGAGCTCAGCAGCACCAAGCAGCTTTCCAAGGAATAATGGGAGCGTGCTCCATGTGCCATCAGGTGTACATACCACAGTGCCTGAACGTGTGTGTCACTGCTCGGGATTACACAGCCCTGAGCAAAACACAACCCAGCCACGGTTTGTTCTCCTGTCAGGAAGCTGAACCCACAACAAACATGAGGCTTGCATAAAAAGATAATGCACCTTTTCTAGCCACACTGAACACAAACAAGCAAATGTAATGTGTCCCACCACTTACTTACACTCCAATTCCCTTGTGTATGCCCACTGCTCCAGAGTGTATTCACAGACAGCCCACCCTTCTCTGCTGCTCCCCCACCACACAATGCACAGAAATAGCCGCTTCAATTCCACACCAAGCCCCTCTGGCTCTCAGTGACCCTCATGCCAAACTCCACACTGCTGGAAATTCTGCTGTGGCTTCAAGAAACATTAAGGAAAGAACATTTTTGTTAAATGGAGTCACACAACAATTTATCCAATGCAGAAATTCTCACATCATTGCATGGCATCAATTTTCTGTGACAATATCTGCAAATATGCAGGATGCTGGGAGGTGGTGGATGGTGTCAGGCAGAAGGCATTTGAAATGAGAACTTGTGGATCAAGGATAGCTGGTTGAACCTCTCTGTTGAGAGATAGGGTTCAGGAAGTCTGAAGACTTCTGAGGGGTTTCTGCATCTGCTGTCAAATATTAATTTTTGTGTACACAATTTCAGCAGTTTTGGCCCTGTTTCACTGACCCCTCCTCCTTGCCACACCATCACCAATTCCAGTTTAACAGGGATTACCAAGGGTTCAGCACACTGGGAAAACACAGGACTTCTACTGGTTACAAATAGAAGGGATGAGTTACCTCAGACTCAGAAGAAGATCAGTGCATATGGTTCTGGAGCTTCATTAAAGAAAAGGGATATGTGAGATTATGAAGAGCTATTAAGCTTACATATTTCTCACAGTTTATCAAGATGATCAGTACACAGGCAAAGCATTAAGCTGTGAGGTTTCTGCCTTCTGCTACCTGCTGTCGAATGCCCTAGTTTGGCTGGTGCAAAACTAATGCCAGCTGTACCCTAATAAAGAAAAATGCCTTGGACTTTACATGCATAACCAAAACCCAAATGACACTATAAACCTGCTGCTGTAGCATTTGTTCTCTCAAGGGTATTACAGTTCAGCATAAACTGGAGGACAACAGAGGAGGACACAGATATCTTTGTTGCACCGACCTAAAAAACACATGAAAGCCAGTATTTTGAAGACCAAGCCAATAATGCCAACTTGCTATATGGATTGTGAAGTGGGAATTGGCTAGTAAGAATTGCATATGTATCTTTGTTTTAACTGTGCCTCTCCCCTCACAAAAAAAATTGACAACTGCCAACTCCCCACCTCTCTCCCACCAGGAACTGGCAGCTTTTCTCCATCACTGGCATTATCCAGCCCTGACTGTGCCCAGGAATTCACTGCCTGTCTCACTGATGGTATTTCTCAGCAGTCCCTCATACATATGGGACATCATGTTCTGCCCTCAAGAAACCCACAGCATGAGAGTCAGGCATCTATTTTAAAACGTTAGGTATTCCCCAACCATGAAGGAACAGTATTTCTAGCTATGTGTATTTGAGTGCATATTCCCTGGCAAAATAGGACAGTGGAAAGGGGATGAAACCAGGACTTACTTGATATTCTAGTCCTCAGGCTGGTAAAACAAAATATTTGACAATTATTCTTCAGAAGCAAGTGAATTAACCAGGCTGCTAAGTCTGGGTAGTGTTTTAGACTGATACCTCTGTAACCTTTTGCTATTCTACCCAAAATTGTGACAAATGGCTTTCACTAGTTCTGTTCTCATAGGATACCAAATTTCTACTTCAACAGAGAGATGTGGGGTTTCCAGAGGTCCCTGCTGCATTTGCAGATGAAAGAGCTTTGTCTCTATTACTGAGCACAGGGTGATCCCAGCTGAGTTGCCTGGTGTTTTTACCCATCACCAACATGCCCCCATGACACAAAGATCTCTCTCCATCTCTGCGGCAACTCATATTTTTGGGATCACTTCAACAGCTGTTTCAAAATGTAGTTAAAAGGAAACAGGTAAAAAGGAAACATTTTCTATACACTGTAAACTCCATGTCAAACACGTAACAAGAAACGGAGGAAGGAAAATGCTATGGACTGAGTTTTTGTGAGAGAATCTGGCTCAGTAATGAATGGTTCACAACTGTTCTAATGACTGAAAACAGCTTTGGACAGAACACACAATTCACTGCTCCATGGACACCAGAAGTTGATTTTCCTAACCACTGAAACAAGCCACAAATTATCCACCAATTTCAAAAACAGCATGACTGTGGCCTACACAGATATTTTTGCTGGAAGGACGAAAATATGACAATAATAATAGTCTTGCAGCTAAAGCACTGAACTCCAAGGACCTGCATGTAGCTCCTGACTCTTCAAGAAGCTTCTTATTTCATTCAGGCAAATCACTTCAGAGTAAATTCACCTCCCCTGGAATGTGACTTAAAAAATACATACAAATTTCAAAAGTCATTATATACATGGGTTTCCTATTATTCCATGTGAATACGAATAAATTGACCACAAAGGAAAGCAGCCCTTTCACTGTGTTTGAATGCTTCTAAACACATACTCCTGTGCAATAAGCAGACAAACTCCACACTGGTTTTTCTGTTCAGCCACTTTAAAAGGAGCACCTTACTTTCATCTCCAGGTTAAAAAAAGTGTGCACACTTCTTTGTAAATATAACCCTCTATGACAAAGAAGTCTATTTTATGAATATCTTGATGCCCAAGTTAAAAGAACAGCCTGACAAGAAAACTGTATGATCCAGTTTGCAACGTCTCTACCTATTTCCAAAAGTTCTATTCTGCACACCAACAAAACTTGATTTTTTTTTCCAGAATAGAGTCAGAGAGCAGATTCATAAACACAACACATAGAGTTTGTCCTTGCTCTCCCACCAGTCTTGGCACTCATTAGCTACTTGAGAATTGGTTTCTTAAGGATCTACATTATTTCCTTTTGTGATATTCCTGTTATCTTGCCAATGTCCTTTTTCACTTTAATTTGGTCTGAGGTGAACACACTGATTTTAAGGCCACAGCTTAGAGCTGCACCCTGAATGCAGCCTTAAACACAAAATTCTTTCCTGAAATCTGCTAGTTTTAGAATTCTAATGAGAATAAAAACCAAGGCTGTCTTGACCCACTTCATTGGTCCTTTAAATAAGTCACAAGTCTACAGATGAAATTGTGACGTGAAGCCTGTATCTTTTACCAGTCTCACCAGTTCTTTAAATAATGAGTCAGGGAAAAATAAGGCAGCAGGCCCTATTCTTTTTCAGAGTCACAACATCCTTGGAGGTGCAGAAGAGTGCTCTTGTTCCAATTTTAAACCAGGAGGAAATGGACTACAGAACTTGGTTTTCTGAATGACCCTAGATTCAATACGTGTCTAACAGGCTAAAGCTACTAAAGACTGACATTTTCCTTTTCTTTCACAGTTCCATTAAGCTGTACCAATAACGCAGCAAATGAATAGAGGCATCATAACACACAGTGCTTCGATATTTGGAAGTTGCCTGGGTCCTGCCGCATTTCTAGTTCTATCTGAACAGAATTTTCAAAGAAAGACTTAATGAATCATGTTTAGTCATGCCTGAATGCTCACTGACATTGAAGCTTAAAAGCAATACCTGTTCTCAAGGGACTTTTTTGCCATATCTACATTCCACACTACATTCTGGATTGTGTTTATTTATTTCCTAGAAGCACACATACTTCACTAGTGAGCAAATACGATTTCATCTTTGCAGCTTGGTCCTTCCCAACCACAAATGGGGAATTAATGCTAGCCTATCTCTTTTGTAAATCATTTTGAGATATGCTCATGGGAAAAGCTGTTTAACAGAATATTAATCTGTGCCACTGATTTCTAGGGAAAAGTGAGCAGAACACTGTCTTTTTCTGCTCCCCTCTCCAACTACCTGCCATTGCCCCACTTCAACTACGTCAAAAACCTACAAGGAATTAAGTGCAAAAAGGTATTAGTTGAAACTGAAAGGCCAGTTCTGCAGTTTGACTCAGCACTGTAGAAATGGGTTCCACTGGACAGGGGTTTGTGTGAGCAGATCAGAACTTCCCTAACTTCTGTCTGTGTGTGAGACGAGAGACAAAGTCATAGGACTCCGTGGATAGGGCTCAATACTCAGCAATGTGGAACTTTCAGACACAGGGTCTCAAGCTGGGCTTTCTTTCAGGAATTCCACTGCCTCACCATACCTTGCTCCAGGCACAGAACCCAACAGGCAGAGTATGACTTTCAGTGCCATCAGGATCAGGGTTCAAAAGGACCAAACCCACCAGAGCTTCTCCTGCTACATCTCCTGCCAATGTCACCTCACAACTGAAACGCTGATTTCTAGGGAAGAGCACTGAATACCAGAACCTAACACTGGTCTACAAATTTTCCAGGAATGCTTTTCTTTCCTCACTAATATATTGTTTTCTAACCCCTAAAAATTTTTCTTTAATTTCATGGTAGGTTGGTTGCATTTGGTGTTCTTTTCACACAAATGTACCCTTGACCTGACCACTTTTTTTTTTCTTTAAAGCAACGAAGCCCATCACAATGCATGAAAAAAGCCACTCATTTCTGACATCTGGTAGGCAGTCTCACACATGTGAGATTCTATGAAGCATTAATATCAAAGCCTGCCAGAAGTATGCCTTGTGCAGCGGGCATCAGACCGAAAATTAACGTGTCACTTACAAATGGTAAAGGCATAAAACTGACTAATCTAATTCCACGGTGCAAGGAACAGCTGGATCAGCCAAGGGCAGGTGTGTGGAAGGAGAGCCAGACACCCCTCACAGAGGGATCACAGGGGAGGTGGGCTGAGCATCAGCTCCAGGCATTCCAGGGAGCCAGGCAGGTGCCATCAGGCACAAACCTGGCTGCAGGGAGTCCCTGTAATCTCTAAGTCTCAGTGGCATGCTCTAGATGATTACATAAAATGGTGATGAAGATTTTATTTTAATATGCTTTCTACCTTAATATAATTACTTTAGATATAACTCACTTGGAATGAGACATTTTTATTTTCCCATTCTTTCCCAAGTGCCACAGAGCACCTGGTCATTTCTGGCCTGACCTTGCTGATTTCAGGGAGAAAAAATAAGACAGACCTTCCTCTTTTAGACTTATTGGAAAGATCTATAAAGAGCTCTCTGAGCAAGGTATATAAAAATATAGATTTGCTCAAGTCTTTTTACTGGAGAAATGAAAATTAACCAAGCAAACAAATAAGGTATCCAAAACCAAGCAGTAATATCATGCTAATGAAGTAATATGTATCTAGACATCTCCATCAGTCTGGAAAAGAAAACCATATCTCATGACACCTTCTCTTTGTGTTCAATGTTGGTATACTATAAGTATTCACCATTTGGCAGTAATATGTTCCCGAAGAAAACACGCAAGGACAACGAAAATTCTCACTCAGATCCTTATTCTTCCATTTGCAATTTGAAGAAAGAGTAAGGAGCAAAGGATTTAAAAAAAAAAAGTGTCAAATCCCAAGTTCAGCTACCTGAACTTACTCCTGTTGCTCCCAGGTAGTATTTACTTGTTGCCAAGCAGCAGAAAGCTAATTAGCACAATGTCATGTTTTCTTGTTTTCATCTCTTGCTCCTTCCCACTTACATGCACACTGCTCCTCAACATTCCCAAAATAAAGGTAATTTGGCTGCAAGAAACAAGAGAATTGAAAGTACAGTTTTGCCCTCTGCCAACGGAAACACTCCCTCCCCTAAGCACTTGCTCTTATTAGTGCGAATCGTCCTGTAAACTTTGGTCACAGAACACATTAACATCTCCAGCCAAGCATCTGGCAGGACTGTGCTGCTCACCCCGCCCCAAACCAGCCAGCTGAAATACAGCAGGTATTCCCACAGGAAATACACTCACTGCAGTACTGGTGAAGCTCCTGTTGAGGGCAGTTTAGAGAATTTAGCACTTGTGCTGCAGTGCACATGGCAAATAAAAGGCTGTCAGAAAAACACAACAGCTGCTGACAATTCATTTGGTAGGATAAAAGAGATGCCTTATTCTAAAGCTACCCACTATAATCCATTTAGGCACACCACCTTCTGCCCATTTTATATTTCTTTGCTTCCAAACAATAGTAATCTTTTCCAGAGTCTGGAGAGCAAAAAGATTTTGTCTTCCAAGCTACAGACTCGCTTTGCATCAGCACTCCTTTTTTAACCCAGCGATACATGTTCTTAGTAGCATGAGAGGATTTTATTCCCTTTTCAGAAGACTCCAGTCTATTTCTGTATTTGAAATAGCAGAAGGTCCTAAAAACAACTACTGCAACCCTTTCACACACGGGCACAGATGAGAAAGGGATCCCAGAATGCAGAAACTGACTGCACATACAAATCTAATAAAGGTAAAGGAGTAAGACGGTCAAAATAAGGCAGACAAGGCAATGCCAAGCAGAGTCTGCACTGGAGGCTGAGATCATCTATTTACAGCACAACAAGGAGGGGAGATTTCCAGCTCTCACAGCCACCACTCATCACCATTAGCTAAAACACTTGAATTCTTCACCCTCTTTTCCACCCCCAGCACTTTTGGTAAGTGCTAGATGTTTGTGATTAACCAGAGGCTCTACCAGAATTTCTGCTTGCAAGACCATGGCCTAAAGTCAGCCCAACAGCCATTGATAACTTAGTTATGAAATTCATTGTGTCTGGCATGAAAGCAAATTCCAGTGTTGCCTTCTTGCAGGAGATCAAGGATTAGTCTGTCTTTTTCGAAACTGCTGACATATCACTTTCCACTACATGGGGTTTTTTTTTTTAAAAAAATACAAAGGCGGGTGTTACAAAATAACACCTCTCTGCTTCCCCATTTTGACACAATTACCTTCTGTTTTAGCTCTGGCACTAACGACCATGGCACGTCCAGGGTCCCTGGCCCATGAGATAAATGAAGTTTCATTGGCCCTTTTCCAAAGATCCTCCAAGGAAAGTTCACCCACATGGCTACCATGAAACCTAAGCAAGAGCTGGGAAGAGAAACACTTCAGTCAGTGTCGAAAATATTTGATCCCAGAGAGCCAGTCAGAGATCCAAGTCCACTTAGAAGAGCATGACACTGTAATAAATGCATTGCACTGTGTTTCTTGCATCCACAAGACACAGAGTCGCTCTAGATATTCTTTATGTTCAGGCAGCTCGACTATCTCGATACAGTTCCCTGTCTGGCAGGGAGGGGAGGGCTGGGTGAGTGCAGTGAATCTGTCACTTGCAGCAGACAAGAACATCTTGTACTTGAGCTCCTGTTGAGTAGGTTAGAAAGGCAGACAAAGTGACAGACTTATTAGATTTTTTTTAACTGAGGTATTGAGAAGTAAAACCCTTATAACGTTCTATTAATTTAAACAGGTCTGTACAAGATATCTCATTAGCTCCATCAATAAGAACAATAACATTTAAGAGTTAATACTGAAAATAAAAACATTGCAGTCTAAACTGAGCTTTGAAGAGATCCCAGCATTCCCAATCCTTATTTTTTAAGTAATCATCACTAAAATCAGAAGACACTTTTGCAGGCTGAAGTAGCTGAAATTAAGGAGACAGATTGAACCAACTCAATATTCCCATCCCCGCTAAGCAACAGACTAGAGAGGCAAAATGTAGTTTGCAACAATCTGAAGGGCACTTTGACCAAGGAGGAAAAGGTCAAGCGAAACTAAGCAGCATGCAAATAGGAATAATGGAATGAAAGCGTGATGATGCTAAAAAAAATTGAATTAAATTATTTCACTCTGGAATTCTCCCTTAAAGGAAGAGAAATTAATCCCTTATAATACACTGAATAACCCTAGAAAATCCTCGCAGTTGCAGCAGGATGTAACACTTTTGGCATTTCTCTCTTCCGAGATTTGTAAGAATGATGTCACCTCTGATATGCCAAAAGCCTGGGGGTAAAGCACCACCTGATAGCTCTGATTTGCTCATCTTTAATACTAATATGAGTTGTGTATGCATGTGAAAAATTAATAGGATTTTCTGAGCAAGGAGAAAAACTGCTAATGGCCATCACACTAGATCAGAGGACTGTAACATCATGCTCTTGAGCAAGCATACGTTTTTCATGGAAAATAGGCACCTTTAAAACTCAATGGCTGTGTTAAATCCCATGACATCTGCCTAAGTACCTATGGGGTTTTAAAGGCATCCTCTTAACCTTGTCAGTCTTACAGCATTGCTGACACCATTTCTTAAAATTAGCAGACCTGAGAGAACTTTCTACAACTCATCTTTTCAGACTTTTTACTTGGTTTCAGGCTGTAAGCTTCGCGTAACTGTTGAAAAATCATGGCTAGAGACACAAGAAATGAATGCAGCAGGCACTGCATATTTCTGAAGAGCGACATTTCGCTTCCCTCCCAGTGATTTGCCTGCCGCATGTCTCTGAGTGAGTCATCAGTGCAGGGGAAATACCTCCAAATTAGCAGATTAGGAACAGCAGACCCTGCAGACTTGGGCAGGCTGTCACAGCTATGCTCCTTCCAGATCCAAGCCCTCTATGCCCATGCAGCCCTGATGACCTTAGACTGCATGGATCTGGACATCCTCCTGTCAACATCAAGCAGTGTAGACTCAGCACAATGCCCCACCTGGACAAAAAGCATTCTCCTTCAAGGGTCTACTCTTCCTTGGGCACACAAGCCAGTGGCAAAGTGGGGAATTCAGATGGGGAAGAGGGAAACAAAGGCACATGGTGCTGGTGTGCCCACCCAACCCAGCAGTGCCTTCAGAAGCAGGTCCTGCATGCACATCCATACCAGCACCTATTACATAACTTACACTGAATTATGCAATCCTTTAGTGCTCATTAACAAGCAGAGGCCACCACAAATGAAATGAGAAATGAATAAACATGACATGTTTTAATAATAGCCAATACATGCTTTTGGGCCAAGAAACTTTGCATACTACCCCAGGAATAAAAGTTACTAAGCTTTAAAAGGTAACAGGTTCACTACTAGTATTAAAAAAGACAAAACCAGGAATACTCTTGTTTGCATAAGTTGCAGTTGATCTTATTTCGTAAGACTGTAAGTGTCCTAATTTGGTTTTAAAAGTAAAATCAATTGTAAATTTATTTAGACCAATTTACCTGCCTGCCTGTTGTATATCACTGGGCCTGTATTGATTGTTTGAGATGGAACTCATTTCAAATTGTATTGATTTAATTCATTAGCAAATTTTAAGCAAAACATATTTTGTTGTTTCAGGGCAGAAGTACATAAAGCTCCATTTAGAGACTGCAGGACTGAGCAGGGGAGGTATGGGAGGGGGCTAGAATTTCTCAAATAAATGAGATTTACAAGCAGCAATATGAATCATCTGTTTCTGATGAAAGATCCATTTTCTAAACAATAAAAAAGGAAAACTGGGACTGGAAAAAGCCTAGATACATTGATAGGGGGAAAAAAATCCAGTTGGTGAAATAAGAATGGGGTGAATAATGTATAAATAGTACAGTGTATTGGTCGTTTTAACAGACATTTTGATTTATGGATTTAAGTGCCTAAAATAGCTCAACAATTTATAAATCATCTTAAAATCAACAGATCATGAGTAGATTTGTCTGGCTTTACAGAAAGGCAGTCGAGCTGCATTCGTTACCTTGGCAACTGAAGGTACCTCTGTTACCATGGCTACAGCTTCTTTAAAATACGGATGGCAATTCCTCCCTCCCCAACTTTTGTGACTATTTTGAAAAGGAATTTAAAAAACAATAAAAAAAGGAATCCTAGTACTCTCTCAACACTTGCACTGAGACAAAAGGTCTGCAAAATGCAAATTTTGTCAACCCACAACGAGAGGTTAAAGATAAGCTAATTTTTCTGCTGCAAATCATTACCTCAGTGAGACACTGTGTTATGAAGAGCTTAGATCTGGGAATCCACAAACTCGGATTATGAAGAGCTTGATCATCACATACTTAGCTCAGCATTTCACATCAAAACCCAGCTCTGCTGCTCACTGGAAGAAGTGGTGCAGAAATGGACTCCTACCACTTTGCAAATTCTCTGTGTATCAAAGGTCCCCACAAACAGCTGGCTGCCCAGATTGCTTAGAGATATGGGGGGAAAGGGTCAAAATCCTGGATTCTTGTTTCTGAGGCAGGTAAAGTGGCAACGGGAGTGCATTCAGCTCCCCAGGCTCCAGTCAACACCTGAGATGTGCTTCCTACGTCTGGAAAGGATGGCTTTATGGAGGAAACCATTTACTGCACTCAAATCAGTGTCCTCTGAATTATCCTGAGGTTAGAGTGGCATTTATGTTGCTAAACTGTAAGTAATCTGTTTTGGGAAGTTGTTTGCACCTGATGCATAAAGATGGGAAAAGGTTTTTCCATCTTTCCAGAAAATTGTGCACCTTAATCTGAGACCCAGGACATTCAAGGAAGAGGTCACAATGCCTCTTTCATCTCATTGAGGTTATTCTGCAATTTAAATATTAAAAAAAAAACCCTTCAAGCCCTAATTGAGCAATTTTTTTTTTTTTTAATAATCACAAACTTTGATTTGGGCACCTTCTAATTCCCAACTAGCCCTATGTTTTAAAATCACCTTTAACTTTCCCTCCCTAGGAAACAGTTTTTTGTCCTCTGCCACAACATTCAGTTGCATATAGTTGGTGTTACAAGCAGGCTTATGGCAGCACACAATTGCCACAAATCACTTAAGAATTAGAAACGGAGTGAGTGAAAATAACTCCTCCAGGGTGAGCGTTATTTTTTATCCTCATTTGCTAAAACAATACCTGGTTTGAACACAAGTCCTGCCTTTCTCCTCTCTTCTCCAACTTCACCCGCAACCCCCTCTCACTTTCCCTTCAATTTTTATGCAGTTTTATGCCTATTATATGTATACTTGCTAGGGAAGATTTCCAGAAGTGATTAGTGATTTCTGGTGTTTCAGTTATTGAGTCTCCAAAGCAAAATTTCCTGAAGGGCTAAATTTTAATAAGCCATCAGTCTGATCATAGTAAAATATCTGATAAGCTTTCGTAGCATTGAAGACTTCAAAATCGCATGACAAAGTATTGAGGACACCAGAAAGGGCAGTAGAAATGTTTTCAGCCTTTTCTTAACCCAGAGTGGCCATTTCCAGAGTCATTGATGACACAGGGTGCCACAAAGAACAAAACTCTAAGAGCCTACAGGGATATGAGCACTGCCCCCCCATTCTTTACACCCCATACACATCTGCTGTGTGTTGGACTCCTGCACTGCAAGGTTAAAAGGAAGAACATGGCTCAAGAACTGAGCTGGAATTTCACAACCAGATGGCATTGAACTCTGCAAAAACACAAGTTCTGTATCTTGGCCAACAGAAACAGTACCCTAACAACAGCCCAGCACTCCAAATTTCACAGATTATCCACCCCTGGGGAAGTTGAGATATTGGGATACAGATTTTGAACACTATCCCCTAATTTTACCCCAATTCAAGGTCTCAATACTGGTATATGTGTACCCAATACTGGTATTTGTGTAATCAAAGTTAAAACACCATACTTGAGAAATGCAGGCTCTAAATAAACACAATCACCTTGTCTGTGGGACACAAGCAGTACCTGCTTGTTTTGCCTTACAAAACAGTTGTAGAGATTGATATTTATATTAACATTTCAGCAACACTTCCAAGGTGCAGAGTTCCACACTGTTAGAGTGTCTTGGATTCTTTGTAGTGCAGATAGATGCATAATATTCAAACAGATTTATTTCAAATGAAAGTTATTTCCTTTATGTCTGAGGTTAGAATTCAGAAACTGAAGTGGTTCTTCAACCACACTTTGCATGGTACCTGCATGTGCACTTGAATAAACCTAGGAAATGAAAACACACCACAGATGATACAGCCAGAAGACAGGAAACAGTAACAGTTGACAGAATCCTATTATCCATCAGGATGTTGAGTGCACTGCAGAACACAAGCTAAACACAGTTGCATAATATTGCTAGCAAACCATTTTGGAATATTGCACATTCCTTTTACCTTGTGCAGAAAGTGAATTTTCTCTAGGTTTAGGCTATGACTTACCTTGTCATCCTTTCTGAATATCTCCATCTTTCTTTTGAACTTGACGGCACAAGAGGTTGGTTTCAGAAGTGTTTGCTTGTTACTTATGCAATACTCCCTTCAGGAGGGGTTCAAAGGCCTTCTCCTGAGCCTTTTGTAGCCCCAGCTAAAAGGGGCTAATAGAGATGTGCTTAGTGCAGCACCAGATTAGAGAGTGACTTCCACCTGCAAAGGGCTGTTGGGAGCCCTTTTGACAATGCCAAGCAATCAGCCCTGCAGCAATACCCCTGGAAATCCTCCTTCTGCAAGGCCTCCACAGCTGCCAACACTGAACTGGCTCATAGGAGGGGTGATCACCACATACAGCTTGGTAGCAGGGTTGGTGTCACAGGTGCTAGATGTGACTCACCAATTTAGCCTTAAAAAACAAGGACAAGGCTTTGTCATTGCTCTCTTCCATGTAAGGACAGAGTTTTTGCATGTCTGTAGGCCACTACTGTGGCTGGATTGGGCACAGTAGGAGAAAATGCTGAACCATGGAAAGAAAGGATGCTACAGCTTTCTCCTGGAAATCAGGATGGTGCTGTCAGCAAGGGGGTGGCAATGTGCTCTAACTGCCCTATGTGACTTACCATGGTGGCAGCTCATGTCATGGCAGATGCCCTCATGAGTCTGGGTTGTACATTATGATTTCTGTAAATATCACATCTATACTTGCCCACAAAACAGTGGAATGTCATCAAAACCAAAATGGGCTGTTTTCCATGAGATGTTAGAAAAAGAATAATAAAGTACTGGGGAAGCAAAGTGTGTGACTACCTGAAGAGGAGACTGGCACCTTATGTCTCCAGTTGCTTAGTGCTGACACATTGAAGAGTGGAGCCAGAGAAACACAAGAATAAATATTTTCTTCTTCAGAGACACAGGAGAACTGATGTTGCAAAAAATACCCTCAATCTTGCTGGGCCGAGTCAAGACAGAATCCTTTAGGCTGGAAATTCCTTCTAAAGGTGATCTGGTCCAACACCCTGCAGTGTGCAGAGATATCTTCAACTACATAAGGTTGCTCAGAGCCCTGTCTAACCTGACCTTGAATGTTTCCAGGGATGGGACATCTACACTCTCTCTGGGCAACCTGTTCCGGTGTTTCACCAGTCTCATAATGAAAAAAACTTACTTCCTATCTAAGCCTGATTCTCTTGTTTAGTTTAAAACCATTAACTCTCATGTAATTGCAACAGGCCCTGCTCAAACATTCGTCCCCATCTTTCTTATATGACAAAGGCTATTTTGGAAGTTGCCTAAAAGAGCTACCAACACAGTTTTATAAGTTATGTTGTCACTAATTTGGATATCTAAAATGGCTCACAGCCAGTCAAAACCCAGTACTGACAAAGATTGCTGTCAGTGGAAATTTTGTTATGTTCCCGTTCTGTGCATTGTCCTTGCACAAATTAAGCTGTGCAAGAGCCTCTGCCTAACTAGGGAATGAAAACATCCTCTGCTTTCCAAAATACTCTCTAATTTTTTTTTATAGTTGTTGGATTTTCTTTTTGGTTTGTAATAGTTGCAATTATAAATAATATGGATAAACTTTTATATAATTATATAATAATGTTGACATTTGATATTTAGGTTTTGTAGAGCAAAGGCCAAAAAGGTCTCAGTATTTAGTAACATATTTAGGCCATCTGGGATCTTAACAGGACTTTTGTGCTACACACTACCCAAAGGTAGGAAAGAACTGTGGCCATAATGCTTTAAAAGCAAAAACTGGTAGCTATGGATTAAGCTAAGCAAACAATATGGGAGGGATAGTGCCTACAACACACTGCTAGTCATAATCTGGAAAAAATATGGAGAAATGGTTTCTCTGAATTATGTGAAATTATCCAAAAATGAAGCAGTCTTTGAAATGCCTGAGGTTTAACATCCTTATTTTTAGCCACCTTGTTAAGAACTCTGGCTTTTCAGGGAACACATAATCTGTGACATCCATCCACATAAACTGCAGAGAAAACAGGAAATCCTGACCTCAACATTTACTGCCACCATAGCGATCCCAGGGCTTCCAGTTTTCCAGGGTGAGGAGTTATTTTGAGTGCCTCTGTTCTGAGGTGCTAAACTCAACTATCAGAGGGTAAACACTCAGCTGCTCCCAGAATTTAAATCTCTTTGGAACATATTCCTCAGAGTCAGAAACTGAGGTTTCAAAATTCATGGTCAAATATGAAATAAACTGGTCTGTAGAGGAATTCTATCATAATAATTTTTGCTATAGTATTGCTTTGGGAGAGAAATTGGATTAAGGATCCCACTGCAGACACAAACTGCTAACATTTGGGGCTTGATACTTTCTGGACCTTCCACTTCATCTTGCGTAAGAGCTGCCAGCAGCATCTTACAGCCTGCCACACCCCAGCAGCTCTGTATGAATGTGTGTGGAAGGTGTGCAGACAGACCTCACATCCTGTCCAAGGCTGGTTATATAGCCAGTTTCCACATGGGAAACTACAAAAGGTTGGACAGGTACTCATCTTAATTTGTCTTGAAGCAGAAGCATTACTGTGTGCACACAAACATGATCTGGAACACACACCAAATATCTTGGCTTAAAAGCCACAGGGAGAAAAGTTGGCCTTGAATGTTAAGTTGAAGAGTTCTACGTTCAGGGCAAAGCCTTCCTGTGCTTCAGGTGTTTCCTTATGGACTTCTGCACTCAATACTCCCACACACTTTTGCAAGAGGGTTTCCTCTTGCAAAAAAAGATAAGTGAGCAGGGCATGCTCTTTCTAAAGGAGCTGGAGACCACAGAGCACACTCTGCCTCCTTCATACCTGGAACAATTTCATACCTGGGGGCTGCTGCGAAGCTGAGGTGGGTGAATCAAACCTCACTGAGGCTGGACTCCAAAAGGCTGCAGAAATAATGTCTCCAGTTCTATGAAAGGCTTCTAGCACCACTTCAAAAGTAGGTTCGAGAGAGGCTGCACACCATATAAGCATAAGCATATGAGTTAAGCCACCTATGGGCAAGTCACAGTGCATAAGCTGTAACAAAAAGGGGAAAAAATAGACCAGCAGCAAGTTAGAGAGGAAGGAAGTGTGATTTTCTCAGGAGGTAAATCCAGAACAAAGGTGGTGAGGTGAGATCCTGAAAATCATATCGCATGACATCACCACCATTCATTGCTACAAAGCTCTCCATTTCAGTTTAGAACAGAACCTGTGCAGAGTCAAAAAAATGTTACCAACTGCCTAACAGAAAATGATTGAAACTCCTAGTAATAATGGGCAATTGAAGTTCTCTGGTTTCTTTTGCCATGTGTTAGTTTATGTTCCATGTATGATACATTACATGACTTTCTCAGTTTCTTTAATCCTAAAGCTTTTGACAGCATAAAAGTGTGTGGCATCATCTGAAAATGAAATTAATAGTTATTTTGAATTTGTGCAGCAAAAGCATGAGCATATGAAAACAGATGTCTAGGACTCGTGGGATGTTCGAATGTTTAGTGGTTGTAAGCTTACAAAAGAGGGAAAACACCTGAAAAGTTCTAAATGCTTGGTTGTCTGTGATGGATAGGACAAAAGTGAAAAAGCTTAAGATGAAGATGATTTAGGTTAGGCCTTAGGAAGAAAAAATATAGATAAAAATTTGTGAAGTACTAGGATAAATTTCCTGCTGAATTTCTATAATATTTGCCAGTAGAGATCCTTAACAAGTCAGTGTAGCTGCCTTCCAATGAAATGATCAAAGACCGTGCTTTGGGACAGGGAAATTACAATTTTGAAGGTCTCTATCAAGCATACATTTCTGCAGTCCCTCAGAGATGGAAGGCTTACTTTCACACTTACAGCCCCTTCTGCTGTGTCTCATATCCTCAGCTACAGGAGTCTTGGGGCCCTTTTGGATCAGGAATCTATATATGTTAAGAATTGCCCACAGCGCCATTGCTGAGCCAATGTGAAACATTCCTTGGTCCCACCATACTGTTACCATTTAGTTTTCACTACGAGACTAGGGAGCAGCAAGGGAGCTTTGCAAAATAAATTCACTTCTCTTCTGTGTCAATGTTCCTATTAACTCACAAGACTTAATCTGTGCTAGATGAAACTGGAAGGCTTGCCTGTGACCTACAAAGAACCATTCCAGCCCTTGCCTGGCGACCACCTGGCAGGCCATGTAGCCCCAGAGGAGCACTGTACATACCCCACTTCCAGTTCTGATGCAGCCTTGCTTATCCCAGTAACTACCTTGTCAAAGCACGTGGCTGCCTGCTAGGACTAACATTTGAGAGATCAGCTTCTAATTTATTTATTGCAATGTCAACACTGAATAACTTAAGCATATTTTCCACAGATGACTGCACATTTTTTTTAACACGCTGGTTCATGTCTGCGTGCCACAAAGCATTCCAAGATTTTTTTGCAAGCTGTCATATATTTTTTGGCATTACATAATCATTTGATCCATGAGCTGCTAGTGGACTTTTTATCTGACTCTAGAGCAAGCTCTGTCTATCTGCAAGGCTCCTTCTTCCATTTGTCTCAGCTATGAAACATGAATTTGAATAATCTTGTAAGTGAACCAGCATGTCTGCTGATGTGAGCTTCTCTATCAATTGTCTTATCATCCCACTGAAAGGCAGACAGCTGAGAGGGTCATCTTTCCCTTCATTGAGAACAGCTTGGTGCTGACATCTGATTGTGCCCTCATATACCTACACTACACTCATTAAAAAATAACTGGATTTTTTTTTCCCATGCAAATAATTTCCTTTTCATGATCATTGCTCACAGGATCTTGAAACACCTTCCATTAAGATTCTTAATGAAATATTGCAGGGGATGCTTTTTGACAGAGTCCCAGCTTTTGCTCACTTCCCCAGCATTATCTGGTTGCTGGTATCATGTGCCCACATTTAGTCATCTGATCAGTCATACAGGTTCAGTATTACTTTCAAAAATTCAGCAGAATTGCTGGCACATTAAAAATGAGTCATTTGTTTGAATCAGGGTCCATATCTCTAAGAAAGCCTGGAAAATTGGTCTTGACATAATAAAGTGTTTATAAAGCTGAGTATTTTAAAGCAGCTTTCACTTAACCCATACTTTGCCTGAGCTGCAGCAAAAAGGTTTGTCTCATTAAATAATTTGGGGGTAATGAAATTAATTTTAAATTAAGAGTGGTAAAAGTACCATTTACAGATTTAAACAAAAACTAGGCAAAGCTTTGAGATTTGGGTCGCAGGTGGGCAAATGTTGGCATTTTCATGGACGTGCAGTAGTTTTAAGATGCAAACCCCAATCAGATGAACTACTGTAAAAGAAAGCTGGTAAAGTACTTGAAGAGATACCTTGTAAATAAAGACCCCAGTGCTTTATGCAGGTCTAGCACAGGTCTCTGGATGTTTTGTAGAAAACCAATTCCTGTGTTGCCAGCATATGTTATAGAAACTCTTCAAAGCCTAACTTTTTCCTGCAAGTGTGTAGCAGTGACTGATAAAATGAAAGATTACTATACTTGGGATTTTTATATTATTCTGCCCATCCACACCCCTCAGCCCTCTCCCACTCCCCCAACACAAACTACAAAACCCCAAACCAAACTAACCTAAACATAGTAGATCTCACTAGAATCACAGTATACTTTTCTGGAAGCTCCATAGCAGTAAGACTACCATCAGTTCTCCTTCAGGGACAAAGTTCTCTGGTGAGTTGTATGTTCTCACCTCCCATTTCAGTCTTGGCAAGCCCTGGGTCCTCCTAAGAGAGAAGCAGCAAACCTCCTGCTGCTCGGGGGCCCTGCTTATACAGACTGAGATGACAAGTGTTTAGTTCCTCTTCTTTGCTGGTTCAACAGGACCAGGAGTGTTATCATATAGTGATTTAAAACCTTTTCTCATCAAAACTGAAGCTCATTGAAATAGATCAGTAGAAAGAGATGGTGCCACTTATATACATAATTTCCTGATGCTTTAACAGATGAAGTTCCACCAAAATGCCATCTTCCTCTGCTTTTCATCCAGAGGTTCTGGAGAGGATACAATTTCCTGAATTTCCCTATAAAAAGACAGGGATTAAGAATCACTTTTAAAAATATTTCTGAGAGCAGATGGAAAGGAAAGGGCTGGCAAATCTTCTCTGAGCGTGCTGTGTTTCTTTTCTCCCATCTAGCTAGAGTAGGATTGTTAAAGGATTCTGAGCGGTATCAAAGGAGAAGAGCACGTGTCTGCGGCGTGCAGCTGCTACTAACTCTCTGTGAACGTGCGATCTGGAATGAATTATGAATAGCGTGTCGTGTACACCGCTATTTCCTAGAAAACAAACTCTGGAGTTACTGAGACCTGACTTGCAAAGCCCTGCTGCTTCTGCTGCCACCATCACACACTTTCCTTGTTGTCTCTGATCTAAGAGTGCTGCCAAGACTCAGCCAAGGCCTCCTTTTCCATGTCCCCACTCCAGACATGCATCGGTCTGGACAGGGAGCTGATGTAAGTTGGCAGACAGTTCCAAGCCTGAAAGAGTTTAGTATCTTGATTAAATTTTTAAAAAGGTACACAGAGGATGGTGCAAAAGATGCAGACCCCCATGCTTGAATGTGTCAATGGTAGAGGTTGGAAAAGAGCCTCACTCATCTGGTTTCTGTCTTGGTACTTTCATTACCAGCCTTCACTGCCTATCTGCACTGAAGTCTGGGAATTCCAGGCACCATATCAATGAATTCTAGCAGGTTAGCCAGCATATTTGTGTAGACTCAAGCATGAAAAACGTTTCTTATCTCCAAGACCAGAACTATCTAAGACATGCAAGGTAAAGTGCTCTTTTGGAAAACTACTCCTAGAAGTAAACGGCAACACCTGTGTATTTAATAATGTCTGGTCCAATACTCAGACCTTTTATCTAAGCCTAGCCTCTAAATCCTCATGTATTAGGTTTATTTGGGTTTTTAAGGCTGTTGGACTTTTGTTTTCTTTCTATGCTGAGTGGAAAGATGCTGGCTAATTATTCATGAGTGGCTACATCTGATCCCATTACCTTGCTCCTTTTACAGCCATGCAAAGTTGATGTGAAACACTACTGTCATGAATTAATTGGTACTTCATATTCCCATTGCACTGGCAAAAATGGCTGGGTTAGACATAAGGCAGGGAGAAGAGAGAGAGAGAGAGAGAGATAGATAGATAGATACAGATAGATTTAATCAGAAGCAATATAAATTAGTTTACAAAATTCTTCACTTAAGGGTATGACATCTTTTAGACATTTTCAAAATAAACTTATTAAAATATAGCCAGTATCAAGAGAAATTATGCAGGAGTGTAACTTCTTCTCACTTCTTCTCTCTCCAGAATGCAAACGTTTTAATGTAACTTACATTTTAATCCAAATCTCCCTCTTTTAAATCCTCACTGCCTTTGCTTATGGCTTTTGTGGTTTTGGACAACCTGAGATTTTTCTTTGTTGGTATTAGAGGCAGAAAAAAAAAGTGATAGCAGCAGCATTTCTAGTGAAATAGAAGTCATTCACATGTCAAAGCAAATAAAAGAGTTTTGATCACTTCAAACACTTCACCTAGGTATATGATTTAATTATAGAAAATTTTAGATGCCATTATGTAACTCAACGGCATGTGACATCACTTCTTAAAATCCTCACTCCTTTCCCTCTGCCCATTCAGATCCTAGGAAAAAGAGAAACTGCTGTAAAATGTAAGGAGAAAGAAGATTAAGAACCACTAAATTATACCAGAGCAATCCATTGGTTTGATTAGACCATTATTAGTGAAATAAAAAGAGACAGACTTATTTTCAAAGACAATAGAACACGTGTGAGTCCCATAGTCTGCACCAGATTCTATCCGTACCACCCATCTCTGGATTTGACAAGTTGTCATGTTAGGCACAGTGGGCCTCTGATTGTGGGCTAGAGAGAACTCTCTTTTTTTTGGCCTTGGGCAAAAAATAATGCTGGTCTGCCTAGAAAAGCCTACTCACTGATTTTTGTGCTATTAGATCATGCTTAGAGTTTGCTAAATCTCAGATATCTAACAAAGAAATATACTCAGAAGAAAGAAAGGGTGAGAGCAACTGGGGATCACAAACAAATCTATGCCAGTGATTCTTGCGGTAAGCTGCTAAATTCCTGTGTTCCAAGAAGCTGCAGGTGATAAATCTATCAGAGATGAATGCCAGTGAACCAATTGTCAGGCCTGACTTTCAGGCATTTCTGCACTTAAATTGAAGAAAAGTTAAATTGGAGAAAAATACTGGGGTTCTTCCTGTCAATACCATTACTCAGACATAGTTTTACGAAATCTTGAAAGCAGACTCATGCTTTCAAAGCCACAAAGTCTACAAAAACATGCCCATCCCTGGGAAAGGATGCTGTTAAATCCAGACAGGAAGAAACAGGCACTTCACACTCATTTAGGAGGTGCTTCCTGCTCTGCTGAAGTGGGGACTAAAAGCTCTCAATTACCCTCTGAAGCCAAGGTATGAGAACACAAGGACTAATAACAAGAGAGATCATGGGTATGATGTTCTCTGCCAATAACACTATCAACCCATACCATTGCAGAAAACTTAATGCCTGATCAGAATTGGTTATTTGTTCTCTTTAATACAACAAAACATCAGTTTCAAGATACTTGCTGTGCAAGGTCAGCCTGAAGTTGTCTCAAGCAGGAAAAACTCACTCAGGAGATATATTTGCATATACCAAGAAGAGGATTGCATTTGGAGTCAGAATAAAGAGAGGGCCCATCTTCATAAAACCTTAAAATGCAAAATGGTTTTATTCCCCTCTCTCCTTCTCATCTGTGGGTGCTACCTGTCTTAAGGAAGTGTCAGCACTTCCTTCTGCAGCCTGAATTCTAAGGGCTCTATGACTCTGTGCAACAATCTGCCCCAGGCTGGAATACAGCAGACATGCTCAGGCTGCTAGGAACATCTTCCTGACAGCTTGGTACAAGATGCTTTTGGTTTCTCATTTTACTCATATGCAGACAATTAATCTCTGAGTGTTATTGATATTGTACACAAAAGGGCTTTGACCACTTAAAAGTCTTCAACTGATTTTTCAGGAAGACTGTTGATATACTAAAGCCACTAACATTTAGATAAAAACATATAGAACCTGCACACATTTATATAGGATCACAAAGCACATTATCAACACCACCTATTTCACAGATGGAGAAATGGTGCATGGAGAACTTTCACTGTTTAACAGGAGAATCTGATAAAAAATATACCCAAAATCCTGCTTCTCAGTTTCCCTAATCTTCATATTGTTTATCTCCCAGATATATTAGGCATTGATTTTAGCACATATCAGCATGTATAGCAGATCCTCAATAACAGTGCTGTGACAACCTAAGTGTTCAGGGGGAAATATTGCTTTATTTTTCAAATCTGTGACAATGGTTCTGATCTCTTTGGCAACAAAGCTGAATTTGCAAAGCAGAAGAGTCTGTTTGCCTCTGTATCCTTCCAAGCTTATTTGTTCTCACTGGCCTAACACTGGCATAGGTTGCCCAGAGAGGCTGTGGGATCTCCAGCCTTGGAGATATCAGGCCTGGACTAGGCAAGAGCAATCTGGTCCAGCTTTGAAGTTGTACCAAACAACCTCCAGAGGGCTCTTCCAACTTAAATGATTTTGTGATTTTATTCTCTACCATTTTCTTTGTGTTCTATTAAATGGTTCACCTCAAACTGTGACAAATCCATGCTTTTGACTTTGTTTGCTAATATAGAAGGTCAAGTGTAATTCTGCACTAGGTCTACCCAGCAAGGCAGACAGGAGCAACTTCTTGATTGCAGGAGAGTTTTGATAGTTTGAAGCATAGGATATTTTTAATGGGTCTGTTCCTTAGGCAGCAGTTTTGTTCAGATTATTGCACTGCATTCACTGGCAACACACAGTTAGAAGAAACTAGGTTTTTTTAATCCCTGTGTTGGCTACACTGTTGAAAAAGGGACCCTGTGAGTAACAGGAAACTAAAAGAATATTTAATAATATTTTTATTATCACAGCTGCTCACGCTCATAAAGACAGGGAAATACCTTATGTGACATATCTTGTGAAGGTGACACACAAGACAGACAAGAAGATAACAGATGCAGGGAGTGGAATGGCAAGAGGTATTACCATGACCGTACTACTCCAACACACAGAGAGACTTGGATACATGCAAATTACTCAATTGATTAAAGGAGGATTGAGCAGGGCAACTGTGGTTACAAGACTTGGGAATTTTGGCCTGACTGCACTGAGTGAACCCCTCAATAATCATGGCATACAACCAAGAGATCTCCTTTAGGCTGAGGAAAGACTGAGGAAAGCTAAGAAAGCTGGTGTTGACCAGCTTGGAGAATAGAATTCTCCAGGGTACCATATTCCTGTCAACAAGGTCTCTCTGTCAATACTTAAAGGGAGCTTTTAAGAAAGATGCAGACTCACTTTTTGGTAAGTTCTGATGTGACAGGACCCAAAGTAATGGTTTTAGACTAAACGAGGGAACATTCATACAAGAAGAGATTTTTTTACGATGGAGATGGTGGAACACAAGCACAGATTTCCCAGAGAGGTGGTGGATGCCCCATCCCTGGAAACGTTCAAGGCCATATTGTAATTGTAATCCAACATCATTTTAAAAAAAATTTCATCTAATTCTGGTACAAGTCTTACATTGTAATGAGAATCTCTTCAAGGAAATTGTGTCTGGTGAAAGCCAATAGATCTGAGTCCTTTGGGATCAGCTGACATGCTTACCTGAAACCTCTTCCTTACCCTCCATATCCCCCACTCCCAAAAGATCTAGAGAAGGGAACTGAGAACAGAGGCATTTGAGAGCTCAGTTTGAAAATGTGACTGTTCTCAACCTGTGTCTGGGGTTTGCCAAAAAAAGTCTGATGATGCCAAGGACTGTGTTCCTTGCTGTAGAGCCCATCTGAGACTGGCACTAGTATTTGCTAGCACTTTTCTGAGATCTGAAATATCATAGTTCTCACTAAACTGGGAGCAGCCACAATGCTGCTGACAGAATGCTGAGAAAAGTACTGCCTGGCAGTTGTCCTGGAAGGTGTGCTCTTTCTTTAAGGCAAGGAAGTAACACAAGACCAAGTTCAGGAAGGTACCATTTCAATATGTCCTTAATCCTAAATCCCACACCTTAAGTTCAGAGATTTAAGTGCTTGCTTAAATTTACACTCACACTAGGTGCTATCTGTGTAAGAATGGATACATGTACTTATATACTGCTTTCTCTCCCAGGCTAAATGTTAGGCTATCTTTGCAGGTGAGACTTGGCATCTTGAGCCCACAGGAAGAAGGCCTGGCATTATATTTACATTTAATACAGCTCTTGCTTCTCCCTGATGTTTCAGAATCAAAACCTCCATACTTAACTTACCGTTTAACATTTCTCCCATATCTTTCTTTCCACAGTATGTGGCATTTGCCTCCCTGTTCTTCATTCTGGTCTCCATTACCACCTTCTGCCTCGAGACCCACGAGAGATTTAACCCCATTGTGAACAAGACAGAAACTGAATTCATCGGGAATGACACCCAGGTGCGGCACTACCGGGAAGCAGAGACGGAAGCCTTTCTCACCTACATCGAAGGTGTCTGTGTGGTCTGGTTTACATTTGAGTTCTTGATGAGAGTCACTTTCTGCCCAAACAAGGTGGAATTTATCAAAAACTCTTTGAACATCATTGACTTTGTGGCCATTCTGCCTTTCTATCTAGAGGTTGGACTCAGTGGCCTGTCTTCCAAAGCTGCTAAGGATGTCCTGGGCTTCCTCCGCGTAGTCCGTTTTGTGCGAATCCTGCGAATTTTCAAGCTGACCCGCCACTTCGTCGGGTTGCGGGTCTTGGGACACACCCTCCGTGCCAGCACAAACGAATTCTTGCTGCTCATCATATTTTTGGCATTGGGCGTCTTAATCTTTGCCACGATGATCTATTATGCCGAGAGAATAGGTGCTAAACCAAATGACCCTAGTGCCAGTGAACACACACACTTTAAAAATATCCCCATCGGCTTTTGGTGGGCTGTTGTCACCATGACGACCCTGGGCTACGGAGACATGTATCCTCAGACTTGGTCAGGCATGCTGGTGGGGGCCCTCTGCGCTCTCGCTGGCGTGCTGACCATTGCCATGCCTGTCCCTGTCATTGTGAACAATTTCGGAATGTATTACTCCTTAGCTATGGCTAAGCAGAAGCTACCAAAGAAAAAAAAGAAGCATATCCCGAGGCCACCCCAGCTGGGATCCCCCAATTATTGTAAATCTGTCGTAAACTCTCCACACCACAGTACTCAGAGCGACACTTGCCCACTGGCCCAAGAAGAAATTTTAGAAATTAACAGAGCAGGTAGGAAACCTCTTAGAGGAATGTCCATCTGACCGTTAACCTCCATCCCGCGTAGTGATTTAAGATTCAGCCAGACTGCTTTCTTAGAGCAATGGGTAGCACATTTATCCATTCTAGTCCCACCATCACACAGTGAATAATATGTGTGAAGTCTAGGTTGCAGGGACAAATGGTACAGTGGAGGCTGATCAGCAAAACTAAGGATGAGAGCACGCTCTAGGAGCCCAAACTTTGGTCCTGGTTAAGGGCATACAAGTCTCAAGATATTTTGGAAAGCTGTTACATCTAGTGGAAGAATTTTGAGAGTTCTACAGCTGTGTTGCTGGACTGTGTAATGCATCTCAGAGGCTCCTGAGAGCTGAATGCTTCATAGAGCAGAGTAGGAGCCAAGTACTCAGCAATTACAGAGCTTTCTGACAAAACAGGGCTGGAATTCAAAACAGCCAGATGCTTTCTCATTTGTTCCCATTTGGGACCTTTCAGCTGTTTTAAATGGCAGATATTGTACATCTCATTACAGAAACTAGGTGCCTAGTAAGTTGAAGGGACAACTATACCATCATGCATATTCATGAGACAATCCTGTCTCTTTCTGATGATTAACTGCAAAGTAGAACAACAGCTCAAATTCTTGACACTAATGCAAAATGACTCACTCTGAGACAAGACTAGATGTAAGGATGTTTATTCCATGGCATGCAAATCAATCTATTCTATAATATTCCACTAGAATTTAGCATTTAGAACTATGAAGAGTTTTGAACCAGATTTTCTAAAACATGCTCCTTTTGCAAGTATGGGTTGCTGAGTTACAGCTCTTTCAACCTTCTAGCAGCAAAGGCCAACTGGAAAAGGTCTGACTGGTCATTACTGGCCGGTCTGACCTAAACAGTGATTGCCTCACTCTTATTTTTAATTGTACTGATTCATGTTAGCAATAGGTGAAACCAGAGCAAAATTG
This sequence comes from Cyanoderma ruficeps, assembly GCA_008694505.1. NCBI lineage: Eukaryota > Metazoa > Chordata > Aves > Passeriformes > Timaliidae > Cyanoderma > Cyanoderma ruficeps. The sequence continues at coordinate 3,786,222 of VZDJ01007753.1, forward strand.
ACCATACTAATTCTACTGGGAGGGGGGAGGGAAATGGAAAGAATACTAGTCACCATGGAATATATTATAATATCCCATGGCTAGTGGTTAATTATGGGAATATCTCAGTTCTATGAGACTCCTATAGCACACAAAATTACGGGGCTCCAATTTGATTTTTTTAAACCCCATAATCTACCTCTACCCATGGAATATCACTATTTATTCTATGGAGTAATTTTAAAGTAGATAACCATGTTGAAAACAAAGCCAACTTCATTTTTGGCAGATGTTCCAGCCAAGTTGCATAGTAGACATTCTTCAGCCTTTTCAGAATATCCCCCTGCATTGTATTAGAAAGGACAAATCGCCAGCCAAGTGATCTCAACTGACCTAGAGTTCAAAAGAGGTGTTTTGGAAGAGATAGCATATACCTATGATGGTCTTGTGTTATCATTTTTTTGCTTTGAAGAAAATTCTGATTTGTTACTCATTGTGAATGAGATATTTTCTCGTCATCTCATAGCCATGCATGTTGATGTCATTGTGAGATGCACAAAGAAAGTGAGACTTTCCTTTGTGTGTGACTTCACCAATGCCAATGCTAATTTTGGAGGGGAAGAGCTGGTGGGAATCTTTCTCTTCTTTCCTGTTCTCTTTTCTCTTCCTTTCTTATTTCTTCTCCCTTCTGTGCAAGTATGTAAAATCCATTCAGAAGGTAAATAGCTTTCATTTTGTTTTTGTTAAAGGCTATTTCCATTGCAACAGGCCTATCACAATTCACGTGACTGATAGACTGTACCAATTGTATCCTCGGCGCACATAAGCGATGGTTTTATCATCCATTCCCCTCAGGTTGCAAATGCTTATCACAGCTCATGTTCAAGCAGCAAACTTCCTCATACAGCAGATGCCTTTGTGGCATCACGGATCAAGAGGGAAAGAGGGCACAGCAATATTGTGTGTCTCCTATCATGAGCAATGTGCCAAGTGCCCCACGATAAGGTGCAAGAGACGCTAGACTCTGGGGTGCTTTAGCAGTCAGCTACAGAGTGAATTCAGCTCAGAAATCCCTGGCTTTATAAAGTTCCTCCATTACCTACCCTGGTCCTCTCTGGGAACTGGAGGACCAGGAACTCTACGAGTTCAGTACAATTCTGCACTGGTATCCTGAGAATACGTGTAATTTTGGTTCAATGTGGAACTGTTTCGCCACCATCAGTGCTCTAAACTCAGCTGTTACCGCAATATCCACGAAGTATTGATAGTAGCAGCAACTTATCTATTTCTGCAATAATTAAGAGAGACTATTTTTATATACATATACAAGCATATCTATTTTAAGAAGTAACAAAGCACACTTACACTTCAGCTAACAAAATTGTGACACTCTAGCTGGAGTTCTGTTTCTGATAATTATTATGCACCACTAGAAGCAAAAAATATTGCCTGCATCTTTTAGATTCCAAATAGGGAAGGATCTATATGTGTGCAGGAGAAAAGCAAAAAATACTAGGATCAGAACCAAACTGTTAAGACAAGATCTGCATTGCCTTGGATGTTAAGTTTCATTTCTGTAACATGAAGCATTCACAGGCACGGACTTGTTTTTGAAACCATTACATGCACATTATATGAAGACAGGGATTTGCAAGCAGTGAAAATCTTTATGTTGGTTAACATCCTCTAACTGTAAACAACTAGTTAATATTGCACTAGGAACACAGAATGGGTGCCTAACTTTTCTAAAATAGTGCCCACGTTGTCCAGCATATTTCTTGTAATTTTTAACTGTAAAGCTTCAGTGTGACAGTGTCCAGGTCACATAAGATCATGTGATTTGTATCCAATATGTTATTAAAAAACAAAAAGCCTGCCTAGTTACTCAGGTGTAAAGGACATCACATGAAGTTATTAATTCCATGTATTATTTGTGATGGAATAATTAAACACATCCCCAAACAGGGCTGAGCATGAAGTAGTTCTCCACATGGCTCCGTCTCTCATGCACCGAGTCAGCATTTCACATCTGTTCCTGCTCTGTGCCCTCAGGGCCAAGGGGGCTCTACAGAGAGCTCAGCACAGCTCTGCCCGGTGCCTCCTCCCAGGATAAGAAGCACTTTCCTGGCACAGGCATGCAAACAGCAGAGCTTTGCCCACGGGCTGCACAGCTGCTGCCAACGATGCTGTGGTCATTTGCAGGCAAAGCAAAGATGCTTTGAATTTAAAGTCTGGCAGGTTTGAATTAAATCTTTTTATTGCCCCCAACACTCTCAGCAGCTCAGTCCTGGGCTAATCTACACCTGGCAGGAGGGTATCTTTAATTAACAGCACTTGATTTTAATTCGATACAAAGAATGTCAGAGTTTCATTCTACCATACCTCCCCTTCCTGCAGCAACCCTTCCTGTTTCCATCCCATCTGATCCCACCGGTGGGTGGTGGGAAAGCAGTAGAAGGGAGGAAGGGCTTTTCAGAGTAGAAGATGGCAGAGCTAGTGCTGCAGGCAGACCTTCAACAGCAGCATTAAGAAAGGAGAAATTTCCTCTATAAAAAACATTGTCTTCAAAGCAGTTTCTGCTGCCCATAAATTCTCAAGATACTGCTGGTGGAACTGACACAAAGGAGCAGATTTCACCTGACCAATTTGACCAAAACTCCTTGACCTGGGGATATCTCAAACTATAGAGATCTGTGTGTCCCCTCACTTAACATACACCCACCAAATTTAGCATCTCCATGTCAAAGGATTAATGTTGTTATGTTGCAGTGTTGTTTGCAGGCCCCGTTCAAGATCAGGGCTTCATTTTGACATCATTTTATACGGGACAACCACTGTACTGGAATAAAATACCCAACAGGCTAAGTGGACAGCAAAGAGAAAATAGAAGTAAACCCCAACATTTTCAGTTGACCCAAGGCTTAATTTAATTGAGGAAGATTACTTGAAAGATCTGTGGCAAAGCCACTAATTGAATATAACTAAATAAGCATCAGTCAACCAGTCTGCTGTGCTGGAGTGTCTTTTATCTCAAGGCGTGAGTATTCTAAATAGTCAGTATTGTAACAGAAATTTTTTAAAAAAGAACAAAAAAACAACCAACCAAACCTAGGAAAAGACAGTTTCAACCACTTAAACATGATTTTTGTCCCAAACCTGACACTGTCCTACAGGGATAATAATTTAACTCAGTACGCAGTGAAATATTTTATGTGCAAGTTTGTAAGAAGACCTTAAACATGCAAACCAAATATTAAAAGCTCTCAGTTTTGTTTTTAAAGCATTGCCCAGTTCCTCAGCCCCTCTCTTATGTGAGCTGTGTGCTCACCTGCTGGACAGACTGCATGGTTACATCTCATAGTTGTCACTGGATGAAGCAGTGAATGTAACTTCCCAACGCTGTAAAAGAAATTTAGAACATGAGTGGAATTCATAACTTCATTTGATGCCTACAGTACTGTCTGGTGCCACACAGAAATGGTCTAAAGAATGCATTCATAATACATAAGCAAAGGAGATGCGTTATTTGGGGTTTGTTCAGAGATCTACTCCACCCTTTTACTCTTTTCATAGATATATTTATAATACTAGCACACAAAAGGTTTATATTGACTTTAACATGGCCAAATTAAGAATTTCTCACCTCTCTGATCCCCTCTGCATGCAGCTTCTCTTAAGCTATACTCCAAGGATATCCTATCTTCATATAAATGTATTGTGCAAGCTCTCACAGTGTACCGGTGGCAAAATTCTCTATTCGTTGCACGGCTGTAAAATACAGAAAAAAAATACTAAAACTGAGGCAACTAAGAGGAGAGGGGAAATGTCTGTCATTACTAACACAGACTTCAGTTTCAGAAAAACATTCTGTGGTTCTTTTACTTTTCTGCCCCTAAGCCAATTTTCAATAACCCACTCCTAGACTATCCTGATGTCTGAATAGTTAAAGTAATCAAAGTCTATCACAGAAGGGAGCTACAAAGTTGCAGTGACTCCATGGTCAGATGAACTGGAACAAGCTGTGATGTTAGGAACCCATTATTTCAATGCAATTTCCTGAGAGAGAGATGATCTCCTTTTAAAGAAATCATGTGGAATTACCCATTCCAGCTTTATCACTCATGCTTTCTGAAGGAGCTGCTCTTTTCTCAGGGCTTCATTTTTCATCTCTTCTGTCATCATAACCTAAATAACCTGTATTCCTTGTGCAACACACTGGCTCTAACGTCAGAAGTGTGCTGAGCACTGTATTTCTACTGCCAGTGCTCAGTGGGAGCTGGGAACTCTTGGCAGCTCTTGTCAGAGGCCCATTCTGCTGCCTAACATTTCAGTGTAGCTTGTGAACCTCGGTGGCTTTTATGGAGAGCAAAGCGTTGTTAAAGCCATAGGTATGTAGTCGCTGTGGTGGTCGTTCAAACCACAGGGAAGCAAATCCTCTGATCAAGTGTCTCCGAACGTTATAAAAAACGTCTCATCTGATTTTAGTGTCATAAAACCTTTGCCCCTCTCTGTAAGATGGACAGTAGACAGCAAAGTAACTGCTAAGAGTTTAGGTCGGTTTCAGCTCAAAAAGCTCAGGTGTTTAAATGTGTTGGACATAAAAAAATACTAAAAAGGCAATGAAAAAGGTAATAGGGAGGTGTTTTTTCTTTCCTCACTATACTTAGCCTTCCTAGTCTTTAAAACCCAAAACACCACACTCCAAAATAGCTAATGAGATAATGATCACATCTTGATATCACTGACAATGGAGTCTTTGGTATCTAATGGAGAAATTGCTAACAGCTCAAAACAAAAGGAGTAACACTCAGTAATCCTCATCTAACTTAAGTTTCATTTGCCAGAGGTCCCCCTTATATTGGAAGAAGAATCCTACAGTCATCCACACATTTATGACCTGAGTTGTCCTCTGGGGGTGCCTTTCTCCATAAGAGATCACCAGTGACTGCAGCTCTAACTCAATATTCTCAGTTAAGTGCCTAAAGTTCTGTGGAAGCACTTTGGATGTATGCCTTGCCCCCTGCCCCATGTGGCATTCCTGCAATCTCACAGCTGGGGGTCACATGTAAAGCAGAATTTATATCTAATATGATGTAATACTTGTTGTACAATTATTCATCTGTCACTTCCTGCAGAGATAAAACCAGTGGATGTCACTTGTACTACTGTTGACTTTTGAATGTGAGTAAAAAACAACATCCTCTATGCCAAGTAATTTGAAAACAAAGAGGAGGAGCTGTGTATTCAAGCGCAGTGCTTTATGTTTCCTGCTTTTCTCTGACACTAGGTGAGACATGAAAAAAAAATCTAAAATTAGAAAATCTCCCCACACATACCCTGTGGGCCAAAGCCAGGGCTGAGTGTGTTTAGGGACAGGAGTGCACTAAGCTAAAAAACAATTGAAGAACTAAATAATAAATTTTAGGAGTTTTCATGTCTTAATAACCTAATGAGCACAAGGCACTTTTAGTCATGGGAAAACACAGATATAAGCACTTCAGCCAAATAAGGCCAACCTGTGCAAATCCTCCAGCACAAAACAGATACAAATATGGTAAATGCTCTTTCTCAAGCTCATGGCTCCCATGCCATCCAGTGCAGAATGCATTCCTGAAATATGAAAGAAATACTCTTGGCATCTCTTCCTTTTGCTGGACTGAGTACGGTTGGTGTTTGCAGGACAGATACAAGAAAAGGCACCTCTGTGTAACAAGTGCATTTCTGCTGCAGTACAATACACTAGATCACATACCTGTTAGTACAGAAGGCCAGGGGGGAAAAAGGTGTAGGGTATGAGGTCTCAGTTCTGTGCCCAGTCCACTTGCTTGTATCCCTCTTGGACAATACTTGCTGGATATTTTCTCCGAGCCTTTTGTTTACTTGCTTGTCTGTTTATCAGCACAAAGCCAAAATAACAAGCACTCTGCCATTCCTGCTGTCATTGTTCTTTGTATTCATTCATCCACATTCCATGTCTCAGACACCTTCCATACTGTATAGATCATCATACTGGATTCCCCAGTCAGAGCAGTAATACAAGATGGTAACATGACTCACCTGACTGCATTTTCCTGCAACCTCTACCTGGCCTGTCAATGACTCCACAGTGTTAGTGAGACTCTCAGATGTTCAGGGTAGGTATAAGTAAACCCGCAGAAGGATCAGGATGAAACTAGGAAGGATCTTCCAGAGCTCTTTGCAATGCAGGATTTCCAGAAGCAACCTTTCTCAGCACTGCATTAAGCACATATCCAATAATGCCTGTAAATAGCAAGATGCACTGGATCAACTTTCCTAGAGCTCCTGTACTTTCTCTAGCAGTACCAGTAGGTAGGCAGCCAACATACTGACACCTCACTTCAAGAAGTAGTACCTGTCAAGGGTGATATTCTCTGGGAGTGATGTTACTATGTTGGCCAAGTTAGTACTGGGAGAGACGGTCACCACCGTCACTGGAGTGCCTTTCCTGGGGGACACGGCTTCCTGGAGGGACCCAGGTCGACACGGTGGTGAGTAAATGTTGAAGAGGTAGGTTGGGTTGGAAGGATTCTGCATAATTCATATAGCATACTAAATTCTGCTCTCGTGCCAGTATAAAGTCCTTCAGTATGATCTACTCAGAAGAGCTTCATAACAACTTTCAAAATACGCAGTAATATAAAAATCAGGAAACTAATAAAGATACCTAGATAAAGATACTGATTTTAATGGCCTTAGAACATTGGGGTAACTAAAATGAAGTTGTTATATAGGAATCTTAATTCTTTTACATGTTCACATTTCTCTCTTTTTTCTCTTTCTCTCTTTCACTCTGTTTGTTAACATTTACTTGTTATTGCTGTACGTTGCTTGCGACTTGTGTATGTTACAGACTGTCACATTTTATTCTGTGAAGTTTTTCTCCAATTCCCATCAACCTGAGCTCCATGTTGGGCAGCCGAGGAGATTACAATACAGTTCTTTATTGCAAAAGAACCAGGAATGTCACAGACTATAGGTAACTTCACTGAGGTTGTGACACAAAACCTGATGCGAGGTATTAATGCAAAGAGTAAGTACTTGGTATGAAAATAGAGATATTTAGTCAAATTACTTTCTTTTTTTCCAGATAGTCTGCATGGGAAAAATTAATTTTCAGTACTCTCCAGAAGAAAACACTTCCAAACCTACTAATCTAGGATTCTTGTCACTCTCATTTGAAAACCAATGGTGCCTATGTCAACATATCATTGCTCATTTTCAAAGGCTTAAACCCATATATTCTATGCTGTTCTTCTCTATGCCAAACTTCCTTCCACACTCTCCAAGTCATGATTTCATCATTCTGTCATCCTTTGTCTGTGGTTTAATATATCTTCTACATAATTCTTTTTCTAATTTAATATAGTTATATCGCTTTCACTCTAAGGACCTGATTAAACACAACAAAAATTAGTCCCTACCCATGGGATTCACATTTCCTAATCCTGTGTGAGGCTCTGTAGCCTATAAAATTGATTTCTGTAGCCAAAGATGGTCTGGCACAGAAGCATACTTGTTACTTTGCTGAATGATGTCCTGAGCAAAGCATTTTGTTTTACAATCTTCCCCAATTAGTCCCATAAACTAGTTTTAAAGAATGGTAAAAAGTAGCTGATAGACATTCTGATCATTTTCTAGAGGGACAGCATGAAGTTTATTGCTTGTTCTTAATTGTCAGGAACTCAGAAATCACTATAGTCATGAACCAAATCAAAAAAAGCGTATTTGTCTCTGTGTGAAGTTCCTTTACTACCTGATTTGCTGTTATGCTCTGACCCTCTCTTAATAAGTGAAGAAGCACAGCAGAGTTTCCATGAAGTCCAGCATAAAGGAATACAGTAATTTATACTGATGCAATTGATAAGTGGACAATGAATATTAATGCAGAGTAAACACTATTCAGGCAACTAAAACAGAAACAACTTGCCAACAGGAGTGGAATTTGACTTCAAGAGACTCAAGAGAGTTGGGAATTTAACTGTAAGTATTCCCTTTCCATGCAACATCTCAGAGAGAAATCACTGAATAATACAATCCTTTAAGTTGGAAAAGATCTTTAAGATCATCAAGTCCAACCTCTAACCCAGCATTGCAAGTCCACCACTAAACCACGTCCCAAAGTGCCACATCTGCACAACTTTTAAGTACCCCTGGGAATGGTGACTTGACTACTTCCCTGGACAGAGTGTTCCCAGGCTGGACACCCCTTCTGGTGAAGAAATGTTTCTTAATATCAAATCTAAACTTCTCCTGATATAACTTGAGGCTATTTCCTTCTGTTGTATTGCTTGTTAGGGGACAGAAGAGGCCAACTCCCACCTGGCTACAGCCTCTTGTCAGGGAGCTGTATAGAGTGATAAGGACCTCCCTGAGCCTCCTTTTCTCCAGGCTAAACACCCTCAACTCCCCCAGCCATTCTGCAAGACTTGTGCTCCAGACCCTTCACCAGGTCCCATTTCCCTTCTCTGGACTCACTCCAGCCTCTCAATGTCTTTCTTGCAGTGAGGGACCCAGAACTGGACACAGCACTTGAGCTGTGGCCTCACCAGTACAGGTGCACAATCACAGCCCCAGTCCTGCTGGCCACACTATTGCTGATCCAGGCCAGGATGCCACTGGCCCTCTTGGCCACCTGGGCTCACATCTGCTGTTAGAGAGCACCCCCAGGTCCTTTTCCTCTTCCACTCTGCCCCAGCCTGTGGCACTGTCTGGGGCTGTTGTGGCCCAAGGACAGGCCCCGGCATTCGGCCTGGCTGACCCTCACACAGTCGGCCTCAGCCCATCGATCCCTCTGCAGAGCCTTCCTGCCCTCCAGCAGACCAGCACTGCCACCCACCCTGGTGTGTCTGCAAACTGACTGAGGGTGCCCTCAATCCCCTCATCCAGATCACTGATAAAGGGATTGAACAGGGCTGGGCCCAGCTCTGAGCCCTGGGGAACACCCACTGGTACCGGCTGCCAGCTGGATGGAATCCACTCACCCCCGGTCTCTGGGCTCAGCCAGACATGAAAGAAGAAAATTCACTGTGACTTTTTCCAAGCTATGAAAACACCATTTCTCTAGAATGCTGTGGAAAACCTTTCCCTCATCCACTATGTAGGTCATCTTGTTATAGAAGATCAGCTTGATCAAGCAGGATCTGTTTTCCTAAACCCATACTGGCTGGGCTGATCCCCTGGTTGTCCTCTACATGCCACGTGATGGCACTCAGGACAAGCTGCTCCATGACCTTCCTGGGCACCAAGGTCAGGCTGACAGGCCTGGAGTTCCCCAGATCCTCCTTCTGGCCACTCCTGTAGCTCAGTGTCACATTTGCCAACCTTCCCAGTGCACCAGTACTGCTGATAAAGGATGGAAAGTGGCTTGGTGAGCAATTCCATGAGCTCCCTCAGTGCCTTTGGGTGGACCCCTGTGGCCTGAAAACTTGTGTATGTCTTAGTGCTCAATGACCATTTTCCCTTGGATTATGGGAGCTTCATTCTGCTCCCCATTCCTGTTATTCATCTCAGGGGACTGAGTAACCAGAATAAAACTGGCTGTACTCTTAAAGACCGTGACAAAGAAGGCATTACACAGGCCTTTTCCTTATCCTCTGTCACCATATATCCCGCCCACATCCAACAAAGGATGGAGATTCTCCTTAGCCCTCCTTTTGTTGCTTATGTATTTACAGAAACATTTTTGTTGTCTTGTATGGCAGTTGCCTATAGCTGGCCTTTGGCCCCTCAAATTTTCTCCCTGCATGACCTCATGACATCCCTGTAGTCGTCCTGAGCTGCCTACTCCTTCTTCCAAAGATCAAAGTCACCCTTTTTTTTCCTGAACTCCAGCCAAAGTTCCCTGTTCAGCCAGGCTGGTCTCCTTTCACTGGCTCATTCTTTGGCACACAGGAACAGCCTGTTCCTGTGCCTTTAGGCTTTCCTTACTGAAGAATGTCCAGCCTTCCTTGCCCTTCAGGATTGCCTTCCAAGGGATTCTGTCAACCAGGCTCCTAAACAGACCAGTTTTGGCCCTCTAGAAGTCCAAAGTAACAGTTCTTTTGACCCCCTCCTTACTCTCTGGAAATCAAAAACTCTATCATTTCATGATCCCTGTGCTCCAACATCACATCACCCACAAGTCCTTCTCTGTTCACAAACAACAGGTGAGATATCTGTGAGATATCACAGTGAGGTATATTCCTAGCTGGCAGACTAAGGAAGAGAAATCTAGGGATATAAAGTCAATGGATATTTTCTAGCAAGCAGTCTTAACTCCTCCACAAATCAAAATAAATATCTTTAAATACTTGAATTCCTCCTGTTAACTTCTTCATAATCATTTGCTTAGCACAAGAAATATCAGGCAAAAGTGATGCCACAGAACCAGGATACAAAAAAGAATGTGAAATCTTTGCTTTTTTTTTTTTTTCTTAAGATAAAGACAGATGGGAAAATCTGTCCTCCAGCAGCCTCATGGCTGCTCTACTTCCCACTTCCAGATAATAGGCTTGTAGCTAAGAAAAGCTAGAGCACAGCAATTCTCCACCCTCACCTCAGCCTTGCCACCCCTGTTCCTGTAGCTTTCTGTCACGAGCCCAAGAGCAAGGGAAACCCATCATCCCAAGAAGTTTCCAATTGCCAGCAGAGTATGACACAGCTGATGTTTACCACAGTAACAACCCTTTTACATCACCAGGAGAGTGTGACAGGACTGAAATACAGAAGAGTAATTAATTCATGGAACACATACCAATACTTTCTTCAGGGAGCCAGCTGGATTAAAGGTCTCTGCTGTTACAGAACCTTATGGAGATCCTTCTTCTTAAAATACTTCAGGCAGCAACTGTAAACATTAGAGTTAGTGACACATTTAAAATTAAAATGACCCTCATGTTCTGAAAAAGAACCAGAGGACACTCAATTGATCAAGACTTGGACTACCCACAGACAGTAATAATGGCAGTCTCAGGTTTGGATCAGGACCATAAGAGAACAGTTGAGATCTAGAGAAGTGGTAGGTTAATTTTTAGGTGTACATGGTGTGGGGATGCGAACTGTAACTTTACTCAGAGAAGATTTCCCCAGCAGCAAGATCTTCATCTTCCAAACAACTTACTTTTCTGGCCCTGTTCTCAGCTGCTCCTGCCTGCTTCCTGTCTGTCAAGCCCTTCCCTTTTAACAGGCTGCAAAGCTCTGAAGTCACCCAATGTCTATTTAGGAAAGTTCTAGGTACTCAAGCTCTATCCTTATCTCTTTCAATCTTTAAACAAGGGTAGGAGCAAGACAGTCTCTATTCTTCTGGAGGAGATCATCAGTGACCTCATATGACCAAAAAACAAAAACTATGTCTCTTAATTGCTATGTTTCTGATCTAGAGCTGAGAAAACCCCATCTTCTTCAGCAGAATGTGAAGGAATCTGTCACAGTCCATGTATTCAGATGTTGACTCATGGGTGGGTGACTATGCTTGGATTCTATGGATTGTGGGATTTCTCTCAGCCTTGTTTCAGTCAAAGTGACCCTGTAAACACTGAAAATTATCCCCTCTGAGACTACCTTTCAACTCATCCAGTCTTTTGAGTCAGTGACCACTGCACAGGTCTGTAGACACATGGGAGAGGAAGATGTGGGGATTGCAGGACACAGCTACAATACCGAGATGAAGCAGTGAGAATTGTCACCATCCCTGACCCACACATGACTTCTGACAATACCTACAGTAAGAAGGCTAGGCCAGGAACTTGTTTCTTGGCGGCTGTTGGAGAATGGCAGTGTTTGCTCCCGGGAAGAGGACGATTTTCTCTGTGCAGGAACCATTTCAGCACAAGTGCCCCATTTCCAAGCATAGATTGAAGTCAATAAATGTATCATACAATTATGTCCATTGGTGCTCTGTACATAAGGTGCAGTTCAAATAGTTGGAGTCAGTGTCAGTGTCTTGCTTATAGTCAAAACCAGCAGCACTGGTAAAGACACTGTAACAATTTGCAACCATTTGCTGTGGCAAAAGAGATGAGTAATGGAGCAGCAGGTACATGGGCAACTCTACTGTGCTTCTCCACAATAAGCAGAGTACACTAATGCAAAATCCAGCAGTTCTCCTAAGCTGGGATATTTTTCAGAATCCCTTTTCTCCATTTTGAAATCCAGCATTTGCTTGGAAACACACAATGCATTTTAATATACTTTTCTACAAAGGAAGAGGGATGAGATAGGGGAAAAAAAAAAGCAAGGGGAAAACACACAAGTGAAGTAGTTGTGAAACAAACTACTCACCTGGGAAATATGCTGAATACTTTCTTTAGTCTCTCAGCCAAATCTCTGCAGGAGAATGTTTTGAGCTGGTGCAGTAAGCTAGGTATCCACAGATAGGACAATTAGGGAGATAAGGTGCCAAACCGAGAGTCAGAAGATTTTGTTGTTAATAACCTCTTACATAGCAATAGACAAGTCACCCCACTGGATGGTAGTTTTAACCATCTGTAAAACAGAGATGGTAATATTGACTTCTCTTCATAGAACAGAACCTAAAGAACAAAAAATGCTGTAGGAGCCTAATTCAGATTCTGCTAGCACGGATGGAATGACTCATGTGGATTTGATAGGGCAGAATCAACCCGTACAAGTTTTAAGCACCTAGAAATAGTTGCCTTTAGTATAACTAGACTCAGACTCACCAGACAGCAATGCTTGCATAGTTTTTTCTTTATCTGGAATTCTTTCAAACACAAGGTCAGTCTTGGAAAAAGCAAACGTGCAAATGGAAACTTAAGAAATCAACCTGAAATAATGTAATTTCATTCCATCTTTAGACCTTATTCTTAAAATTGTTCAGCATGCCAATCTGCTAGTTAAAACAATGGGAACTTCTAACTGTGGACTGATGACCTCAGTGATGTTTATGTTTTCTTTACTCCCATAAGAGACTAATCAGATACCTCCAGAGAATTAGGTGCTCTAGCCAGTGATTTGGAACACAACTATTCTACTTAGCACTTACTTATATACACCAGCAATAGATGTAGTGTTCTGCGCTGGCAATTTCTCTGCTTCCTAAATATTCATCCAAATTGTCATTGTGGATTAGCATGGCTATCCAGAATATGATCCCTAAGGCATGGCCCATGACTGTAATGTTCAAAGGACTTTAATAGGATAGCTCAGTAATTTGCCCACATCTCCAGCTACTCTGTTCTCTTCCTCTTGAATGGAAATAAAATAACAAGGTTGTGGATTTTTAACAAGCATAGAGGAAAAATCATCAGCGCTAAGGGACCCTGAAGGGGCTGTAAGAGCAAGTTCCAGCTCAAGCTACTAGAGATTTATAATGCAATTTAAGAAATTAATTTGAAGAAGGTCAATTTTGTTGCCATTCAAGCACAACAGGGCCTGCAAGCTGCTTCCAAAGAGAATCAATGGCTGTTACCAGAGAGCAACCTGACCCACAAACGCTCTGCTCAGAGATGTTTTGAGCTCCTGAAATTGACCAATTTTCCCTCCATCACCAACAACTCCATTTACAAACCTGGGCTCAGGAGCAGCAGTGGGTGTCTCAGAGATTTCAATGCTGAGCTCTGCTGACTCAGCTGCCTCCCTCCTTTCAGGATTAGAGCCATCAGCTTGTAGCAGTAGAGGCTTATGAAGCAGCCCAGTTCTTTGCTCATCCCCAGGAGGACTGCAGCTCTCCCCAAACAGAGCTAAGTGATTTTTAAATACACGGCTCAGTACCTGCAGTGTCACAGTTTCTATGGCAGCCGTGCCAGGTTTTTGTTCAGAGTGGTATTAAATAGCAGTGATTATTATGAACAGAAAGGAATTGCAACTCAGTGAAACCTTAAAACTTTAGAATCCTATTGAAAGTAGTGTCCACAAGCATTAAAATGCCCCTATAGCTTTTGCCACATTTTTAAATGTGTTGAGAGACCGAATTATTTCATTGCTCACGGAACAAAACAAAACATTACTACATGCCTCTCAGGGGAAATAATTGGCTGATTCTGCACAGAGAAAAATGGAGGCAGGGGTGAGACGTGCAGCATAGACTGTTTATGTTGTGACAAACCAGTGACATCTAAGTAGAAGAAAAATAAAGACCTAGGATGCGATTACTGGTGCATGATAGGTGCAGAGCAAGTCATGTACATCTGCGTGTCTGTGTGTGTGTGTGTGTGCG